>OX465284.1:85047063-86247063 GCA_949987705.1 Thereva unica
ACTTTTCAAAAGTTCTGTTGAAAGTTTTAGTAATTTTTTTTTTCTTTTTTAATATCCTCAAAGACTGACTTATTACTTTGTTTCTTCTTTGTGGAACAATCTGAAAGAGAAGAAAAGATAATAATTAGTTTTTCTATCAACATTTGTGAGGCTATATATGAGGCGCTTAGCGCTAGATCGGCCTAAGCCCAAATTTCTTAAGCAAAGATAATTAGGTTTAAAAGAAAGATCAAAGTTCAAAGCTTCTATTCTGTCTCAAGCCGTGAATTCACGGTACGAGCTCACGCCGCCCGTATCCAGTCGGACCTGAAAGTACGGCGCGAACTAGGGCCGAAAACTATTCACACTCGTATTCACCTGCATGTCACGGCATGTTAGGCGGATATCTGAAGTCATCATCCCTCAGTTAGACTGAGCATTGTGTGGCCTTCATTGGGTCGTGTCTGCCGACTTGGCCTGCCGGCGGCCTGTAAGTAAATGGGGGTATTTAGTGGAGAAACATTTTTTTACTTAATTTAACCAAGTTTTCTAGCAATCTTGAGTTTGGGTTAGGACAGCGAAGAGAACGGACGTGTGATGTCCCGGTCCCTAAAAACGCGCCGACACAAACGAAAAAAATAAAAAAAAAACTGTTACACAAAAAGAGTGCGAGAAATCGAATAAAAAAGTGCACAAAAAAACAAATAAAAAAAAAACAGTGACAAAAAATAGACCCTTCAATAGACTCAACGACCGACCGGACCGACGAACGGCACAAGTAAGTACCCTTGCTCCCTACCCTCTCTCGCATCACGGTCCTGCAGGTGCCACGGCTAAAATCTGTCGGTCGATGAAATTTGCCCCGTCTCAAAAGGCATAACACTTTGACGAGGACAAATTTTATTGACTCTGATGGTTGCGGCAAATGTAATGCCGGGAAATATCCCCGAGAACGTGGCGATTGAGCCTGCGCAACAGAAATCCCGTTACAAGTCAAGTTTTGGTATTGACTTTTGTAACATTCGTGGACTTCATGCGAATTTCTCTTTTGTTGAGTGCCACTTATCTAATTATAAACCCCCAATCTTTGCACTTAGTGAAACCCAAATATCACCCGATAATGACTTCGGTCATTACCAGGTTTCGGGATACACTTTAGTGCACAATCTCTCTCTCCATAGGGGTATTGCCATTTATGTTAGGGACGACGTGGCTTATTATAAAATATATTCCAGCGCGACTTCAGATTTTAATTATCTTTGGATTAAAATCATTTTACAAAGCCACGTCATATTCTTCTGCTTCCTATACAGAAGTCCTAACATAAGTAACGAAGCCTCCACCTTATCTTTTGATACTATTTCCGAACAAATCTCGGGATTTTTGTCGTCCAATCCTGAGTGTGAAATCATCGTTGCGGGTGATTTCAATGTTCACAACGTTAAATGGCTGACTTACTCAAATGGCACCAGTATTTCTGGCAAGGACGTCGAGCTCTTTGCAGACATCAATAACTTACATCAAATTGTGGATCATCCCACAAGAGTCCCTGATGTTGCTGATCAAGGAACCTATCTCCTTGATCTTTTTCTAACTTCTCATCCAGCGCGTTACTCCGTCGAAGTTGATTCACCTCTGGGCAATTCAGACCACTGCCTAATCAGCGCTAACTTCCCATTCGAATTTCCCACCCCTCCCAAACCAGTTCGAAGAACTGTATGGCATTATGGGAAGGCCAATTGGCTGGGGCTTATTAATTTCTTCCAGTCTACAGACTGGAACCTGTGTTTCCGGAATAGAAACGCCAACTCTGCCGCTATCCGTATCGCCAGGATCATACAGGCAGGAATGCATTTGTTCATTCCCCATTCTACCAAATCTGTGAAGCCTAGGCCCAACAGATGGTTTAATCGGGAGTGTATGAATGCAATCAAAACTAAAGAAGCCGCCTTCCGAGCGTACAAGAGCTTCCCGAGTGAATCGCTCCGTTTAGAATACATACAACAAAGAAATTCTTGTAAAACCGCCATCAAAAAAGTCAAAACCTTATTTGACAACAAACTGAGAAGTAAACTCCTAAATGCAACCTCCGGTAGCAAAAACTTCTGGTCCTTGGTAAGTTCCATCAAGAAGAATTTCACTACAACTTCAACCCCTTCCTTTATTCACAATGAGAAGGTAATAACAGACAGCAAATCCAAGGCCAATTTATTAGCATCTCTGTTTGCTTCAAATTCTTCTCTACCCCAAAATGATACGCTACCCCCGGTCCTCGAGCACCGCGCTCATTTAATGGACAGGGTTTTCTTCAGGACTCGCGAGGTGTACAGGTGCCTCAAGGAGCTCGATGTCAACAAATCCACTGGTTCCGATAATATACCCCCTATCGTCTTAAAACAATGTGCCTCACCTTTGGCTAAACCTCTGCGCAAATTATTTTCCTTGTCATATTTCTCCGGAGTTTATCCCGACTCTTGGAAACTTGCCCATGTTCAGCCCATACCAAAAAAAGGTGACTCCAGCGACCCCTCTAACTACCGCCCAATAGCAATTACTTCTATTCTATCCAAAACAATGGAGACGATAATCAACAAGAAACTTATGGGATATCTAGAATCCAACCTACTCATAAACGACAGACAGTATGGCTTCCGACAAAAAAGATCCACTGACGATCTTTTAGTCTGTCTTACAGAACACCTCAGCCGTAGTCTGCATGGATCCGGTGAATCTAGTCTGGTTGCTCTAGATATCTCCAAGGCTTTCGATAGACTTTGGCACCCAGCCCTGTTAGCTAAACTCAAAGCTATTGGAGTCGACTCACTTCTACAGAAGTGGATCGAGAACTTCCTTTCCGGCCGTTCAATCAAAGTAGTATTGGATGGCGTCAAATCCGCATCCCACCCGATCTCTGCGGGGGTCCCCCAGGGGTCAATCTTATCACCGGCCCTATTTCTCATCTTTAGAAATGACCTTCTTTCAATCCCCTCCAACCCACTTCTCAGCTTCGCTGACGACGGTACTCTACGGTACTCGTACAGCTTCGATACAAGACAGACTCATGCCAGATCCTGTCTTGATGATCGCGAACTAATGTCCAAGTCGATTAATAACGACATTAAACTGATTCTAAAATGGGGAGAGAAGAATCGTGTTGAATTCAACTCCGACAAAACCAAGTACTGTCTTATCTCCAAAAAGAAGTTCAACACCTCTTCACCCTTGAAAGTGGATAAAGTCCAACTAATGGCCGACCCATCCTTACACATCTTAGGCGTGACATTAGCCAAAGACTTGCGATGGAATGACCACATATTCCAAATTGCCAAACAAGCATCCCAGTGCCTGGGATTTCTTAAGAGGTGCAAGTTCCTCCTCCAGCCATCGGCCCGTGCTGTTATTTATAAATCCTACATTCGGCCTCTTCTCGAATATAACTCCCTAGTTTGGGGCGGCGCCCCAATAACAACCTTAGCATGGTTAGATAAGGTGCAAAAAAGAACCCCCCCCCCCTTCTCCACCACATAAGATTGGGTGAGATTCTACTGGACCCTAACGGCCCCTAACTTACTAAAGTACGAGTAATGATTAAATAAAATTCATTCAGCTTGTTCTTCCTCTGCAATGTCATCATAAAATTGGTGATACCTCGGCGTGATAAACTGCTTAAGTACTTTAAGTCTTTATATTTTGAATCCTGAATTTCCCGTCCTCGTGGATAAAGTGGTTCAAGTTCCACAGTTACTATTTTATTTACAAGTGTAGGCGCTGTAGGTAGTTGAGTATGCAAAATGTGAGGATCGAATTCCGCCAGCAGATTTTAGTTGGGTTCAATTTTTTACCCCCTCTCGAACTTGCGCAGTTTGGCTGTGAAGCCGGGGTATTAGTCTCTAACAAATTAATATTGTGGAATGGATATCTCTATGGACATCTACTTGCTGAAAATATACTGCATAAAAGTATGAATAATAATTGTCATATCGACAGAAGTTTTTATGTTTGTAATTTTAATTAATTGATCCATTGAAAATTGGAACTGGGAGGCTAAAGAGCTGGATTTCCGAATAAGACATCTGGCTTATAAATATAGCTTGCAGAAGAAGAAGACGACAATATAATTGGCTGAAGAAGAAGACGATAATTTGATTGGCTAAGAAGAAGACGTTTTTATTGAAAATAATTATTAAAGAATATATTTTATTGTTAAATAAAGATTTGCAAATAAGTTCTCAGAATCAATATCCACAATATGGACAGTTTCACACGGACCAACCAACAAAAATTGGCTGTAATCGTCAATTCCCTTTTAAAATTCGATGAAAAATCGCGTGGGTTTTCAGAAGACTACTGTTCCAAGCTAAATAAGAGTGACCAAATTATTGGCAACATCCTTCTCTCGGCCGTTCCATAATTAAACTTTGCTGGAAATTTTATGGCTTTAGGCTCGTCAACCTTGCCTTTTACTTGATCAAGCTTTGGTAGTGCCATGTAGCTATGAAAACGCTCCCGGTGCTTCGACAACCTCGCTTCGCATTGGTCATTCGTTTGTGATGCTGTTCCTGTCTACTTTGTAGTTCAGCATGCCTGTCGTCTTCACTTATTTTAGTGTTGTTCGCTCCATACTCTTTCCTCGCTTTTCTAGCCTCCCTTTTCTGATTTCAATTTTTTATTAATTTTTTCTTTCATTTAGTTCCTAAGAGTATTGGACAAATAACAGTCGACCCTCCAGAGGTCCATGTAGAGGGACAACAAAGTGTGCCCATCCTTGAGACTGAGGCTCCTATTGCGAGTGTCGATACCTAATCGACAAACGATATTTATCGATTACCGACTGCAAATTATTTAGTTTGATATTGCGAATGTCGACTTTTATCGATTGCTGTTTTGCTCACGTTCTGTTGAAAATAATTATCCAAATCAAGTATTCCAAATAATTTGTTGATTGGGTTATATTAGACAATACAAAAAAAATAATCGACACAATCGACTATATTCGAGTAGATCGTTAATCGACACTCATACTAGGGGCCTGAAACGCTAACGACGTATCATTTTTATCCACCCCAATGCCACACAGTCCTCGGCACAATACAGAAACCTTAACTTGGCTGCATTTAAAACATAAAAAATTTATCAAATGAAATATCCTGATCATTATTGTATTCCTTTTAGTGTTAATTCAGTCATTTTTAGATTTTACTTTTTACAAAGGCCCCTATTGCGAGGGTCGATTAACGATCGACTCGACTATAGCGATTGTGTCGATTCATTATCTCTTTGGCATTGTGTAACCCAATCGACAAATATTTGGACTATTTGATTTAGAAAATTATTTTGAGCAGTTTTTGTTGTTAAAATTCCTTGCAAATTTTGTCGTGAGCAAAAAAGCAATCGATAAAAGTCAACTGTCAAATCGAAAATGTTCGATTATAATCAACATTCGCAATATCATTTCGGCAGTCGAAAATCGATAAATGTCGCTTGTCGATTAGATATCGACACTCGCAATAAGGGCCAAAATTCTGGTGAACTGATTAGTTATGCATACCATATTGCCATCGCCATTTTAAATTTTCTAATATTGAAAAGATGTGCACTAATTCCCATGTTTGTTTGTTTTCTAATTTTTACCACAGATTCGTCATTTGTGACTTTAAAAACTCCGCAATACCGATTTTCGAAAGATTCAGAACACATTTCCAAAATTCATCCACCATTTTGAATTTTTAAATTTTGAACACAGATTTTGAATGGAATAGGAACACAATTGCAAAATTCGTCCGCCATATTGGAAGCGCCATGTTGATTCTTTAACAAAATTGTCAAATTGCATTGTCACGGAAACACAATGTGTGCAAAGTTTCATAATAATCTGTTAAGTAGAAGTAGTTGAAGAAGCTGTCGGCTTTGATTTGAACCAAAGAAACAGACAAAAACAAACTAACATATATGTATATACATACGAAGTCAAGCTAAATAAAAAAAAGGTATAGAAAATGGCGCTCAAATTTCGAGTGCTGGATCCTGCTATTTGCATTAATCGTAAATCTTTTAATGTTCTTGGTTTTAGCAGAATACAATGTTGGGTGCAGCAAGGCGCACCGGGTTCCATCTAGTTTTTAATAAATAAATTTCCTTCCCCCCCCAAAAAGTATTATTGCCTTGATTGCACACAATTTTCTTAAGGAATTTTCTTTTAATATTTTGTTTTCCTTTTCTCTTTGCTAATTAACCAAAAAAAAAGTTTGTCGTTAATGAGAAAATGGGTCATCTGCATACAAAAGTTGACAAAAAAAGATGGTGAAAAAAACTAAAGAAAATAGCGACATCAACGACTAAGTGTACAAAAAACACTGATGAAAAACGGCGGGGGGTAAGTAAAACTTAATATTTCTCCTCCATCCCTTAACCTGGAGGAAAATGAATCTCTCTTTCTCTTTATATAAATGCATATAATAGTTAGTGGATGGAAAAGAAAAGAAAAATGGTTTGGCAGGACTAAAAAGAGAGACCCGGAAACAAGAATATCAAAGGAATAAAATTCCTTCGTTTTGCTCCTTTTCTTTTTCAAAATGTCCACCAGCACCACCAAAAAAAAAAAAAAACATAGCATAAAGGAGAAAGCAAAGAAAAGCTACGAACAATGAAAAATCTGACTGTGATAAATGTTTGCCATTCAAAAGCGATAGTAGAGTAGCCTTATAATGATGGAAGGACGTATTGAGGGGGTTAGTTATGGAACGAAATGGTACCAGCGCGGGGAGCCACCCCCACTTCCTTATTTATTTTATCCTCTTTCCCACACTCCCCCCGCCCTTTCTCTTTCTGTTTATAGTCCATTTCTTTCTTCTTTTTTTTAATCCTTACCGCCACCAGCATAGCACTGACTCCTTAAGAGGATGGATGATGAAGGAAAATAATTGCAGACATTTGTCTGGCCATGGGATATACAAAGGAAGAAAGGAGCAAAAAAAACAGAAACGATTTTCTAGGCAAATGGAATTATCAATGGTTGAGTAAACACAAAAAAAAAATTTATTCCCTTTTCTGGTCCTTCGGGTTTTGGATATCGAGGATTCATATCAACTGTATTTGAAGTGTAGTGAGAATCCCTTTTTTATATAAGAAGGATATCCATTATGGCCATTTCACATTGGTTCTTGAGCATGGATTTTTTTAGATTTTTTTTCCCCCTGTGTAAGGAGGAGGGTTAAAATGTAAGTTTTATGTTAAGTTAAACTTAAATAATGATGGTAATACTTTCAAATTTAAAATAAAAGAAAAAGTTTTGGACATTTGGAATTTATATGAATTTTTAAGATAAGATTTGTTTCATTCATATTGTATGACCACTATAAATTAAGTCAGTAGAGAATCATGCTTTATCAGTTGCATATTCATTCCTAATGCAATTTCTAGGTTATACCTTAACTACCTTGGCATTGTGATGGCGAGATGTGCAGCCTAATTTGATAACGGAACGTCGTATTCGAATCATGAAAACACAAATTTAAGCTTACCTCGACCCGCTACACAACCCAAAAATAAAACCTTGTCCTGCATTTTTACAATGTTAAAGTACCATTTCCATTGACTATAAGGACTGAATCTTTTTTAAAACCCTGCCCGTTTTATAGAAATTAGCCTCTATTTTTAAGACTACGATTTTTATAGTTATTGCATTCGATTGTTCACACATCTGGGTGCTTTTTAAATTCTTTTACATATTTAACTTACACTACTTGTCGTCAAATCTTGTAAGTTAAATTTTACCCACTTCCCGGTTTCGGATAGAGCTGAAATTTTGCATACAAGTTTAGTTTGGATGACAATGCAATCTGACCATTTTGTAAAAATATCCAGATGGCGCTTCCAAAATGGCGGCCGATTTTTGAAATTGTGCTCCACGGCCCTCTGACATGGGTATCAAATGAAAGGATATGACAGGTAGAACACAATTAACTATGTGACGTCATTCCAAATTCAAAATGGCGGCCAACCCTTATAATAGACTAAAAAGTAGAAAATATAACCGATCAACTTCCAATTTTGCACACACTCGTAGTTCGCGTGATAATTAATACATGATGAGATGACTAGTTGAGTTAAGGGTGAATTGAAAATAAAGAAGCAGTACACGTTACAAAAAATCACAAACAATACACAGAGATGCTTCTGTCAACTAAATTCATCTATAGAAGTTTTCAAACGCCGTGACACAAATAATTTGAAGGGTTCTGCGCACCTCGTTGCCCGATTTCATAAATTTTGTTCTATCATTTCCCCTCTTTTAACTTAAAAAGGCAACAAACGCAGAAAAAACTCAACAAAATAATTTGGGAAGGGATGTGCGCATGCCGGATGAATAAAGTTAAGTAATCTTTATATGTATTGAGCAGAGCTTTTAAATACATGTAAAACTCCTGCTCAACAAAGGCAGTTTATCCATCGTAATAAGCATAATTTTACTATAATTATGCTAAATATTTCTCATCCCTAAATTTAAAATAAGTTAAAAGAATTGCTGGAAAATTTTCTTTTAAAGATATGAGCATTTTCATTCATAAATTGAGAGTTCTCCGCAGCCGCAAGCAACACAACCTCCCCAGGCAGAAGCGCGCTTGCGACTGGCGGAAAATGTCAAAAATCTAGTAATCAAAGTGATAAAAACACAAATATCGTATTTTTTAGTAGAAATTACTACAAATTATTTCTGTGGCATATGTGTAAAATATAAAAACCTTAAAATAAAAATATATATATAAAAACGGGTGTTTTTCAGTCATATTTTGTAAATTTTTTAAATAATAATTGAAGTCCCAGAAAGATACACCTCCCGGTAGCAATACGCAGTCGCGACTGATTACATGGCAACAAGTGATTTGATAGGAGGAGTTAACTGAAGCTTTTGTCTGAACTTTTAAACATTTTTAAGAGCTTAGCTGGGGAATATGCGCGGGATGTCACGAGGTTTGAAAACAACCCAGCTAGCAGAGCTGAGTCAAGTTCAGTCGACTCCCGTTTACATGTATTTAGACTTGGGTTCAACCTGAGTTCAACCCATCATGTACTAAGTACTAAATGCAATCTGACCTTTTTGTAAAAAAATCAGGAAGACGTTTCCAATATGGCGGCCGTTTTTGCAATTGTGTTCCACCGAGCCCACGACATGGGTATCAAATGAAAGAGTACGACAGGTAGAATACAGCAAGCTGTGTGACGTAATTTTAAATCTAATAGAACCGCCATCATAAAATGGCGGAATACATATAATAAACTAAAAAGTAGAAAATAAAATAATTGGTTAAAAAAAATTTTTTTTTTTTTTTAATTCTTTTAATTAACTAAAAAATGTACTGAAAAGTTAAATATAAAAAATATGTAAAAGAAAGCGTGAAATTTCAATTTTAATGAAAAAGTTAATTGAAAGAATGGCGCATCCGGAAAGGTACAGGTGTTCCATGCTATTCGTTTGTCCAAGCCTGAATTCTTTTGTCCATGGACAGAAATCGTTTGTCCAAGCCGAAATTCGTTTGCCCAAGGCAGAATTCGTTTGTCCAGTCACAGATTCGTTTGTCCATGCCAGAATTCGTGTGTCCATGGACATAAATCGTTTGTCCATGCCAGAATTCGTTTGTCCATGGACAGAAATCGTTTGTCCATGTCAGAATTCGTTTGTTTCGGACAACCGACCTGTGCCTAGACAAACGAATTCTTGCATGGACAAACGATTTCTGTCCATGAACAAACGAATTCTGGCTTGGGCAAACGAATCTGTGCCTGGCAAATATTTTGTTTGCTTATAACTTGTTAACGGTGCCTGGACAAAAAAAAATGGGCTTGGACAAACTTGGACAAACGATGGACAAACGCATGAAAAAAAAATTCCAAAATTCGCATTTCGTGTTGCCAACTTCACAGTCCTAATTTTTGCCCATGTACTTTCTCATGCAAGAAAAAACGGGGAAATTTCACTTCTCCTCGTGCAGGAAGTTTCCAGAGATTTTAGCCTCGAGAGTCATCTAACTAGCGAAAGTATTGATATGATCATTTAGCGAAAGTATTGATATACCTGGTCTATTCAAACCTGATTAAAAATAAATTTGTTGGCTAATTTTCTTCAAAGCATACATACAGTGTATCCAGTTAACAAATGCGTATGCCACACGGGTACGCACTTTCCCGCCACAGGCACGAAAATCGAATGGTGAGTTGCACGATCTAAGGGTGAGTTGCACCAGTTAACGGTTACCCAAAAAGGTTGCTAACATGACGTAACATTTTAACATTAACTTTAACCAAGCAAATTCGGCTAGTTAGTCTTACTGTTAACTTATGGCGGTTGCTTAGTAGACGGGCGTGCCAAATATAAAAAAAAAATAGCCGGGGGAATTTATACAGCCCACTGAACACTGATCGAAACGCGCATATCTATAGCTGATATTCTCCTCAAGTTCTCTTAAGATGCAGTCACAAGTACAGAGATCTTTGGGTGACGGCAGAAAACCGCCGGCCGCCTATATTAGCTCAGTTTGTGAACTGGGGACGGCTGCTCCGTAACTCATTAAGTTGCCGATATTCTCCTACCACCTCAGCAATACTGTCTCTTCCTCCCAGCCGTCGCGTAGACTGCCCTTTGGGAACGACAAACTGGTTGCAATATGTAGCAAAGTTAGGAGATTGTTCAGTAGGGCAAAATTTGCTGGAATAAATAAAGGTTCACCTAATAACCTACAACAAGGAGCTAAGACCCTCCAAGGTGCCTGCTCAACGGGCACGTTGGGGACCAATCCTTCAAACCGCTTATCCCGGGGATTAGTCAGTCAGTACAGTCATAGTACCATTCCAGACCGAAATTCCTTGATCCTGTCTGAGAACTTCTACGACCGGGACAAGGTTAAATAGGCAGTGGCCTCTTTTCAACCCTACAAATCCCCAGGGGTAGATGCAAAATTTCGCCAACCTAGTCTGACTCTTTAGAGTTTCAATTGGGGATATATTCCAACAATCTGGATGAGAATCGAGGTGGCTCTTATTCCAAAAAGGCCTCTGAAGCTGCCTTAATCCTATAGACCTGTCAGCTTAACCTCTTTTTTTTGAACAAAAGAAACAGCACACTATGTTCCAAGCAACATGATATTCTATTGTTGTGCTCTAATGCTATTATTATTGTCGGGCTCTACGCTTCAGCCCAAAATTCTTGTATCTCCAGTGTTATAACAAACTAAATTGAATCTAACCTTTTATATTAAACCCGCCAGATTGTGACATCGTGTAGTCAAAACTGCAATTCTGTATGGAAGTTAATTTATAGTACACAAAACACGAAGAACCAAGAGCTTTATTATTGCATAACAAAGGACCCAGAATCCTTTCCTCTTTTCAAAGAGTAGATTTTAGTGACCCAGTTGGCTATGTACCAAAAAGGAACAGGATACAGACGATGTACCTAATCAAAACACTACCAAGGAGAGGAAGAAAGATAACAGCCAGCGTGGAAGTGCAGTGCAAATGCACAACACACGAGTACCACTTCCTTGGGGTAGGAAGGAAGGAAGGCTGTATATCAGTTAAGAGAGCACCTTGTAGACTGCTTCAAGCAAATGACTTTGATCTTGTAATTAAAGGGTAATAGTTATCATCCCCATATGGCAAAGGAGGACGTAACTAACGAGGGCTTTGTGATGCTGTGACATATCGGAGACCTAATCACATGCAATATACCATAGTGTACAGGCAGATGCAATTTCTGTGGTTTGTGCTGTAGAATGGGGCACGAATGCTGTCTTGGATAAACTTTTGATATTGTGTAATTAGAGTGAAACCGAGTATTCATTATGAAATTTTCATTTACTATTAGTTGATGTTAAATTTTAGTAATGTCGATGTGGAGCGTGTGCTCTTTATCATTTTAATTAAAAATGGCCTTCTAATACTTATTTGTGTACAAACAAAAACGAATCAATTTCGCTCTAGAAATGCCTGACCTACATTTGAAACTGCACTCAAAACTCTACAGTTGTAGGCGCAGTGCACAGCTCCTAACACTTGGCTTGGCCACATACATATACCGACATCAAAGCACTTTTGATGTTTTCAGTTAAATTAATCACAACTTTAGTAGAAAATGCACTCGGATCGAAATGAATACTCTTCCGTTTCTAAACACTTGCCTACAACGCCAGAAAGTAATCTACCGTCAGAAGCGAAGGTCCTTATAAGAGTTGAAGGTCTACTTTGCCGGCGCACAAACATACCTTTGAAACCTTTTAATCCGAGCAAAAGCTAAAAGGACTATAACGATTCCTTTGCGTTTGCAGGTCGACATGCACGTAATCCAGGAGCAGCGCCTTTGAGACCTTCCTTAATGCTGCCTCGGATATTTATTATTAACGTTATAAAAACCCTTCTTTTTCGGAGCGAGCGAACGCCTTTGTTAAATACAATTGGAAGAGATTGCAGGCGGGCGCCGAACAAGCCCCCTAGAGTATCGTTTAAGGAGTCCTTTTAAGGCTCACATATAGTCTAGACAGCACGGCATAAAAATATACTTTTGCACTCCGCAGCGAAACTGCAGGCGAGTAAATGCCCAGGATCAAAATGTTACTGTTTGTACATCTGGGCAGGACTTTAAAATTTCAGTTTAATTAAAACAGGACCTCGAGATAAATTTTCGACAGAAATTACAGGATACCCACGGTAGCGAATTCTATTAAATTTGGTCCTGTTAAGATTATCCTGGCTGGCCTAATCCCCGGCTTGACATGCTGGTGGATGGTGGTGTTTTTGGCCCCTGGTGCTGGTAGCCGCCGAGTATTATTAATATTAATACTATGTGCCGGAGCCAGATAAATGGCGTCGAGACTTTTGGGAGAAGAGTGGATGGCAAAAGAGCGTGACAAGGATCCACTTCCTTTTTTAACAGGAGGAAAAGGCTTTGCAGCACTTACCACGATTAAAATTGTTAATTTCTGTTAATGGAAACTCCTTTGGGAGGGGGGAGGAGGGAGGTAGTATATAGGTCAGTTTACTCAGTTTATGAGGAATTAAAAATTTCAACTGGGGAAAAATGAGATTATAATCGAAAAGGACAAAAAGGCGATCAGAAAATTAATGGGAAATGGGGGAATATTCAAGGAAGTAATAAATTAGGTTTTATACCCTGAACCACCGCCAGGATACTTCCAAAAAACTGGGTCACGTCTAAATCCCTTAATTTAACAGCATAATTTAGTTGGCGTCGGCCCCAGTGAAACGCATAACTTAAATTTTGTTAGTACACATTACGAAATTATCAAGAGTGGCTCCTGTCATGAATACACAATGAAACCATTACAAAAGGATGGAAGACCCAATAAGTTTACAGTTTTTGAAAAGGGTGATTTTGTTTTTAAATCAAGATTCCAAACTTCGAAAAGCGTTTATAAAAGGTACGGTTATAAAACATAGACGCCACCATATGACAGGTATAGTACTATAAGCAAACTGAGCATATTATAATTAATACAAGGCATGTACTGCATGAATAAGAGTGTGCATATAAAGAGTTAAGGAGGAGCTAATGTGTTCGTGGTACGTCAATCACTATCTGGTTTCCAATAATTAAAGGGCGAAAAAGTATGACATTCAATGAAGAACTCTAGTCCGGCATTGAGTGGATAACCGAAATTGTTTTGTCATGAAAAATGGTGCTTTGCCTTAGAGATAACCGGGACTTACACGAGGCAGTACATTTACCCCTTACATAATGGTAAATTGTATTGAGGCCTCATTTTTTCAACTACAAACTGGTTGTGCAGTGACTATTGTGAAACTGGGTTGAAACTGAGATTGATCAGTCGACTTGTGGGCAAAGATCTTAGGCCCTCCTTAGAATAGAACGACCAGAGACCATATAATTATAATAAAACAAATACTTGACAACCCGAGTAAAAATTAAACCCGCCTGCAGGTAACATGCAGCAATTACGCACTAGCCCTCACGGCGCACAGTGGGAGGTTTTTTTGTTTTACTCAAAATCTAATATCTCAAGAAAGAAAAAAGATGGAGCACTCATTTTTTTTTTATTTTCTTTGTAATTGAATAGGGAATTAAGGAAAAGTATTGAAAACGTGAAAAATGAAAACCTAACCTGCAAATTGTTGTTAAACCTGAATTTTCTAAATAGCCAAAACTGCAGATTACATCTTACATTTCAGCATTTTTCATCCTTTTCCTCGATTTTCCGACATGTGGTTAAATAAATAGCAAAACTTGTACTTCTACATATGTTGACGTTCGCAAGGTATCTAGAAAATAAAAATTTTAGGAAAATTGTAGGTTATACCATGTTTCCATCGCACTCGAAATCCGCAGGTTTTGATAAAACGATTTGGCGAAATCCAAATGTGTTTCCATCGCACCAGGCAGTTTTCGCTTGTCATAACAAACTTGCACATCAAATTTTAAAAACCTAATTATATCAACAAAACTGAGGAATTTGGAAAGAATAGGCTGTAAAATAAGGAAAAAATATAAACATTCATTTAAGCTCCATTTTAAACGTTAAAGATAGAAAATTTAAAAATGACAAATTCGTACTGTCAAAATTTTTTACAGCTGAGAAATTTCCCCAAAATTTCCCACTTGCTGAATAGGCTGAATAGTCATTACCAAGATTTCGATCGAGATTTCATTGAAATCTCCTCCGAAAGGCGATTTCATTTTATATGCTAAAACATGAGATTTCAAACGAGATTTCGTCCGAAATCCTCATTTTTGCCGAAATCGGAAGGTTTCGAGTGCGATGGAAACATGGTATTAGGTTTTCGTTCTGGGCTATTTAGATACTCTACCTTTATTGCCTATTCAATAAGAAACGAAATGTAAAAAAAAATAATTTTTTATAATTTAACAGTTTGGGATATGTTGAAAATTGAGGATTAACAACGACTTGCAGGTTAGGTTTTCATTTTTTCACGTTCTCAATACTTTTCCTTTACTTTCATTACAAAGAAACTAAAAAAAATTAGTGCTCTATCTTTTTTCTTTCTTGAGATATTAGATTTTAAGTAGAAAAAAGCAAAATCTCTCAAATTTGTAGGTTAGGATTTCGTTCTGGGCCATTAAGATACTCTACCTTTATTGCCCATTGAATAAGAAACGAATTGTAAAAGAAAATCAATTTTTTATCCTTTAACAGTTTTGGCTATTTAGAAAATTCAGGTTTAACAACAATTTGCAGGTTAGGTTTTCATTCTCTCACGTTCTCAATACTTTTCCTTAATTCCCTATTCAATTACAAAGAAAATAAAAAAAATGAGTGCTCCATCTTTTTTCTTTCTTGAGATATTAGATTTTGAGTAAATAAAAACAAAATCTCCCACTGTGCGGCGCCTGCAGCTGGTACGCACGCTTGAGTAAACATAAAGGCCCCCATACACGGTCAAATAGGTTGTACATCCAGAATTTCATCAAACCCATAAGCGCAACGAGTTTTGATCGTCCGACCGGCCCACAATCGATAGTTTTAGCTGTACATGCTCCCTTCGAT
Source organism: Thereva unica (assembly GCA_949987705.1). Taxonomy (NCBI): domain Eukaryota; kingdom Metazoa; phylum Arthropoda; class Insecta; order Diptera; family Therevidae; genus Thereva; species Thereva unica. The sequence continues at coordinate 85,062,576 of OX465284.1, forward strand.
GTACATCCAATTTGACTGTGTATGGAGGCCTTAAGACTCGCCCGGAGGTTGCATGCAGCTGGCACGAACAGTGTCAATCGCTAGTAAAAATGAAACTTGCCCGCAGCTAGCATGCACTAGCCCGCACAGCGCCCGCAACAAGCATGCACGCCTGAGTAAAAATAAGACTCACCCGCAACTAGGATGCAGTTCGCACGCACGACCAGTCTCAAAGGGTCTTTTTCTAAACTCAAATTTAAAACGAAAGAAAAAATATATTTCACAGTCATGCACTCTCCCACTACAAGCATCCACGAAATCGCCTGTGTGGCTTTAAAAAATTGTATACTCGTAGGACGAAGAAAATGGGCAATTATCATGGCGACCATAAAGGGTGCCAATAGCATACTCAATAGAACAGTTCTCGGTCGATTGCGTAGGTCAAGCAGCATTGGACGTGGTTAGTGCTTAGCTGGGGGGACTGCTTAGTCAAACAACACTCGCGTTTGGAATAATCTAAGCCGATGCGGGCGCATTTATGAATTTTCATGTCTGAACTTTTGGATTCCCGTGTCTGTGGCGGGAGAGTGCGTACTGGCATGCCTATTTGTTCGTTATCTGTAATATCTGCGGGCGGGTGCGTGATAGTATTAAAATTAACCAATAAATTATTTTTAATTGGGAAATAATGGACAGAGAGCGTTGATGTGAACCATCTCTTTATAGACTATAGCAACGCCTATAATGCTGAAAGTGTAGAACTCGCGTAGTGCATAAGAGCCTGAAAGAATTCGACTTCAGCATATTCGGTTTAAAAGAAAATGTACCTACTAACCATTTTGTAATTAAACTTGCTTCATCCTTAGATCAGCCTCCGCACAAAGTTTTTGTTCCAACTTACCAAGTTTTTCCAGACTCTAGAAAACTAACACATGTTTAGCCGATACCGAAAAAATGGGGCTCTGACACCGTCTCCAACTACCGCCCAAAGCATTTACTGCTATTTTTTTCCGAAACCATGTTGACGATAATCAATAAAACGCTTCTGGAATATGTAGAATCCAACATAATTTTATATGACACACTCTACGAAGTTTAAAGGCCGTAAACTTCAACAAATACAATCTTCATTCGAGATTCTATCGTAAACATCAACGTAGATTACCTCATATGTACCACTACTCGCCCTGTGGCAATAATATTTGGTATAAGTAGATAAAAAAAGTTGTTACCTACAAAATACAATTTTCAAAAAAAAAAATTTTTTTTAGTATTTTTTTGTCCAAAAAGTGATTTTTGCAAATTTTGACCTTGAATAATTTTGAAAGGGTTATTCGGGTCAACTTTTTTGTAAGGACTAAAGTTGTAGAGAATTTCATTGTCAATATTTTGGGACCTCGCACAGCATTATATATGACCAACAGAAACTGAGATACATGGTAAACTCGGAAAAACGCGATATCTCCGGCAGCCATGTTTTATTTGTTTGAATTCTGAAATTGTTTTCTTAAAAAGTTATAAGGAAGCTGTGTACCAATTTTCAGCCATTTTGGTATTTTGTCTCACTGGGACTCCTTGGACTATTTTCGAATTCGAACATTTAAAAAAATGTATTATCTAAACACATTACCATAAATGTGTAAAATTAGCGCTAGGGGATAAGTCAACTTCGTGCTAGCGCTGTTTTGGTTTGGTAATGTAAACATATGAGCTTTCGCGCATAATTATGAGGCTTGGAAGATATGAAAAACTACAAACCTGGCAAGGACTGCATCGAGAATTCCAACCTAAGCAGCTTTATAAAATCAATTCTTGTGAGAAAAGGCATTCAATAATCATTTGTAAAATTTATGTAATACTATTCTTCTTCTTTTTTGATCCGTTAGCTGACGGTACGAGGGGGGCGTTTCCGCGACGAATACGTTGCTGTCGGTGCAACTGGGTCTCGAACTCTATTCACGATTCGTTTCCATTCCTGCCGGTTTTTGGCGGTGTCTCGAGCCTCAGTAACTGATAATCGTTGATTCTTTAGGTCACCCTCGAAATTCTTTAGCCAGATTTTCTTCGGTGCCGATCGCTGGATTCTTCAGTCTGCGGGACGGTCTCGCCAAAGAAGTTAACGTGGCAAGCGATTATCATCCACTCGACGAATATGTCCAAGCCACCATAGTCGACGTTTTTGAATTTCTTCTTCGATCAGTGTCCGCTGATCTCATCTTTGTCGAACTGTCTCGTTTCGAAGGCGATCGAGTAGTGAAACACCTGCTCAAGCATCGCATTTGGAAGACCTCGAGCTTCTTAACGTCCAGTTTGAGCCGTGTACACATTTCAGACCCATAAAGAAGAATTCGAAGGATCAACGTTCGGTAAAGGCGTACTTTTGTTTTGATAGAAATATTTGTTCATTTCCATATGCACCACTTGAGCGAGGCGAATGCTGCTGTTGCCTGGCCGATACGTCTGTGAAAGTCAGCCGTCGACGCTACTTTCGCTTCCTCAACCAATGATCCCAAATCCATCGAACATGTTCGATTTGGGTTCCATCGACGTTGTGAGCACTTTGGTCTTTTCCGCATTGATTTTTAACTCGTATGATTGGGCGATGCGGGAAATGTCGTATGAGATGTCCGTTGCTTCGGCATTCGTGTCGGCGAAGATGGCGGTATCGTCGGCGAACATTAAATCGGTTACGAAGTTGTTGTCGTCGAATCGAACTCACGCTTCACGCATAATCGCGTCGATCACGACGTTGAAGAGAAGTGGCGAAGCGACGTCTTCCTGTCGTAAACCCGTTTGAATCGGGAGCTCCTCGGATAACTCGCTTCGAATACGAACGCTGCTGGTTAAGCTATCGTACTACTTTTGGAGAAGTTGGAAGTTTTTTTTATGTGGCAGTGCTAAGCTCAGGAGTCACCCTTTGTACTACTAGTCCGTCATGTCATTTGTTACGTCATGGTGGGGTATTGAAGAAGGTGGTGATGAACCCTGCGTTTGAACGCTTGTATGTTGTAGGAGCTCGGAAATACTGACTGCGAGAGATTATTCCACAGTCGAGTTGTTCTATTAACAAACGAATTCATATCTTGTTGAGTGCGTGAAAGGGGTAGTTGCAGGTGAAGGGAATGAGACGAGTGGGCTAATCTGGTGTTGCGGGTATAAGATTGCCGTGGAGGCAGGAGAGCGTTTAACTCCGAGGACCAGTCACTATGATAGTAGCGATAAAATTTTGTCAGTGCTGCTACATTCCTACGGTGGCTCAGGGGGTCGATGATGGAGCAGGCGGTGTCGTCATCAATTAACTTGAATGCCCTTTTTTGCACATTTTCTAACCATGCCAAGGTGGTTATTGGGGCACCGCCCCAAACGAGGGAGTTGTATTCGAGAAGAGGCCGAATGTAGGATTTATAAATAACAGCACGGGCCGATGCCTGGAGGAGGAACTTGCACCTCTTAAGAAATCCCAGGCACTGGGATGCTTGTTTGGCAATTTGGAATATGTGGTCATTCTATCGCAAGTCTTTGGCTAATGTCATGCCTAAGATGTGTACGGATGGGTCGGCCATTAGTTGAACTTCACCCACTTTCAAAGGTGGAGAGGTGTTGAACTTCTTTTTGGAGATAAGACAGTACTTGGTTTTGTCGGAGTTGAATTCAACACGATTCTTCTTTCCCCAATCTAGAATCAGTTTAATGTCGTTATTAATCGACTTGGACATTAGTTCGCGATCATCAAGACAGGATCTGGCATGAGTCTGTCTTGTATCGACGCTGTACGAGTAACGTAGAGTACCGTCGTCAGCGAAGCTGAGAAGTGGGTTGGAGAGGATTGAAAGAAGGTCATTTGCTCGGTTTCCAAGACTTGCGCTGTTCCAGTTGACGCAATCGAAAGCGGATTTGAAATCGATGAAAACGACGATAGTTCGTTTGCTGCAACGAATTCTTTCTTCCATTAGCTGACGGAGTGCGTATATTTGATCAATGCATCCTCAATGTGGTCTAAATCCCGCTTGTTCTTTCCTGCTCGTTTGCTCTCGGTGTTTCTATAGCCTCAATTGTATGAATTTCGTAAATACTTTGCCGACGATCGAAAAGAGGCTAATACCACGATAATTTTTGCATTCCCAACTGCCGCCTTTCTTCAAAATTGGGACAAAGATCGCTTTCTTCCACGCCGACGGGACACGTTGCGAATGCCATATGCTTGTAAAGAGTACATTGAGTCGTTTGTGATAAGACATCACCTCCGGTTGTGATCATCTCGGCTCTTACTTGGTCTATTCCCAGCGCTTTTCCATTTTCAGCGATTTTATTGCTGTCTTCACCTCGATAATTGTCGGTTCGGTATCGAGAAACCGATTCGTCGGCTAATCGATAATCGGCGGTTCGGGTACTGGACCTTGTGGCGGATCGCAGTTGTACAGCTGGTGGAAGAGTTCTCTACACCGCTGCAAGCTGTTCATGAGGAGAAGTCACACAAGTTCCTTCCGATTTTTTGATGTTGTCGTTTGTTGATGTTTTTCTGCCTAACCGGCGGGTTGACTGGTACAGCATCCGGTGCGCATGCCTTGACGATGCTTTTTCCATGTCGGCCGCAACGTTATTCCTGTACGCTTCTCGTTCCAATTTCATTTTCTGACGAATTTCCTTTTTCAATTTTCGGTATTACTCAAACTCGACGTAATTCATTCGCTTCCGCTGATCGACTAGGTCCAGACAGCTATCCGATATCCATGGATGCGTCCGTTTACGGATAGGTGGACACAGCTCCATTGTACACCCCACAATACTATGTAATACTATTAGCGTAATGATCATATATGTATGTAGCTCAGATAAGTAAAGATAAACTATGAATGTGTATTGGGAGTAGGTACATAACGGAAAGAAGGCGTCTTAGCGCTTTAACGATGTGTGATCAAGGTGCTATTTGACCAGCTTTAAAAGTACCTACTGAAATTGAATTTACGCCCTTGTCAAAAAAGATGTATGTAGGTATGTATATTTTTTCATCTAGACGCAGTCACGCGTTTATTGGATGCCTACAGACTTCTATAGAAAATAATTTAGCACCACTCTAGTTCTGTTGTCTAGCAACGCACAAGGAGCTCCTTTGAGCAAATCGCATTCATTCGATTACTTTTTATACGAGAATCCTTACAGGGAGAGCCACCTTATCTCCTAGGCCAGCTCCTCCTTGATATTTATTGTAGCAGAAGAATAGGACTTCTATTCTTAGCAAAAGGCTTCCACACACACACATTTCCAGTAATTATTTAATCAATAACATCTTAAAGGCCATGAATAAATCTTCAAATCATCCTGAAATTAATTAACTTTCGCCCATGATTTCCATCGAAGGAACTTATTCGAGGAGGAATAATAGAGTACACATGTTGACACAACAGTTCAGTCATGAGGACCAGGGCCGGCGGAGGACTGCTGCCTGAATGAATGGATGGAGTTTGTTTTCATATCCTCGCCAAGGGAGCGCCCCAATGGAGATCGAATGCTATCAAAACAGTTTCCGAAATAAGAAAAGTTGAGCGCAAACCTAGTTAGCTGCGATGAGGTTATGTCAAGTGATGCCACATACAAAATCGTAGACAAATTCCTCAAGGACCAGGGTTGAAGGATCAAAATTATGTGCACATGCCATTAAATCCATTAGCGAACAAGGGAGGAACTTCTTTTATTGTTTGGCCCCAGTCCCAAAGAATACCATCCCCCAAAGATTTGATGGTGGTGGCCGGAGGGACCGAGGACCGTAAGCTTTGTGTATCGGTTCCATACAATTTTATATGAAATTTAAGGATACTTTTTTTATGACAGTATTTTTGATGATTTTGAACCCTTGGGAAAATTGAACCGGAAAATATGAAAATAGATAAGTTCTGAATGGGTGGAACCTATGATTCCGCACACATCAACTCCACCCCTGGGGCGCAGGATACACAGGATGGGAGCTTTATTCAGCGAATTTCATTGTACTTATATGTGAATATTTATTAGCATCGATTCTGATTTTATACTGTTGATGTTTTATCGGTTAAAAATTCTCCTTTTTTTGCGTCGGGAAACAGCGACGAACAACGACAGCGAAAGAGAATCCTTTTAACTTTGCAGACAATTTAAAATGGAAAAATATGGAGAACGATTCCATTTGGGGCATGGTGATTTTAGGCATAGAATTTTCTTTAGTATTTGTTATTTGAAAGATTTACGTGGCATGATTTTAGTGAACATGAAAAAAAAAAATTGAAGTGGCATTTTTTTAGTAGATAAAATTTTAATATAATATTTATGAAAATCTGGAGTGAATATTTGAATTTTTTATTGAGATGAGGCACAAAAAGAGATATTTTTAGGCATTTCTGGTTTTAATGTGAATATTTCAATTTTTTTCGGGAGTATATCCTCTTATTGTAAGAGGTTCTGGGATATTACGAATAATTTTACAAGGACAAAATAAATAAACGACGGAGCAATATGCAAATAAGCTGACATAAAATATTAGCGCTATCGTTGAACTTGTCCAGAGTGTTCGCTGGGAGTGTTCTGTGGGTATAGTATCCTGTGAATGGGTGATTTGCTCCGCAATTAATTATGCTCTTAACAAATATTTTATTGCAGAAAAGTTCCATAATTTTCTGCCTGCATCATTGATTGTTTAAATTGGGGATACATGAAGAATTATTCAATTATAAATAAAATATAGTTTGAGGAACTCATATTTAATTTTAATAAGCTAAATTATTCATAGAGTTTTTGTATTTTTCCTAAAATCATTAATATTCAGTTCGAATGCAAATTTGTATGGGTGGCTGATTCAATCGATTGTTAATAAATCGAATTTAATCCGTTTTTCATTTCCTCTGCACAATGAAAATAATTCCGCACAATATAATTGAAATCGACATCATCTTTGTTACTTTTGTTATCAAGGATTGTTTTGCTTTGATATCGCTCTTATCCAACCGAAAACTCTGCAAGGATTTTATAAATGACCTGCACTCAATCGCCTCCAACTCACTTCCCAGCTTTTGCTGACGACTGTACTCATGCCAGACCTTATGTCCAATCCATTCAATAGAGATATAAAAATGACACTAGATTGGAGCCGAAAGAATCGTGTTGAATTCAAAGTATCAAAAAAGAAGTACTGTCTTATTTCTTATACAATGTGCTCCAAAATTCCTCCCGAATTAGTGGACGGTCTAGTACTAACGGCTTATATCTCAATATTCTACGCATGACGTTAACCAAAAATCGGTGTTGGATAAATCACATATTCCAGCATCACAGTACTTGGGATGTCTCAAAAGGGCAAAATTCCTCCTTCAGCCACCGGATAGGACGATTCAACACGTAGAAACATATATCTAGGCTGGGACTTCAAGAGCCGCTTAAGCGTGGCTCGACGAAAGTGCAAAAACGTGTGAATATACCGCATATACCGCAAATTCTACCGGTTTCACTATATTCACTGATAGTAGGTGGTACTGAAAGAAGGTCGTGAAAGTTCGTATAGAAGTAAGCTTGAAGTTTATACCATGTTCGCACCTATTTTCGTGATTTCGCCCAAGGTTCGGTTTAATAGTAACATAGTCAGTAAAAATTTCTGGTCTTTGGTTACTTCCTACTAGGAAAATTTTACTTCAGCCATAAACCATTCTTCCTTTTATGAAGGAGAAGTATTAATATAAAATCTAAAGCCAGCCTATTATCATCCATCCATTAGTTCCATCTGCAAGACTGAACCACCCCGTTGAAAATAAAAAAGAAAAATTGGGATTACTATACTAGGATAGTCGCAAAAAAATCTTGCCCCTAAGCCACCCTGTATTCCTAAAAACCGGAATCAACTCGACAGCATTGTACATTTTCACAGAACAATGCTCCTATGCCATAAATAAAGATTGTCCGAATAGACCGCGTAAAGAGGCTTCCAAACCCCCACGGGGGTCTCGCGAACTTGAAACAGTCCACGAAAAGTGTAAAAAGGAATTTAATTCAGCTAGACGCAGCAACAACCTAATCTCCTGAGGCTGCGGCTGAGAGGACCATCACTTTAAACCCTCCAGTCTCACCACAGCTGGTCAGATCTATCATAAACAGAGCGAGTATTGAATGGGCTGTAAGCACCTTCCAGCCCTATAAATCACCAGACCCTGACGGCATAGTGCCGGCACAACCGCAGCGTACCCTTAGTTACATCATGCTCTGGTTGGAGCCTTCAAATTAACTGTATTCCTTCTAGTTGGAAAGAAGTAAAAGTGGTCTTTATACCTAAGGCAGGAAAAGCTCCCATACAACAAAGCCTCCCATACAAAAGACTTCAGGCAAATCAGCCTATCATCCTTTTTATTCAAGACTTTAGAAAGGCTAATTGAAATATGTCTGATGCAGGCCATACCAACCTCGAAACTCTCTGGCGCGCAGCACACCTATACACAGGGCAGATCCACGGATACTGCCCTCCACTCATTAATTTCAACCATAGAAAAGTCACTCAAAGTCAAAGTATATACATTGGTAGCTTTCATACATAGAGGGACCGTTTAACAACGAGCTTCCGGACGACATTACCCTGGCCTTGTCGAAGCCTTAGCAATTGCTCGGTCCGAAGGGCCGTCAACAGAGGTACCCCGCAAGGAGGAGTATTTTCCCCACTTCTATGGGTCGCGACGCATGGAGGCAGTAGGACACCACGTACTGGCGTTCGCGGATGACATTGCTACCATCATAAAAGGAAAATTTTTTCAAATTCTCGGTGGTCTCATGGAGGCAGCGTTACTAACTCTTTCAAACTGGGCTGCCATCCGCGGACTCAGCGTTAACCCAGAAAAATCAGAATTAGTCTTTTTCACGAGAAGATATAAAACTCCACCCCTAACTCCCTCCGGCTTAACAATGTCAGGCTCAAATTTAGCCACAGGGCCAAATATCTAGGAGTAACCCTAGATAAGAAGCACGTTTACGAAGAACTGCGAGGTCCACGGCGGCGGCTCTGAAGGCCCTGCCCTCTTGCACTAATAACTGCAGAACTATTTCTGAATGCCTCAGATATCTTAACGAGGCTCAGCAGTTCAGGACCCTCCTCGTGTGGGTGCCCAGGCGCCGAAATATAAAAGGAAACTGTAAAGCTGACAAACTGGCTAGGAAAGCCACGACCGCCACTCTCCTTCCTAGAAAGGAAAGGGTTGGTATTCCTTGGGCTACCTTTAAACTTCGATGAAACCCCTACTCAATGCAACTAGCAGAGAATGATTGGAGAGATCTTAACAAATGCACCTTGACCAAAATGACTTGGCCCTCCTACGATCTCAGGCGGACCACCTCACTACTGAGCTCAGTAAACGAGACCTCTCAGTTACAGTGGGAGTGCTGACCGGACACTGTCTGATAACGACGCATGCGACCTGCCTGAGGAAGCTCTAAGAATCTAGAGGAGGAGGATAGTGTAAAACACCTTCTCTGTCACTGCCCAGCCCTAAACAGGAGACTTACCACTTTTGGAGAACCCTTCCTAATCACGCTTGCGGAAATCCCGAAATTTGGCATCGCGAAACTAAGAAGGTTCATTACGTCTTCGAGGTGATTTAGCAAAGAAACGCCACTTTAACATCGGGCATATCCCTTTGGCCTAAGTGTTTGGGCTGTGCACCAACAGCTCATCCATATCTGACCTAACCTAACCATTATGTCACACCCGAGCATATGTGTCTCAAAGAGTTCGACCTCTGTAAATGCACTGGCCCTGACTTTTCTTTATGAATGTACTTTCGTGGTGGGATTCGAGACTCTCACTGGCCATCGGTTTTGAGATTCCCAATGGTTTTGGCGCACGCCATACTATTGGCTTATGGGTGCAGCGAGGCGCACCGGGTTCTAGCTAGTATTTAATATTTTTTAGTTTATCTAATAAATGCTTATTTTTTGTATTTAATTTGTAATCCATATTTTATGAATAAATAATAATAAATGAATAAAAATTGCCCCGTACTTTTTCAGATTATAGAATATTTTATTTTCCCCAAAATCGTTCTTTTATTCTCTTATTACCATTTTATCCATTGTAGTACTCTCGTACTCCATCTATTTGAAGCTTGTTACTACGGCAGCTTAAATTACTTATTAAACACCATCCTCAAAACGAAAATTTGAAATCTGAGAACTTTTTGAAATTTTTATAATTTTTCCAACGAACAAAATTAAATAATCCTGAGACATTTTCCTAAATGGCTGATTCCCATTAATCCATGTCCTCGACAATTTCCCCTGCCAACGTACATAAATATTCTTCTGCGCAATTTTCCTTGCACAACATTACAAAATAACTTAGCAAATCAGAAAATTGTCCTTTTGCGAAGAAAATATCGATCCAATAGATTAAATGGAATCATCCGTGAATTTTCATATAAATGTCTATATCAATCTCAACTTCTATTTACAGCCCTTACATAGATCAAGCCTGTTCAAAAGATAAAACATGTGTACACTGGCAAAAAAACTCCTCGTATTTTGAATCCTTGTTGTAAATATTCATATATATTGAAAAAGAAATCCGAGAAATTCTTACGGAGAAATCCATACGAAACGAATTTAAAAGGAATTTTTGCCATATTTTCGACGACTCCCGCTGCCATATACCGGCATACATATGTACACACACAACCCTTTCTTACTGTAAGGACATTACTTTTACTGCGCATAGTAAATAAAAAATATTTACTTCCAAGGATAAAAAAATCCAGGAGAAATTATTATCAAATATGCTTGGATGTATGGAGGGGGCAGGATGGCTTAAGGATACTAAATTTTCTGTCTTGATGAAATTCTACTGCTCCCAAAAAAGGTACTTAAAATGCAAAACTTGTGCCATAAAATAAAGGAGAGGGAAGGACATATGCATACGTATCTGGGTGTAAATCTTGCTTGATATCGATACAAAAGAGGAAGCAGAATCCTTTTCTTTCCCTGCTACAATGTGGTCCGGCCAGGAAGATATCAACCAAGTCACGGCAGGATATAAATTGAACTCTGCTTCGCTTCCCTACAGCAGTGCTTCCTTGTGGTAATTTTTTACCATTTCCTGCAACGAATTGACGTTTCTTAATATGAGATAGGACTTCCTTCCTCTCCTCCTCTCTTTTCTTTCGTTTAATATTGAATCTAGATAATGTCCATGTTATTTATTGAATCTTTGCGAATTGATTGTCAGTGCAGAAAGCGCAAAGAGGATGTAGAGATACTTTAGTCTAAGGTTGATGTGGGTGGATGGTAGGAAAGCAATTTGTCTGTGGGGTAACATTTCAAAGAATGATGCATTCCAAGTCTTGTTGAACACGCACTTTGCTGGGAGAGTAGAAACCGCCCAGCTCTATCTAAACCTCTACAACAAAACTATGTAGTTGGGCTATTAATACCTTTAACCCGTTTGAAACACCTGGAGGCGATAGTGATAACACTGCTCTATTGTAGCAGACAATTGACTTATTGTTACCACCCCTCACCCGGATCTTTACAGCTAGTTTATCTCTAAAGTGCATACCCAACGTCAGGAATTATAGCAAAGCCATCAGTAACGACATCAGAATTCGCAACATAGAATGTCAAGTCATTTGTATAGACCTGAAGCTATGATAGAAGTGATAAATGAGCGTAGACAATTTTGGATGCTCTGGACTACACGAACTAAGATGGACTGTTAAAGACTGTCATTAAACCCCTTGTAACTACAAATAACAATTAAGATTTTGTTTTTTATTTACTAATAATGGAAATAAGTATAAAAATAGTTAAGGAAACGTTTCAAAACTCCAAAATTAACAAGGGGCCGTCCATAAATTACGTGAGGTGATTTTTGTGATTTTTCAACCCCCCTCCTCCCTTGGTGAGATATCGTGAGATTTGTCCCGACCCCCTCCCTCCGCCCCTAGTCTCACGTGAGAATTTTCAAATTTTATAAAATCCATAGTATTTACATTAAAAATACAAAATTACGGTCGTAACCACAGAGTTTGAATGTAGAACTGCAGGAAAGGCCCTCGCGTATAAAATCCGTGTACGTAACCGTAGTGAGATCTAGTGAAAGGTGTGTAAAAAGTTCATCTGTGTGAATGGGGGGGTTTGGGTGCAAGATTTTATTTGAGATAACTGATAATTCGAGTAATATTTTTGTGTAGGACTTACCCACATCTTAAGGGTCCAATTTACACACAGTTCGCCGGCGGGCCGTGGCCTGGAAGTTTTAGCCTTGAGGCCAAGTATTACCATACACTCACCGGCCGCCAACTGCATGGCCTGAAGTTCAAGAATGCCTACAGCTCAAGAAAGCTGACAAAAATCGAATTTATCGTCAGTTCGGGCCTGAAGATCTGAGCTTCTATTCACTCTCGAGCCGTGAATTGACGGGGAGAATTCACGCTGCATCCACTCGTAACAGAAAGCAAGGGGCGAGCTAAGCGTGAAAACCATCCACACTGGCGTTCGCGCTTGTTTGCGGGTGTACACGGCGCGGCGTGAGGCTGGAGACGCCTTGAAGCTTTCGTTGAGGCCATGAACATTTTTGCGCTTGAATGAATAACCAGCTATGCTGAGCAGTCGTTTTCACCTGTGTGTCTGTAGAGAATCATGATTTCACCTGCATGCCACGGCCTGTCTGGTGGGTACCTGAAGTATCATCCCTCAGTTAGACTGAGTCAAGCTTAGTCGTGCTGTTCGACCTGGTCTGACAGGCCACTGCCTACCGGCGGCCTGTAAGTGATTGGAGGTCTTTAGTGGAGAAACATGTTTTACTTAATTTAACCCAGTTTTCTCGGCATTTTACACTGTTTCTTTAAAAAAAATTTACGTGATATTTGCCGAGACCCCCCTCTCCCCCACGTGAGATTTGGTGAGATTTGGCTCGACCCCCTCCCTCCCCTAAACGCCTCACGTAATTTATGGACGACCCCCAAGCGACAAGGTTGCTTAAAAAATTCAGCAATTTATCGTTTCCGAGAGAATACTTTGTTTTGCGGGACAGTTCTACGCTCAGGTCTTTGGTGGCCGAATGTTGCAATGCCTAGTAAGTTTAGTTTGAAGCACAAAAGAGGTTTAAGGTTACAACGAGTCAAGAGGGTGCTCAAGGGGATGACGAAGAACCCTGCGTTTGAACTTTTGGTATTGTAGCGGTTCGCAAATACATAGGTTTGATGAAAAAGCTAGTTAATGCCACCAGCCAAGTACATTTGTAGAAAAGTTGAGAGCAGCGAAAGGCGACTAGCAAGCCTAGCAAATTTATCGAGAAAATAATGGACTCCCAAGTTAGACTCTATCTAACCCAAAACAATCTTTTAAGTCGATACCAATCAGGTTTCCGTCTTGCACACAGTTGTGACACCGCTAAACTTAATGTATGCGTTCTTAAAATCACGTTCCCAGAGAGTCAAAATCGGGGACTGCTGCTCAAAGTCAGCTTCCTTAACATCTGGCGTCCCCCAAGGATCCAGCCTTGGCCCCTTACTATTCAGCCTATTTATAAATGACCTACCCACTGTAGTTAAGCACTGTCTGATTCACTTATACGCAGATGACGTACAGATTTACTTAAATCGACCGTTAGAACTTATCGAAGACTGTATATGGAGACTTAACGATGACTTAATGCGTGTTCTGAACTGGGCTCTTGGAAACAAATTGAAACTTAACCCTAAAAAATCTCAGGCCTTAGTAATATACAGAAACCCACTGGATTTATCTTATTTTCCTGAGGTTTTCTTAGGAAATAGTCCTATACCGTATGTTCAGCGCGCGCGAAACTTAGGGGTAATTTTGAATTCAACAATGACCTGCTGTGACCATGTTAACGCCAAACTGAGAACTACTTTCTACGCCAGTCTCTGTAGACTCTGGTTATTCGCTGATATCTTGCCGACTACCATGCGATGTAATTTAATTAAAATTTTGCTGTTGCCCCACTTTACTCACGGTTCAATCATTTTTCCTAAATTGGATTGCCTGTGTGGCAAAAAGCTTGAGATCGCGTACAATGATTGTATTCGATTTGCTTATAAGCTAAGACGATTTGATCACATCGCTCAATTTCGTTTCAGTATCTTGAATTGCTCTTTAACAAATTATCTAGTTAAGAATAACCTACTCTTTTTTTATAAAGTTGTTAATAGCGGCGATCCGCGATCCTGCCTACCTCAGAGAATTCATTAAGCTACATAGCTACATAAATTGTTCATAAATAAATATCAAATATCAAACATTCAAACGAATACAGCTTTCGTTCATTCAAGGCCCAAATGGCATTCAATCAGCAATAAAAATTCATCCTACCGGCTTAACACGTTAATAATAGGGTACTAGAATTCGGTTTAGATCAGATCTTCACCTAGTGGACAGTACATCTCCTTCCTCACCTGGTAGTCTGGCACTGCCGGCTTATGGTTAGAGGGATTCATTTGTTTCAGTCCTCTTAACCCCGACGGATGCATCTATGGTTTAGCCAGGATCTTACAAAAACTGAATTCGTACAATATCCAAGAGGTCAAACGGGAGGTTCACTACCTCCCCCTCATACATCATCGAGACTACTCTTAACCTATCATATCTCTTCGAGCTAAGCTTACTACTAGAGATTGCGAAGTGACGTGAACGACATAACGGACTAGTAATATAAAAAGTGTAGTGACACCTGAGCTGAGACTATCACACAAAAAAAAACTCATTGGAGAGTATTGGAGCTCTATTAAAATTCACAGGGAGATTTGGAAAAGTATGAATAAAAATGTACGAGAAATTAATAAATGTTATGAAACGTTCGAAGTACCGAATTCGTATCGACATTGACTGGTGACGCTATCGGAACCACTATTGGAACCACTAACCTCGTGGAAAAGCGAACCTTCAAGCAAATAGCATCTTTACAAGAAACATTCAGATATTAGCTTGCATAAATGGCATCGTCATAATTGGACACAAATCGCAAAAGTAATAATAGAAAATTCAAAGTTTTTAATTAAAATCGGGAAATAGCAAGGCAATTCAACCCGCAGAGTTTTCAGCTTGGACATTTGCGAAGTAGCAGACGATCAAAACCTTCGAACGGGACATAATTAGAGGAAAACTTGGGCCTATAAGCCAAGGCGCGCACTGAAGAGGATGACGGTAAAGTGGCGGTGGCATGGTGATTAAGTTGCGAGTGGTGTGTCCGAGGGATGGCTGCGGGATGCCATCGAAATGGTTTCATACGCACCGAAGAGACAGGCACCACTTCACTGCATCGATTTACTGCACAATTTGTTAGATTAGAATGTGGTCTTTGGACCATGAGATGTGTGCAAATCATTAAACTGTAAAAAATCAATAAAGAAAAAAGTGTAATTGGTTCGGCAGCAAAGTACGGCATTTATAATGTTTGCCGCAAAAATATAAACCTAAGTTGGTGGTAAAGTGGCATTTGCCACTCCAAAATTAAACGAGACTAGTGGCAACCAACTGGTGGCAGTCCACTTACAAAACACTACGCCATATCGATGCGAGCTGCCTCCCTAGATTCCGTATGATTAAAATATTCCGGGGATCGCATTATCAGCAACACATCCCACGGGTTCGAACAGTGGCAGAGCCAATATTGAAAATGTGAGTTCCGGCGTGGAGAGTAGGAAGAAGTGAGGTCGAAGCGTAAACCCCCTATCACTTGGATGAACCTGCCGCAACCGAACAGAACAGCAGGACAGTAGTAATCCTTCCCACTGTCGCCTGAAGGAAGTAGTTAGGAACCTGCACTTATAGGAAGGAACATTGTACATACCTCGGTATTGTACCTCAGACCTGGGAATATTACCCATGTAAGAACTAGGAAACCCATTCCCAGGTATTTAATATTTAAAACTAAGAAGGGCTCATTAGTGAGATGAGCAGTACTCGAACCCATCTTGCCACCATTAAGGCTGCTAGAGACGCCGTATCGGAGTACTGGAGGAGGCAATAACCACCCGTCAGGAATCCTACGAAATTATTCTATCTTAAGATTTTATAAATTCATTACCCGAAAGAAAATTGCAAGAAAGAAAACGTCGTGGTACCAGGGTGGTTTTTTTTCCAGACCAATTTTTTATTAAACTTTTTCAAAATCTACTACTCTCTCTTAGCACAATTCAGCTCTTTACTTTACATAAGAATTTTCAAAATTGTTGATTCTCTTTCAAATTGTATTTGGTTTGATTACTTTACATGTGTGTACCGTTGGTTGAGGTACATTTAAGTTATTTATTATCATTAGCTTGGTTACCTGAAAGTGGAGTTAAATGTTCTGTTGTTACAAGGTGTAATGAATTAAAATACGTTGGTTAAAATCTTGCGTTTTTTTTGTGGGAAACAGATGTTTGCAGGGGGTCTGCTTGTTCGATATTAGCTTTGATCCAGTTCCAGCACTCGAATGTGGGATCCGGCCGGCGGGAACAAGAATTCGCCCAATTTGTGTTTCTTTACTTTCTAATGACAGAAAAAGCGGGGAAAGTTTCACTTCCCCTCGTGCAGGAATTAGCCGGAGGTTTTCGGTCCTGCGATTTCTTGCAAGTTGTCAATTGACAATTTTTTGTATGTATGTTGGTATCTTAAAAAGCGGCATACACATAGACAATCGACATTTATGTTATCTTCTTCTTGATTTGCAAGAAATTGCCGAAAAAGTGTTTCTTTACTTTGTGGATTTTTGACTAAATTATCCCCACCATTTATGTAAATTTTAGCCCAACAAGTTTTTGCAGGAAAAGTAGGATGTGCGGATAAAGGAACGGCAGCATAGCATAGCGGCCGACGGTCCCCTGTCAGCTGGACTTTCGTGTTTAGTTACCCTTATCGCTATCTCCAAGGCCAAGGCCATTCCAGTAGAAGGCTCACCCATTGAGGTAAGTGGTGATGCACGAAGTTAAGTTAGGACCTCCGGAGTCTCCACTGCTATAATTCTGGGAAGAAGCAAACCAAAGATGCAACTACTTTTGTTATAGGACTTGGAAGGTTTTGAAGCTTAAAATGAGTATATAATCTGTTACCGCACACTGCTATGTGATTTACGAAAAGGTTTTTCACTAGTGCCAGGGCGTTTAAAAAACGATTGTGCCCCTGCGCTCTGTTCTTTAACGGGACTGCCACCTTTATGCATGTACCCCCAAGGTAACCTCGCTTGAGGCATGCCGAAGAGGCTCTTAAAGACCAATTTAAACCTGCTATTAATTTTTCAGGTTACCCACTTTTGAAAATGGATCTTGCATAGAATGCCCAGTATTTACTCATCAAGAATTAAAGCTGGTTAAATTCAAAAGCGTTTACAAAAATAAATGTGCTACTATATGACTCGATAATTTTAGTTTTTAATTTTAATGCTGCTAAAGAATCATTACGTAATTTCTAGCAGGTCACATTAAAAATTTAATGAGACCCCATTTCGTCCACGTTAATTAATGTCCTGAAAGGCAGCTTCGAAACAAACAAGCAAAACTGGGTCCCCGATATTCCCTAGAATATCTCCTACCAACGAGCATCATATGCATGCATTATCCACAGCATCCAACATTAACCATATACCATACAACATTAGGAATTGATGACCTATTATGTGCAAAACAGTCCAGTTTAATTAAGTTCTGAACCGAGGAAAGAAGGAGAACGTTGAACGAAAAACAAAATAACTTTAACGAGAAAAACTCTTTTCAGCACTAAATTTCAACCAAC
Source organism: Thereva unica (assembly GCA_949987705.1). Taxonomy (NCBI): domain Eukaryota; kingdom Metazoa; phylum Arthropoda; class Insecta; order Diptera; family Therevidae; genus Thereva; species Thereva unica. Next base: position 85,080,282 of record OX465284.1, read on the forward strand.
AAACGTTCACATTCACGTTTGTAGCTGATGCCAACAAAATTTCCACAAATACACCTGAAATGGTGAATAAAAATAGAATATGGTTTCATTTGGCACCGACCAAAAATATATGTGTGTGTATAGTGCTAGAAAACTTTCCCACAGTGACAGGAAGCTTTCAGGTCTGCCAGTTTCATAGCTGCTGGAGCTGGAACAAAAACGCAAACTTCAAGGAAATTAGCGACCCAGCAGCTCCCGGCAACCTATTTCCATGGGGCCGACCTAGACTCACCTGCCCAACCCTTTCAGGTTCATGCGATTCCCTACTTATGCCCACAAGGCAAGCAAATGCACGAGTATATTTTACGAGATTCGACTAATGAAGGAGGTTCGAGGGGGTATTTTCAACCCTTCCTTCGACGTCCGACATTATTAAGAAAGTAACTTGTTAACACGCTTGACAGCATCTCCCCGCCACAGAACAGATAGGCTGATAAGCAATTTGTTAGAATCTCCAAGGCTTACAAGGAATACGTATCCAATTCCGCAAGTCCTTGAACCTGTCCAGAGTTGTCGGTCCGATTTTCGGAAATAATTTCCACTGGTTAGACCTGCTTAGTCCCGAATGAGGCCCCATAAAGGTCGGCAGAGGCACAAGCTCTCATAACTCCGTCCAACTACCCACTCGCTCGGTCTTAATCTGCGATAAGCCTTTCGGACGGGATCGCAATCCAAATAAATTCCCGGCAAAAAGGAGAGAATATCGGACAACTTCCATACTTTCTAGCTTGTCCCTCGGCATCAGTCTCCTCCATGGACCGACCCCGATGCTCACCTTTCACGCCAGACCTTATATTTGCTCGACCCAGAGTGGATGACACCCATGAGGCTCGAGTTTAGTGAAAATAGAAAATATTAATCGGCGGCGGGGGGTGGGGGGAGCACAAGGATAATTTATATGGGTTAGCGGGAAAATATATACACACTTGTATATTTTTATTGGGAAACTGTGTCAGGGGTAACAGGAGCAAGGATATTGATTCAATTCTGATTGCGTTGAAGAGGAGCAGCAAAAAAATGTGTAAATACGAAATTTTGTTCTTAGGTCAAAGGAAATGAAAATCGTTTCATTTCGTTTTGTTGATAAAAATTCATGAAAGTGGAAAAATCAGAAATGGGGAAAATATGTGTGCAGGAGCAGGGATGAAAAAAGTCGACGTATTTTTTCTTTCATTTGATGCCGAACTTCTAAAAGGATAATTACCTGCGAGGAGTGCTTTGGGCCTGTATCCCGCACAGTATGCTGTATGCTTGTGGAAAATAAATGAGAATTTCAAGTAGGCTGAGGATTACTCTATTATGAATTCTGTAATATATTCACAGTTGAAAAAATCCTGGAGTGCTTCTGAGCTCTTTAACGTAATGAGAAAATATAATGGATGAAAGGATTGCTGATTTCTGATAATTATGATTCTCTCAATTGAACAAATCATGGATTTAAAACATCGTTTTTATAATGACGCATATTTTTCACAGGGCAAAAAGCTGATTAATTAACAGGCGGGGTTTTTATATAAATCCTAAAGCTTATGTAAGGGTCACCCTTCGTATTACCAGTTCGCCATGTTATTCAAATCATGGTATAATGCTTTGTAGTAAGCTTAGCTTGAAGGACATAAGAGTATAGGATAGGTTCAGAGAGATTTGGAGGGTATTCAAGAAGATAGCGAGATAAACCCCACTTCTAACTATTGAAGGTTATACGGGTTCGGAAACACAAACTGTTGAAGGCTGTTCCACATCTGAGTTGCTGCATTTATAAATGAGATTCTTGACCCCCACGTGAACAAACGGCGTCTGTCGGTGGCGGGTACTGCACATGTCTAGCATACTCGATGTCTATAGATATAAATGGACCTTTTAACGCAATTCGTGGAGCGAACGGCTAACAAAGACTTCGGAAGGTGGTGGCACCCGATGTCACTTCTGTCAAAACCCGCGAAAAGTCACTGCAGACGAACACCTAGCAGACCTGTTATCAAGTCCTAATCCCACCTCCCCGCGGTGCCCCCTGGGGTACATCTTCGAAAGGAGCTAACAGGAGGCGAGCGAATGGCGAACTCTCTGCGCCACAAAACAGAGTTTTAAGCCGGTTGGGCTGAGGGCTAGCAACCCGCTCCATAAAAAACACCATTGCTATACGAATCGGCAAACAATGCCTCCGAACCGGACGGACAACACGACGACGACCTTATTCCGCCCTATGTCCCATGAGGGATTAAAGAAGCGTAAATAAGAAGAACGCAATTCCTGCAGGTAGTAATGATCGATTTGTAATGAACTGTCATGTCAGTCCGAAAATCGAAATCGAAATTTTCGACGTATTTTCATCTTTCAAGGTTTAAGCGGCGTAAGTGATTTTTGTACCTGCACGATATCGCCCGAACCACGAAAGATATTGACTTTTTTGAGATGCCGTTTGAAGCGTATTAGTGACAATATAATCTGAAAAGATTTTTATAATATTCTGTTGAGCGGTTTTTTGGTTTAAGTGACATAAGTGATTTTTGTACCTGCACGATATCGCGCGAACTATAAAAGATATCGATTTAGTTGACGTGCCGTTCGAAGAGAATTAACCAAAATATGATCTGAAAAGATTTTCATAAAATTCGGCCGAACCGCTTTTTTTTTTTGTTTAAACGACGTTTATGACTTTTGTACCTGCACGATACCGCGCGAACTAAAAACTATATCGACTTCATTTAGGTGCCGAAAAAAGAATATTAACGAAGAAATGCTCAGAAAAAAATTTCATAATATACGGTCGGGCTTTTTTTGTTTAAATAGAAAAACTTCGGCTAATTGTCAGAAAGACCTTAAATTAACAAGTTTTGCTAATATCTAATAAAATCGATGGAATGAGGCCCGTTCTAAACGAAGTGATCTTTTTTGGGTTCTGCACAGCGATAGCCTTTGAACAAAACATCACTTGTCAAAATCCGACAACCTTTAAAAATCATGCAAAAATTTCGTTACCCTTTTCAAACAGCGCAAATCTGTCAAACCTTGGATTAGCACTTTTTGACGGGGAATTGTTTTCTACGCGTGATACAGTTTCAGGAAATTGCGGGTTATCCCGGGATTTCCGGTAGTTACCGCCAAATTTGTTCTTTTTGGTCAAGTCTGACAAGTACTTAACAGTTACAGTTTTGCTAATATCTCCGGAAAGCTTTGGAATTTCCAAATGAAGTCATTCGCTTCTCAGTTTGTCAACGGCGCTCCGTATTAATGCAGCGAACGAAATACGGAGGAAATGTTTGTTTGCTAACGTTCAGGAAAAACAAATTCGCTAGAAAAATCTTGTGGATTTACTACTATTATAGTTATTTGAATTAGCTTCTCTCGGGATTGCTTTGTCATCAGTTCTGATATTAGCCAATTTTCCACCAGTGGTAAAGGTATAACTATTTTGTAAGAAGTCAGTCTATTCTATCTTCGTCCATCATACTGGGAAGTTAATCGTGTGGACCGAAGGGGTCAAACGCACATCCCAACTAGTTTAAGTGAGTAGTTGCTATTGAACGGTGGCTGGGCAGGTTGTTAGATACACCCTTTTGGCCGAACATGAGCTAGTTACCATATGGAATACATTGCCAAAGTCGGAAGATTTATTGACCGTGATTTCGTAAATTGAGCGACTCATACATATACTCCTGAACGTAGTGTATACGGAGAACGCATAACCTTGCGGGGCCCGGGGCTAAAATATGATTTTGGCCCCCTTAAGGAGATTGAAATTCCCAAAAACAAAACAAAGAGTTGAATAATTTATAAAACTCGTGGTAAGAATAATTTTCTTCCGAACTTCATAATGAAGGGTCGGTTCTTGATGAACGAATAGGCTTAAGGTACACAGAACACAGTGCAGCCTAGAACGTAACAAGTCTTAGACTACTGGCTAGTATGTACTCGATTCTTTACTCATATGAGTATTTGGTTTTCGATTCTACCTTTTACGCATATCATTGCTTATAGGGTAAAATTGAGTACAGAGTACAATTTACATTCAAGTCAGATTTAAGAGTTTAGGACCGTTTACACTCCAAACGCAAAGTGAAAACGCAAAGTGGATTTGTAACGCATAGAAGTTTGTGTGATTTGCTCTCTATTCAGCAACGTAGAACCCACGTTTATGTAACAGATAAAAAAGTATATAGATAAATTTCTGTGCGATAAAAGAGCTGCAATTTGCGTTTCCACTTTTTTTTTTTTTTTTTATGTGAAAGACTAGAGTCACAGGAAACGCCCTTTATACTGTGTCGACAGTCTATTTTCTTCATATAGAGTGCAATGTCGAACAGCAGCTCTAGTCGGGGAATGTAAACAGGCCTTTATTGGTTTGGAATTATATCCCTTGTAAGGTACATAAATATTTTCAATCTATCACAATTTTTGTTCCATATAGGGATTTGAAGTTTCTGGCTTTCAATGTTTGTTTGGGGCCCCTCTGATCTGGGATCCGGGGTAATTCGTCCCAGTTTCCTCGATTGTGGCCTAGGTAGCAAAGCAACGAATGGTTCAAATCGTGTCTCGTCGAGTAACGTCTCTGTAGAATCGATCTTTCAATTTTTGGAACTCAGCCCGAATTAAGAGCTGCCTCCTCGCCCTTACTAGTGATAGGCTCCTTTGCTTAATTATCTGGACGATCAGGTTATCTCGCACGTCAGCCAATTGGCCAATCACTAAGTCTCTCGGGTTTTAGTCGAATATGAACTCATGGGGTAGTCATTTCGTAGCAGGTACTCCTCAGCTTCGAATCCCAACCTCATTTATTCCCTGGTACGCTCCGCTATTTCGAATGGTTTAATGTATCCTCTCGATTATATTTACTTTCGGCATCTTCAATACCACCTTTACATGTATGATTCCCTGACACTTACCATAATTGTCAAATAAGCATGAAGTAAAAGCAGTACCCGTCACCCGAGCAATAGCTATTGGCGGTCCGAAGTTACTGTTCATCTCGTTCAACACTTTGATCACTAGGATGGTGGATGTATTCTTCAGAGGTATTATAATTAATGAAGAGGTCTACTGATAAAGCCTTTGATATAGCTTCTTAACCCAGGAACCAGCCATGTTCTATTTGCAGAATCTATCTATTTATCTCCCACGTCATCATGGCAAAACTTCACTAGAAGCTACTGAAAACTACTTGGAACTACCCATTTGTATCCGTACTCTGTTTCTTTAAACAACCATCCAAGCTGCAAAGAGTAATCTTGCCTCTGGCGACGGAACCTCCGAACTCAACGTCTGTACGATAGCTTTCAATTTAGGATTCTGCCCCTATCTTTCCATTAACCCGACCATAGCCAAAATCTCCAACTCATTACTATGGAATTTTTATTCGCAGCGCGTTATATGGAATAAAAATATCGCGGCTAGGTTGTGACAGTTTCTCTCTATCTCTCGGCTAGAGCTGCTGTTCGACATTCACTCTACATATACGAAAAAATAGATTGTCGACAGTACAAAGGGATTTTCCCTAAGCCTCTAGTCTGTCACATAAAAAAAAACTAAAATAGCGTGCTGGTCGCAGTCATCCTCCTCACGCTGCATCAAGATTTAACCAACCCCAAACGAACTTTCGTCTATGTGTACCTCGTGAGCTGATGCCTGATTGAACAAAACACAGGCCGTTGTATTGGTGCTTCTTTTAGGCTCTCGCACGACTTTTGCTGTTACTCCGTTCACGGGTAGGGAATATAACTTCAGTAGCTTCGTAAGTGGTTTAGAGAGGTATGTGAAGTTCTTGACGAATTTTTGAAAATAAGCCTGCTGGTTTTCCAGTATCGGAAAGCATCTTATTGCGTCTGGTCTTGCCTGGTATAATTCCCTTCTGACGAATTTCTTGGTCAATAAACTCGATTTGTTGTGACAAGAATTCGCAACGTAAACCCCCTGCCTTTAAAATGTCCCAAGAATCGGTTTACTCTTCCAGAGCCGACGTTCCAGTCGGAATGATAATAGGTTTAATTTACGACGGCTTAAGATGCCTCACCAAATTTTCCTAAGATTGACTAATTTTCTGGTTCTATGCTATTATCGGCTGCTACTATTGGCCCAAGATAGGTAAATGAATTTACTACCTCAAACTGGTGTTCGTCTACCTTTGATGTGGGACCAATGTAACCAATGTTCTTGCAGATGAGGCAACCATGTACTTTGTTTTGCTTTAGTTGATGTGCAGTCCTAGCTTTCGTGCAGCCCAGTTGCTGATGTTCCTTCAATAATGCCAATGTTTCTTTCCGGATAGCATGGGATTAGTAAGTGATGCACACAGAGAACGTTTTTATCAGCGTTATCAGGGTAGATGGTAACCAGCCATGCTTTCCGACTACTGTAGAATAAGAAAGAACCTGGAAAAAACAGCAAAGGGGTTTGTCCACTACAACGTATCATACCATGACCGCAACCGTATCGACACATGCAAAAAAATTCTTTCTATGAATTAATATGAAACAACGCCCACTAGACTGTTCTATCACCGAGCACCACCGCAGCTTGCGAAAATGCCATATCCGGTGCTGCAAGAAGTTATTATTATAAAATGGATTCCAACCGGCATTTATTGCATAAGAGCATAGAACCATCCGTTGCAGTGGACATCATAGCACGGTCATGGTATGCTCCGGGCAGTCCCGTTAGACCCTGTTTAGATGTTGCGCTTTGTCGCGCGCTTTGAGTCGCCTCAAAGCGCACATTTGTTTAGACGATTCGCTTTGAGCCCAGTCGCTTCCTTTACAGCTGGAACAAATGGAATAAAAACAATTTGCATAATTTGCTATCTACGAAGTATTGGCGTGTTTTTATAAAGTGTGATAACAATTTTTGCAATATCCAGAATATTTCCGTTTTTTTAAATAAGAAAAGTGATATGGTGTTTTTGTAAATTGCCAAAATAACGTTTCTTAAAAGTTTTCTCGCACGTATTTTCACTTAGAAGGCTGAAACGAAAGTGAAATGGAACACGAAGATGGAACAAAATGAAATTAAAACGCCAAAAAAGCGCAAGTGAATCCCTTTCTGATCAAGACTCACTTCCCACCGCCCCGAAACCTCCCCGCGCCCACAAATTTCGTGAGGCACTTGCGCTGAAGCGCACCGTCTAAACAGGGTCTTAGTGAAAAAAAATCGACTAAATGTATCTTTTAATGATGTGAACCCAAATTATTTTGAAAAATACACTTGTCGTGTGCAAGACTAAATTTCTAAGTACATTATGAAGATGAGATCTCGCAGACGGCGCGCAAAAGCGTTCTTGTCTTGATAACGTCTATTTGTACAAGGTTTGGTCTTTCATGATAAAATCGCAAACCCTACTGAAATTGATAGAATTATAACAAACAGTGGATCTAACTAACCCTATCGCTAAACCCATTACATTCTTTGGTTAAACAAATTTCGACACCTGTTTCGTTTAATGTACTGTGAAAGGTGGAAAAGTTTGGTGAGCAATCCCAAAATAACTTCCTTTGTGTGTTGTAGAAATATTCTAATTTTGTATATAATTCCCTCTGGCACATTCAAGCGAAACGATGCCGAACATTATGATATCGTTTTGATGGTTTTTTTGCGGATTTTCCATCCGATCAAGACGACCAATTACCCAGAAAATCAGCCAAACTAGGCAATTGCTATCAAAATAAAGTGCGCCTATAAAAGGACTCCTTTTTTACAATACAATTAAAAACCCATAAACTTTTTCTGCTTTAGATTAAGAGCAATGTCAACTCTGCAATGGACGCAATAAAATTTTAGTGCCCGATAAAAACGAATGAAAATCTACAAATAAACATTAACAACAAACTAAACGCAGAGACAAATCGTAAGTGAATCGTAATTTTATTGAAGTCCTTCGTTCCCCACCAGCGATTCTAAAAATACGCCAACTTGAAAACACTTCGGACCTGTACAGAACTCCGGTGCCGGATGTCCTGCCTTTAAAATGTTTTCAAATTTTAAAAACTTTTCATCCCTGAGAAACTTTTGGCATTTGATACATTGCTTGTGTCCTGAGTGTGCTTCCCCATCGTCATCCTTCCTCACGATCGTCAGTTAAGTGCTTTTTTGTGCTTTTATGAAGAAAAAAAAGAAGTCATAAAATGACAAACATCAGTTTACGTGCGCCCCCCTGCAGAGCCCCCCTTTAAGTTTCCGCTTTACCAGGAGCAATACCCGAAACAAGCCCTCGGCGTAAGAGAAAGGTGCACCTACCTGCCTTTGGGCCACCTGCTCGAATTCATTTTGGAGCTTTCAACGTCAAATTACGAAGAACTTACTCCGACCTGCTCGATGGCTAACATGACCCAACGACGCCATTATTAAAGGACTCAGGGCTCCCTTCCGAAAAGGAGGCCTATGGCGGCATTTTAAGCTCGTTCTGCGAAGATTTTCAGGGTCGATACCATGGAAACGACAACGACCTGACACCGAAGTGTGTCTCACTGTCCTTGTTGTTGCCCTATTTGCAAGGATTCACGCAGGAAAGCCCCCACCCCAGCCTGATCCTGGTAGCAAAAATGGAATCTCATAAAGCTCCAGCAGAGATGTGTAAAGCTTTCTGGTGTATCTTTAACGTGCGGAATAGAAACGGGACGAATAGAAAAACCAGAAGAATGGGGGTGGGGGTCCATATAATATAAAGATATACGATGGATAGCGCTTCCTTTGCGGGAAAATGGGATCGGTGGAGGGGGTGATTATGTATAATGTAAGATATGACATGTGACCTTAGGGTTGTGTTGGGTACCGCTCGGATACAGGCAATGAGATTTCAGCTATAAAATATTCAGGAAGTTCGTTCCACTTGTAAAATGTTCGCTATGCGAATTGTTTGGGGTTTTTAATATTGTACCGACTTCCTGAATAAATGGGATTGTTCAAGGTTTTTCTGCCAGCCATGGAATTAGAAATATCTCAGTCAACGGCAGCCGAAGGAAATGCGGAGTTTGTTTTAATTATCAAGGAGCTGAAATGAAGACACATATGCGTCATCAGGAGATGTACAGTCGCGTGTGAGTGTGTGGACAGTTGAACGTGGATGGACAGGTCTATGTAGGTAGGTGAATCTTCTAGGAGATTATAAGGATGAATTTCCCCAGCTGGGATTTCTTACATAATTTTCCTATTGTTGAATTTATTTCTGTGTTGATGAATTGGTTCACAATGCAGCAGTATGTAACGTTATCGTGACGAGACCTGCATGGAGGTGAGTAGTTTTTGCAGTCTCGTTTAACAATCTCCTCCATGCATCGGGCGTACCCACTTGTATAATCCCTTGTCCTGATACCTCAGTCTCCGTCAAGATGGCCATTCTCCTTCCTACTTCTATAGTGTAGTATATTATGTGGGAGCAGCTGAAACCGAAGGCCGAGGACTATAACACAATTAGCGTTAAAAGGGCACCGTTTTGTAATCGAGCTCTTGAAAAACTTCTACGTAACTACGTACATACATATATGGCTCTGTGCTTTGAGCTACTTTAGATTCAAATAATCGTATTCAATGGTCGCATCATATCGTCACTCGTCATGCGGCGCTTGTTTATTTCTTTTAAAACTGAGCTATGATATATGTATGTAAAGTCATAGTCAAAGATGTTCCGCAAGGAAGAAGAAGGCTACCGTAAACTAGCCGCAACGTTCAAAACCATTTGCATTGTAGAGACGAAAGAAAAAAAACGCGAAGCGAATGAGACAAAAGATCAGTGACACAGCAAGAAGTAGTTGGGAGTGACACAGCAAGAAGTCGAGGAAAAGTCGCCATCCGTCGTCGCGGCGCTCCGAGAACAATGAAGCCACGGGTTTTGGGGTAGGATGTGGGCTTTATCCGCGACAAGAACCTGCGATTTAAGTTTTGTGCCTTAGGCGTTAGCCACACCTGTGTGAAATTAGTTGAGCTCCACACTGATGAGTTACTGTGCCTGGGGTGGGCTGTCATGCATGCAAGTTCCACTTTTAAGCTGTACCTTGGATGAGCTTTCACGCTGGGGATCGAATCTGAAGTTTCATTTCGCAGTGGTAGCTCTTGCATGCGATCTTGTGGGGGAATATATTTTTGCGCTGGGATCTTGGGTGGTATCGAAACTGAAATTTTCATCACAGTTATATAGACCAAGCCCATCTAATTAGATAGTCCAGATAGAGTAGATAGACATACCAGATAGACCAAATAGACCAGGCTCCTCAAGTTGACAGCTATGCCTGGCTTGTCTAGTCTTTTCGCGGATAAAGCTCACACCCAAACCCATAACCGACGACGACAGTGTTCTCGAAGCGCTGTTGCTATACTACGGTGAATGGAATAAGAGTATGAACAATTTCCAAATTTCGTTGGTTTTTGTTTGTTGTGAAATGTGCGTTTTTTCCACAATTTCGAGGGAAGTATTAATCCGCGGCATCACAGGGCGACAAATTGTCTAGGCGCGGCTCTTCGGACTAGGACTGACAAGATATCCTGGCGCAGCTAGGGGGAATTCTAAAACGTCAATAATTTTGCCATCAAGTAAGTCCTCACGTACGATCAAATGATTGACTTTTGCAACTGTAAGCATTGTTGTCAGTGATGTTTTAGAATTTATGACTATCGTGAAATGATCGTCTTTTGAAGCTTTAGAAATCTACCGTATTCTAACTTTTTTCATAATTGAATGTGAACACTCCATAGTCATTTTCTCATATTCAAGTCAATCAAGAAGAACCCATTCATTGGATGGTCTTAATGTAAAGCCTAAACTATTTCTTATGATGAAACGCGTAACATTAAGCGATGGTCTTTTTTTTGTGATACGATGAAGCTTAGCAGTCACCCTTTGTACTAGTCCGTCATGTCGTTCGAGTCATGGTGCAATGTATAGTAGTAAGCTCGATCTGAAAGATAGAATAGAAAGGATAGGTTAGGGGTCTGGAGGGTGCATGAGTAGGTGTCGATGAACCTTGCGTTTGAACTCTGAGATGTTATATGAGCTCGGAAACACCGACTGCGGAAGAGAGTTCCACAACCGAGTTGTTCTATTTATAAACGAACAGCTAAACCGTAATGTGCGTGAAGAGGAGGGCTGCAGGGTGAAGGGGTGAGCCGAGTTGGCTAGTCTTGTGTTGCGGGAAAAAAGTTGCCGCATAGGCAGGAGGTTCTTTATTTCAGTGGAGCATTCGCTGTAATAATAGCGATAAAACTTGCTGAGTGCAGCTACATTCCTACGGTGGCTTAAAGGGTCGATGGAGGAGCAAAGAGTGCAATCACCAATGAGTTTGATGGCGCGATTTTGCACCTTGTCTAGCCGAGCCAAGGTGGTTTTAGGGGCGCCCGCCCAGATATACGAGTTGTATTCAAGGTGGGGTCGAATGTAGGACGTGTAGATTATGGCTAGAGCAGCTGGCTGAAGGAGGAACTAGCATCTCTTAAGGAATCCGAGGCATTAATACGCTTGTTTGGCGAATTGGAATATGTGACCATCCCATTGCATATCATTGGATAGAGTCATTCCCATGTTGTTAAGAGATGGGTCAGGTGTTAGGTTATCCTTGTCCACTAAAATAGAGGGAAAGTCGGTATACAGGTTTTGGTGGAGATAAGGCAGTACTTTGTTTTTGATGCGTTAAATTTGACCCGATTCTTGCGGCCCCAGTCAAGAATGAGCTCGATGTCCGCGTTAAGAGAGCTGGACATGAGTTCGCGGTCTAAGAGACAAGGTCTGGCACTTGCTTGTCTAGGGTTGGCGAAAGAGTAACGCAGAGTACTGTCGTCGGCGAAACTGTGGAGTGGGTTGGAGGGGATTGAGAGCAGTCTGTGATGAAATGTCGAAGCATTCATATTTCCTAAGACTTACAATTCTCTTGCTCTATTACCTGCCTACGCTGCAATCAACAAGTCTTACCAATGTTCGGTGCTGCCTTAATTATAATTTGGGATGGTGCCTCGAAATCCGTGTTACTGTGGCCAAAAAAGGTGCAAAAACGCGAATTAAAATTCATTGGTGATGGGGCCATTTGTTCTCCAATCGATTCTTTAAACCACCATGGTACTATAGCAACCGTTGCGAAAGATTATCGCTTAGTAACGACTAATCGACTGAGATTTAAGCCTACCTGCCTGCACAGAAATGTTATTCTCGCAATCGAAGAATCACTCCTAGCCTGCAGATCTCCTTTTAGCGCACAATGTGATCTGTAGGATATTTTGTAAACGGACCCATTTTATGCGAAGCAGTCCTCCACGGTTGTTATTTTCAAACTCGTTGAAGATCCTAGAGTGCAAATATAATGCTGTAAACAAGCTAAGGGCGAAACTATTTTCCTCGGCCCGACGAAATTTGTTATGTGCACACACTAAGAGCGACGGCGACATAAATTAAAAAACACCCAACGGACAGCCCAATGCTATGCACGCACACAGGATCACGGGAAAATAGCAACACAAACTTGTGCCACAGCACCTATGCAACTTTGACAGGTGACGACTACGAAATAGAAATTAGATTGACACAGTCGCCGACCTCGACGGCTTCGCCTTCGCAGTGGTCTGCAGATTGTGCACCTGCATACAAAACCAATGAATTCAATTCTATTCGTTTTAACAGTCGCTATGGAAAGTAATTCGTCGGTCGCCTTTAGGTAAACATGCTGTAGGTTTATCTTCATCTGCTGAGCACCCTCCTAACCCCTCTACACCTATCCTATCCTAAGATTTCCAAACTAAGGTTACTACTACACATTGCACGATGACCTGAACGACATGACGAACTAGTAATACAAAGGGTTGTTTTTAAGCGTAGTTCATGACATTGAAATAACTCTTTGCATGGTCATGGTTCAGTATGTAGTAGTGATAAACTAACCTCGAAGGATAGAACAGGTTCAGTTAAAAGGAGTCTGGGAATGCTAAATGAGATGGCGGTGAGCGATTGTTTGAAGATGCGCGATAATTTTGATTAGCATGCCCGTGGTTGCGCATGGACGTGCATTTACGGCAACCAGTCTGCAAATGCTTTGCATTACCTAAATCCCTGCGGTACCACTCGCCACAACCCTGCATCCATTTAGCCATAATTTCGCCCTCTTATCTCTTAGGTCCGTTACAAAAAAGTTCCCAACCCTAACGAGCACCAAGCAAAAATTCCTAATCTCGACCGTAAACACGACTCGCTCGGAAACTTTCGGTTTGTTCCCCACTATAATTTTATGCACAAAAAATAAATAATTCAAAATTTGCCTAAAAGGGTGTCAAGTTGCATCAATCTCTGCTTAAACCGCTCCCGCAGGAATGAAATACTGATGATGAAGTTTATCTCATAAAAATGCAGACTGAACTCGTCCTTGTTATCCTTCCTTCATCCACAGAATTTACATTTGGCCCAATTTGGGTTCGCAACAAGAAGTATTTACATTTGTTTTCGTTCCCACAATATAAATTTGAAGTTTTGCAGCAAGGATACACTAAAAAAATGCAAATTCCAGGAGTTTCGCCCTCCCTGGAAACTTATCTTGAATTTGCTGAACCCCGACCAACCCAAGAGCAGGGGATGCGGCTAAGCATTTCCTGTTGTTTATCCGAAATTCGTCGCCCTCGTCACCAGAGACAAAACCGCTGCCAGAAAGCACTCTGCAGGAGCAGCCGTAATAACTCTCGAAGCTGCAATTCATTGCAGGACGTGAATCCTTGCACTGTACTGTGCATCCTTGAGACATTCATTTGCGGTCGTAATTTATTCCCAGAACCAAATCATGTTGGAAACTTTTTGGAGCGGAGGCGTAATATCTTTTCGTAGGGGGCGGATGTCGTGGCTGCCACACTGACATATATGAGAGGCTGGAGCCTAGGTTGGAGCTTAATTTTCTGATTAATATTCATGGGTCCTAATGGAAACTAGGCTGCCACGAGGGTAGACAGAGATCCACACCGCAGGGCAATTGGGTTGCTGTGTACCTTAACAAGAATCGATTTCTGCGATATATAGCACCAGGTATGTGGAGTGGGGATGGGGGCTTAAAGCGAGAGCCGGGTCCCTATACAGGATGCCAGATGAGGTGTGATTAGGAATCGGTTGGCTGTGGGGGCAGGTATCAAAGTGGATAGTAACTCAATATGCATTTGTAATGAGTGCCAATAAGTGCAATGTTGCTTATGGCTTTATGAACCAAAGTGCTAATCTCGAGGCTTTCATGTGAAATTATTACCAATTTTTTAATTAGTTACAGGGGATGCTTTGATTTTAGGGCAGTGACTTGTAAGAACTTCTCATTTCATTGATAATATAAGATAACAACTTGTCAATAAAGTAGAGCAATAGAGAATATCTAGTAAGTTATTTGGTAATACTAGACGAGACTCATATAAACCCACCTCTAGGAATAGAGTTAAGTCTAGTACGAAACTTGATAAAGTGGTCAATACCCTAGTGTGGCGTAAATACGGCATAGAGGGTGTCGCATCACATATATAACAAGAGAAAGGTCCTACCATTACCAGGAGTAATCTGACCTTAAATAGCTAGCCAGGGAGGTTTAAAATATTGGTTCTAATCACAAATATTGGAAACCCTACAAGAACTACTTCAAGATATATAAGAAATCCATTAGGCCATAAAGAAACAATCATGGAGTAAACAAGTCTAGTGCTTACCATCATTTTCTAACCAATCTTACATCGGGCAAGGTGAAGGAATTTTATTTTATATGTATGAAGGATTAGAGCTCACAGATAAGTCCACATCAAAGAGATAAATCCTGGGTAACGCCACCTGCGATCTAAGGTCTTCACGATCTAAGATTTTCCGATATGCTACCGAATCCTACCTCAACCTCCACGAAGATGTAGATTTTACATCGGGTGTCCCCTGGATGCTCTTGTCTACACAAGAGTAACAGACTGAGGAGGGTGAAAGGCGAGTGCTTCGCGCCTCAAAACGAAGCAAATACCGGACTGGTCCTCTAGGTTGGGGGTTGGGCGGCAGGCTGACAACCTTCCACCGTAAAAACCTACTCATCACGAATCCTCAAGGCAGGCCTCGGACAGGACGGACTCAACGGCAACGACTCAGGCAACGGAATATGGAATTGGATGGATGGAATTACAATATGAGCAATATTGCAATATACTTCAGGTGTGTCTCTATATACTGAGAAAAAATCTCGGTATACACTCAGTATACTCAACATTGAAACTCAATATCCCAATTGAGAAAAACTTCGTGGTATAGCTCAGTATACCCTAGATTTAAACCGAAGAATAGTCTGGGCATAACCCAAAATGATAATTTCGAACAGAATTTTAATTCTTCAATTTTGGCAGCACTACCTATCAAAGATTTTTATGTCAGTTGAAGGAGTTTGTTGTTTATTTTTTTTACAGATAAATGACAACCAAAACAACTCAGTATACTGATGCAAGTGTGTCTTCAAATTTTTATATTGCAATATGGCAATATCTCAATTGCTATACCACAAGTCTGTCTCCGGTATTAGTTATACTTGCAAGCACAAGAACAAGAACATGACAAGAACAAGACTAGATTAATCTTGTCTTGTTCTTGCGTTTGCTCATCACTAAAGGCCAATTAAGAAACATGCGGCCAGGTTGAAATTATCATACTACACCCACTGCCGAACGTTGGATTTTGGTGTTATCCAACACTGGATACGATCATACATTTGGAAATCTCTTCTTTCAAAGCTTGGGAGAAGCTTAAGGCTTACAGTATTCATTTACGCTGCGATACATTTAAGTAAAGGTTTCTTGTCACTTCTTCTTCAGTACGAAGCACTTTCACTTAGTGTCTGTTCTTATTCCTTAAACGTCTCAGCCAACTGTACCTACTTACACAATCCATCCATCCATGGCCTCCTCTAGGGCATTTCTCAAAGTTTGACGGTCCCTTGCAGCATGTCTCCAGTTCCGGATGTTGATCACTGTCTCTGCATCAGCCGTCACACAGTCTATCCTTCACCTCCTGGGTCTACCCACTGGCCTACTTCGCGAAATTTCTAAGGCTATAAGCTGTTTTGGGATACGATTGTCCTTCATCCTAATTACGTGGCTAGCTAGTCTCAGTCTGTTAATTTTTATTAGATAGTTGTAGGCAGGCCCAGGAAGAGGGGGGGCAAGAGGGTCGTTTGACATGGGCCTCCGAATTTAGGGGGCCTCCATAATATGTAGCAAGACCATAGCTTATAGATGACAATCAAATAAGAGTTCTTTGAAATGAATTAGTCGATTTAAGTATAATTGATCGATTGAATGTGTCAGTGAGAAAATTTTCAATTGCGAGGAGGATTTAACAAATCATTTTTAATATCTCAATACAATTCAAAATATTTTAATATCTTTTCCTGAACAATTGAGTCAGTTAGCTCGAAACCCAATTAAATTGTGAAAAGAGCCTAGGACTGACTGCCAAATTTTCTTGGAAAAGCAATAAAAGCGTGAAAAGGTCCTAGATTTTCGGCCAAATTGCGCGAATCATGAAAGATTGGTGTGGTCAGATCAGGAGTTAATATCGCAAATATGGAATCGGTTTTGATGGTATTTTACTAATCTAAATTATAATTTGTCTATGACTATACAATACTATTAAAGGTTTCTTTCATAGTTTCAGGTAGGGCAATAAAAATAGTTCTAAAATACCAAGACCCTCTCAACTACAGGCCATGAAGTTCTCTCTTGAACTAATGCAACCATATAGCTGAAGTCGGTCCAAAAAATCTGACATTTGGTTAGAATTTATATGGCGCGGAATAGATTCGGGATTGCTTTCGTTATATTTTTGTGGTAAAAAGTGGAAAAACATTGTAATTTATTACTTTAAACTATACATAGATTATCAGTGATTAGTTCTTTAAAAGAAATTAAAAATGAATGGGATTCGATTCTTTCGGAGTCCAGGAAAATTGCAGCAGGTAATGAAATTGTTACAGAATTTGCGACAAATCGCCGAATAAAAGATCAAGTATGCAGATACAGAAGCATATGTATTTTCACAACCACATTTTGAACGAGATCATTGACTCAGTAATATTATGGACTTATAAGAGGATTTGAAGCTGTTCCTTCTATATGCAATTTATTCGAAGTTCTGTGGAATTTTGTTGAGATGGAAGAGAAGAGATTAGTTGAAGCAGCAACAATTTTATAAAAGAAATATGAAAATGAAATTGGTGAGGAAATTGTTGAAGAAATTAAATTTCTTAAAAGAGCGTATAAAACCAATTTTAAAGGCAGCACGAAACCATCCGAGCTTTTAAAAGAAATTATTGAAAAGGGGTTTCTAAACATTTATTCAAATGTTGCTATTGCGCTTAAAATATTTTTAACTATGCCAGTAACCGTAGCAGAGGCAGAGAGAAGTTACAGCGTACTTAAACGTATAAAAAATTATTTGCGATCAACGATGGAACAGGATCGCGTTAGTAGTTTAGCGACGCTAACTATTAATTGGGATATTGCCAGAAATTTGGACTATTCCCAATTAATAAATTCTTTTGCAGCTATGAAGGCTCGAAAAGCTCTTTTTAATCTGTCTTTTATACCCATTTATTGTTTTTTTGTAATATTTTGAATAAGGTTTTGTGTTTTATTTTGAATTAATAAATTATATACCATCAAAAACGTAAATTTTTTTTCCATAGGGGGCCACATTAGGGTGGTTCAAAAATGGCAAAAAAATTTCAAAAAAACGTGCACCCCCCTATCTTTAAGTTCAATTAAAATGATGATTTTTGGCGGCAACCGGAGAATTTTTGATTGACACTAACCATTGCCGCCGAGCACATTTCGTTTTAGAGATTTACGATTTTTAAACGATAATAAAAATTTGATAATTCTGTTCATTTACGTCCATTAAACTACCTAGATCGTGGTTTCTATATGGTTTTCGAGGTAAAGATAGGGGGTGCACGTTTTTTTGAATTTTTTTTTGGCATTTTTGAACCACCCTAGGGCCACATATATTACCTGACCTGGGCCTCCAAGTGGCTCTTACAGGTCCTGGTTGTAAGTCAGTGATTCTCAAACTTTTCTTTGTTGCGGCACACTTTTAACAATTTCAAAATTTGGCGGCACATTACATTTGCACATATGCCATTTGCTGAATAGACAGACTTGTTTAGAAGTGTCCCTCTAGTTTCAATGAGTGCCTCCGTTCCGCTTTTTCTAATAAAATGTTAAATAGTAAGCAGGATCAGTAGTCTTCTTGCCTGAGCACTCTGTTCGTTTCAAAGAGCACCGACACATTGCTCTGTATTCTTACTCCGTTTATCATTCGACTCAATGAGGTTTTAGTGAGTTGAATTAATTGGTCTGGCAAGATCTCTACCACCATTGCTTCGTAGAGTTTTGGTTGTAGCGCTATGTAAGATCATATGCTGGTTTAAAGAAAATGAAAAAGAGCTTGGGGTCTATATTCAATTCATTCGTCTTTTCAATTGTCTGTCGTAATGCGAATATGTGATCGGTTGTGGACTTTTGTTTCCTGAATCCGCATTGGTACTTTCCAAATACTTCTTTCATTCTGGTGCAATGATTTATGTGCTACATTCAGTAACATAATTCCTCTGTAGTTGGGAGCATATAATTGGTCCCCTTTTTTGTGTAGTAAATGTATGAAAAAACATCGCCGGTATAGCAGTATGTTTCATTCGGCTTGGCAAAATAATTGAGTCGACATAACAATAATGCCGAGGACCCGCTGTATAGATTGCGGCATAAATATTTTTTCCACTGCGTTCCTGATTCAATAATTGATACATACAACGCAATTTTTATTGTTTGCATTTCTAAAATTTGGCGGCACATTTCAAGAATTTGGCGGCACACAAAAGTGCCGCGGCACATTGGTTGAGAATCACTGTAGGTCGTCAAAAATTTCATACAACTCGTTGTTGTATCTTCTTCGCCATATTCCATCCCCTCTGGTTGGACCTATTATGCATCTGAGAATTTTTCTCTCAAACCTGTTGACTCGTTCCTCTATGTCCTGGGTCATAGTCCAAGTCTCGCTACCATAACACAGTACTGGTCGTATTACTGTTTTGTAGAGTGAGAGTTTCGTTTTTCTGTGCACAAATCTTGAGTGCAGGATCTATTTTTGGCCATAAAAAGCTCTATTAGCCAGTAGTATTCGTCTGGTTATTTCTTCTTTTTCTTCATTTCCTTTTGTGATTGTAGACCCAAGGTACACTGTTTTCTCGACTACTTCTAGGTTATGTTCGTCGATGGTTATATTTCTTCCCATTCTAAATCTTCCTGCTCTGGATTGTTGCATCACCTTCGTTTTTTCTTCATTTATCTTCAGGCCTATGTCCTTTGGCGCTTCTTTTAATTCGATATAAGCTTCTTTTGCTGCCAAAAAGAACATTCCCACGATGTTCACGTCATCCGCATATCCAAGTAATGTACCGAGTGTGAAGAAATTGAAGCACTTCTCTGGACTGATGTTTTCCTTATCACCCATTCTAGGGCCAGGTTGAAAAGCATGGGGCCAGTCCATCTCTTTGTCTAAGTCCTTCATGTACTTCGAACTCCTCTGTTATAACATTTTGGATCCTTACTTTCGCCAGTGAGCCATTTATGGCGCATTTGATCAGTTGTAACAACTTTGAGGGGACTCCTAATTCCGATAAGATCTCGTATAGCCTCTCTATGTTTACCGAGTCATATGCTTGTTGAAAGTATACAAATATCTGGTATATATGTATCTACATTCCTTTCCCAGGTTTTCTCCAGAATTTGCCTTAAGGTCAGCAGTTGGTTCGATGTTGACCTGTTTGTCCTAAAACCAGCTTGATATTCTCCTATAAGGCCTTCCGCTATAGGTTCCAGTTTTTGTTTCACAAGGATTGTGAAGGTTTTGTAGCTCGTGCTGCTTAGTGAGATGCCTCTGTAGTTTTTGCAGTTTAATTTAGGTATCTCCTTTCTTGTATATTGGACATATAATCGCTTTCTTCCAGTCCTCTGGTATAACTTCTTCCTCCCAGATGGTGCATATGAGTAGGTGTAAGGTTTGTAATAGTTGGGGCCTCCTTCCTTTAGCAGCTCAGCTGCTATTCCATCGGCGCCAGGCGATTTGTTGCTGTTCTACCTACACACTATAGTTATATTGCGAAGTGATTGACAGGTTGACAACCACACAAAATGTATCAATGGAGCTCTCTTTGAGCGTTGTTTTCCATGCGATAAAAGCAGCAAAAATAAAAGCGATAAACACACGGTAATTTAATCTCAAACACTCCACGCTCTTCTGTTTCTGTTTTTATAATGATGCTTAGGTAAATAACATTCGTTTTTCATAGAGCAAACTATTTTTAGAAAGAACAAGCAATCTCCTCCGCAGAAAATACGTCCTGCTCTCCAATAAGAGCACATAACGACTCCCAAGGCAACAAAATTCTTTTGAAATCGAAGAATGCTTGAAAATTTCTCATAACCTCGTCCCCTTCAGCATAAAAACAAGGATCTCCTATGTTCTACAGGACATTGTGAATAAATAAAATTTGTTACTGCCCAGTAGCACTTTCATAAATTTCCTTTAAAGCATACAGAAGCAACGAAAAGAGCTGGTATGGGTCCGGGAAAAAAATTCCAGGATCCACTTTTCCACATCTTCCAAAGTGAGTAAAATGCTTCGTCCTTCTTTATCCTATATTTTTTTTGATTTTTATGAATTTCACTGCCCACCAGGACATGAAGCTTTAAACCCGGGATACCTACTCTAGCACTCGCCACCCAAGGATTCCCACTCGCGTCATGCTACTGAAAGAGGATGTTGTGACGAGCAGATAAAATGGATGTGGAGGATATCTTGTGCCGGGTCTGATGACGTGATAGCGTTTCTGCTTCCCTTTATCAAGAGAAATAATTTTTTGACTCCTTTTTTTTAGCAGCCGGGAAGAAGCCATGTTAGCCGCCATTCTGGTCCTGTTTTATCGCTTTTTCCGTGTCCAGCGCCTGCTTTCATCGCAGAGGCAACTGGCCTTAATACTGATAATGAAATTTTAGACTGTGTCAGAAAGGACACCCCAGCGGTTACTTGTGGTTTGGGCCCGTTGTTCTGACATTGATAAATGGGTTCCGTGTGGTGGTTTTTGACGCCAGAAGCTAATCGCTCGATCCTTCTTAGCAGCTTTGCCCGCCACCATCAAAAGAGGCGGACTGACACAGAAGTAATTAAAAGACAACAAACGAAGACAAAAAAAACCCTGATTTTCGTGTGTATTGGGCAGAGGGGGGCTACGAATATTTGACGATTTTTCTGATGATTAATGGAATTGAAGGGATTAAGCTAGATGACAACAAATCCTTTTTCGGATAACAAGAATTTTCTCAGTCCACTTTTTTCTCTGTGCATTTGCCAAGTTTAAGGACTTACGCGGCGACAATGTGGTGAGAATTTGCAAAGTTAAGCCTATTTTTTGTATAATACAAGCTTGGCTGGGACTGGGCACATTTTTCTTCGGCTTAAAGTGGACACAAAATCTTGATTTATGGACTTCGTTAGACAGAATGAAGTGTGGGCTTGAATACTAATTCAAGGAAGAAGTTGAACTATGTGAGATCCTGTATTTAATATTTAGATAAATATACTTAAAGGTCCTTTTTTGCAGAGTTTTCTATGTTAGCAAAAGGTTTTAATGTAATTCCATCCTAACTTTAACGTAAGCCGTAATTGCGCTTGTACACTCCAATGGTCATACACAAGGAGATACGAGACCTTACTAAGGAGAACAGAAATGGAATAAAATATATTGCGAATCGGGCTTTAATATTCCAAAGGCATTCATCTACTTTATCACTGAACTAACAAAGTGGTTTAAAATAGTTTGTAGCTCTTCTACTAATTCTCAGTGGGCGAGTTGACAAACAGTTCTTGAATAAGAGAAGAAAGTGATGCTCATGATTCCCTGAAGTTCTGCAACCAGATTTCGGAAAGAAAAAACGAAAAACGACTCTAAAAGCGGACAATCGAAGTCGCTTTTCTGCACTCCCAGCTAAGCTCGCCGGCGTTGCATGATGTTGATTAGCCTATGGCTTTGAAACTAGCATGAATTACCTTCACCGGAATTTCTTATCTGTTGTGTGACCCTCTAGTGTTGCACTAAGTGAAACTCAAGTCTCACTAACAGCATTCTCTGCTCTAAATTGGTATGACGTGTCTGGATGTACCTTAGCGTATTTTTCGAATCTTTTTATTAGAAATGAGGTGTTTCCAGAAAGGGTTCAATAGAACATCTTATGATTGTAACCAACTCTAGATTAAATTGACTAGATTCTTTCAGGAGAAAGTGGTATCGCAGGCGACGTTGAGTGCGACCAGTTTAGAAACACGTTCCGGCAGGTCACACTTTTGCTAAAATTAAACCAGCACGGCCAGAGTTTTATCAGAATTCAGCAGAATCAATCACTTCGCAATACGAGTGATCTGCATAAAGGCCCCTAGTGTGGAGGTCGCTTTTATGTCTTCCAGAATGTAGCTGCCAGGTATGCGTTACATGGCTAGAGTCGGGCAGTTACACAGAAAATGAATGAGTGCCTCCCTCTACTTCAACTCCCTCAAAGGTCTCAAAGATTGCCAATACCTCCGCTTGACAGACACGAGTTGGGGGTATATCGATTGAGTTGTGCCCCCGAAGCCCTATAATGTTTTGGATATCCGTAGATAAAGCTTCTTCAGGACGTCTCCGTTTCTCTACTCTTTTCTTAACGGTATATCGATGGCAAAGTCTTTCCTGATGCTTAATTGTGGGAGAGGTAGTCTGTAGTTGCGGTGACCACACCCTCGGGTAGCAGGTCCAAAACGCTGCAATGACTGTAGTTTTTTGAGGTCCCGAATTCCCTCAGTGAAAGGGTACTGCACGAGGAAAGATGTTTAATGCAAAGGTCAGGAGGGAGCAAGTGTAAAATCACATCTCTTGCGTAGATATACGCATCGACCCTTCTCAGTATTAGACCCAGAAAGTTCATCCTGGAGTAGAAAGTGAGGGTATTTCCATTTAGTCCCGGTGGTTGAATGCGACAGTTTTGTTTTCCAGTCAATATCAATTACTCAGTATCCTTCTTTGAATTCACTGTCGACGGTTGGAAATATTCCTGACCTTCCGGTATCTGTGTCTATCTCACTAACTAACTATACTAAGGAGAAGACCACTTGTCCTTGTGGTGTACCTCTCTGTTGGCATGTTTGGTTACGAATATTGGTACCCAAATCCGCTTCTCCTTGATTAATTGTTGGAGGTTTCCGGATCATCGACTTTAATGTTGCAATCTCTGGATTCTGGCGATCGTGGAATTGTCGGTGCAGTGTCTTTAACTCTAGAGAGCACTATACTCTTCTGCCTTTGTAGGCTGTCAATTGTGGAGTTCCTGTAGCATTCGGAGCAGTCTTCTGTTTTAGTCTTAGGTATGGTTCTATCCATCGTTTGTACAATACAATGATTCGATCCATATCCTTCAGTATGGAGTCAATTTCGTCGTTAGTTAAACTTCTATCTGTCGGCCGTGGCAGCCCCTTCGTCTGTATTGTGTGGATATTCGTGCTGGAGAAACGTGGCCAGTGTGCCCTATGATAAGAATAGGGTGCACGGTAGCATATTTTTCCAGCTTGATCGACTTGCGTGGAATTTTTGCCGTGATCGAGCGTCCGTGGTGGTCCTGTCGTAAGGAACAGTTCGTAGGCAGTTCACATCCTCGTCATTTGCTCAGCCGCTGTCAAGACGTGTGTCGAGCAAGCACAAACCCAAGCACGAACCACCTCTGGGATACGGCGGCATATCTGTAGCGAGAAACGGTGTCTGTAGGATTCCGTTGCCCTCCAACCATCTTTGTAGATAGTTGCCTCTAGTGCTGGATGTTTGATTTCCCCAGGCTCTTTGTTTGGCATTTAAATCTCCGGCCAATAAGTAATAATTTTCTTCTGATCCCTGGTCAAGTATTTGAAAAAGTTGTTCTAACTCCCTGGCAAAAGAGTGGGCATGAGGGCTGCGGGTGCATACACGACGCAGGCTTCCAGCATTCGGAACCGTTCGATATCTCTGCTTTGCCTGATCCGAAATTTTATCCCGTTTTTGATAAAGGTAGTTGTTCCGCCGCCTCGGGCGGCTCCAGGACGATCCCGACTGACTACTTCATATTCTTTGAGTAGAAGAAATGTCACGCCCTAGAAGCATGGCATTTATCCACTTAATTGTGTGGGGATCCAGGTTTCTCAGAGACAGTGTTCTAGAAATAGCTAGTGTTATCGAAGTCACCCTCGATTCCAAGGAACGCACATAAGGCAGTTTCCTTGAAGCGGAGGGTTGAGGGACATAACTGAGACAGGCAGCTCTTCAACATGACCAGCAGCCATATTACTTTTAAGCTTTTAATCGGCCAGGGAATCGTCTCCTTTGTCATAATAATGGAAATCTTCTCGCAAAGGTGTCTCTGCCATCCCCTGGAGCTTAGTGTGTATTCAATAGAAATTCTATGGACTCCGCTAGCGATTCTGTTCGACATCCATTCCCTTTTTTTAAGAGAAGGTACTGAAGTGCTCTTTGGAAAGGATTTGGCCTAGTCTGTCTTCTTCTTCTTTGATCCGTTAGCTGGCGGTTCGAACAGGACGTCCCCGCAACGAATACGCTGCTGTCGGTGCCGCTGGGTCTCGAGCTCTACTCACGATTCGCTTCCATTCTTGCCGGTTTTTGACGACGTCTCGAGCCTCGGTAACTGAATCGTTGATTCTTTAGGTCGCCCTCAATATTCTTTAGCCAGATTTTCTTCGGTGCCGATCGCTGGTTTCTCCAGCCTCCGGGACGGTCTCGCCAGAGAAGTTTACGTGGCAAGCGGTCATCATCCATTCGCAAACATGTCCAAACCACCGTAGTCGACGTTTTTGAATTTCTACTGCGATCAGTATCTTCTGATCGCATCTTTGTCTGACTGTCTCGTTTCGAAGGCGATCGGAAGTGAGACATCGAGGATCTGCCTCAAGCATCGCATTTGGAAGACTTTGAGCTTCTTAACGTCCAGTTTGAGCAGTGTCCGTTTCAGATCCGTAAAGATGCTGCCTGGCCGATGCGACAGTGAACGTCGGAGGTCGATGCTACTTTCTTTTCGTTGCCTAGTCTGTAAGAACACAGAGCATGGCACAACAAACTTGACAAGCTGCTGTACTATGCGCAGAATGCTGCACGAGTATTTCTTCGAAAACTGCCGGTATTTCTGCCTTAGCAGAAGCGACTGAACGCTGCCCCAAAGTTTTTGGCTAAGCAATCTTTTTTCGTGATAACACCCGTACTTTCCATCTGGAAAGAACTCAAAACAGAATAAATTTAATTTAATTTCTACACAAACTCATAAAACTGATACTAACCGCAGACTAAATGCGCTTCTGACAAAACAAACATTACGGCAAAAACTACCCACACTACTGCACCCCCACCACTCACGAAACACACACATTAATTTTAGATCTATAACCCGAACCACGGCAGCGAAGATTTCAACCCAACAGCATTCTAATTAGAATTTATAGATTGCGCCTCGCTCCCCGTCTTAAATTCGAGAATTCCAATAAAAGGAAGATGGCCATAACTGAGGTGATTTAACCCAGGGGTTGTTCCAATTAAGAAAATTTAACTTTTTGAAGAGGGTGTCAAAGTTATTTAACGGTATTACGGCAATCTGGAAATACTCAACTGTTTGCCTTCGCATTATGAACGGGGATCTTGAGCAATAATTGCTGTTTGAATTAAGTGAGCATTATGAATGCCGTAAATTCCGCGGCTGAAATACCTCATTTCGCTTTGTAATGTACATAATTATTCCCGATTTAAGCGTTCCGAAGTGCTATCCCATCAGCAAATCATTATACAAAATAAATTTCGTTAAAAAAGTTTAATTTTATTTATTAAAATGCCCAAAAAACGAATAACGGTCTGTCTGTATCGTTATATAATAAGGTGCCAAGTATTTATAGAGCAATCAAGGACCCTATTATCAGGCCATTCAAAAGAAATGCTTTCATCGAGGCCCGTAAGCCCATCCACGCCTCCATTTTCCTTGCGAGTAATAAATTTAATAAAACATCCTGGAGGATCCGAGCAGCATGACGCAAAAAGAAGCCATCAATTAATTGTCAGGAGCGTTTTATTATCACCATAGATATCTCAAATTATAAAGGGAAAGAAGAGAGAAAAAACCTCCAAAGTGAAACGTTCAAAAGGACTCCAGCAAGAATATCAATTAGCATCCAAAACTCCCACGAAATCCTTGCCAAGGAAAATGTGTCTTTAAGTGTTGCCAGATTATTGCCACTCGAAAAATAAATAACCTTCTGTCATTCTTTAGAATGTCTTCAATTGCGCCCTGAATGGAAAAGTTTTCCCCGCTGCCGTCATCCCCCACCACACCCCGGGCTTTCCATTTAGCTTATGAAAGAAACGGGGAAAATCATCGAAAGGAATTTTCTAGTGGTGGGGAGGAAGTAAGTTGTTCTGTTGTTCGATGTTCTGCTCTGCTGTGTGTGGTAGCACGGCAACGATGTAAAGTAAAGTTAATTTCGTTTCCAAGGAAGAAGATAGATTTTCTTCGTTTTCTTGCTCAACAAAAAAATGAGAATAGAAAAAGAATTTTCCGGATCAGTGATAACTCATTTTTTCTTAATCAATCATCGACATAGAAAACTTTCTCGCTAAATTGCTTTTCATCGTTTTAGATTTGTTTTTTTTTTTGTGAAACTTGTCATAACTCTTCTATTTCACTGGCAATCAAAGGTGACTAAGAAGACTGGGGACTTCAGGGCTGGTTTGATTAGATTGTGCTGGCTGAAAGAATTTTGTTGTTGTTGAAACGTTGAAAGAGATATCTTGCAGCATTTGTAACCCAGCTTTATATTGTATCGCTAATTAAAAATGATAAAAATTAAGAAAAATTGCTCATTTCTCATTTTTTTGTACAAACAAAGAGCAACAACAACAAAATTAAGGATATAGTATAGCCTCGTCCTGCGATTGTTAACCAAAATGATTAGAACATACCCAAGAGCTTAAAAAGATGGATGACGAAATTAATATAGATACAGACATGACATAGAGCAGACTACGATGGAACCGACACGTTCTACGAACTTCGGAAGAAAGAATGCTAGCCAGGAGTTTAATGGTAGACCATCAGGAAAGAGAAGCGTAGGACGACCAAGAAATACATAGGTGAATGGATGACGTGCTAGAACTTCGTATAACGAACTGGAGAGAACTAGCAAGACGTAGAGATGACTGGAAGAAAAGTCTTCAAGAGGAACGAGTCCTACAAGGACTGTAGCAACATTTAAGAAGAAAATCTGCTTGCTCATTTACAACGAATCCTTCATGCCCTGTTATCCCCTTCAGGATAACTCTGTTAGTGGATGCGAAAAGCGTTTAGCGAATTGAAGCATCCTTTTATAAGATTTCTTTCACTGTAGAGGAGTAATAAAAGCATTCAGGGCTGCTTATATGTATGTCTGATATTATATAGCTATGCCGTTTATCGTTCGTCTCAGACATTCACAGACACAGGGCTCTGCTCCGCCTTCAATCTAGGATCCATATGCCCTCAATGCCAATTTTCACGATCCTTAATCAGATTTTGAAAGTGTGTTATTTTAACACGCTTAAAGTGTGTTATTGTGACGTAACACATTTGATTTACATTGTAGTCACTTTTTATGCGCTTTAAAGTGAAATCCAGCTGATTGCAGCTGATAGTTTATGGTGCTGCTAGCTCTTAAGCCTTCGAAAAATATAAAAATCAAGAGCCAGACGATGTCTATATGATCGTGTTACATTTTTTATCACGAAACCAGTCGAAAATACTCCGATTTTGATGTTTTTTTATATGAAGGTAATGAAAAACAATTTATTTTCAAGACATGCAACAGTTAGAAACAAAAATGGATCGACATTAACATTTATTGACATCTCGGAAATCCTTCTTTTCTACTTTGAAACTTGGTCACAGGGCTAACGAAAAACTAGCACTAGGGTGGTCCGTAAGGAAAAATAAATTTTCAAGTGGAAGTCCCGCCACCCCCTTATTTTGTTGCACCTACCATTCCTATTATGTGTTCAAAATTTCAGCCCCCTCTCTTATATAAAAAGTGATGCTCATTGACTTTGAATTATCCTTAAAGAGAACAACTCAGGATATTAAGTAAACAGCGTAAACTAGGTATCTAAAGTAAGTTTTTTATTCAAATATAGTATTTAAACACACACAAAATGATAAAATAAAGTATTACTTAAAATAATATCAAGTACAGTTATTTTTCTCAACCTAAAACTAAGATCGTTAGGCTATTTTTGGATGTTTCAGCTGAAACGGGTTTTCTATTCTGTTCAACGACATGAAGCAAAAATTGTTTTTCTTCCTCATTGTAAGTGAGTTTTTTGTTATTATCTTCAAAAAGTTTCACACCCCTCTCCGCAGTATCGTTTACCACACGCAGATTTTTTATGTAATTTTTGCTTCGAAGATAATCAGCATTGTGACCCCAAGTATCAGGAGGTAATTGCAAGAAAGAGTCCTTGATGTCTAGAACTGAGAGCGTGATCAGCGTTCTTTGCGAGGCACAGGCTTCTAATGTCGCCTTTGTGGATAGTTTAGAAGAATCCCCTCGTACTAAAGGAGAACCGCCGTCAACATCCATCCTTTGCACGATAGCCATTTTCTCGCCATAAGACATCTAGTCTGAAAACAAGGCAAAGGCAACTAGCTCAAGTACCACAAGTGACCCTCTAAGACACCCCTTGCTGCTGCACCGCTGCCAAAGGTGCTTCGATCCAAATCTTGGTGTATATGAGTGCACCGAAAGCAACAAATCGAACGATTTGTTAACTTCCCAGTATAGGAAGTTATTGTAATCGGTCCGAAAATCGAAATCGAAATTTTCGACGTATTTTCATCTTTCAAGGTCCCAGGAGCATTTTAAGCAAAAAATTGGGAGGGGCATTTTCAGAAACGCATAACTGCGGTCACTCTGCAATATTCAGCTACA
Organism: Thereva unica; assembly: GCA_949987705.1. Classification (NCBI taxonomy): domain Eukaryota; kingdom Metazoa; phylum Arthropoda; class Insecta; order Diptera; family Therevidae; genus Thereva; species Thereva unica. The sequence continues at coordinate 85,109,329 of OX465284.1, forward strand.
GACTTCCAATTGCTGAATATTGCAGAATGACCGCAGTTCTGCGTTTCCGAAAAGGCCCTATGTGTGTGTGTGCGTACGGATGTGGTCATTTTTTCCTGCACGATATCGCGCGAACCAATGCATGTTCATTCTTTTTGTGCAAGCTTGTCCAACCGTGTGTAAGAGATTTTTTGCGCAGGTATGATGATTTAAGCATAGTATAGTTTGGTTTGACATGTGAATTCTATCATGAAGGGAAAAATTTCAATCAATTAAACCAAGACATTTTTTCTCACTCCCAGTAATCTGCCGTCTTCATACAATGAATGAGAATCACACAAAAAGGGCGGAATTTGTGTTTGTAATGTTAAATTTATTACAAAGCTACATATGTGATTGATTTCGTGGGCAGGGTCTCAGAAATGTCGAGGGCAGCGAGAAGGCAAAAGAGCAAATTTAGTATATACACCAGTAGAGAATGTCCAGTAGCAGTTGAGTATGACGATTAGAGATTATCAGCATGCTTTTTCTTTCGTTAGCAAAAGACTTGCTCTTACTTTAGTAAGTATAGATCAGGCAAACTCTAGATAATGCAGTAACACATCTCCTGAATCGTAACGATCTGCGGTAACTCAGGAGAGGTACAGGCCAGAAGGTAGTCGATCATTGTCATTCAGGTCATTCTAATAGTTAGCTTAGTTTGAAACATATAGGATTGGACAAAGTAGTCGTGGTCTGGGGTTGCTAAAGGTTGCTTCTAAAATATTGCACGAGTTTACTAGGAAGATAGTCTCACAGTCAAAAGTTTTATCAATGAAGCTGTAGTATACGGGAAGAGAAAAACTCCAAAGATGCGTCCACCATCTATGCTTCCTAGCTTTAAAAGAATTGGAAATAAACAAAGGCACTGTAGTGCCTAGTCTAGAAGGTTAGTTGAATATGAAGAGTAGTAGTATTGGAAATTAATAGTGAGTAGGGGGGGAGTTGGATGATAAATGCAGCATAAATGTATTGATTGAAATAAACGACGTCTTCCACAGAATACACTTGTATTTTTATTACTTTGGTGTCCTTAAGCATTAATCTCGTCATTAAATCATACTCTTAGAAGAAAGCACCGTAATTACCCACCGAATAAAAATAAATCCTTGTTTAATAAAGATATATTTAAACCCCAATGCTTCACTTACTTTACTTTAATAACAAATATTAAAAATAATTCCAGATTTGTATACTCAAGTCATTGTCTATGCTCTCTTGAAATAATCCTTCAAGAGCAAAGCCACAAGCCACCGAGCAACAAGGACTTATTACTCATTTCCAAAGTCCTCCTTAAATTTTATATTACTTCCACGAATTCAGCCCCCATGAAAAAAAATGTTCATAAAATATAATATTTTTCTAATTTTTTCCTGCTGTTGACGTTATTGTTATTCTTGTAGTCAAAAAATACATCTGTGATTTCCCGGAGTTTTTCTAATTTAAATAAAACCTCAAAGCACAGATTTTTCCGTTCATATTTTCTGATAACAATCCTCAATCCCTTATTGATGAGCACAAGCCCCTCATTCGTCAAGCCCCGAAAACATCTTTCCGTAGAGCCCCCTTGAGACACTTGTTACTCCGTTCCAATTGAGCGTTCAATCACTTTAAAATTCAAGAGGCCATGGATCACAACAGAGCACCTACCTCCCCGTCAAACAATGCCTTAAATTATTGACGTAAATCTTCAATTTCTGGCACTCAAGTGTTGATGCTGAGCATACATCCTTGATACTTCACTCCGTCTATTATGGTGAAATGGAGACTCCTTTGTGCCAAGGGATGTGGAAGAGAAGTCCACAAAAGGCAATGAAATTTGCACATTGAGAAAATACAACGGCAACGAGAATCCTCGACGCTCCGCAGAGCTGGAGAATCCATTGACAACGCTATTAAGAAGTTCTCTCCTTTTCCCCGTAAACCCAAGGGTTATTCTATTTGTCAACAGACACGTAAGGAAGCAGGAAAAATGTACATGGAGGCACCAACAGCTCCAGTGCCACCACTGGGGCAATCACCATATTTTTCATGGCCAGAATCCTGGTCGGGGGTGAGCATCCCCATTCAAATCAGACGCCCAGGACTAGGCCGGTCCTCTCTAGGCATTATCGTCTGCCTGACTAACTTTTGCCTTGTTTATAGTGATGTCGTAGGTTGCCGGAACGGGGCCCGTCTTCTGATTATGACAGTCCTCAATTTGCCAGACGAAAAAAGAAACAAAGCAGGGGAAATTGTTTGCGTTAGTTTCGAGGAACTTTCGCCGAACGACTCCTATGGATGGCATTAAGGACACGAATATTTCTTAAAATTATTCCACCATCTACGGAGTAATCTCCTGGTGTTATCATGCGTACAAACTGCGGTCGATGAGGGCACGTACCAGGGTAAGGACCTGGTTGACTTCGTGAATTATTTGCGACTACCTAGTGCCCAATAACAATATCATTTCTGGGCTTCGGTGTGCTGCCGAGGGCATGTCCTTTCTAAATATAAAAATTAAATTCGAAACAACAAAAAGGAAAAGTCGTGGTAGCAGAAATCTCATTATTTCTGGTATGAAAAATCTCATTATTATTTGGGACGCGTTTGGCTAGTAAAGTAATGTTTTGCTTCAAAGGTGACTTCGTTGGCTGATGTTGGTGTATTTAGTCCATGGTGGTTTTGCTGGTCTATTCCAGGCAGGAACAGGTCTCGGATCTTTTAAATTAGCTCAAGGTGAATGGAAACACTTTACCTAATGATGAGTTTTGTCAAATGGAGACGCAAAAAGGTACAACTGCTGAATCGTCATTGTTTGCAAGTTTTCTGCGTAGCTATGAAATATCATCAAGCTCTTGTCTTATTCATAGCATAAATTATTTGATAGGTTCACATTTATTGCGAAATCAATCACTTCAAACACTACAGGTCACTCGAAAGTCTAGATAAATGACTCAATTCGAATTTACATACTGAGAGTGATGCCAAGAAAGCTTCTAGAACATTATTTGACTGTCAGAAGCTAATGAGCTAATAGACATTCACTATAACCATCAAACACATGATTACTTACCCAGCTCGGGCCTGGTGATTAGAGATCCAAGAGAAGAATCTTCTTCTTCTTCTTTAAACTCCTTTAATCCCTCATGGGACATAGGGCGGAAACAGTTGCCCTCCAGCGGACTCTGTTTTGCGCGACAGCTCTTAGCTCCGACCAGGATCAGAGAAGAATACCCAGAGGATACTTGAAAAGATAACTCGAATAATCTCCTATGAACCTCAGCTAACCCTACGTGGCTGCTCCTTATGCCTGTACTTCACGTTGAGGTAAAGAAAGAGCCAGTTTTTAGATTTGGAACACCCAAGCTTAAGAATTACACTTTGTACTACCAGTCTGTTATCACTCTGAGACCGTGGTAATATAATTTAGTGGTAAGCTTAGTTTGAAGAGTAGAGGAGAATAGGGATGGTTATTCGGGGCCTGGGGAGTGCTCGATTAGGTGTTGAGGAACTTAACGTTTGAATTCGGTGAAATTTTTTTGGTAGAGATTTACATATCACCCTTTATTTTTGTAACCCTTTGACTCATTTTCATAAACAATGTACTCAGAATACTCCCACCTATCTAAAACTGTGAAAATCAAGGTTTCAACGAACCAACTTTGAGTTTAGAGTTTTTCACTAAAATTTCAACACCACACAACAAATACATATATCTAGGAACCACCTCTGAAAATATAAGCCACATAGTCCTACATGTCATAGGCCACATAGTCGGTCATGTCTTGGTGCAATGTCTAATAGCAAGCTTAGCTTGAAGGTATAAAAAGGAGCTGAGCCACAGCCGTTGGGGCTAGTTTGAGATAGCGGAGTGATTTGCTCTGGGCCCCAGGCCAGAGGAGTCCCCCCGAGAATAGAGTGAAACTCAAAAAGAGAAAATCCCTCATACCTGGGACTAGCTTGAAACCCAAAAAGCCAAAACCGCTTTATCCCTGCGTTCTAATTTTCAAGCAAAAGTAATCTAAAATCTGAAACACAAGCACGCAGCAGGCTAAAACCCAGTAGGACTTTTGGCAACCGCTGAAATTTCAATCAATTATTTCTTTGGTGAAAATCGGAAGTTAATACAAAGTAATGCAAAACGTAATAACCTGTATGTAAAAACCTGTATGATGTAAAAAGAAAGGCCTTACCAGGGCGGACATTGCAATGTAAATGTAATGCAGTTGGTATTGCGTGCGGTAAGGTCTAGAGTTTGTGAATTGTGATTACCAAATCGTTTCCATAGCCATTACAAGTCCTACTGGGAAATATATGTTATGTTTGTGTATAGGTATGGTTTTTCTGCTCATCACATTTATATAGTAAACACTATTTTTCTTTCTTCCATTTCCGGGAAGTCGTCGATGATCATCATAGTCTATATTTTCTGCCAGCTCTCGTTCTATTGACAATATCATGTAATGATTTAAACATGATTCATACATGAGCTTAGATAATTTTTTATCATTTTTAATGTTTGTTCATCTTTTGCAATTGCCTTTTCGCGTTTCTAAACGCGAGTGTCTAAAGTAGTTCTACTGAGCGGTCCCTCAACTAAGTACCAACACGTGCAATATGCTGCTTTACCACCGCATCGAACGAGAACCGGTCTACGTTTGTCCATTATCTTCGCCCCAATGGGAAACTATTAACACCGCTCCAAATTTGCTTCTCTTAGTAGCGCTTCGATTTTTCCCACTGGGATAGCTTCTGGATTCTGCCAAAAGAAAGATGAGTGCTGAGCCCAGAACTAAGCACAAGGGCCTGTCTACATAAGACCTATTCCATTCTAGGCTACACTAAGTAACTTTAAGTTCATTCGCAGTATCTATATTCAATGTTCTGTATCTATATTCTATATTCAATGTTCTGTTCCTGGTTATGCCTTCTAAAACAAGTAACCCCGCTAACCAGCCAACAAACGCTGTGACGCGGGTATTACCAAACTAGCAGGTGAGCAAGGTCAAGAGCAGAGCTAATCTATTTTGACTGGGTACTGTGTACACGTAAATTTCAGGTCTGACGGTAAGATGATGTGATCTATTTAACCCTATCAATATCAATTTATACGAGAATTTCTTCATCAATTCAACAAATGCACTGAAAGGGTTAAGGGGAGGTTCTCCTGAAATGAGTTGGAAAAATTCGTTTTTTTTTTAAAGTTTTTCAATCTTTAGGGTGTTAAAAAAAAGTCATAGCTGACTAAGGTAAGGATCGGTAGTTCAAAAATCTCGTAAAAATTCTCGACAGAATTGCATTTTCTAAGTCGCGTTTGGTTTCAAATCTTCAAACTCATTTCTTTCAAATCGATATATTCAAATGCGCGGTACCGGTTATCTCAAGAACCAATCAACCGATTGACTTGAAATTTTGAAGGTATTTGTTGAATTTAATTTCGGTGGACTTGTTATACCTATGGAAATTACACTTTTTTAATAATAACTATTGTTTACATCTGTTTTAAACAAATAAAATCAACGAAAAATGACTCAACATTTTCAATTAGATTTTTTCCTCGTATTTTTTTCTCAAATTTTTTCCAATTTAGGTATACGCTCTCTTAAATATGTTAATCTAACTAATTTTTTAACATTTTTCATTGTCAGACACCTGTACGACCCTGGGGACGGTACCGCGTAGATGAGTTTTCGGCGCGCACGGCCTCGCAACGGCTTGGCTGGAGCCGTCGTTTTTAACTTGGAGGGGGAGAAAAATATTTTTGGAAACCTCTTTTGTCTATATATAAGTAGAAAAAAACCGCTTGTTTCTATTTGATTTCCTTGTGACCCAAAAAAAAATCCCGAAAATGAACGAAAATACATAAATAGCCGATCAGGAGAACCTCCCCTTAAAATCAAAGCCTTCTATATTTACAAGCCATGCTGTAGGTGTTAGTATGTCGTTGTATGAAGTCCCAGCTTCAATTCGTGAAATGTCAAAATCCCATTAAAAACAAGGGAAAAAAGTTTTCGTGCCGCGGAAAGTGATGTTACGAGTGAGGTTTTATTAAAAATAATAGTTAAAGAAAAAACGTGCAAATGTGCAAAAAGTGCTCAAAATAAGTGTGATAAGATAGCAATTAAAATAATTCGCTACTAATAGGATTTGTTTGCGGGATTTATGTTAGTGATGGCGGACCGTTTTGTTCTCAGGATATATGTATCTAAACGTATAATTACTACGTTTATAAGTGGAGTTTCCCTCCGGATGGAAGTTTCGATCCGGAGTGAAACACCGCTTATAAACCAGGAGTGAAAATCCAGAACTTGGATTTTCGCTCCCGAAGAAAAAGCTGGAGTGACACTTCGATCCCGGTTTATGTTGTGCTTATAAACGCTGACTGGGATGATATATGTATGTTGCAGCTAACTTATTTAATAGGAATATATTAAAAGAAACTTGTGTTTAAAGTGGATTTTGATAAACAAATTAAAGATCTTTACGAGGAAAGTTCCCTTAACCGGACTTTGCAAGACCGAAATGCAGAATTAAGGCAAAACAATAAGCATTTTTAAGATTAGGCGCCGACTTACATATCTGGAGAACCCTGGAGAATTCAAGTACCAAGATGTTGTCTGTTGCTATGTAAGATATTTTCTTTTTCTGTTATAATAAAAACTATTTCTGAGTACAATAATACTTGAAACAGGTGCAGTACTTATTAGAGACAATATCAAGGAAGTAAAACGGATATGAAGTGAACATCGCCAAAATGAAAACAAAATTTTCCATTTGTTAGTTTTGTATTGTCCTATCTTAAGTCAATTTTTAGTGCGTTTGTTTAAATAAGATTCTTTTTAAGAAATTTTTAATTTTAAAATATAATATTGCTGTATTGAACAAAAAGTTATGTGGATATATGTTCGAGATTTCATTTAAGAACCAAATAAAATTGTTTCAAGTAAATATTGTTTTAATTATTATAATTTTATTTTGGAGAAAAAAGGGTCAAAATTTACGAACGCAATAGGTCAACAATCTGATAAAAAGATGAAAGCAGCAGTAATTTTTCCGAATTCATTCCCAATAAATGCACATAACCGCACTTCTCACCGAAGTTTGACAGGGAAATTGAAGTCCCATGGTTCTTTCAATGTAAGTGTGAGATTTCTTAGTGCATGGCTTGTAAATGTAGAAGGCTTTGATTAAAATCATTGTGTCCCTTCAATTTCGTGGGCTTGGGAGGGTGATTGTGCAGGTGTACACTGTCATACCAAGAGTAGTAGGACATTTTGATTGAGGCCTCGGTACGATTTACCGTCGTGTAAGGGTTAAATGTACTACCTCGCATAAGTTCTGCTCAACTCTAGCCGTAGGGAATGTGTTAACCAAGTAGATTAGAGGGTTATTGTACCTGGATGTAGCTCTAAAATGAGTTTTCTATTAAGCCGAGAGTTTAAAAATTCAACAATTTCAGATACAGACCTATTTTGATTAGATAGCATTTCAAACAACTACAATTTAAAAATTTGGTTGCCATTTTTTCGATTTCTTTTTCGTTGAAAAGACAGTAGTTTTTAGGATTATACATTTATAGAAATAAATCTCCTAGCTCAATTTGTGATTTTTCAGAACTTAAGTAATCCATAAATCATAGAGCTCTAGGGGGGATGTCCCTAATCCCCCCTCCCGCTTGTATCCATCACTGGTAGAAGGATTCGATAATGAATAGAAACTTTGGAATAATGTTCCGTTCGTAACTCTTGCAACATCCAAGGGCTCAAACGGGAGATTCATCTACTCGGTAAAACTCTTCATACTTCTTTTAGCCTAGCTTATCCTTTATCTATCTTTCGAATAAAGCATACTAAAGCATATTGTATCATGACATAAGTACGACATAAAAAATAAGTAGTTCACTGTCCTGCAATTGAGGGCTTTACATTTGCTAAAACACAGAACTCTAAACTACATACATACATATATCCAATTTTCTGTTGGCATATACTTATTTTATTGTGAATTTAGCATAAAAATACTTTTCATAATTTCTACTTACTTAACGTTATATGTAGGTTCAAAAAGTGCACAAGAGTTAAGAATAGTTGAGAATAATTCAATATATAAAATTCGGTAGTCGTAATTAATAAATAAAATCTCATTGAAACTATATTCAAAATCGATGGCAATTAGACTTGACACAGATCGACCAAATTAGATTAAAACTTGAGTAACAATACCTGAAATTAATTTTAGGCAATATTTTTGCATAGAGTAAGTTTAGGAATTTTTTATTGGAGTTTGTATCTATGAAGGAGGATGATATAAATTAAAATCCTTTTAAAACTGCGTTAATCAAATTGAAATACAAGTAATTCACTTCGATTTATAAAAAGAAAGACAATAATTATTCTGTCAAGTAAAATGAAAATAAATTTCGTCTTTACATCAATTTATACTGTTCTCTCAAACAAGGGTGGAGAAACTTAATTTATATTTTTGTAAGAAAACCCATTTTCCTTCCTATTCCCCTCTAACATGGTAGTTAATTTGACATTAATTATAATTCATATCTTTTCAACTTAATTCATCTCCATAAAATCCTTTTTCATAACACAAAAAAAAAAAGTTTCTTTTCATCTTATTTTATGCAAAATACAATCTAAAGCAGAGAAATTTTAGAATGACCTACGGCGGGGCGTTCTTTCTCTATTCTAAGCTAAATTACAAAACATAAAAATTTTCCTCCTCTCGATAAAAAAAGAAAACTTTTGCCATAAATTCCGCCGTTGTAAAACAGAAAAGTTAATAACAAACAAGAAAAACAAAAATGCAAAATATTAAAATAATTTATTACTTGTAAAAGGCATAAACCAGTGAATCAGCCTTTAATTATGGCACCCAAAACATTCACAAATCACAAGGATCTCTAAGCAGAAAAGGAGTTTCAGCATAATTTATAACCAATTTAACAAGGACATACACACAGCTAAGGTGCAAAACAAAGGATCGGTTTTATCTTCCTAATTTACTCAGCAGCTTTACCCGATAATTAAGAGGCTAATAAATGTGTACCGATTTTCATATGTTCCTTATTAACATTGTTATATTTCCATATATATAAAAACTTCCGGTGTAGCACCTCTGGAGGGGATGAAAGACGTTCCCCGGGTAAGAATAAGTATCAAAAACACGTTAATACATGTGTCCAAATGGTGTTTTTTGGTGCTACCTGTGTGCCTATGTGTATGTGTGAATGTAATTTGAATGTATGTTTTCATGATTTTAAGAAAGTAACGACTGAAATTTTCCCCGGGGTGGGAGGTGTGGAGGGTGTGTAAGGTGTTTTTTGAGGAGAAGAGAACTGTTTTCTTAATGCATTGCATAAACACAATACAACATACATTCACATTTAGATATTAAAAACGGAACAAGGACCCTTCATGATCCTTTCAGGACAACGGAAGCTTCTTGTTTACCTGCTGACTGACATTATACGAACATAAACCAAAATTAAATTTCAAAGGGCCATCAGGGACGTAATAACGCGCTCTGCCACCACACCATTGCCGCCCGAACCGCGCACCACCCGCTCCGTCCGCCGGCACGGCAGTCTTTAGGATGGCGGTGGTATTTAATAAAAAAAAAAGAAAAATTCGGGCAAAAATGTCTTTGCCACGAGAGGCTCTATAGCGGAAATTATGAAAACTGTTGAAAGGAAGAAGAGGAAAAAAACACACATAACGGGAGAATCCTTACCTTAAGGTGGAATCTGATAAATCGCTAAGAGATGGAGCGGCACTTGTAATATCGCATGGGCGCTCTATATACGCACAGCTCGCTCTGTTGTATGCCTTCGGCAGTGTCTCAGTGCCTTTGAATTCCCTGACCCTGGACTTGATCTGCCTGATTGCCTCCAACGGTATCCTGGTGCAGGCCTTGAAGCTGCTCACATTCAAGCACAATTTTCCAAACTTTATATACGGGTATGGAGAATATACAGAGCTCTCTCTGCTACTATGCGCTCTCCAGTTAATGTATTCTTCCTGTCTCTTTCCTTTTTTAACACACAAGTCACACTGGATTCAACAGAACGAAAAAAACTGCTAAAAGCAACAATGCTGCCCTCTACACAAGGCCCGAAGTCTTGAGCGTTCTAGTGTTTTGCAATATCGAAGTTCACAGTAATATGAACACAAATGGATGACAAAGTACGCCCCCGAAATAACACTAAAAGGTTCCCATCTCACTACACTTCTCTGGCACCCTGCACCTCGGGCTGGCGATGAGAAAAGCAGGGGCGGGGGTGGAGGTTCGAGGGGCAAGTTCTCCTTAAAGCAACACTTTAATAGCCTTCACTTAGCCCCGGAGGTTTATTAATCGTAAAATAACACTTATAAATTGCGATAAAAGCGAATTTTCAACTTGTCAGGATATTTAATCACCGCAAAGGATAACTTTACGAGCCTTAGCTGCACTTTTTGAACCTTTTTCTGCACATTTCATTAATAACCGAGAAAAAATCACACGAATCCACTGGACTATTGACACGACCAAACGCCCCAGATATCGGATACCGACTGGTCCTTGCTCCTCGTTTCGGCTCTAAAGCTTCCTTGTATCCTGGAATGTTCTTAATGTGAAAAAAGGACTTTCCCATTTTCAGAGATGCTGGTATAGCTGCACGAAATTTCATAATAAATACAGAAAAATATTCATCTCACGCATGTTTCGCGCTGCTCCTTTTATGTATACATCGAAACAAGAACACTCTTCTCAGAGAGAGAGAATATCAGGAAGTCATCTCCCCAATATGACATTTAATAACGCGATGTCCTTACAGATCAGAAGCAGATTCTCCTGAAAAAAGCTCCAGCACCGGCCGCTGTTTCGCCGTTTTTTAGATGAGCCTGCTCACCCCACACAAAAGAGTCCTAGGAAAAGCCCGGAAAGCTCGACCGCGTCCAACCACCCCAGCCACCCCATCCCACCACCCGAAAGCTTTTAAAGTGTATCCTATTTTATGTAGCATTATTCCGAGCTCTTCGGCGAACTAATTGCGTTTCGTGTTTATCCCTGTCTTCATAGTTCATCTCGTTTCGGGCTATTTTAGCACAGCCGTTGAGCTTTTAAAGGTTATACACCCATCTTGCTAGTGTGCGTACGTGTGAAAACGATTCGGCTGGATATGCATACATATACATACAGATGGGGCGGTGTGTGGATACCCCAAATCCACCTGCCCCTGTGTGCGTGCATGTGCTGCGATAAACTAACTAGGGTATTGTATTGCAAAATGAAAGCGTTCCAAAGTGCGTAGCACTTTGATAGATTTCTTTGGCGCTTTAAGGTGAGGATTTAAAGTTTTTCTCAATGACGCCGCGCGCCGGGGGTGTATTCTTCTTCGAGAGAATTGCGGTTTGGGGATGAATAATTTTCAACAATGACGCAAATGATGTTGAAATATTTTAAGAAGATATTTTGAAAATTTAAGGGTACTATACATGAATTTCTTGCTTGCTTAAAAATAGCTTTGTTCTTTTCATGATTCCCTGTTTCTGAAATGTTTCGGCAGAAATTCATTAAATTTTAAAATACGAAATACTGTTGCTGTCGGTAAAGGAACGCCAAACAGCCAAAAGCGTTGTTACATACATTATGTCCTTCGATTGAGAAAAGCACAAGCTGCTTGTACTGGTAAGGCTTTATGTTGTAAATATCTTCAGTGATTTCGCATTCTGAATTTTAATATTAAATGCAGTGTCTCCAATGTGCAAACTTTACAACATAAACATTATTTATTATGAATATTACCAAAATTACGGAGTTTTTTTTAATCTTTCGTAAATGCACGGTTTCTATGTAGTACAGTCAAATTAAGCCGAAAAAAGCGAAATAGCGGAAATGGTCGGGTACAGGCTGAAAATTGGCACAGAGCTTCCTTTTAGGGTTCTTAATAAGGGGTTATAAAGTCTACCGATTTTCTACCCCGGGAACCTTTCTTTTTAGGGGGTTTTAGGGTCAAAATATCTGTTTTTTGCAAATGCATCTGAAACCGTAAGTCCTATCATAAAAAAATGTTCACAAAGTTTGTAGCTCATTCAATTTTCTACAAAAAATGTTATTATACATTTTCCCGTACGTATTGCCATTCATGAGATATCACCGTTTTAAAGATTTAAAATATTCATATGAACTCTTTCACGACTTGTATAGGTTTTCCGACGTTCAAGTTGGACTACTTTTCTAATTTTTTCAGGGGTCATTCCTGGATGTATTTGGAGGAAAAATGTGTTCTAGATAGGGGGCTAACCACTAAGATACAGGGTGTTCGCGAAAAAACAATGTCTTTTTTTGTCATTTATTTAGAGTTGAATAACTCCTAGACCAATTATCGTAAACCAATATACTTAGACTCATCTTTTAGGTCAAAGTGTATTCTTTTATTTGATATAAAGATCAGGAACTTGAGTTGCTCCGTTTAGAAGATATGTAGGTTCAAAGCATGAGCGAAATGTTTAAAAGCCTAACAATATCATTAGGCTTTTAAACATTTCGCTCATGCTTTGAACCTACATATCTTCTAAACGGAGCAACTCAAGTTCCTGATCTTTATATCAAATAAAAGAATACACTTTGACCTAAAAGATGAGTCTAAGTATATTGGTTTACGATAATTGGTCTAGGAATTATTCAACTCTAAATAAATGACAAAAAAAGACATTGTTTTTTCGCGAACACCCTGTATCTTAGTGGTTAGCCCCCTATCTAGAACACATTTTTCCTGCAAATACATCCAGGAATGACCCCTGAAAAATTAGAAAAGTAGTCCAACTTGAACGTCGGAAAACCTATACAAGTCGTGAATGAGTTCATATGAATATTTTAAATCTTTAAAACGGTGATATCTCATGAATGGCAATACGTACGGGAAAATGTATAATAACATTTTTTGTAGAAAATTGTATGAGCTACAAACTTTGTGAACATTTTTTTATGATAGGACTTACGGTTTCAGATGCATTTGCAAAAAACAGATATTTTGACCCTAAAACCCCCTAAAAAGAAAGGTTCCCGGGGTAGAAAATCGGTAGACTTTATAACCCCTTATTAAGAACCCTAAAAGGAAGCTCTGTGCCAATTTTCAGCCTGTACCCAATCATTTCCGCTATTTTTACTATTTTTCCTGTACTAATGTGGAAAAATCCAATTTAGGAATCACTCATTATATTAGCAGTCTGTCATGGTTGAAGTCATCGTGTAATGCCTAGTAGTAAGGTTAGTTTGAATGATTTGATGATATTCCACGTTTAAGCTCAACTTAACTTGATTTTTAACTCATTCGGCCCCCAGTGGCGGATTTACCAGGAAGCAAAGGAAGCAATTGCTTGGGGCCCCGCTTGTACTGGGGCCCCAAAAATTGAAAAATTTTGAAAACATTCGGAAATTTGGAAAAAATAAAAAATGCAAAATGAAAAAATCCATGTAAACAATATCGATTATTCAGTCCCAAACGATTTTAAATTAGTTCAAAACTGTATTTCGCGTGTACTCGAGAGAATGGTTGCTTTAGGCTGCTTAGGCTGCTTACACACCAAACTCGACATCGACACGACATTACAAAACGTCCATCGACAAAAAAATTTTTGTCGAATCTTCATACACACCAAATTCGACACCTCGACACCATTCGACAACCAGAACCACTCGACACAACGAAAGTCACTGCATAAGGCTGCTTACACACCAAACTCGACATCGACGCGACATTACAAAACGTCCATCGACAAAAAATTTTTTGTCGAATCTTCATACACACCAAATTCGACACCTCGACACCATTCGACAACCAGAACCACTCGACACAACGAAAGTCACTGTATAAGTACTCGACGTGTCGAAAGTCGTCGTTCGACGTTTTTCCTCGTGTCGCCTTCAGTGGATATAAACTGATTTGAATGTGAAGCCCTTCGTCGGTAACGGTTTTTTTCCTTGTCGAGTTCTGTCGTGTCGTGTCGATGTCGAATTCAGTGTGAATAGACTCGCTTAATGATAAGAATAGATGTGTATCGCGACAGAAAAATGTTGTCGAATTTCGTCGTGTCATGTCGATGTCGAGTTTGGTGTGTAAGCAGCCTTACTCTCCACACACTCTCTCTTCAATGTTAATTGTTTTGGTTGTCTGTTGTTTTGTCCAGGCACCACTCGCTTTAGTGGTGACGGGTTTTCATGAGGGTAATCAAAAACATCGGGATGCCCAGTTGACGGTTTTAGTTAGACAACGACAGCTTAATGTCTCATGTAATCTTACCGAACAAATCGACAAGGATTCGGAATACTGGCGTGTTATTGCAGTCATTCGAATGATAGCGCAGAGGGTCGAATGAGAAGTTTAGAGAGTCACATTGTGGCAATTTTATTAGTTTATTAGAACTGGTGGCTCAATTCGATCCGTTTTTGAAAAACCATATTGATATGAAGGGCAATTGCGGTAGTGGTAATACGTCGTATTTATTTAAAACAATTTGCGATGAATTGGTCCACCTAATGGCAAACAAATCGAAGCCAAAGCGAAGGAGCTTGTTCCTGGTTCTGATTATAAAGCGAGCACGCAAAAAACAAGACGCAGAAAGACCCAATGTAACGACGGGCCTGCTCCAGATGCGCTTGAAAATCTGTCTTCGCGTGATAGTTTTCGGATAAAATCGTTTCTTCCGATGATCGATTCTTTGATAACCAACTTGCGACAACGTGCTACGGCATTCACTCTCTTTTCTTGCCAATTTAAGTGCGTCGAAGGAGGAAATCACAGAAAGTTTAGAAAGACTGATAGAAGACTATCCAAATGATGTTAACATGAACATCTATGTAAAACAGATATACGGAAACGAGCATCGTAAAACATTCGTTGAATTGTACCAAATCATTTTCAAAAATGAATTGTTTTTAGCGTTTCTAAATGTTGAATGCCTCATCAAGCAATTCTTTATACTATCGATAACTAATAGTACTGGGGAGAGATCGTTCAGCGCATTGAAACGCGTCAAAAATTATTTATTTTTAATTTAGTTAGTAAAATATAAGCAAACTGAATGATTTTGTAAAATTAACTGGTTATTTATTATTTTAAAATAATGGGGGGAGGGGGGTTAATTTTAGAATGAGGGCCCCGAAAACCTTAGGTTGCTTGGGGCCCCGTTATAGGTAAATCCGGTACTGGCGGCCCCAATCAAGAATCAATTAGAAACTCCGGTTCATGGAATTGCTTATATGTTCACTATCATGAAGACAAGGTGTGGCACGTGGTTTTCTGACTTGTCGAAAGAGTAAGAGTAGCGCACAGTGCACAAGTGCTCAGTCACCAACAAGATAGGGGGAGCAACTTGTAGCGTATTTAAATATCACCACCTTATGGTGGCCTCTTGAAGCTATAATATAATGAAAGGGATGGGCTAATATGATCGGGCCTACCAAGACCAGATGTAAAGTTATCATGCCGAGGAGTGCAAACTTTTGCACCGTACTTTAACGATCTCCTCTAGGCACCAGGTACACCCAGTTGCACCTACCATATTCATTTTGACAGAATAGCTCACATCTTTGTTTATACGGGTGCGCCGTCTAGACCTTGGGTATTTCCACATTGAATAACTCTGACATTTTTTAGCCAATTTCGACAAATGTACACGATTCTGAGACGTCATTAAGTACCATTTTAGCAATGAGTCTATACATACCGAAACCTCATTTTACACTCTCTGACGGAGTCAATAAACAAAACTGTTTAGGGAACCGAAAACCCACCACTGTACTACGAGAAAGTCACTTTTTTTGGGCCGGGAAAACCATCATCCCACAATTTTTCTTCAAAGTTGAAAACTTCGTCGACGGCGCATGCTATCGTTGGATGTTAGTGCACTTTCTGTGTCCGAAATGCGTGAAAGAGGTCTGACAAGCTGCTTTTTTCGTATCGGATGGAGGTGGTCATTTAATCGACATTTCATTCAAAAAGTGATTTGAAATACATGGTAGAGCATATCTTAAATTAATCTGGTTCATTTACCAAAATCAGCTTAGAATTGTCAGAGTTCTTTCCAAGATCAAGGGCCAAAATCTACTGTCCTTCAAACATGACAATCTATAAAATATATAAAAGGAGTATACAAACAGAGGCTAGTTAAGTCTTATATTAGGCTCGGTGACGCTACCAACAGCTTCACGGCGATCTACGAAGCTATATGTATTCTATCGCGTAGCCAGGCGGCCTCAAGGCTCTTAATGCTGTCGTTACAACATCCACGACTGTTTTGAAATGCCACAGGTCTCTGTGTTAGACTATCACTCAGTTTAATATAACCCTGTGTTCGGTTCATGGACACAGCGGAATTAGGGGAAACTGCAGGGCAGATGAGCTCGCCAGACAGGGAACCGAAGTGAAAAGGACACCCCACTTAACTCAGATGGGACTGCTCTTAGCTACTTATAAGTTTAGCTCGAGCCGGGCTGAGATGGACCACAGCAATAGTATGTCGCATCCTTCACCCAATAAAGCGGACTTCAGACGAGAAGCATTCGAAATCGCTAGTTCAACGAACAAAAAAGAAATAAGCCATGTAGTGACGGTACTGACTGGTCACTGTCCCTTTGGCCCCCATACCGAAAAATTTGGACTCCCCCACAACGACTTTTCAGAAGTTGTGGTAATGAAGATGAGGAAGAAACTTTGTCCCATTTTCTCTGTATATGTCCGGCCACCGCGAGGAAAAGAGGGTCCTTTCTCGGCTCCGGATTAATTGAGCTTTTTTAAAAGCTCCAAATGGCTTGAAATGGTCTGAATTTTATCCCAACGCTAGAATGGCATCCAGTGGGGCCCAATGGCGTGCCTAAGTGGACTCCTATTGAGGGAGCAGAAATTTAACCTAACCTAACCTTTGGTTAACCACGAAGTTTTTGAACGACAAAAGTAACCATAGTAAAGTTTGTTGAGCGTGCTCTGTGACGTTTTCTGTTGACATCGAATTCCATGAACTGGGCCCAATTTTCTATTTATTGATTATTGTCTCCGTGTTTTTGGTGAGATTAGAAGTAATTACAATTGGGCGGTCGCGGTAGTTAGATGGATTGTTGGACTCACCATTTTTCGGAATGGCTGGACATGAGCTAGTTTCCAAGGATCTGGATATACTCCGGAGAAGTATGACGGTTCAAAAAGTTTGTGCAAAGTTTTAGAAAAAGATGAAGCACATTTCTTAAATACCAAGAGGGAAGGGGGGAGGTGGTCAAGGCCAGTGGATTAATTGACGTCAAGCATGGAGAGTGTGGGTTGGACTCTTCGGGAAGTGGTCGCATAGAAACAGGTTTCAGTATATTTCAAATAAACTTTACCTAAATTTCTGTTGAATTCTTATATAGTTCTCCATTGAATTTAAAAAATATTTGTTTCACGTCCAGGATAAATTAAAAATTAGGGGCGTGTCGCGCCTTCCTCAATTTTTTTGCATAGAATTATATTGTATCGGTAATTTTATTTCACTGATGGTCCCGTGCTGATACGTGTGGATCGACCTTAAGTGAACAACATTCAGGGTTTTTAGGGAAAAACATAGTCGTGAAGGCAGGAAGTAATTGATCTCCGGGGCTCTTCAATGAGTCAGTTGAGGAGCAATTGGCGCCATCACCAATGAGTTTGAAATGGCAGCTTTGCCACCTTTTGCAAGTTATTTTAGCCTAGAGAGCCTAGACTGTTCACTGATAACGGTGGGAGGGTATTGCATGTTTTATAAGAAATGAGAAGTCTTTTGTTTTGGATGTGTTGAATTCAATATGATTCTTGCTGCCTAGTCAAGAATAAGCCCCTCTTGATACAGTTCGACATAAGCTGATGGCCATGAAAGCCAGGAATTCCTTATACTTGCCTAAACTTATCTCCAAGGAATGGAAGTAACTCAGAGTATCGTCATTAGTAAAGGAATGACCTCGAGAGGCAGGCAAATGCAGTGAGGGGCTTAAAACGACGTCCTCCAATACTTCCTTTTTTGGAGAACAGACTTGACACCAATAACTTGGAATTTAGTCAACAAAACAAGGTGCTATTGCTTTATAGGGTAAGCGAACAGAGATTTAAAAAATGTTCAGAAAAGTTTTTGTATCTGGAAGCAGATGTCCTTGTTTACAATGCTGAAAGTCGAGTCGTGTTTCGTGACAAGTCGTTTGAGTTGAAGAAAGTGTCGTTTCAGCCGAATTACGACTTTCAGCACAGAGGGCTAGGTTGGAAATGATACGTTGAGACCACTCGATTTTCAGCACATTGATGTTATTGCTGATTGAACAATTCAAAAAGTCTTAAAATGTCAATCTAGCCATACCAAAGAAAAATCTATCTACAAAATTCTCTGTAGAGAACAGACAGACTGACTGACAGACTGCAACTTAGTACGCTGTAGAAAAGCTTTTGTCAAAAAAACACATTTCCGAAGTAGTAGCATAAATTTAATTTCGTAGTTATCGTTGGGATAATTTGTTATAAAACATGTCTAAGCCAAAATGTAATAAGTATAAACAGCCCTTCTTAAACATGACAACCACCTATCAAGCGGATTTCATTGATTTCCCAACAAAAATACAAACCGAGTCTCAACGACCGAAAAAGGAAAGCGCCCAAATGGATCTGGAAACTTTGGTGCGATTCAAACAGGACGTCTATGTGCCATCTGACTTATTTTATCCAGTAAAGGAAGTGCCAGTTATGTGTATGAAACAGGAGCCAACTGGAAGGTAATATCCTTGTGTTTGATTTCTTTTCTGAAATAATTAAAGTTTCGCCCTTCAGATTGACATCAATGGATTTAATTCGAGCTCAAGTTGCAATGAGAAAATTATTTGTAAAGCAAAAAATGACAGATCTGTTTCCCGAAGGAGTAATAACAGGCATCGAAGGACCTAGGAATATTTTGTGCCATGATGAAAGATTGTTTGGTCAATGTCCAAGAAGTGGCCAGACGATAAGAGACGAAATGGCCAAGGAACTAGACGACGAAAAATTGAAGGAAATGGAAGCGGCAATTCCATGTAGGTTAAGGCAACACCAGTTCGAATCGAAACCTCCAGGATACACGGGGTATATTAACAAATTTCCTGTCGGGTATAATCTTCAGAGGAATGAACCAGCAGCATGCAAATTAGCACAGAAATAGATGTGTACTAATATTGCTTGTTTTTTTTTTAAATTATTGTGTAATAAAAAAGATTCACATGCATATATTTTAAAAATGCCTTTTACTAGTTAGCCCCTTCATTTTCTATCATATGAGAATGCTAAGTTACATAATTCGTTTCGAACCCCAATCTCTGGAATGGTAGTGGGGTGCCTTCAAATTTTAAAAAGCGTTCCACTCAACCTTATTTCTAACCTTTTATTAGCGCTGCCAGTTTTTAAAAAAACTGGTACTATTAAATAGGCCTTTTGACCTATCAGACTTATTGGGGCTCAAAGGTAGTCTAAATTCATCTCTCAAACTTATGCCCAACGGTATGTTGGCGGTGGTAAAATGGACAACTAGTGAGCCACACGTAGGGACACCCATGCGAACAGGATAGTAGGACCGTTGGCCAACATACAAAAACAGGTAAATAAGCAAGGTGCCCGACTGGACCGGTTTATTCCGTGCTTTTCTCCGCAGACGGAGCCGTAAGCGCGTAATGCCAGTACTGGAAGAGAACTCCATATCGTAGCAGTAAATGCCCACTCAACAACATCCTCTCGTTGCTGCAGCACGAAGCTCCTGATGTGTTCCTTGCCAGCGAAACTAAGTTATCAGGGTAACACAATGGAGTACAAGGACTACAAGGTGGCCAGACGGGCTAGTCCCGGCGCCGTCCTGGGCGGCGAAACGGCTATTCTTATCAAGAAAGCAATAAACTTTCAGGTCCAGCAAAACAGGGACATTAAACGGTTTCGCGTGCTGGAAGCCCGTATCGTGTATATCCCTCTCCATAGTGGGCGAAGGGTGTACGTGATCTTGGCCTACTTTAGGTCAACGAGTTAGAACAACTCTTTCGCATACTAGACCTAGGATCGGATGAAAACTATTACTTATTGGCCGGAAACTTAAATGCCAAACGCCAAACAAGATCCTTGGGGAAATCAAATAGCTCGTTTGCTGACGAGCTGGGTTGAGGAAAATAAAATAAAGTTCTTACTCAACTTGGTATGACAGAATCAACATGAGGCAGAAGTGCGGTGCAAGACAGAAACTTGGTGCGAGAACAGCAATTCAACTTAAATCAGCTAAATCATTTTGTGGGCACTCAAACAAGACTATTAGTTGCTGATCAAAAAAAAATCGTACGACAAAACATCACATACAAGGTAAAGCCAAAGGAAATTGCGGGATAGTTTTCCTAGATGCTCCAGGCGGCGCAGACAAAACATTTCCTATCAATTTGATATTGGCGTCGATTCGAATGCAGAATCATTCAGCACTCACGCTCCCATTGAATTTGAACCAGACAGAAAACGTACATGTAGGGCATTTTTGAGGATTCACCATGGGAGCTACCAGTCGAATCAGAAATTAATCTACCATTGATTACTTACCCCCTTATCTTGTGGTGAGACTCTGCTTACCTTACCGGTGAATATAAGAACCTGGTGAGTGGTGACTTATGGCAAGTCAATTTTTGAACGTGGTAGATAAACTTCTGGTTCGACCGGTAACTACTATGGTGAATTCTCGAAAATGCCCGTAACATCAGCAAAAACTCCAGTATTGCCAGTAAAATTATAATTTGGGACGAATGCATCACGGCCTATAAATCGCATGCAGCGTTTGGCAGGGCTTTTGCAAGATTTTCGAGTAAAAACCAACCGCTGAAAGGCGCTCTGACACTACTTGCAGGGGATTTTCGCTCAACTTTGCCTGTTATACCTCGATCAACACCTGCAAATGAGCTTACAATCACGCTCCAACGAACATGCGTGTACTTTTACTACAAGATGCCTCTGCTCAAACATTTTCAAAACAACTTTTAGAAGTTGGAAATGGCGAAATTCCAATCAATAGCAGAGCATTTTATTATTTTATTATTCGGAGAGTCTTGAATGTCTCCTACTGCATATTAAAATTTTTATAACCTCAACTGCAAAATAAATGTAAGATATATGGATAAAATATAAGCGTACGTGTATTGTAATTTCCCCTTCGTTTACGGGCAACAACACTCCCCCATAGTATCTGACCACGGCAAGAGTGGTAGTGAGACCTTTGAATTGCGATTGGGAGTATAAAGATGCGGGTGTTTTGGGGTTTTAAACGAATGGAGTGACTCTTTTCTTTTCGTATGTACTTTCGTGGTGCGATTTGATACTCTGACGGCCCATTTATAGATTCCCAATTGTTTTGGCGCACGCCATACTATTGGCTTATGGTTGCAGCGAGGCGCACTGGATTCCAATACAATACAATAAGGTGTTGTTGTCTCTCATAGCTTGTTACAATGAGAACTACATATAATTGGTTGCATTCGGTATCGTCAAATGACCGCCAATCAACTGCGTCAGCTGCAAAAATGACTGATACCGTTTGCAGAAGTGACGAGTTTTACTGCGAATTTGATGATTTCGACCACCTGACATTAAAATGATTGCAAGATGGCAGTACGAATGTGCATTGCCGTACGTTTGGCAATAGTCAATTTGCATTTCCGAACTCTTGATTATCATCAATTGCAATACCGAACGAATGACTATCGTCTACTGCTCTGCAAATAATGTTTGCGAACGCAGCCGACTCGATGGCTGCATTCGGTAAAGTCATCTGCATGCCAAAGTAGTCATTAATCAACTGTATCGACTAATGTGATTTGAAATTTTTGATTGTTCATGCAAGTTGAGTTGTGACATTACCGAATAATATTTTCTTGATACAAATCGTTGTTTAATTTTTTGAAAATGGAACTGAAAGCGAATTGTGTATTAGATATATTAATGGAACTTTTAGTTGATTCTCAGCACTGTAATTAAAGGGATAGTTTTGCCAAAATTGTGAAGAAACAAAATTGGAGTAAAAAAACAAGGAAACTCCTTATTATAGAGGTTCTCTCAAAGATCAATTTAAACCCAAATTTCAGAATACCGAAAGTAAATAATTATTGGAATACTATTGAAGAATTACCAGAAAATACCTTTTTTTTACATTTTAGAATGAGTAGAACTGCGTTTATGGTAGGTGTATTATTATTTTTAATTACAAAAAATGTATGGAAATGTGCAAATTAATTAATTGTAACTTGTAGAAACTTGTACACTGTCTAGACCCATTTTGGCAAAACGGAAGGGGGCATCCAAAGACGAATTTAAAACATTGTTTATATATCACATTATGGGCACTTGGAAATCAGAATTCTTTTCGCGAACTTGCAGACAGATTTGATAAATCTCAAAGTACGGTTCATTGTATAGTACTAAAAACAAGTAGAATTTTAAGGAAGATTTGCAAAACAGTACATAAAATGGCCCCAAACTTCTTTTGAAATTGAGAAAATAGTAAATGACTTTCATGAATTACGTCCACGTGGATTTCCAAATGTTAAGGTTGTATAGATGGGATGCACATTTCGATCCATGCTCCCAATTCTGACTCGAGTAGTTATTAAAACCGTAAAGGGTATTATTCAATGATATTGTAAGTAAGCTGCTTATACACCTCATATGAACAATGTTATCAAAAATACTCTTTTGATTTTAGGCTGTGTGTAAAAGTGATGGCAGTTTCTTGAATATATTTTTCGGCTGGCCGGGGAGATCGCATCACGCTTATGTTTTTCGAAATAGTGAATTAGGGAAAAGAGGGAACAATTAAATTACCGAAAGACATCCATATTGTAGGAGATTCCGCTTATCCTTTATCAGCGTATTTAATGGTTCCATATAAAGATAATGGAAATTTGACAACGAGTAAAAAAATTTACAATAAGGAAATTAGTTCCACAAGAGTCATTATTGAACAATCCTTTGGGACATTGAAATCAAAATTTAGAATTTTGCAAATGGTGAACGTTGACTGTGGAATAATCTCTCGCAGTCAGTTTTTCCGAGCTCCTACAACATCCAAGAGTTCAAACGCAGGGTTCATCACCACCTTCTTCAATACCCCCCCCCCCGTACCTTTATAATCCTTAACCTATTCCCCCTCCCTCCCTCCCGTACTAAGCTTACTGCTAGACATTGCACCATGACATGACAAATTATGTACATAACGGACTGGTAGTACAAAGGGTGACTCCTGAGCTTAGCACTGCCACATAAAAAAAAAAAAATACACAAACTTTCTGCTGTAAAAGACATTGTACTGGCATGTTGCGTGTTACATAATTTTATTATAGCAGAAGATAATGAGTTAATACTTGTCAGTAATGATGAACGTTTAAATATAGACAACAGTGATAATGAAGAAAATATTTCCGAAAACCGCGCAGATGTTAATGCTATACATAAAAGAGATGCTCTTTGCCATCTTATAAATTCAACATACTAAATAAAAAATGTTTAAACACAAAATGGTATATTTCATTTCTTTCTACAATAGTGCACAAAAGATAATAATGAATTCAGGTACATACTTTCCATTACCATTTAAAGAAAAGGCACTTCTACCTTTGGTATAAAAAAGGAAATTTTAAATGGAGGATTCTCATGAGAAGAATCTGAAATTATAAGTTAATATATTTAGTTTGTAATTACAAAAAGAAGTTAGAAGTTCGTAATTGCCCGTTCATACCTATTAATTGTCCGCTTGTTGCAACAAAGGCCGTGTTTTTTTAATGAACTGGCTGGTTCTTCGCCATACAAATCCGAAAACCCAGGTTTTATCGGGGTCTATCTGGGTCTCTATCGAGGTTACTGGGAAATTTTAAAATTTCCCTGCTTTCCCGAATGCGGCCAACTTCAAATCGAAGGAGAAATGTCATTTTAATTTTGTGAATTTTGTGTGACATAATGGAAAACAGAAATTTGTAAGTGTCGGGATGACTAGTTTTTTAAAAACTCATTTAATATATGTATATTACAGAAAGGGAGAAGTAAAGGCGCTTACTACAGGATACAGTAATCTGAGAAGGGTTTGAAAATACCACAACTGTCGGACAAATTGTGGGAAAAGTTTTGAAAGAACAACGTCTCATTTTAATTATTTTATTTTAGTTCTCTTAAAAGCAACTAATGGTTCAAGTTATCTTGTTTGTTGCCGCAAGCAGACAGTATAAATTAAAATATATATTTTCCAACTTATTTTATACATTAAATTGACTTAAATAACAAATAAACTGTGCGTTTTTCTCTTCTATGGTGGAAATCTATATGGCAACAACCAAGGCAACTATTTACACCGGATCCACACGTTGGTTCCAACGCTGGTACCAGCGTTGGTCCATAGGCGTACACACGTTGGTCGTAAAGCGTTGGTAGGTTAGTTGTGTTCCAATAGAGCCAATGTCAAGATGTCAGAAACAAAAATCGAAATTGCTCTAAGCGCTTTTACAGTAATAAGTGCTAATTTATATTTGTTATTTAAAAAAAAGAAACAGCGACTTCAAAGAAGATGGTGGATGACAACACATCATAAAACACGAAACCAGTGAGTACAGAACCTAAACATTTCCAAACTGCAATTATGCCAGCAGTGGTTTACAAGGCTCTCGATAAATAATATTGAAGTATGTAATTATCTGTAAATAATAATTCTTTACATTTCCTTTTTTTAGATACGATGGAAACCGCTTATTAAATAATTTGGTTCAAGAACCTTCAGGACAATTCGATAACTTTTGTCGTATGTCCTCAATAGATTTCGAATACCTTCTACAGTTGATTGGACCAACAATAACAAAACAAGATACGGTATTCAGAGAAGCAATACCAGCCAAAGTACGCCTGGCTGTGACTCTGAGATTCTTAGCGACTGGAGATTCTTTCAAAAGTCTTCATTATTTATTTAAGATTTCTCCTCAAGTAATATCATTAATCGTGCCTGAAGTATGTAAAGCTCTATGTGAAGCATTACGCTCTTTCATTAAGGTACTAAGTTATTTTTTTATATTTTGTAAAATAAAACCATAATTAATAATCAAAATCACTTATTCATAAAAAAAATCTACTCTAATTTTTTTCTGTTTCAGATGCCTCAAAGTGAGCAGGAATGGCTTCAGGTTGCTGCAGGATTTGAAACGAAATGGCAATTTCCACATTGCTTGGGTGCCATCGATGGAAAACACATCAAAATACAGTCACCCGTTAATAGTGGATCAGAATTATAAACATCATTTTAGTATAATATTACTAGCGGTAGCTGACAGTGACTACAACTTTTTATTCGCCGACGTTGGAACTCATGGACGTATGAGTGACGGTGGAGTTTTCAATGATAGCATGCTTTACAACAAACTATATGGGCCTGATGCCATTTTTCCGGAAGACACTCCATTGCCCGATCGACATCTTCCTGTGCCTTATGTTTTTGTGGCAGATGGAGCTTTTGCTTTGTCTAAAAGAGTCATGAAGCCTTTTCTTGGGACACCTTCATCTGGCTCACAAAATAGGAAATTCAACCGTCGACTGTCACGTGCTCGTGTTGTGATTGAATGTGCCTTTGGAATCATGACATCTGTGTTTGGAGTGTTAAAAAGTAATATGCTGCTACAACCCTATAAAGCATCTATCATAACACTCACGTGCGTAGTGTTGCATAATTTTTTGAAAAAAAGCCAGCACTCTCGGCGTTTGTATATGCCAGGGGGTAACATAGAAATTGTTTCAGAAGAGCAACAATTAAGATCACTAGATCAAATACCAATAAGAACAGCAGAAAGTGCAAGAGAAATACGAAATGAATATGTAGCATACTTTAACTCAGATTAAATAAAATACTTGTTTATGAATAAAATATTTAATTAATGTTTACTTTACCTCTGTATTAATTGTCCTTGTATTAGATTTATCATAAATCGGAGCAATAAAGCTGTCCATAGACTCGTAGGCGAACTAATTAGATTTTAAAATATCGTCTGCCGATGATCCAGAATGGGTACTTTCAGCAACTTTCTTTCTGTATAGACGATAAGAGCTCATCAAAGATTCTCCCTTTTTTTGATTTCTCCTCAAGTTATATCATCAATCGTGCTTGAATTATGTAAAGCTGTATGTGAAGCATTACGCTCTTTTATTAAGGTACTAAGTTATTTTTCTTATATGTTGTAAAATAAAACCATAATTAATAATCAAAAACACATTTATTTATAAAAAAATCCTAAAAAATTCTAACATAATTCAGTTCTCTTTTTATAAAAAAAAAATCAACATAATGCAGGGGTGGTAGCACGTAAGTTGTTTCAATCGATCTCTTCATACAAAAATCTTGAATTTTTGTATGAAGAGGTCGATTGAAACAACTTACGTGCTACCACCCTAGTTCTTCTTTTGTAAAAAATTATAACATAATTCAGTTCTTTATTTATAACAAAATATAACATAATTGAGTTCTTTATTCGATAAATAATTCTAACATAATTATTCGCATTTTATTATTTTGTTAGACAAAATTCTAAACTTTTTACTAGAGGTGGAGGAGCTGTATGGATCTGTCGCATATTCCACATGGCTGTAATGTGGTTCTACAATGTACTCACCATAATCGTCAGCAACTTGATATACAGAGCTTGACTTGTCAGATGAGGGGGATGGTTTAGGTGCACTCGAGTATATGCTGCTGCTACCAGGGCTACAATTATGTAAGTGAAAGTCCTCCCTCTTCTGGTAAATAAGTTCGTCTATATCGTGCATTATAATGTCCCTTTCTTGGTCATTAAATTTTTTTATTTTTTTGGCCAGTAGTTGACAATATAAATCTACCTCATTCACTTCAGTTGGCGGTCGGTTTGAGATATCTTTAAGAACATTTACAGCTGTCTTCACTTGAGCTTGTACTTCCGAAATTTCTGATTGTCGCCGTCTTTTAACTGCTTTAGAAGTTGGTGAAATATCGCTGCTATCCAGAATACTGTCTTCGTCAAGAAACTCCATAGTCTAAAATTAAAACAATTTCAAAATTCAATCAATTTCAACTCTTATTTAAATTTACTTTCTCATAGTTTAAGGGATTTTATTTATGAATAAAATATTTAATTAATGTTTACTTTACCTCTGTATTAATGGTCCTTGTATTAGATTTATCATAAATAGGACCAAGAAAGCTGTCCATAAACTCGTAGGCGAACCAATTAGGTTTGAAAATATCGTCTGCCGAAGATCCAGAATGGGTACTTTCAGCAACTTTCTTTCTATATAGACGATATGTGCTCATCAAAGATTCTCTCTTTTTTTTTAATTCCTCTATTGAATATATTCCAAAATCCCTTTGGATGTTTCGCCATGCATCGGCAATTATATTCTTATTTTTGTGGTCCTTCCTCTTAGCGTCCCATATGACTGGCTTAGCCTGGTACAGCTCTAAGAATTGAATCACTTCTTCATTTGTCCACATATTCACTGATTTATTAGTTAGTCGTGTATTCGTAAATTATGAAAGCACCTGCAAACTAAGTACAAAACATGTATAAGAAAAACTTGAAATTTGCAGTACATTATTATTACCTTTTATAATGGATATTCCGCTTCGAAAAACAAAACGCTTATGAAAATATTTGGTATTTGTAATTAAATATCTATGAAATTTATATCATAGTATAAAATAAAAAACAAACACCTTTAATTAATTAAAAAGCAATGATTCAGATCTGATCTGAATCCCCACATGTGGATTAAATTAATACAACAGGACAGCTAATTTCTAAAAGAAAAGAAAATTTATACTTAAATGTCTTGAAAAATAAGCAAAAACAAAAGAAGCACTTGACTAGAATTTAACAAATTAAAATTTACACAAAACTAAATTTTATTTGCGGCCATTTTTAAAGTGCTTTCACGTTAACTTGACGTTTACTTGACAGATTGAGAAAATCGCCGAGGTGTGGACGGATTGCGAAAGTTGGCGCATATTCCGACGGGGATGGCCAATCCCCAATGCTCATGCCAACGTTGGGACTAATGCAAATTTCTCGATACACACGTTGGACAAATAGCATTGGGGCCACTGTTGGTGCCAACGTGTGGAGCCGGCCTTATGATAAATACTCTGAAGATAGATTCAGTTGAGGTTTTGCAAAATTTCCCTAGCCGTTTTTTAATGAACTCAAAACCCAGTTCATTAAAAAAAACACGGCCAAAAGCTTCAAGTCCACCAACACTTTTATTTTTTCTTTTTCGACTTCCAACTCTTCATCTATTTGTATCTTTTTCTTTTCAATGCTTATATATTCTTCATGTCTGGTTTTGTCTTCTGCTTCCATTTGTTCTAGGTAGCTCATAATCAGCGGTGTTCCCCAAATCGAGTGAAATGCAATCGAAATCGGAATTCAATTTCACTCGAATTCAAAATAGATGTGGAACACCGCTGTATATCGTTATAACTCCTTTTCCTATTTTTTAAGATTTGGAGCAACGTTTTCATTCGTTGTATTGATACCATTTGAAGTCTCGTTGTCTACTTCTAAATCAAGGGTATCACATAAATTTTGCTCCGGTGCCTAAATAAAATGTTTGTTTCCATAGATTTGATCAAAATCACCGAAATACTGCCATAATGTAGCGCCTCGCCCGGATTTTGCATTACGCTTTTTAATCCTCTTATATGTAGTCATTAAATTTGTAAACTTTTTTACTAAAGCGTCATATGGATGCGAAAAAGTTGGATCCTGTTTTAAAATTTCTCTATGGATGTCCTTCCATACCTGCTTCTTGCTTTTTTCCCCAGAATGATACGATTCTTCTTTCTCCAATCTTATTGCGAGTGTCGATACCTAATCGACAAGCGACATTTATCGATTAGCGGCTGCCGATTATTTAGTTTGATATTGCGAATGTCGATTATAATCGAAAATTGTCGATTTGACAGTCGACTTTTATCGATTGCTTTTTTGCTCACGACAAACTTTTAATAACAAAAAACTGCTCAAAATATTTTTCTGAATCAAGTAGTCCAAATATTTGTCGATTGGGCTACACAATGCCAAAAAGAAAATTAATCGACACAATCGACTATAGTCGAGTCGATCGTTAATCGACACTCGCAATAGGGGCCTTACAGTAAGTAAAAGCTTTTGCCGTGTTCGTAAATGCAAGGTTTGTTTGCTTGCATGCAGGCAACCTTGCAATCGCTTGCTAGTCAGATTAGTCATTTGCGAACTATTCATGGTTGCTTAAATGAACGCATTTCACCATTTTTAAAAAGCTACTGTCAGCCCACTTGAATTTATTTGACAGTTCGTTTTTTTCTTCGCGAATCCAAACTAGCAAGTACTTTGAAATACATGCATGGGTTGCTATCATTTGCAAATGTACTTGCATTTCAGAACGCTGGGCTTTTTTCAGTTGCAATACTGAACGATATGCTACATGCAAAATTTGAGCAACTTGCATTTACGAACACGGCCTTAATATCTCGAGGCGACCAACTTAAAAGAAATTCATTATCTTAAAAGCAACATAACAATAAAAGGCCGTGTTCGTAAATGCAAGTTGCTCAAATTTTGCATGTAGCATATCGTTCAGTATTGCAACTGAAAAAAGCCCAGCGTTCTGAAATGCAAGTACATTTGCAAATGATAGCAACCCATGCATGTATTTCAAAGTACTTGCTAGTTTGGATTCGCGAAGAAAAAAAACGAACTGTCAAATAAATTCAAGTGGGCAGACAGTAGCTTTTTAAAAATGGTGAAATGCGTTCATTTAAGCAACCATGAATAATTCGCAAATGATTAATCTGACAAGCAAGCGATTGCAAGGTTGCCTGCATGCAAACAAACAAACCTTGCATTTATGAACACGGCCTAGATTTTACTTATTTTCCTCATCACACGCCATTTTGTCTCGTCTCTCTAACAGATTTTGACACAAACGGAATTTTAATTGAACCTGCGCTATCTGCACAATTTTCGGAATCAATTGACAATAGGTGATATTACCGAACGAACGACACCTGCAGTATTCATTACCGAACACTTGATTTTTGCAATTAGTCATGCAGATGACGTTACCGAATGCAGCCGATTTCATCCCACTCGAATTGTGGAACAAGTCAGATTGTTTATTCGTGAAAAAAGTAGTTCTAAATAATTTCAATATATCTCAAAATCTGGCCGTAAATCGTTAGAACACAACTACCGAAGGCCTATGAATAAATCCCTCATGCAAGGATAGGATACAACCCCCGGCCCCTAGGCGCCACAGACCATGGCCAGAGGTAAGAACACGTAAAAACTGGCTTACCGTAATACAGACACCGCTGTTAATAAGAATAATAATCGAGTTCCAATATTATGTAAACAACCAATCTTCTTCATAACGAACCTCGCCGCCACCCAATTTCGTACTTCCTTTTGGAAACTCATCAAAATTCAGAACAGAAACATACTGTCTAATTTGAAATGCTGACCTACTTTCTAACTAAATAGGACAAAGGCATTGCTGGACATGCACGAGCAGTTTATCTTTTCCCCCAATTTGTTGCATCTAAAGGAATTTTTATCACTCCTTAAAACTCCAACATCAAATATTATGACTCCAGCTCGGCTGGAGGTCACGATTAACATAAAAATAACTCATTGCCACCCAAACAAATTAGGTGAAAGTTCCCTTAATACCTAGTATGATGCCATGTCCCTGTCGAGTATCCTAGCAGATCATACTCGGCAGTCTGGAACCGCAGGTGATAAATTCTTCAAGTCCCTAATGGCCTTACTCGGTATTCCTTTTTTGTTGTTTGTCTCGCATGGCTCTAACAAATTCACGCATCACGCAAGCAACAAGGAACTTAGTCCCCCCGAAAGGGTGGAGTAATCGATAAATAAAATTTCCGCCACCTGCTGAATGCAATTCGTGGTAATAATCCGCACGAACGGAGACTCCACTCTAGAGCTCTTTGGGTGTACGTTCAGCCCCAACGGGAACTAGACCTGAATACATAAAAATCTGCCATGAAGGAAATTTATTATTCTCCTACAAACAGAGCATCCTCACTGGCCAACTTCATAGACATATTGGTTCAATTTATTCCGTGTGGCCTCATCAACGCATACACGATAGCTTTTCATGATTCCGAAACAGTTTGCGATCCTTCCAGGATTCTGTTTGACACATCCAACAACATCCTTAGCAACGTTACCGCACGGGATGGCGTTTAGGTAATCGATTTGGTGGCGCAATTGTTTGTAGACGACTGCGAACTCGGTTTTGTAGGCGCTAATGGAATATTGAATATAAGTGAAAGTTACTGGTTGAAAATTTTAACTAACTCAATCTCCTCTCCCAATGGATCCGGTCCCGTTATTGAAATGGTTTTCGCCTCTTGCACGCTATATACGGAGCCCATCTTCAATTTCGTCTACTAAACTCATTTGAAGGCCACTAAAAACAAGTTGACGAAATGTTTGCTAGGATCGCTTCAACTTGCATTCACTAAATTAATTTTACTCAAAAAGAATCGGTTCCTATGAACGACGAAGTTTACTGTTTTTGATTTGAGTGTTTTGGAAAAGCTGCTAGTCCCTCAGTGCGTGAACGTAGGAAGTGTTGTTGCGTTTCGATAGGACAGTGATTTGCCTTCCATTTAGGTCTTTGCCATTGAATCCTCGAAGGTCATTGATGGCGGCTCCAAGCAACTCTCAAGATGACTGGTCAGCTGTTTCAGTATTCTGGTATCCAAGGTTTTGGCATGTTCCTCATATTGCAGTTTCTGTAAGCATCTAGTTCCTAGAATTCAGATTCGCCACATGGTATCTTAGTCTTAGCACCAAATCCTTGGGAATTCGGGAGAATTCTGAGTTCCTTAAAAAGCCAAAGCTTACTTTCATTAACAGAAAAATGTTGCTACTAAAACCTGGATGAGCTCTTTGTTGTCTTTAAGAAAAATCTCGTAAGTTATTGATTCTTGCTTTCTAACAATAACTACCATTCAGTATCTACGAGTATAAGTAAGCAACTTTCTATTGATGAAGAATTTCATCAATAGCCCACGGTCTGTTATTGGCCTCGGTTTCTTGCAACAGCCGCTTCCAGGACTGTCTGTGCCTGGATCGAAGTCTCCAATTTCTTATACCTAGATCGGGAATGAATTGATTTAGTGCCAGCCGTTTTTTATGTGGCAATGCTAAGCTGAGAAGTCACCCTTTGTACTACCAGTCCGTCATGTCATTTGTCACGTCATGGTGCAATGTCTAGTAGTAAGCTTAGAACGGGGAGGGGTGGGGGAATAGGTTAAGGGTTATAAATTTACGGGGGGGGGGGTATTGAGTGCGTGAAAGGGGGAGTTGCAGGTGGAGGGAATGAGACGAGTGGGCTAATCTGATGTTGCGGTTATAAGATTGCCGTGGAGGCAAGAGAGCGTTTAACTCGGAGGAACAGTCACGATAAAATTTTGTCAGTGCCGCTACATTCCTACGGTGGCTCAGAGGGTCGATGATGAAGCAAGCGGTATCGTCATCAATTAATTTAAGGGCCCTTTTTTGGACCTTATCTAATCATTCTAAGGGAGTTATTGGAGCGCCGCCCCAAACAAGGAGCTATATTCGAGAAGAGGCTGCATTTATGAACAATCGACTGGATCTTCATTTGCGATCTGACGCTCTTGCTCATACACAGTACCTACCGACCTTCTCAGTCGTAGAAAACTTGTCAAGAATGAAAAGGGCTCTCTGGTACTGCCCTGCATGCACATACCACCTGACCTGCGCTTTCCAGGATTCGCCCCGCCCAATCAAAACGGGTATGCTATGATTGGCATCACCAGTGATGGTCTCAGTTGCCGTCTCCAGGCTGGACACTCTAAGCGGCCTCCTTGGAAACTCTAAGCGAAACCCTGTTTAAATTAATTAATTAATTATTTTTGCTTTTCGGCTTCTTTATTTAATTTATTACTGTAAAGCGTAACACTAAAATTAACGCTAAGAAAATTATGATAAAAAACTTAGTTAAAATAACCTATTTTGTAAAACTTAACCTAAATAACTTACAAACTAGCTATTCTAACCTACGCATTTAAGCCCAACGGACTAATCTAGCCGGGCGACAGCCATCAGAGACTCGACGATTGAATTGGTGCCTATCGCCGGAGAACTGTCTCCCGCGAGAGTTGAGGCGATTACATGATATGAGGGCTCGCGGGCCGCAGCGCACCACTAATCGTAGTCGACTACCTATCTATCTTATAACTAAACTTATTACAACGATAGCTCTATATCTATACCTAATTTCCTTCTTGGGATCCTAACCCTACTTAGCCTGACGCCTGCATTCACACCATGCATACACTCATTCGCCTATTAACGCACTTTATTCAGTTGATTACTTCGTACTGGCTCTGGAGGCCACCTCACTATCTGAAGAGCTGACTCGTGTGCTGAATCGCAGGAACTCTGCATTCAGTCCATCGGTCCATACATGTACTGATCCAGCCAAATCACTAGGTACTTAACCTCGGTTTTCTTCTCTAACGTTTGTATCCCATGGCTTCGAATATTAAATGCTCGCCAGTTCCTCCTTACATCGCATGGAGCCTTATTAAGAGGGGTCCTAAAGAGGGTCTTTTCGCATTTTCCATGATTGATTTTCATCATCAGCATACCGCTTGATTTAATCGAAATCCTGTCATATAATAACATCGTCCGCGGAAGCCTGGGCATTCGGAAGAAATCCAACTATATTGCTTATATAGATGTTAAAGACCAGCGACGAATTCACTACTCCGTGTTGCAGCACGTTTTTAATTTCTAAAACCAGTGAGGTAAGGTTCCCACTTTTAACGAGAAACTTTTTCCCCGTTGGCATGGCGTAGATTATGAGAAGCAGAGGATCGCTACGTCACCAATCCCTTACTCATACCCAAAAATCCCTAAATACAAAATCTGAGCAATATAGAACTTATATTACTATAGCCCTAACTATAGCCCTAACTATAATGGTCTTAAGATACCTTAAGATTTTTACGCTCCTATGAAATGTCATCATACCAACTATAATGGCCTTAAGCAATCTTTCCTTAACTTTTCCAATCTTTCGTCAAGTCTTTAATGTACGGTAACGAGCGTACAAATCTTAAGCAATCATAAGAAAAGTGTAATTTTCTTTAGTGTTTCTAGTTGCAGAAAACGTTTTTTTGCAAAATGGATAATTAGGAGTTATTAAATAATTTGGCGTTATTAGTGAAATTGGTAGAACATGTGAAAAAAATAAAAAGAAAACCTAGATCGTGTTGTGTAAGAAAAATAAATAGAGACAATAAAAAACAGTTTTGAACTAATTCAATCAGTTCTTCATTAAAAATATTGTTAATTTCCATTTTTTAATTTATTGGACGCTTTCCCAGACTAGATTTGTTTACCTTTTACAAATGTCAAAACGTCTTAATGCTATTATAGCTGAGCTTACGATTTGACAGATAATTAATCAGTCTTAAGAGAATTTGACGAAGAATCTTATGACGTCTTAAGATCATTATAGTTAGGGTTTATAATGGTCTTAAGATACCTTAAGATTTTTTACGCTCCTATGAAATGTCATAATACCAACTATAATGGCCTTAAGCAATCTTTCGTTAACTTTTCCAATCTTTCGTCAAGTCTTTAAAGTACGGTAACGAGCGTACAAATCTTAAGCAACCATAAGAAAAGTGTAATTTTCTTTAGTGTTTCTAGTTGCAGAAAACGTTTTTTTGCAAAATGAATAATTTGGAGTTATTAAATAATTTGGCGTTATTAGTGAAATTGGTAGAAGATGTGAAAAAAAAACTTAGATCGTGTTGTGTAAGAAAAATAAAAAGAGACAATAAAAAAACAGTTTTGAACTAATTCAATCAGTTCTTCATTAAAACTATTGTTAATTTCCATTTTTTTAATTTATTGGACGGTTTCCCAGACTCGATTTGTTTACCTTTTACAAATATCAAAACGTCTTAAGGCTATTATAGCTGAGCTTAAGATTTGACAGATAATTAACCAGTCTTAAGAGAATTTGACGAAGAATCTTATGATGTCTTAAGATCATTATAGTTAGGGCTTATGCTTTGTATCGAATTTTTAACGAAGCTCTATGACAGCGCCCCCTAGGAGTGATTTTTGAAAGAAGGCAACTATGCTACCCCCTTCATGTAATTAATATGTGGTTAAATGTTTGTGGCGATCGGTTGAATGGTTTAGAAGTTATTAGGGAGTCGGTTGAGGGTGGCGCGGTTTGTCCAGGCCATCCTGAAGAAGAAGAAAATGACGGAGGTCCACTGATCTGTCTCCACGGAGCCCTGGCATCTTCTCGCCCATGACCGGAAGGACGCGAAAAGGGTCATGTTGGTGACGTCCGTCCAAAGTAATGGCCCGTGGCGATGCCGGGTGGGGTAAGCATCACCGAAATGGGTGGTGAGTTTAGTCCGTAAGAATCTAACATGCCGAATGCGGAACCTCGGCGGTGTCATCTGTCTTGATTGGCAGGCGGTGGAATACATATCAACTGATGTAAGATTCTCACCATCCCTCGCCCAAAAAATTATTTTTGTTTGTTATTAGTTGCAAAATGTGAACTTTCAAATGACATGCTAGAAACGGTGCTAAGTTAACAGCGCTAGTTCAACAGAGTTAAAGTAACGGCCGGGGCCCAGAGATTCCGTCAAAGTGATTTCCCCCTACCACTGTCGGTGAGGGCTCTGTCATTTTTTTATGGGCCTGCCATCTGTTAAAAAATTTAAACCCTAATTTAACAAGAAAGCTTTTACATTTATGTTGCTGCTGGTGGTAATTCCTTTTGGCTGAATAATATTATAAAGTATTACTTTTACACAAAATAAGCAAACGGTCAATGCAATCAAGCAGAAAATGACATTTGTCAACAAAAAGCTATGCTGACGGTTACGGTTTCAATGAGCGAGCTCTTACCGACAAGGGGAAAATTACGTTGACGGAATAACTGGGCCCCGGCAATAACACATGCTTAAAAGCGTTCAATAGGGAATCTTACACAAACGTAAAATCAGATGGCGCCACCGAAGTATAACGTAAACAAACAACAACAACATAATAACAACAGCATCAAAAATATAATATCCATATACTGACCAGTGTTAAATCCTTTTTTAATATAATCTTCAGACCTAAAGTGATATGGACAAAGTCTTGAATGTTTTGTACCCTTAAACTTTTGCGACGCACAGCTATTCCGCATAGCTCCCGTACATTTTGTTTTTGGAAAATAAATGAACTCGCACCATTATTGCAACCAAATACACGACACTGATTCATATTTATTAGAATATAAGATTTTATCATTGAATAACCGAAAAATCACAATAATCAAGAATTGTCTGACAGGCGAGAGACAAATGTCACTTCATTATTACGTAAGTAATAGTAAGTGGCGGTCCTAGCGGGAGAAATTTCCAGTAAGGTTCCTTATTACCGTTATCAGATATCAACCATTTAAAATAAAGCTTTTTGCTGTGAAATGGTTAACAGATGTCGCAATTTCTTAATAGATGCCACAAACAGTGGTCTAAAATGTAACAAATGGAGAATGGTGTGGATCCTAGGAATATGACAAGTATTTATACGAAACAAAATTAATATTTTTAATATAAAATTAATAAACTATGGCATACTGATTTCTTAATAATTTATTAAGATCTACCTAAGGTGGAATTTTCTACAAATATATAATTCTTTGCGACGTAAAATGTTAGTACTCAAAATGTATTTATTTCAAAAATTTGAAAGTACTAAAATTTTCATTATTAGAAAACTTTTTACGTTTTTGGAACATTAAAAAATATTAGGTGAATAATTGAAACCTATGCAATAGGCCTCTACCACTTGGTTTTTTGTTTTTAATTAAAATTCGCCCAATTTCGTTACAACTTTTTTACATAAATCTATATTTCATAGGGCCGCACTAGAAAGTACTAAAATCGCTGCTGTCAAAAACAAAAAATGACATAAACAGAAAAACGTCAAAGAACAGCTGACTGCAGTATTCGTCTTCACTCGCAGTTCGCAGGGGGAATTTCTCTCGTCATTTGGAAAATTCCTGAGATCCAAAAATCCACAAAATTTTGCGATTTTAGAAAATAGCCAGTGTGAAGATTCGCAGCGCGCAAATAGTGTACTCCTCAGACTTCCGCAATTCCTCCTCGGTCAGTCCGCGAAATGATCTCAACTCGTGCCGTAACTGTTCCTCGTCGGTCGCCAGTAAATAAATAAGAAAATTTCACAGTTCAAATCCGGTTTGTGCTCATTGATTTTTATTCTTTGAAAGTAATTTCTTGTGATTAAGTTTCATCAAGACTCGAGTGGAAGTGGCTGCTGCAGCGTCATTTTAATATAAATTTTCAGGGGAACCTCGGCTCTCGGCTGGGTTTGCGTAACTTGGAAATCTTGAAGCCTGGCCAAAAAACTTTTTTCTCGGCTGAATAAATGGAATTAAATTAGTCTCAACCGATTTCACGAGTGAACGCCAGTCCAGGAGCACCTCGGGGCAGTCGTGCTAGAAAATGTCGCCTGTGATATAATACGTCTATAATAATATTTCGCAGAGCGCGGGCCCCGCGAGTATTTTGTATTTTTATTTATTTTTCTGTGTTTTGTTATTTCTGCGGAATTAATGGCCGTTCCCAAAACACTAAACTAGATATAAGTACAGAAATAGCCTGGGAACGTTTTCATAGATCAAGGAAAAATTCGCCTTCGGGTGGCTTTTGGCAGCAAATGCGTTTCTGCAGAAATATTCAAGGTATTGAGGCCTGACAAACAATTGCTTTGCTATGATGGATTTTAGCGAAAAGTGAGATATTTCACATGCTCCGATGATAATTTACCGGCAATGCCAAGCATATATGCGTCGTTGACGGTAGAACGTTCGGCTGCGCTACGAAATTTCGTTTTGGGGAACGTGACTTTATTTTTAGGCTTGTGGCACTAAGGGCAAGTGTCTCAATACACTCGAGTGCTGCCCTTGACATTGCAGGGTTATCTTCTGCGGCTGGTGGTGGCTTCTTCGTATTACGTCAATCGGCTAGAAGATGGGGCAAACACCTGAGAGAATCGATTTTACTGTACACAATTAGGGAAATATTGTTTGATGGCAGCGTTTAAATCTTCGATATGTTTTAATTTGTCTTTGGAACATTTTTTCCAGGTTATTATTAATCTTAATCGATTTTACGGATTCAAAGCTTAATCGTGTAAACAACACACGACAGAAGGATTAGAATCTGGTTTTCTAATTCTGTATACTCAGCTAGTTTGGCCTCTAAAACAAAATTAGCATTTCGTTTTGAAACTCTTTGAATTAACCCCAATAACCTCCATAAATTTGAAATTTTACTAGACTAAAAAATTAAAGCGGCAGAAATTATTTAATTTTACTCAATTTGTCGTCTCGTTCGCTCCACCTACAGC
Source organism: Thereva unica (assembly GCA_949987705.1). Classification (NCBI taxonomy): domain Eukaryota; kingdom Metazoa; phylum Arthropoda; class Insecta; order Diptera; family Therevidae; genus Thereva; species Thereva unica. Next base: position 85,147,849 of record OX465284.1, read on the forward strand.
TCCCTTTCGAGCAATCTACCAACAAGGAATTCTTCTCTAAATAACACAACTCGACTGTGGAGCAATCTCGTGCAGTCGGTACTTCCGAACTCCTACAACATCTAAAAGTTCAAATGCAGAGTTTATCGCTACATCCTTCAACATGCTCCCGAACCCAGTCTTCGGACTGGTAGTGCAAAGGATAATTCCTGAGCTTAGAAATCCTGCCCTACCCTTTAATCCCTCATGGGACATAGAGCGGAAATAGTTGCCCTCCAGCAGACAGCGTGCCACAGCTCTGTTCAGGATCTTCCAATGGTTTCGGGCTCTCCCCCACGTTGTTCTAGGTCTTCCAACTCTACGGATTAAGGTCAAGGGCCTGTTTGGCTAGATTTTCGTTGTCAATTCCTTCTTCTGATTTGGTCGCCTATCCTTTCTTGGCCATAGTTCTTCATTTGGAATTGCCAGCGGATTTTTAGGATACGACGCAGGTATCTGTTGATGAAGACTTGAAGGCGCCCTGTGATGAATTGGGCGATTTTCCATGTTTTGCAACCCTAGAAAAGAACTGCCTTAACGTTGCATGCAAGTGCGTTTCGGGCTTTATTTATTCTGGAACTGAAGTCTTCTTCTACACCGCCATTTTCGGTTATAATACCACGGAAGCAGCAGAATTTATCTACCAGTTCCACGTCACGGTTATTCAGCGCTGTGCGTTCAATGGTGTTTGCATTTATCCGCACTTCTTTAGTTTTAGTCGGATTTAGCCTTAACTTGGACTACTTTCTGTTGTCAAATTGTTAACATGTTTTTGAGGTCCTGGTCCTGGGTCGGTGGTTCAGCAAACAAATATCATCCGCGTAGTCGAGATCCTTAAGGCAATCTAGCAAACCCCATTGTATGCCGCCTGTTCTACGCTACGCGGGTCGAACGCTTTCTCAGTCTCCAAAAGCAAGGCAAACGTGGGATCGTTATTCAGTAGATTGCTCCACTATGATTCTCAAGGTGTCAATATGCTCTATGCGGAAGCGACTTTTTCCAGGCTGGTCTCTTCTAAGTGTTCGGTTTACTGCCTCTCTTATCATAGATACGATGCGCTCTACGTCAGCGAATGGAAGAAAGAATTCTTTGCGTCAAACGAACCGTTGTCGTCTGCTTTCGATTGCATCGACTGAAACAGCTTGTGCAGAGCTTTGGAAACCGAACACGTGCCATTAAAAATCATCCAATTCTCCAAGCGTCATACGATGGCTAAACCAGCATCGTTCGTATTCGAAGCGACTTATCCGAGGAGTTCCCGACATTTCCCGCATCGCCCAGTCATACGGATTTAAAATCAATGCGGAAAAGACCAAATTGCTCATAACGGACGGATCGAGGGCCAGTGTTCACTTCGATGGAACCCAAATCGAAGAGGTTCCGATGATCAAATATTTGGGATCATTGGTTGAGGAAACGAAAGTGACATCGACGGCCGACGTTCATAGCCGCATATGGAAATGAACAAATATTTCCATCAAAACAAAAGTACACCTATACCGAACGTTGATCCTTCCGATTCTTCTTTATGGATTGGAAACGTGGACACTGCTTAAACCGTACGTCAATCAACAAACTATACCAGTTCTAGGTCTTCCAAATGCGAAGCCTGAGGCAGATTCTTGGTGTATCACTCCGCGACATTTGGACAAAGATACGATCAACAGAAACTGATCGAAGAAAACATACAAAAACGTCGACTAAGGTGGTTTGCCGAATGGATGATAATCGCTTGCTTCGTAAACTTCTCTGGCGAGACCGTCCCACAGACTGGAAAATTCAGCGATCGGCACCGAAGAAGATCTGGCTAAAGATGGCAAGTGACTTAAAGAATCAACAATTATCAGTTCTTGAGGCTCGAGACATTGGCAAAAATCGTCGAGAATGGAAACGAATGGAGTTCGAGGTGCACCGGCACCGACAGCAGCGTATCCGTTGCGTCGACATCTCGCTTGGGCTGCTACCTAACGGACCGAAGAAAGAAGAAGAAAAAATATAGTAATATATGGGCCAAGATTTTGCCCACAGTAGATAATATGTCCCATGAGGGATTAAAGGGGCACAAAGAAGATAATAGACAGATGCTTCTCCATTTGTCACAAATTGTTAGGTCTCCTTTTTTGGGTATTTTGATTATGATAACTTCCGTCCAATCAACCGCGAAGGCACAGGCAGTCTATGCTTCAGAATTGGCTTCAGCGCATCTCCTATGAGGCTTGAGCCGGCTTTCAACAATTCTGGCGGAATGCCATCGTTTCCAGCTGCTTTACCGTTGGCCATTGCATGAATTGCGGTTACTATTTATATCTTGGATTCTTATTAGCTGTGCATTTTTGCTGCTTCCTTGAAGTTCCTGTGCAAATGAACCACTCAAGGCGGCGAAGAAGTAATCTCTCCATCTTTGAAGTTGCTCCTCGTCGTAGCTTCTGTTATCTTTGCGTTGATTCTCTTGTAGTTATCTCTGCTTTAAATTCTATCAAACCTACAGCCACTAGTAGCGTTAATATTTCACCACGATTTCTAGAAATGTTAATGCCTTGCTTGCTGCCTATTTTAACTCACATACTTAACTATTCTTCCAAAAGTCTCTTTTTACTTAACAGCTCTTAAACTTTTGCATGGCTTTGTAACAAACTGCTCGCAAAAAGTTAAACTAGCGACTCTAGTTCCAACAACTCTTTACTTAACGTTGGAGTTCCTCAAGATTCTATTCTTAGGTCACTTCTGTTTTGCTTTTTTATTAATGATCCTTTAGTAATAAAAACTCTAAGATTCACATGTATGCTGATGATATACATATGTGTGGAGAAGCTTGTGGCTCATTTGTACCGGGTTTAAAGCTGGTCAATACTCCTGCCACTTGCTACAGCTAGATTCATCGAAGTCACATTGTATGTTTTTCATTCACTCTCCTATTTTTTCAATCTGATCTAGTAATTTCCTTAAATGGGTTTCTTCTTGTTCGCGTTTTTAAAGTGAGAAATCTTGGAGTTTAATAGTAGTATGACCTGCACGTGGTCACAGTTAATTTCATTATTGTTAAAATATATGGGCTCCTTTCGAAACTTATTATAGATACCACTGCGGTTTGTTTAAAAGGGCTACCCGTATTTGATGAAAGCCTTACTGTTACCTCTTTTAAAGCAAGGCCTCTCCATTTTCCCCTCTCTTGATACTTCTTGCGCTCGAAGTAGATTTTAACGATTAGAAGTCTCAGTCGATCAGAATGAGGCAAGTAAACTACAACTTCTCAGCCATCTCTGTTATTTGAATGTTTTATACCATTCATATAGCTGTGCTTTGACATTCTCGATTCACCTTAGATCTGCAATATTTTCGTAAATTCAGCACAAGAAATTTCGTTAGAAACACAATATTTCCCAACTAATTTTTCTATTCTAAAAGTAGGGGGCTTTCAGTAATGCAGTTTGCGCATATTTGCTTTTAAGCAAGCAAGCGTTTGCACAGAGTTCATAAATACAAACATGCGAAGCAAATGCGTGCAAGCTATGCATGTTTTTCGATAGCCCTGCGAACAAATTTTATAGAAGAAGTCACTTTGGTTAAAGATTTGGTTGACAACGGACGTGGAGAATATTGATAGCGTTTGGTAAATATAATAAAGAACATCAAATTTTTAATTTTGAGCCATTTTTAGCTATGGTGAAACAAGTTCATTAAGCCATAGTAGCAAGCATGCGCAAAAGATTTTCCGCAAGTGGTTGAGGGTCCAACTTGCACATTTTGCGCATGCATACTGAAAGCACCCTATAATTAACATTAGTAGCTAGTGTGAACACACTGAGTGAGCATGGGGATCAAATTTGGCGTGAAAACTGGATACAGCGTTAACTGTTTACTGAAAAGCTATTAGTTATTATTTCCCCTCATCCCTAATATGATTTTTCCGGAATTTTTTTATGCTCATTTAAGTGTAGAAGCATATTACATCATATAATCTAACTCAACAATCTACACCACATTTACTTGTATGACAAGCCCAAATAGCCCTCAGCTTTGGCGTGGGCGCATTTTCACAAAATTTTGTTTGGCAAACTAACAAAAAAAAAACGTAATTATTAAAAATATATTGCAGCCTTAGCTTTTGCGGTTTCGGTAAACATTTTTATATCAATATGAGGAAAAAAAGAAAATTCCCAAATAACTTGTATACTAGGTTATTACTTTTCCACCAACGTTGAAAAGAAATTCTTTTTCTATAATATAGTAAAGCACGTGTGACCTTCACAGCCCCAATAGCATTGTCGAATTGAAACGTTATTTATATATAAAAATAAATACATCTAACGAATCCCATAAATTTAATTAAACGCGAAAGAAGAAAATATTATTTTAAGAACTGGAGGACGAAATCATTTTACCAGACTCTCGCATTATAGTGGTTGCTCTAAATAAAATCTACAAAACAGAGATGCCATCCCTCCGACACCTGGCTCTTACACTTTTTCTGGCAGCATTAATATTTTATTTTATTTTGTTTGAAAAATATGCTACGAAAGCGGAACACTTGAAATTTTCTCTCTTTCAATTAGACTTTGTTCAAGATATATTTAGATGTCCCAGCTGATATCTTTGTTGCTTTTGTTTTCTTGTATAGTAAAATAGAAAGTGTTATCATAAAAAATTTGTTTAGCATAAAGAAATCTGGTGAATAGTTGTGTAAATATTAAATACCGGTTTATCTTGACTTAAATATTCTGATCTACTAGCCTACATAAGATTAGATTTTTTAGATAATATTTCGTTAAAGTATAGTACAAGCAACTACTACTCAGTGCGATAGTGAAATCCGAAATGAAATATTATCCAAAGCTACAACAGTTGACGAGCATATAAACCTCAAAACGTAATCAATCATAATGACGCTCCTCCTTGCCACTTGAATGTTTTATCATAATTCATGTGTTTGCTAGATGTTTAATTGTTACCAGTTATAATTAATCAAATTCAGCTCTGGGAGATAAGATTTACATTTAATCGGCTTTATTGTCTATTTATTTCAGATAGCTTATTAATTAACAGAAGAAACGAGCAGACATTGTTAATGAAAGATGATTTCATCTAAAACGCCAAATAGTGTTTTTCGAGATGTTTTCAATCAGTCAATTTACAAACCAGATGAAATTAGAAGAAGATTTTTCTATAGCACAAAAGGTGAGTGAATTTTGTTTTGTTTTTAATTAATGCTAATCCCTTCTTAAATGAATTAATACTTATAAACTGCTGATTCAGAAATTATTTCATCAAATTTCTTTCGTTTTCGACTTCGGATCGTTAAACTTAATAACCGAAACGAAAGAGTATACGATTACGCATATATCTGTGTGTTATAAGTGAGCGCTGGCCACTATTTTTCACCTGATTTGTTTGAATGCAGTGACAATTTTTAGCTGTTTAATTGGTCAATAGAGAATAGGGACATTTGTGAAGTTCGCGATTAAAACCTCGAAAGGACAATGGGCCAAATTATATGAAGCCTAGCCGATCTACGGCCAAGAATAATAAAGATATTTAATAGTGTGGTTTGGTCATACAATAGCTGCAAAAAAGTTTTATCACCGAGATGTACTTTAGAAATGGATTACATTATTGATTTGGTGCACTTCAGACAGTTTTACTAGGTATCATGGCTTGTTTTCAGTGCAAATTCGAAAGAAAAATAACAAATCTGGATCATACAATAATAACGAGCACACCCCTAGACGAGGTTAAAAAAAGCCGTAAATAAGCTCAAAAACAATAAAGCCCCTGGAGAAGACGAAATTGCTGTTGAGCTACTTAAGTACTGCGACAACAAAGTCGTAGAATGTCTACATAGGCTAATATGTAGGATTTGGAATGAAGAATCGCTACCGGAAGACTGCTGCAGAAAGGACACGCCTAACGAAGTTTCTATTCGCTGCATAAAGTACTTCAATCAAGAGCGCTACACAAGAAAACTAAATTTGAACTAATCAAATCTCTTATAAGGTCTGTTATGGCTCGAAGGTGTGGACCATGACCCAAAAAGTCGAAACCTTATTAGGCGCTTTTGAGAGAAAAAACTAAGGAAGCATTATTGGCCCATTAAACGTAAACGTATCTGGAAAATCAGATACAATGACGAACTGTACCAAATCAATAAAGAGATAGACATCGTCAACTACATCAAAATAAATAGACTACGATGGGCAGTACATATAAAGCGGATGCCGGAAAACAGAGCAGTGAAGAAGATATACATATATAGGAATCATAATCGGTTACAGGCCAGCAGGGCGACCGATGAAAAAATGGTGGGAAGCGGTAGATACAGACGCTGCCAACCTGTTGATCGTAAGAATTTGGAGGACTCTAGCCAGTGAGCGAGAAGGTTGGAGGAGAAAACTGAAGGAGGCAAGGCTCGATTTCGGCTGTAGTGCCATTGAACTGAACTGAACTGAACAAATCTGGATAGTTTTTTTACAGCTCTTATAATATTCGCCATTAATAAGTATATTCATCATACGATCTGTATTCCAAACGATGTATTACATTTTTAGTGGTCGTACTCTGTAATGATAGCTAATATATTACAAACTACGCACCTATTAGATTATTATCGTGCTCTATAATTACCCCTAATTCAGCTGCTGGTAGTCTAATATCTTCAGGAATGAACTTTGATAACATATGTGCAGCATCCGATTATGTGCCTTCCACTCAGGCAGGAACAATAATAATGGACGATAGCTTCTCTTCCGTCTCTTTGTCGGTCAATTCCAGTATAAGAATAATAAATCCTATACCTTACATGTCTGCACTGTACTCAGACACGTAACGACCAAATGACTCGCTTTTCGATCTATTCGCTAAGACCCCTTATTTGTTGCTCTCGGTACACTTCAATATTATACTCAGCCTTATTCTCGTTGTCGAATCACCCAAGTGAGATTTGCCTTAGGCGGTGTCACGTCACTTTGAATGTGGTATTCTCGTTGGCGAGTGACGGGGCTACTGGGAACGTTGTGAAATGAAACACATTTTCATTTGACAATTGAGTTTGACATTTTTAACAGTGCGACGTTTGTATGAAAAAGACGTAAGAAGTTGTAAAACTTAATAAATAAAATTAGTGTTGTGGAAATTATCTAATAAATCGTTGAATAACCTCCACGGATGGACTGTAATTCAAGAGTCAGAAAACTTCTAAGAAACAAAATCCTTGGGTTCAACTAGAAATATAATTTTATTAATATAAAACCCAAAACAACCTACTCATTCTCCAATGAAAAGCAGAATGAAGATTCCGAACAAAAAAACCTCTGTCTACTTTTACATAATTTTCTACACCTACTAATTGACAAGAGTACAAAGTATTTAATAATCATACAACAAGTGATAACAAATTATTTCTAACACACTCCCACCTGAGTTGATGATAATTATTCAATTGAATCAACTCACTAACTATAACTAAGTTTACATGGTTTTCTAATGAGTCTACCACTACGTGTAATTACATTACTATTATTTGAATCTAAATTTAAATCTAGTTTTTCTTCTGATGATTGAGTATTATCGACGTTTGGTCCAGCGTTAAACTTCACTTCCACTTCTTCGGATGACTCAGTCTCAGCAGCCTTCCTTATATCTTCACTGTCCATGTTTTCGTATTCGCCGAATTCAATTTCAAGAGGGTATATTCTTTGGATTGGACGTAATAAATACCCGGATGACGTTCGTAACTTAACCAGTCTCGCTATTCCCTCTCGATCCGGTAATATCTCTTCTACTTTGGCCAATGGCCAATCCATACGTTTCAAGTTATCTTGACCTATAAGAACTATTTCGCCTATCTTAATTTTTCTGGAAGTCGTCTTCCTCCTATTTGCGTGTAATGTCAGTTGCCCAAGATATTCGTCGTGAAATCGTTGCTTCAGTGCATCCCTCAAACGCCTTTTATAACGTAGCCTACGATTTAAGTAAGTTGCATCAACCATGTCCAAATCAGGTGTTCGGTCGTCTTCGATTTCTCTTAAGAACATGTTCGGTGTCAGTGGGACGAAGTCCATAGGATCTTCCGACACATAGGTTAGTGGCCTCGAATTAATCACTGCTTCACACTCATGTAAGACGGTCTGAAGCTCTTCGTAATCTAATGAAGCTTTTCCCAAGATCCTTCTTAAAAGTTGTTTTACTAAACCTATCAACCTCTCCCACCAACCGCCCCACCAAGCTGCCATAGGAGGATTGAATTTCCATTTTATCCTTCTCAGCGTACTATAATCTGCTATTTTCTGCCAATCAAGTTGATTTAGAGCATTTGCCGCTCCCACAAAATTGGTCCCATTGTCACTGTAAACAACAGAGGGTCGTCCTCTTCTGCTAATGAACTTCCTAAACGATTGTATAAAATGCTGGGTCGACAAAGATGACAATAGTTCTAAATGTATCGCTCTATATACTGCACACGTGTATAAACAAATCCAAGCCTTTCTGCTGACGTTCGTCTCCTTAGCACGTATATACAAGGGCCCAGCTAAATCTACTCCGACAATCTCAAAAATCTTCGCTTCTCGGACACGATCTGCAGGTAGAGGTGGTGATTGCACAGTGAAGCTTTTCGCCTTATACCGTTTACATGCCATACAACGGTTGATGACCTTTCTTACAGTACGACGACTATTCAATATCCAAAATCTTTTCCTTAACATTGACATCAATGTCTGAACACCGCTGTGGGCTGACTTGTTATGCACTTCCACTATTAATCTTTTGACTACAACATGATTCGATGGTAAAACTATCGGATAACAAAAATCTTCCAAGTCTTCTCGATTAGAAACCTTTGTCTTCAAGCGTATCAAATCATCTTTATCTACAAAGGCTTGCAAATCTTCTAAACGATGATCCTTAATACTTGTAAACGCCTCCCGCTGTACGATGTTAAGCACTTTCTTTTCTGCCAACATAAACTCTTCAGTTGTTAATTCTCCCCTTTCACGGTTCTCTTCCTTCAAGCACGAGTTGTTTTTGAAACGTATCATCCAGCCAACCATTCGAATAATTTGATTATATTTTGAAAATCGACGGTGATACCAATCATCGGTGGATGTGCACATCATAACTGTCGAAATAATAGATTTCTTTTTCTCCTTTTCAATTGCTTTCTCATCAAACAAGACGTTACATGATGGCCACTGGTCTTCTGGGAGTTTCAACCAGTCAGGTCCTGCATGCCATTGTGACTCTACTAATTTCTTTGCACTACACCCTCTAGAAGGTAAATCGGCTGGATTAGAGACTCCAGGTATGTGTCGCCATTGCTTTATAGCCGAATTCATTCGAATTTCTTTCACTCTGTTATATACGAATATATCCCACTGTTCATCTCGCATTATCCAAGCAATAACCGTTGTAGAATCACTCCAAAAAATACTATCCTTTATCGGTATAATTAAATCCGTGATAATGCTACGATGTAACCTTACTGCCATGGTAGCTGCAAGTAACTCCAGTCTTGGTATAGACATTCTTTTGTTTTTTTTATGAAGCGGTGCAATCCTCGCTCTAGCTTGTATCATCTGCACATTAACTCCTAAGACTGACTCCGTTCTTAAAAATGACACTACAGCGAATGCGTCTTGACTAGCATCACAAAATGTATGTACAGAGTATATAGCTTTTACTCCTGTACCCAGTATCCATCTTGGTATTTTTAACAGCTTCAAATATTGCAACTCAAAAAGCCATTTCTTAAACTTAGTTTGAATATCTTCGTTGACTTGTTGGTCCCAACCAATCTTTTGTACGCAGATTTTTTGTAAAAGTAATTTGGGTAATAATAATACGGGACTAGTCACACCAATGGGATCGAACAATTTATGCGCGATCGATAGAATATACCTTTTGGTAATCTGTGGAATATCAAAAAACTCAAAATGTTCCAAATTTACCTCTAAAGTGTCATTGGTTTTATTCCACAATAGTCCCAATACATTGGTTAGATGGTCGCTATCTCGTTCTTTCTCAGTGTGCTCCCACCCTCGCAGATCAAATTTACCTTCGCGCATTACACTCGTCGCATCAGTGATGAATCTCTTTAGCTCTTCTTCATTTTGCACGCTAGTGACACAATTGTCGACATAAAAGCTTTGCTTTAACGTCTCAATTACTTTGCTGGAATACGCTTCACTACCTTCCTGGCATCGTTTTAACATATTATCCAAATGATAATTTATGGTGGCCCCCAAGAGAAATGGACTGCATGTCACTCCAAATACCACACGACGATGCCTAAAAACCTTGCGAAAACCTTGTTTGTCAATCCATAAAAAACGCAAGAAATTTCTATCGGGTTGGAACAGACTAATCTGCAGGAAAGCCTTACGTATATCTGCAACTACACCTATTTCCTTTATCCGAAAACGTGTCAGAATTGACGGTATTGATTCAATTAAATTCTTTCCCTTCTCCAAACAATCATTCAGGGAACATTCCTTTTCTCTAGCAGACGCATCAAATACAGGTCGAATTCTGGTAGTGCTGTTTTCCTTTACCACATGTCGATGTGGCAAATAGTGTGCCGTTAACGGTAATTCACTCTGCGGGACTTCCTCTATAACACCATCTTTAATCCATTCTTTCAATATGTCATCGTAGTCATCATAAATATTTTCTGCTTTTAATTTTTTTATAGTTGTTTCTAACCTTCTTGATGCTAGCTTGTAATTACTGGGTAGAGGCGGATGATTCTCTAACCATGGTAAATGCACTTGGTATCTGCCGTCATCATCAACCGACACCGTATTCAAAAAATGCTCTTCAGCCGCTGTTTGTAAATCCCTTTTACTTCTTTTTTCAGTCGGGTCTTCAATTCCAAGAACATCTAACGTCCATAGATCTGAAATTTTCGCATCTCTCACTAACATTGTTGTTATCATCATTGCTGTATTTTCACAAACTGCTGATTCTGGCACTTTACCCATTATTGTCCATCCTAGCTCTGTTTCAATTCCGACCAAACCAGACGAAAATTCTTGTATTTTTCCTGTATATAACTTTCCTGCTACATCCGCACCGATTAAGACTTCGATTGGTCTATCTTCAAAATCAGACAATTCAATATTATATTTTTCTACTTCCTTTAACCAAGACGCTTTTGTGATGGGAGGTAATTTTTCACATATAATTTCCTGATCAAGCGCTTCAAAATTACAATTATAACTTCCTCTTAGGTTTGATACATAAATTTTAAACACCTCATGCTCAACAATTTCTGTATTCAAACCTCCGAAAAGCGAATGTTGCACACATTCTTTTCTTATGGAATTATATTTCATTTTTACAGCCACTCTTCTTAAAATGTAAGATCTCTCTGAAGCTGAATCTATAATTGCTCTTACTGTACGGGAAAACCCATTCCCTCTTAATCTTATTAGTAAAGTCTGTAACATAACTTTTGGAGACTTTTCTAAATTTGCTAAATTTCTCTCATGCCCAACGAGTATATTATTGTGCTTGACGGTTTCTTTCTCCAACACTGTTTGACTGTTCTTCTGCACCGATTGTTCACATACAGCAACATGATGCTTTTTCTCACACGTGATACACTTCTTTTTACTCCAACAGGAGGCTGAACGATGACCAATTTTTAGACAGTTGTAACAGCATCTATTTTTATTTAAAATGGCCTTTATTTCATTGGGATGCATTTTTTTGATCTTTTGGCAATCAGAATTGTCATGTTTCCCTCCACAGAATATGCAGGCCTCGCCAGATGTTGTCAACAAACCTGCAGCGGCTGGTATTCTCGCTACATAGGAAGCTCTTCTATTTTGTTCAAGCACTTTAACTCGTTCTCTATTATTTCCATGACCAAAAGCTGACATTGCTAATGTTATCTTTTGCTCGTTTTCTAATTCTTGTTGTAAGAATTTCATCAATCTTACTAATCGATGTTCTGTATGATTTTCGTTGTCTACATTTAACCCTGAAAAATAAACGTTATATCTTTGCCAAGAACGCAATAATCCTTCTGGTAAACAAGACTCAACTAAAGGTAAGAGCATTGCAGAGCATTTTTCAGTGGTTACATCCAAAGATTCAAGCGCCCTTAACTGACACTCCAACTTATCATACAAAGTTGCTAAAGGAATCTTTTCTGAAGACGAAGTGTTTTGCATCACTAAACTCAATAGCTCTCTAACGTAAACTTCGACCAGCAAATCTTCTCTTCCAAAACGCATCTTTAGACTTTGTATAGCCTTTGGATAATTTGCACTTGTTGCAGGAAAACTGTCGACCACATCTCTTGCTCGAGAATTAGCAACGGTTGCTTGCAGCAAGTACTGAAACTTGTCACTGTCATGTAATGTGTCATCTTCATCTATTTTCCGAAATTGATTCCAAAATGGAAGCCACTCTTTTAGGTCTCCATTAAATTTCTTCAATTCCAACTGAGGAAGCTTGTACGTGCGTCTAACCGTAGATTTGGTACTTTCTACGGCACTTCGAATGGAACTTCTTCTCTCAATTTCTTCCGGTACAACTAAAGTCTCAACTTTTAATCGAATTTCATTTAATTTTATATTGTACGAATCCACGATATCTAGCTCATTCTCAAGATCTTCTTGTCTTGCCTCGCTTGATACCAGCTTATCATAAATCTTGCTATCGAGATTAGCAATTTCCTTGTATTTGGCTTCTAGATTTTCTAGTAACGCTCTAATTTCGCATGTACTTATTTCCGCACTAGCAACCTTTTCCTCGAGTAATCTTAGCTTCTTCGTAAATGTTGCTCTTAAAGCGGTCCGAGATTTCTTATCGTTTTCCATCGTCTTGAATTTCGTCCTGTCACGGTCGCCAGATGTTGTGGAAATTATCTAATAAATCGTTGAATAACCTCCACGGATGGACTGTAATTCAAGAGTCAAAAAACTTCTAAGAAACAAAATCCTTGGGTTCAACTAGAAATATAATTTTATTAATATAAAACCCAAAACAACCTACTCATTCTCCAATGAAAAGCAGAATGAAGATTCCGAACAAAAAAACCTCTGTCTACTTTTACATAATTTTCTACACCTACTAATTGACAAGAGTACAAAGTATTTAATAATCATACAACAAGTGATAACAAATTATTTCTAACAATTAGTTTATTTGCGTTTTGGTTGTTGGATGTTAATTTTGTACATTTTTTAGGGAATGTACAATCAAAAGAATTGTTGTTTACCTCTATTATGCTTAAATTTTGCGTAAGATAGAACTGTCGATACCTACAAACGTGTCGACAAAATTGTCACCTTACACTTCCACCTAGTGACAATTAGAATTCGACATTTGTCGATCTAGTCGCCAAGTGTCACTTTGATTGACAATGAGAATACCAATTGAGGGTCGAAGTGATACCGGTCACGGCACTCGACAATGAGAATAAGGCTGACTGTGTTAGGTGATCAGCGTAACAATTTACCAAGAGCATGGTGTATTAGAAAAAAACATCCAGCCCGTTAGTGGCAAACATATTTCGGCCCCACCCTTTCGTGTTTCAGATGGCACCTTAAACTGTATGGACGGTGGCTGGTGATCGTTAAGACATCGACATATCTTTTAAAACTGTAGCACCCTAATACCCTCGGCAGAATATCACATTTAATCCGGATTATGACGCCAGAATGACGTAAACCCTATTTTATATCTTATCTTTAATGGTGGAGGCCCTTCGAACATGAGCCGGCTGATTTGCAATTCCAGTTGCATCCGCAACTGTTTCATGATCTTGCTCGTGTATGGAAGCGGGAATTCATACACGCGTCGACAGAAACGAAACCGGTTTGAAACTAGTCTGAACTGTTCGCGTTAGGCCCTCCGCACACGAGTCGACTGATTAGAAATCCCAGTTTGCAACTGGTTTTACAATAATGACGTTTGCAACCAGTTTGCAACCAAAACGAGACTCTTGTCCACACACGAGCGCAACCGATTTTTGATCAATCGGTGTTCATATGTAACCTACACCACATCTTTCCTAGAATATCCGGCAAGTTTATAATTATATAAAACTTCATGCTTTTCGACTTCAAACACAAATTCAATATTAAGTTTTTGCTCGCACATTTTATTTCCGAACTCTTTATAAACACTTTATAAACTTTATGAACTTTGAATCTAACCTATAAAATTTGACAGCTACAAGCGCAACCACGCAACTGAAATCGCTTTCGACCGGCAAGTCCAGTCGCCCAAGACCAGTTGCAAACTAGTTTCAAATCAATCGTGTTTCTGTCGACCCGTGTGTGGATTCCCATTTGCGTACACAGGCAAGGTCACTAAACAGTTGCGTAAGCAACTGGGATTGCTAATCAGTCGACCCGTGTGCGGAGGACTTTAGACTGTTTTTGCCGGTCGGAAGCAATTTCAGTTGCGTGTTTGCACTTCATCTGAACTACTTGATACATATTTTGCCATAACCTTGGGACTAACAGTTATGTGGGCACAGAACGCCGCTTGATCCAAAGTCAATTGTGCTCGATAAAGGTTTCATTTTGATTGCAAACTGGTTGTGCGCGTGTTTATTGTGAAACCAGTTTGAATTTGGGATTGCAAATCTGTCGACTTGTTTGCGGAGGGCATTTCATATAATACTTCACAAATTCATGAACGTAACTGCTTAGAACAAGTTTTATGATATTTTTTGCAGTCCCGCAAATCTCGTAGATTCGCGGGTTTTTGACCTCAATCCCGCAAAACTGGAATGATTTATGCCCCCTGTGCTGAATGTCGAGTCGTGTAATGTGAGAAATCTTCGAGTTGAAGAAAGTGACGTTTCAGTCGAATTACTTCTTTCAGCCCAGTGGCTATAAACTCAATTTAGCAACCCCATTCTCTGGCCTCTGAGCTGAAAGCCGTAAAGGTCGCAACGTCACTTTTTTCAACTCAAAGACTTGTCACATTACACGACTCGACATTCAGCACAAGAGCCTTAGATTTTGATGCGGTATTGGATTCCCTAATTGCATCCAAACAAAGCGGGTGAAAAATAACGGTACATTATCAGGGCTCACTTATAACACATGGGTGTATTCGTAATCGTATATTCTTTCGTTACGGGTATTAAGTTTTATGATCCGAAGTCGAAAACGAAAGAAAATTTGTAAAAGAATTTCTGAATACTGTCTCTATTCAAATGACCAGCAGTGTATGTATTTAATGCTTTTATTTATACTTAATTTCAGACAGTAAAGACTATGTACAACGACTGGGACTACACAGCCGGCTTAAAGTCCACAAAGGTTGCGTTAATACCGTATGTTGGAACGACAAAGGACAATATTTGCTCTCTGGATCTGATGACCAAACCATAGTAGTAACAGATCCATTTACCCAGAAAGTATTAGCACAATATAAAACCGCCCATCGTGCAAATATCTTCAGTGCTAGATTTATGCCGCAATCAGATGATCGGGGCATTGTATCCTGTTCTGGTGATGGAATCGTTTTATATACAGAATTAACAGCGGCTTCATTGCATCTACCAAAGAATGAAGCAAATTTAAATTATTTCAACTGTCATAATAGTGGCACAACATACGAAGTGATGACCGTTCCAACTGAACCACATTCATTTATGAGTTGCGGTGAAGATGGTACCGTTCGATTGTTTGATCTCAGACAAATATCTAGGTGTCTTATGATTTTTATTAAATTTAAAAAAATTTGTTTAATTCTTGCCATTTTTGGATAGTTGCCATAAGACCTGTTGCAAAGACAACATCTTAATTTTTAGTCCGTCCGCAATAACTGCAATGTCAGTAGCGCCTATATCACAACATTATATCGCTGTTGGAAGCTCTGATAGCCTAATCAGAATATACGATCGCAGATATTTATCACTGATTGATTTCTCAACACCAGCTGCACCATCCGAGCGGCATACGGTTCCAGTGAAGGCATTTACTATACCATCACCAGTGAAGAGAACATATCGTGTTACATCAGTTAAATATAGTTCTGATGAGGCTGAATTGCTTGTTAGCTACTCTTCAGATTATTTATATTTGTTTGATGTAAAGGCGGAAGGAATCGATGTGAAAACATTAAAGGAAAAGAAAACCGATAAGAAATCATTCTTAGATTCTCCGCCACCAGTTAGAAAATTGCGATTACGCGGTGACTGGTCTGATACTGGGCCAGATGCACGGCCTGAACGAGATGCAAGTGGAAGAGTCGAAATAGGACAGGTGCGCCCGCAGCTGCAAGGGACAATAATGCACAGAATGACAGAAGTTTTATCAAGGATGCTTGCAGATCCGAGAACTAGAGTTGGTCTCACGTCACAAAGTAACGACACAGCTCACGACAGTGCATTGTTCGACAGTGCTGCTCAAGAATTTGAAAACTTTGCGCAATCACAGAATTCAAGTAAGTGTATTCTATAAAACCCCCCAAAAGAACTTTTATAAACATTTCATTTCAGACGAGCCTCAGCCAGGACCATCTACATCAGGCACAAGCAGAACAGACAATCAGCCCAAGCAATCGTGGGATAGTGACGACGATGATGATGACGATGATAACAATGGTAAAGCGAAGAGGTCATGCCTTGATGACGATGCAACTTCTCTAAAAGAGGAATTAACAAAAATCGAGATGGAATCGAAAAGACCTAATTTCGATTACATGATTAAGAAGTTCGTTGGCCATAGAAATGCCCGAACAATGATTAAAGAAGCCGCATTTTGGGGTGATAATTATGTGATGTCTGGTTCCGATTGTGGATATGTCTTCATATGGGACCGGTATACAGGAGATCTAGTCATGTTATTGCAAGCTGATCAGCATGTAGTTAATTGCATTCAACCGCATCCTTCACTTCCTTATCTTGCCACTTCGGGTATTGATTATGATATTAAACTATGGGCACCAGTTCTAGATCAGTGTGGATTTGATGAAGCTAAAGCGAAAGATGTAAGTTTTATATATTTTTGTTTTTCATTTAAGATTTTATTTAGTTAAGTCTGGATTTGACTACCTTGATGTATGTAAGGATACGACTACATTTTTTATATAAATATAAAATTGGTAAAACGACATTAATATTACTTACAGCTAATGGAGCGCAATGCTGTTATGTTAGAAGAAACCAAAGACACAATCACAGTTCCTGCTGCTTTTATGATTCGAATGTTAGCTTGTATACATGCTCTTAGAAATAGACGAACTACAAATGGAAATAATGGAAGCTCGACAAATGATGGTGATGCGAGCAATGGTAACTCAGGACATCAAGCAAATGATAATCGTTCTAGATCTTCTTAATTTAACAAAACAAAACAAATTGACTGTCCTCTAATACCTATTTTAATGCAATTATTATTACTTTACATTATTGTTTTTTTAGTGGTAAAAAAAGTGTGAAATTGGTCTTTATTCCCATCTTCAAAATTTTTGGGAATATTTTAAAATGTAATTCTGTTAAAAAACAACAAAAAATTGAATCATTATTCTTTTTTTCACAAATGAGCGCTCGAGAGATTATTATAATTCATTCAGATATAAATTCAAAACAAACAACAAAAAAGAAGAAAACTTTATTGAATAAGTGATAAATTGAATATGTGCGAGTTTAGTATGTACGCAAATATGCTTATAGATTTTAAAAATATAAATATGTATATGTATATAAATCAGGTTTGAACATATATTGAAAAAAGAAGTGTTGAGAAAATGATAACCTGAGATATTAGATTGACTTGCGAGTGGTATATGGATTGATTTTATGGGCAAGTATTCTTTTAAAAACAGTTGATACACATTATTCGGCACTGCAACCGAGCTTAAATATGACATAAGATTGATGTATGATTAATATATGAAATAGGGCTCATGTCAAGTTCTATTTTACTTGTCGCTGAAATATAATGATATATTTTTTAAGATGTAAATATTAATGAAGGTCCCTGCTCAGAAATGTAAAATGTTCTATTATTGTGTCATAAATTCTCACTTCTTATCTTCTTTATTGTTTTATTTTAGATATATTGTTTCATAACGTTTTTAAAGTTCGTTAATTTTATCCTCTCTGTTCGCCTGGGCGTTTCCATAATAGCAATGACGATATCCTTCTTCAAATAAAATTATCATGGATATGGAGGTTTTAATGTGCTAAATCGTATCGATTTTTTGCTGGCACACCTGAGACTCTAGTCTTTCACATAAAAAAAACATCTAGTTTTATAGTTATTAGTTTATAACATAACGATGACACCACAGAAACAAATGTACCACCGCCAATCTTTAAAAACAACAAATCTCCAGGAATTGATAGCATCCCAGCGGAGTTGATCAAACATGGAGGTGAATCGCTTGTAGCAGCTATACATGAATTACTATGCTGCATATGAAGAAACGAAAAAATGCCAAAGCATTATCTGCCCAATACACAAGAAAGGGAACAAATGCAACTGTGGAAACTATAGAGTCATATCTCTTTTAAGCACATCATATAAAATAATGACTAAACATAATTAAAGCCATATCGAAACCTTATGCAGAAGTCGCAATAAGGTAATACTGAATTCAGAAGAAATAGTTCAACAATGGACCAATTTGTTTCAATAAGGCAAATCCTTCTAAAATGCTGGGAATGTAGTATTGACGTATATCAACTTTGCATCGACTTCAAACAAGCAGCGACAGCGAAAAAATGTATGCGAGAATGCTGAACCTGAACATTACTCTAAAGATAGTGAGCGAAAATAACTATGGAAAGAAATTACATGGTGTACAGTTAGAATACTCACAGAATTCAGAGTCCTTCCCAGTCAAGCAAGGCTTAAGCCAGGGGGATAGGCTGGCACCCATGCTATTTAATCTCTGCCTGGAAGGAATAATTTGCAAAGCAAACGCGAACGCAACCCTACCTAACATACATATACACATAATGCTCCTTTAATCCTTCATGGGACATAAGGTGGAAACAGTTGACCTCCAGCGGACTTTGTTTTGTGCGACAGCTCTCAGCTCCGACCAGGATCTCCCAGTTGTTGCGGCCTCTGCTAATAGGGGAGGACGAGACCCTTGCGGATTCCAGTCAAGGGCCTGTTTGGCTAAATTCTCGTTTTGGCGTCGCAAGGTGGCCAATCCAATTCCATTTCCTTCGCCTGATTTGGTCGTCTAAAAATAGACCGGCCGGTCTTGGCCGGCACGGTGCCATACCTCTTCATTTGAAATTTTATCTTGACAGCGGATTTTTAGGATATGACGTAGGTATTTGTTGATGAAAACTTGCAAGCGTCTTGTGATGAATCGGGTGACTTTCCCTGTTTCGCAATCATAGAAAAGAACTGCCTTAACGTTGGAGTTGAACAGCCGCAATTTGGTGTTAGTTGAGATCTCCGTTGATCTTCATATGCGGAACAGGCATGCATATGCGCTTTGTGCTTTATTTATACTGCAATTGACGTCTTCTGCTTCGCCATTTCCAATAATACTACCGCCTACTACCAGAATTTATCTACCAGTGCCACGTCACGGTTATTCAGAGCTGTCGGTTCAATGGTGTTTGCATTAATCCACATTTTTAGTTTATGTCGGATTTAGCCTTAAGCCTGCTGGACTACTTTCTGTTGCCAAATTGTTTAACAGGGCCTGGTGTCTGTGGGCCAGCAAACAGATATCACCGCGTAGTGGAGATCCTTAATCCGGTCTAGCAAACCTCGTTGTTGCCTGGTCTACTATCTAGAGCGCCGACAAGGATGTTGTTTATTACTCTATAAGAAAAATCCTTGTCGTACTCCTGAACTCACCTCAAAGCTGCGGGACAAGTTGCCATTATGAAGAACTCTGTGTTTGTAATTGGATAGAGCTTTTATCAAGCATTCCACGTTGCTGTAGTGCCTGCGGTATAAAGCTCCTAATGACCGAGCGAAAAGTGTACGAAAGCAAGGTACAAGGTGGATCGTAATTCGGTAGACTGCTGTTGATTCACAAGGTGTTAACATGGTCTATGCAGGAGCGGCACTTCCTGAATGCCGCCTACTGTCTTCTAAATGTTCGGTCTACTGCCTCTTCTATCCTTGATAATAATATGTGGAACAAGATTTTACCCACAGATAACAGACAGATGCCTCTCCAATTGTCACATATTGTTAGGTTCCCCTTTTTTGGTATGTTGACTGATACCTTCCGTCCAATCCTCCCGAAAGGTACAGGTGTTCCATGCTTTTTCCAGGATTGACTGTAGCGCATCTGCTGTGAGGCTTGAGTCGGCTTTCAACAATTCTGGCGGGGTGCCATCTTTTCCAGCTTCTTTACCATTGACATTGCGTGAATTGCGGTTACTGTTTCCGTCTTGGATGGAGCCTGGGTAGTGTTTCTTATTGGCTGTGTATTTTTGCTGCTTTCTTGAGGTTCTTGTGCAAATGAATCATTCAAGGTGGCGAAGAAGTAATCTCCATCTTTGGAGTTGCTTCTCGTCGCTGCACAGCAGCCCTCCATCCACACTCTTTTCGGCAAGCTTTTTTCAGTTACCGACTCGCGGATACTACGCACCGCCGCAGACTTCCCTGTGCCTTCACAAACAACACTCTTCCCAAAGTTTTATATTTGGCATTACGACCAGATCTACAGATAAGTGCTGCCATACAAAACCATCAAATTATGTGATACTACTCCAAGGCCATTCTTCTCGAGATAGTAGTATAGATGACATATAATGGAGGTTGCTCTCGACTAAATGGATGATATCTGCTTGCTGGCCCAAAGACATCAGTCAATTTAGCAACAGGAAGGAGTTCGACAGGTTTAAGGCCAAATCCGATTAAAACTAAAGAAAGGCGGATAAATGCAAACACCATTGAACGTACAGTGACGTGCAACTGATAGATAGATTTTGTTACCTCAGTGGTGTCATTACCGAAAATTGCGGGACAAAATAAATTGCAAGAAGCGCATATTCGTGTCTGTTGCAGTGCATCTATACAGCCCTCCCTTCTGGTTATATGGTTCTGACAACTTTCCTTTAATTCTTATTCTGCATCTTGTATCTTTCATTGTCATTTTTGTCAAGTGTGTTTCTCATATAATTTATAAAAAAAAAATAGCTTACCTTATTTGACATCGTAAAGATGTAACCAGATGTGATGTTCCAGTGTTCTCGCAAATATAAATTCTTATCCACTTATTGCTTCCTTTAAATAAAACTATCGGCCTTTTTTTCATAAAAATGTAAAAACTGTATAATTATTACTATTAAAATAAACAGTTAAATCACAAAATCACAAGAATTATACATTATTACAATTTTTATACAAAATGCAAAGAAAACATCACCTATACAATCTATAGTTAATAATACCACACATCCGTGATAATCTATCCTTCCCCGCCGTAGAATAAATACCAAATATAATCACAACCAGTCCTGCTAAGACAAAAACAATAGCAAAAATACCTAGAAAGAGAATAAATATGGTGTTTTTGTCTTTTCACAGCACAAAATTTGTATTGGAATTTGAAGGACGCTTTAATGGCAAATTGACGTTAGTAGGAGGATTCACTAGAAAGGTTAAGAAGAAAATAAATAGAAACATAAAATGATAGCATTCAATTTTAAGGAATAAAACATTTGAAGGAACAAAAACATAAAATTCAAACTTGTTTGGCCATACCTCCTGTTCCTAATTTACCAGGAGTGTTGTATTCCTTAAGTAGGCTAGCTACGTTCGATATATCACCATCGGTTTGTGGAACATTATCTATCTTTAAAATATAAGAGAAGAGACTGTAAAGATCTACAGTGTTAAAAGGCTGTATTTTATATTGTTCCTTAAATAAAGGTCCATTTGCTACAAAAAATGGACGCATTACTGATAATTCGTTGTCATATCCATGAACGCCATAAAAGGTGTCGGGTGTGACTATAATATAAAACATGCAAGTAAAAAACTTTTTGTGGGTATTAATTTGAAGAAAAATTACTTACAAGTTACATTAAAATGTTTCTCATAGTACTCTGCGGCTCCCCACATATCTTGAAAAGCGTAACCTAGATTAGCAACTGCAATAATAGGACCCAGCCGTCTTTTATTCTGACATCTCCACCTTTTCTGTAGAGAGTTATGATTGTAAACGTTAAAATTTCCATTATCCACAGCTGCATTTTTTAGCTTGTTATATACTTCATCTTCTTTACCTTTAAACATAATAAAAAAATTAATATCCGTGCTATTTAAAAAGCATGAAATAAATAAATTTAACCTTCTGTAGGTACAATTTGTATAACTGGTGATGTTCCGTACATTTTAGCTGCACTGGGCTCAATAAAGTTGGTTAAATTAATAAAACTATGCGAGTTGACACCCTGCATTCCGTGATCGCTAAGGTGGATTATGTTAACACGATTTGCGAGGTTGTTCCTTGCTATTTCATCGTGTAGATATTTTGTTGTTGCATCTAATTGTGCTATAATCTCTGTTATCTATAAATAGATTTGTTTTAGAACATAGGTAGTATGAAGCAAGCAATAAATCGTCAGTTAGGCGCTTAGGGGGAGGGGGATCGAGCTGAACCTCGCCAATCTCACGTGAAGACAGGGGGTATAGCTGATGATATGAAACGATTTCAGAGGCTGAGCGACGTCATCTTCAAAGCGATCTCAAGGAAGGCAGAGGAGGACCAACTAAGCATTGTTAAATGCATATCAGCTGATGCGAACCACCAACTCTCTCCATATGTCGATTGGTTTCGTCTTAAACGTTACCCCGTCAGACCGGCGATAACCCAATTGTCGTCAAATTTTCAGGCCTCCGTGAAGCAAAGGCCTTCATGACTGCTGCATGACGTAGCAAAAAACGGAAGTTTGCGCTCAACAACCTTGAGGGCTTCGCAGCTGGCTCCCCGGTGTATATGAACAAATTGCTGAACGCTGCACTGAGGATACGAAAAATGGGACTGTTGCATAGTGTCATCACCACTGATGGCTTTGTGCGGGTTGCTCACGGGAAATAAGATCCCCTTTTAATAGTACGTGATCTTGCTGAGTTGGAGTGTCCGTCTGTGGAATTGCTGGAGCCGCTAAGCGCAACACATAAAGGCTAGCCGGCAAAGTAATCAGGATGAAGAGCGGTACTCCAAAACGGCGTTTGGTAGCAGAAATTTTGGGAAATAGACCACTAGGCAGACCCAGGAAGAGAAGGATCGACTCTGTGAGGTCTGACGCAGAGGCAGTGCTCAACATCCGAAACTAGAGATATGCTGCAAGGGCCCGAAAAACTTGGAAAAACGCCCTAGAGGAGACGAGGGCTTGTTTCCGGCTGTAGCGCCATTGGATGGTTAGAGATAGAGATATTGCGAGGAATAGGGTTTTAAAGCCATGAGTATTAGAATTGGGAGCAGAAAGCACTGAGTAGAAGGTTATTGAAACCCTTAGTGAAGCTCAGGCCAATCGAAGGCTGCTTAGTTGATAATGACAATTCGAAGATTAATTCTGCATCCTAAATTTCACCTAGAGCAATTGTTTCTCAACATTTCGGAAATAATATTTGAATATAATAAGTTGAGATTCAAAAGTTTCATAATCTCCATATTAATACTGCATTTTACAAGCTACGTGAAGTTACGGATATCGTCGACAAACAAAATTTACATACCTACCTATACCAAATCATTTAATTTTATCAGAACAAAAGCAGTAATTATTTTTCACTCAATATTAAAGCGCCCCTTTGTAATAACCCTGTCCAATTGTGTTGACTCGACACCGGAAGCCGACATGGAACGAATGAAAAGAACGAGAATAATTTTAGCTCCAGCTAAATGCAATTGGACACGTTATCACGTCTTTCAAATTAAGAACCTTGCATTGAATATCGCTCGATTTTGAAATTTCTCGCTTTCTTGCTAGCATGAAATATTCGATTATCAACAAAAACAAATCAGCAACAAAGAAGTTGCGGATACTGCGAAATAAATATAAATTTAATAATGAAATGCTTAATTACCCTTGGAGACTCCGGCCCCACGGCGTGCGCCAATTTATCAGGAACTTCGAAATAAATCATAACTAGATTCGGTGGTTTTCTGGTGTTTTTTAACCATGTAATAACGGTGTCCACTCTTTGCTTCAAAGGCACTTCCGACTTGTACGCCTCAACATAAGTGCAGTTGGTGTTTGAATATTCAAAATTACTTCCTGGCCACATCATGCACCCTGAAGTTCCTCCATTTTTCTCATTTAAAGTCTTAAAAAATGTAGAGATAAGGATGATAGAGCATCTTGCAAGATTTAAGCTAGTACTTACCCAAATTGGTAGAATGTCGGGATTGTAGTGGAACAACTCATATCCGTATCCAAGAAGGCCGGATTTGGTGTCATAGACCTCATTTGCTGTAACTCCATGAGCACCTGGATAAAGACCAGTTGCAATCGAATGGTGATTTGTAAATGTTTTCGTTGGAAAAACATTATTTATATAATCTGCGTATGTTCCCTGGCGACGTAGCTCCAATATATTCGGCGTGACATTCCTTCGCATGTATTCATTGCGGAATCCATCGTACGAAACCACTAGCAACACCTGTTCATTTTCTAGAGCTCTTGCGTTTACTTCACATATTATTAGGCACAATGATTGAATTAAATAAAAATGAAATGATCTCATAATTCACTTCGAGAGAGCCCAGAGACATTTATTGCGTCCCAAGCAGACTGTTGCAGTTGCACTACCCAAAGCCCCGCTGTCTCCTCCGATTTTATTGACAACTTTTGACTGATTCAATTGCAGATTACTGCAACAGCTGATAGGAGGTCACGATCACAATAGGTAAGGAGCGTTGGTAATTGCCTACTGTGACTTTTAGCAAAGTTTTCTTCTCTTAAAAAACCCGAGCTTTAAGCGCTTTTTAGCCGTTTCGCTTGAGTGGCCAGAAGCGGTAGTGAGTACGGGAGTGAAAGTTAGTGAACAGGTAATAAGCCTGTTCGCTTACTTAAAATGGGATCCCTCGGGATCCCGAGATTTTTGACAATAAAATTGAAGAGTGGGGATAAAAATATGAAAGTAAGCGAACACCTTCTGGGCTGTTTTTGGCAAATCTAACCTAGAAATCACTTGGGTCTTCAAATTAATGACATAAAGCTATTGAAACTAATAATTTATGCATGAAATTATTTAAAATCTTGTTACTAGGCACCAAATAAAGAACTTATTTTCATCAAGTCGTAATCGTTTTGGTTTAACATGATAATTGACAGTTCCATTTGACAATTCAAATACACTACAAACAGCAATCCACAATCGCCGGGACTCAAAACCTCTGGCACAAATTGGCAAGAGGGGAAGCGAAAATTTCCCCTCTTTTTCGAGCCCGAAAAAGTAAGCGAACACGAAATGGGCACAAATGGGATCCCGAGAGATCCCATTTTGAGTAAACGAACAGGCTTAA
The DNA here is from genome assembly GCA_949987705.1 of Thereva unica. Classification (NCBI taxonomy): domain Eukaryota; kingdom Metazoa; phylum Arthropoda; class Insecta; order Diptera; family Therevidae; genus Thereva; species Thereva unica. The sequence goes on from OX465284.1 coordinate 85,173,295, forward strand.
TAATTAATTTAAATTTTTGACTTTAAATTGTAGAACTTTGCAAATTGTCTTGACCCTGGGGCAGGTGTAACAAATAGATTGTCTGGTGGTTAGACGTAAATAAAATTTGTTAACCCAAAAGCGCTTAGCTTTGTCCGAAGAACAGCCTATTAACTACGTTTTCATGTAAGCTTGAGTGCGCGAAAGCTTAAAAACCTTAAGGGCCGAAACACATCCAAGCCCGCTTTGAACACATCCAAGCCCAAAGCCTGCTGCAAGCATATCCAACCAATGCGTTTAAATGGGATTGAACACATCAAAATTTGTCTCGCAAATTCAGGCCTTGGCAAAGCCGGCCGCAAGGCTCGCCTCTGTCGGAATTCCGGCAATGCTGGAATTCGAATTCGGCCGAGGCTCTAGTTTTTGCTTTTGACAGTTGAACTTTGAGGTTGATATTTTGTATGCGAGTTTGTATTGAAAATAATTAAACGAATTAAATACAAAATTTCAAAAATTTCACTGTAAACAAATAAATAATAATTAAAAAAGTCAACAAATTTTATTTTATTTAAAATATTTGAAATTTCACCACATTTACATAATAACAATTAAAAAATAACAATGAAAACAGGCCAAATAATTTTATTTTATTTAAATGATTTTTAAATTTTACACTTTTCAACAATTACAATGCTCGCTTACAAATTCGACAAATGTGATGAGCCGGCCTGATTAGGCCCCCATCCACGGTCACACATGTGTGACGAACATCTTTCGAAGAAGAACTGCCATTTACACACACTGTAGAAGTTTTGACATTTCTAGGCCATCAACGAGCAAAAATTGCTTCACACTTGTGTGAGCGACAATAATAATAAAAATCTATATATCTCTATATTGATATTTTTAAATGAAAAAAATTTCTTGAGTGTTACAAAAAACCAAAACAAATCGTGTTTTACGTATTTTACACTCTCATTCGCAAAAATTCACCCATATAATGAAGCAGGTGTGAAGGAAAAATCAAACCCGACGAATATTAGCTTCATACGGCGGCCAACTTCGAAAATTTGTAGTTTACACACGCATACTATGAAATAATTTCGATGTTGGCCGTATGTCGCACACTTGTGTGACCGTGGATGGGGGCCTATTGTGTTTTGAGTATTCCGCGGACGGCTCTGGAGCTCGCCTCAAGGAAAGCTTCGAGAGATGAGCTTTAAAGCCAGCCTGGATGTGTTTCGGCCCTAAGAACTCGAGCTCGAAGCGGCATATTAGCTTGAAATAATCTTGGGCTGACATTTGAAGTTGGGCGCTTTCAGTAATGCAGGATGCGTGCGCAAATGACTTATTCAGCAATTGAAAGTGTAAGCTTTCAATGACTGAATAAGTCAATTGCGCACGCATCCTGCATTACTGAAAGCGCCCGTTATTATATTTTTTCGTTTATCGCGCTTTTATTACCGCGTTTATGACTTGGTAGTTTCCATGGAGTTGAGTTGTGGTTGAATTTAAATGACACTTCAACTCAACAACTACTCTATGCTTTTCCATTTCTGACTGTCATCTTCCATCTTTTTCCACCAATTAATCTTATTATACAGATTTCTTCAAAATTATTAAATATAAAGTCTCGTCTGACATCCAAGCCTTGCGCGACCATTTCACTTTTTGCACCTTTGGAAGTGTGCCGTCTTTAGTTGTGTACATTCAACCTACTGATTTAACGGTGTCTGTTTTCTTGACGTAACTCGGGTTCAACTCTGGTATAGGTTGAAAAGTTGAGTCGGGGTTGAATTGAAATTTCGACCACCGTAGGTATATGATGTCGTGTTGAGTTCACTTTGGGATTGAAATAGAGTTAAACTAACATCAAAAAATAACCTTAAATTTTTTGTAAAGTTCTCATTTATAGAAACGAAAAATAATTTAAAAGCATGGAAGATCATCAGTACGAAATAATTTTATATTCCTGTGCAAGCTACACCAAGAGCCGACTTCACGAATGGTAAACAAACAAAGCAAATGTCACTTAAACCCAATTACAACTCAACCCGCGTATAAGAGCCGAAATATCAATTCGGAGTAGGAGATCAATTTGACCGGCCGTGAAGAATTAGGCGTGCCTACGGGAACCTGCCATTGGACGAGAGTTTTAAATGGCATTATCCAACAAATTCGCGGCGCTTGCAATACCCGACGATATGATGTAGAAGAAAGGCAATTGTCTGAGTCCATTGTGGGGTGTGCAATGGATTTGTGTCCACCTATCCGTAAACGGATGTAGCCATGGATCTCGGACAGCTGACTGAACGTTGTGGATCAGCGGAAACGAATGAACCACGTCGACTTTTAGCATTACCGGCGATTGAACAAAGAAGTTCGACAGAAAATGAAATAGCAACGGGAAGATCAACAACACGCAACAAAAAATCGAACGTAACTTGTGACCTCTCGCCATGGGCGCCTCTTTTACCAGCTTTACAAGCACGATCCGCCACAACGTCCAGCACCTGAACCGCCTATTATCGTAACTTGAGTAGCCGGTCAGTTGGCTTTATAGACTATTGGGAAATTATTTGTGACCCCAAAATAAAGAGAATCCGGCTGGAAAAGTTCCAGTTCCATTTGTTCAGAGGTTTGGTCCTTTTTTTGTATAAAGTGATTGGGCTAAGTGTGCGTAGGACCACGCGTTGGGAGTGAAAATGTTTATGGTTTATGCATAGTACATAATACATAGTACATAATACATAGTACATAATACTAGTACATAGCGCATAGTATATAGTACATATATAGTACATTATACCTAGTATGTACATAGTACATACTAAAAAGTACATAGTATACAGGGTGTAATGCTGAAACTAACAAAAGGGCTGTGGATAGGTTTTGGATAGGCGAACAAAAAATCGTATGGGTGGGGGGAATCGTAAAGATTTAGCCGCTAGGGCGTAATTTACATATCATCCTGTATTTTTGTAACTATGAGATATTTTCTTGAATAAGGCACCGATCTACGCAGAATTCTTCCGCCTATCTAAAACGGTAAACGCCAAGGCTGTCAAATTTTGTTTTTTTTACTAATATTTCAACTTCAACCTCCTTTTTCTACAAAATTGAAGTAATTTAATTGGAATGCATGTATGTTTGAATAATGCCAGGCAATTTTTATGCTACGGTGTTTAGTTTTGAAGTTATAAGCAATTTTAATGCTAAAGCCAGCAGACAGACAGCAGCGTTAAATTCTATGCTGTGCGAGAATATGAAATGAATGTTGGGAGGGCGTCTGCATTGCAACATTGAAACGCAATCCCTCACACACCTCGTAGTTGCTTTGTTCGCACACCATAGAATTATATGCTGTCTGTTGCTGGAGCTCGACCAAAAGTTGCCATGCTCTAATAAGCTTCAAGTGTCCAGAAAGGGGTGCGCAACAAAAGTGCGCGTGATGCGAGTTTTTAGTTTTTAACCCAGGCCAAAAAGAGTGCCAGTCGTGTCTAAAGAAGCACATATGTATTCACTTCAAAAACATCAAAAATGACAATTAATCTGCGCCATATTTATCTATGGTGAAACAAGTTAACTAATGTATACTTGCATGCATGCGCAAATGATTTTTTCCGCAAGGGGATCCAGGTCCAACTTGCACATTTTGCGCATGCAAGTATGCATTACTGAAAGCACCCAAGGTTAAAAAGCTGATCTGACAAACACGACAGAAACAATAAGATGACCAAGTAATGTTCCCACGGGGAGTCTGCTCTCATCATCATCCATTGGATAGCTGGATCTGTTATAACATGCCTTTCCATTCCAAATTATGCCTCTTTCAGGAATCATTAAAATTATTCTACCTGATATTAGGCATATAAACCTAGTCCTACCTTATGCTCTTAAAACCCGCATTTCTTTACATAATGTCATAATTCTGACGAGCTTTCTAAAATGCAAATAAAATGCTTGTGTTATGAATAAGTCAACCGTCGAGAACGGAATATCATAAAATGTGAAAGAACCGAGTGCGTTTTTGAAAAAGTATTAAATTAATAAATGTCAACAGAGTTGAGTCTCAACCGCAACGTTGTTATTTAATTCCATTTGAGTTCGTCCTGCAAAGAGCCCCTCAACAACAAAAAGAACTGAAAAAGTACAAACTGCCATTAAAACTCTTCGGGGTGGAAGGTACGAGAAGGAATTGCCCTAACTCAGGGGAAGTTAAACATTAACCTACAAACTGATTTAATACCGCACAAAACTAACACATTTTCGAAAAAAAATCCTTTGATCCCCCACACTCCAAAAGCGCGCTGGTCCCGCTCAGGAGAGATTACATCCGTGTGGTCCTGCTTTAAGTGCACTAAGATTAAAAAACTTTAGAGGGATGCTTTTTGATTAAATTATGTGTAATTTGGCGCCATCCGCATACACAGAAAGTTCGCCATAAAATTTAAATATTCCGGCTAAATGTGGGGGTGGTGAGGGCGAGATGTGAAGCCGACGGAATGTTAATTTCCATCACAAAAAGCAGGAATCCTGCGCTTTTGCGGAAAGCCCTTGTAAGTGAGTGCCGCCGAAATTGCGAGGCATAAACTTTTGTGGCGGGCGCGGCACTTTCACTACGGGTTTTCATTCAATTCAATTTTCATCTAGTATAAATGCGCGTTAATTAGGGGAGGAAATCCCCGGAAGGACTTCGGCAACGAAACAATTTCCGGCAACTCGCTGCGACAGTGTGTTTCTCTGTCAATGAATCCTTAGCCTGCTTAAATGCTGCGGGATTGTCCTCAAATGAAATTCTGTCCTTGGCTCTAGTTTATTTGTCTATAGACGTAATTTTTGCCAGCTTATCTCCAAGATTACTGGCCTCGTCCTTATGCGGAGGGGCTTGTCAAATGTCTTCTGCTGACAGAACTGACGACTGTGGATATTTTCATCAAATCTCTTTATTAATAAAATTAAAATTTTCGTCCTTTAGAGATTTCAATTTTGATAGAGGCAAGATTCATTTGTAAGCAAATTTTTTTGCGCTGAGGATTTCGGATTAACGCGGTTTCCTTGACATCCATGATAAAGAGATTGGATTTATTTTTTTGTAGTTAAATTGAGAAAGGGAAAGTCAATAGAATTAGTAAAACATTTTTCGGAACGAATTTATATCGGTTAGAAAATTCTAGGAATGTTTACTCAAAGAAAATAATGAAATCTCTAAATAAGCTACAATTTCACCGTATACACCATTGCACAACCAAATTGCTTCTTTAGTATTAGCAGGACCTTGTTGAAACGATGCAATAACCTAAATAGATTTGGTAATTCGTTTAATTTTGCAATTTAACATGCGATTGACCTATAATTGATTGAATCAACTGGGGATGAAGTAGGACCACCTCGTTGCCGCATTATAATTCAAATTATGCGTTTTAACTCTGCGGATCTATGATGCTCTGCGATATGGTCTTAATCAGGTCAATTCCTGGAATTAATTGATTTATATAATTATTTCATTCATGATCGCAATAATGATTATTAGTGTATTGCTACCTCGTAGACAATTTAGGATTATGGAATTAAAGGCAATCAATCTGTTGTTTATAATCTCTATTGTTTGGATCTTTGTGTAAAGAGTTATGGTACAATGTCTAGTGGTAAGCCACCTACTGACTTTTAAACCCCCAATTTTCGCACTTAGTGAAACCCAAATATCACCGGATAATGGCTTAAGTCATTACCAGATATCGGGGTACACTTTAGTGCACAACATCTCCCCCCATAGGGGTATTGCCATTTATGTTAGGGACGACGTGGCTTATTATAAAATATATTCCAGCGCGACTTCAGATTTTAATTATCTTTGGATTAAAATCATTTTACAAAGCCACGTCATATTCTCCTGCTTCCTATACAGAAGCCCTAACATTAGTAACGAAGCCTCCACCTTATCTTTTGATACTATTTCCGAACAAATCTCGGGATTCTTGTCGTCCAATCCTGAGTGTGAAATCATCGTTGCGGGTGATTTCAATGTTCACAATGTAAACTGGCTGACTTACTCAAATGGCACCAGTGTTTCTGGCAAGGACGTCGAGCTCTTTGCAGACACCAATAATTTGCATCAAACTGTTGATCATCCCACGAGAGTCCCTGATGTTGCTGATCAAGGAACCTATCTCCTTGATCTTTTTCTAACCAGCGCGTTCTCATCCAGCGCGTTATTCCGTCACAGTTGATTCACCTCTCGGCAATTCGGACCACTGCCTAGTTAGCGCTAGCTTCCCATTCAAATTTCCCACCCCTCCCAAACCAGTTAGAAGAACTGTATGGCATTATGGGAAGGCCAATTGGTTGGGGCTTATCAATTTTTTCCAATCTACTGACTGGAACCTGTGTTTCCGAAACAAAAACGTCAACTCTGCCGCTATCCGTATTTCTAAGATCATACAGGCAGGAATGCATTTGTACATTCCTCATTCTACTAAATCTGTGAAGCCTAGGCCCAACAGATGGTTTAATCAGGAGTGTATGAATGCAATCAGAAATAAAGAAGCCGCCTTTCGAGCTTACAAGAGCTCCCCGAGTGAATCGCTCCGTGCAGAGTATATAAAACTAAGAAATTCCTGTAAAGTCACCATCAGGAATGTCAAAAATTCATTTGACAGCAAGTTGAGAAGTAAACTCCTTAATGCAACCTCTGGCAGCAAGAACTTCTGGTCCTTGGTAAGCTCCATTAAGAAGAATTTCACTTCATCCACAACTCCTTCACTTATCCACAATGAGAAGGTGATAACAGACAGCAAATCCAAGGCCGATTTATTAGCATCTCTGTTTGCTTCCAATTCTTCTTTACCCCAAACTGATATGCTACCCCCGGTTCTTGAGCTCAGCGCTCATCTAATGGACAGGGTTTTCTTCAGGACTCGCGAGGTGTACAGGTGCCTCAAGGAGCTCGATGTAAACAAATCGACTGGACCCGATAATATACCCCCTATCGTCTTAAAACAATGCGCCTCACCTTTGGCTAGACCTCTGCGCAAACTTTTTGCCCTATCATACTCTTCCGGAGTTTACCCAGACTCTTGGAAACTTGCCCATGTTCAGCCAATACCGAAAAAAGGTGATTCCAGCGATCCCTCCAACTACCGCCCAATAGCAATTACTTCTATTCTCTCCAAAACCATGGAGACGATAATTAACAAAAAGCTTATGGGATATCTAGAATCCAACCAACTTATCAGCGACAAACAATACGGCTTCCGTCAAAAAAGATCCACTGGTGATCTTTTAGTTTGCCTTACAGAACACCTCAGCCGAAGTTTGCATGGATCTGGCGAATCTAGTTTGGTTGCTTTGGATATCTCCAAGGCTTTTGATAGAGTATGGCACTCAGCCTTGTCAGCTAAACTCCAAGCTATTGGAATTGACTCACTTCTGTATAAGTGGGTTGAGAGTTTCCTTTCCGGCCGTTCAATTAATGTATTATTGGATGGCGTCAAATCTGAATCTCACCCCATCTCTGCGGGGGTCCCTCAGGGGTCAATTTTATCACCGGCCCTTTTTCTCATCTTTATAAATGACCTACTTTCAATCCCCTCCAACCCACTTCTCAGCTTCGCTGACGACGGTACTCTACGTTACTCGTACAGCTTCGATACAAGACGGACACATGCCAGATCCTGTCTTGATGATCGTGAACTAATGTTCAACTCTATTAAAAAAGACATCAAACTAATCCTAGATTGGGGAGAGAAGAATCGTGTCAAATTCAACCCCTCTAAAACCAAGTACTGTCTTATCTCAAAAAAGAAGTTCAACACCTCACCATCCTTGACAGTGGATGACGTTGAACTAAAGGCCGACCCATCCCTACACATCTTAGGCGTGACATTAGCCAAAGACCTTCGTTGGAATGATCACATATTCCAAATCGCCAAACAAGCATCCCAGTGCTTGGGATTTCTTAAGAGGTGCAAGTTCCTCCTCCAGCCATCGGCCCGCGCTGTTATTTATAAATCCTACATTCGGCCTCTTCTCGAATATAACTCCCTCGTTTGGGGCGGCGCTCCAATAACCACCTTGGCATGGTTAGATAAGGTCCAAAAAAGGCACTTAAATTAATTGATGACGACACCGCTGGCTCCACCATCGACCCCCTCAGCCACCGTAGGAATGTAGCAGCATTGACTAAATTTTATCGCTACTATCATGATGACTGTTCCTCCGAGTTAAACGCTCTCCTGCCTCCACGGCAATCTTATAACCGCAACACCAGATTAGCCCACTCGTCTCATTCCCTTCACCTGCAACTCCCCCTTTCACGCACTCAACAAGATATGAATTCGTTTGTTAATAGAACAACTCGACTGTGGAATAGTCTCTCGCAGTCAGTATTTCCGAGCTCCTACAACATCCAAGAGTTCAAACGCAGGGTTCATCACCACCTTCTTCAATACCCCCCCGTTCCTTTTAACCCTTAACCTATACCCCCCTCCCCTCCCCGTACTAAGCTTACTGCTAGACATTGCACCATGACGTGACAAATGACATGACGGACTGGTAGTACAAAGGGTGACTCCTGAGCTTAGCACTGTCACATAAAAAAAAAAAAAAAAAAAAGCTTAGTTTGTAAAATTGATAAAGATAGGGTGTGTGCTTAAAATTGCTGGCTGTGGAGGATTTTTCCATAGTCAAATTGTTATATTATACCCTTTATATTAGTCTCATCCGTGTATCTCTTGTGTAAACAAATCTTGCAACTTGATATTGACCCACTTCCATATACCCGATCAACTTCAACTGCACATATATATAGTTCGCGGGACAATGCAATCTGACCATTTTGTAACAAAATCAAGATGGCGGTTCCGAGATGGCGACCGGTGAATCACAATAAGCTGTGTGACGTAATTTAAAATCTAATATGACGGTCACTACAAAATGGCTGAGACATACATACATATGTGTTGAGAAAAACAATGGAATTTGGAGATTAAAATAAAAATAAAAGAATTTCAAATCTAAAAATTAAAATAAACGTTACTCAAAAATTGAAGTAAAATTATTGTTTAGTGGTAAAAACCCAAAAACAACCTAACTAAGGTAGAAAAAGTATAGCCAAGATCCAGCAGGCGGCGAAATTTGACATATGCTACTGTGCAAAGGTATCGAAAAGATCAAGAAAGCGGCGCCTGGCGTTTTCGCGTATAAAAGGCCAGCTGGGAACATTGACTTTTAGTTAGTACTTAACTGTCAACCAGCTAACTGTCTAGTTTCATATGTTCAAGGTAATACGCCTTGAGACTTTTTTGAACAAAATGCACTAGTGTAGTATTTTTTTTATGTGGCAGTGCTAAGCTCAGAAGTCACACTTTGTACTACTAGTCCGTCATCTCATTTTTCACGTCATTGTGCAATGTCTAGCAGTAAGTGTAGTACGGTGGAGGAGGGGGGATAGGTTAAGAGTTATGAAGGTATGGTGGGATATTGAAGAAGGTGGTGATGAACTCTGCGTTTGAACTCTTAGATGTTGTAGGAGCTTGGAAATACTGAATGCGAGAGATTATTCCACAGTTGAGTTTTTCTATTGATAAACGAATTGCTATCTTGTTGAGTGCGTGAACAGACAGGCTGCAAGTGGTGGGAGTGAGATGAATGGGCTAATTTTGTGTTGCGGGTATAAAATTGCCGTGGAGGCAGGAGAGCGTTTATTTCGGAGGAAAAGTCACTATGGTAGTAGCGATAAAATTTTGTCAGTGCTGCTACATTCCTAGGGTGTCTCAGGGTCTCGAGCAAGCGGTATCGTCATCAATTAATTTAAGGGTCCATTTTTGCACCTTATCTAACCATCCCAAGGTGGTGATCGAAGCGCCGCCCCAAACAAGGGAGTTAAATTCGAGAAGATGCCGAATGTAGGACTTATAAATAGCAGCACGGGCCTATGCCTGAGGGAGGAACTTACACCTCTTAAGAAATGCCAAGCACCGGGATGCTTATCTGGCGATTTGGAATATGTGCTCATTCCATCGTAAGTCTTTGGATAATGTCACGCCTAAGATGTGTATGGAGGGGTTGGTCATTAATTCAACTTCACTTACGGTCACGGATGGAAAGATGTTGAACTGTTTTTTTTTAAATAATAGGTACAGTACTAGGTTTTGGCGGGGTTGAATTCAACACGATTCTTGCTTCCCTACTCTAGAATGAGTTTAATGTCGTTATTAATACAGTTGGACATTAGTTCACGGAGTCTGGCACCTGTCTGTCTTGTATCCAAGTCGTAAGAGTAACGCAGGGTACTGACGTCAGCCAAGCTGAGAAGTTGGTTGGAGGTGATTGAAAGTAGGTCATTTATAAACATAAGAAATAGGGCCGGTAATAAAATTGATCCCTGAGGAAGAGATGGGCTGAGATTCAGATTTGACGCCATCCAGTACTACCTTAATTGCACGGCCGGAAAGGAAACTTTCAATCCAATTCTGTAAAAGTGAGTCAATTCCAATAGCTTTGAGTTAGGCTAACAAGGCTGAGTGTCATACTCTATCAAAAGTTTCGAAGATATCCAAAGCAGCCAAACTAAATTTGCCAGATTTGGTATCGGCTGAACATGGGCAAGTTTCCAAGAGTCGGGATAAACTCCGGAGAAGTATGATAGGACAACAAGTTTGCGCAGAGGTTGAGCCAAAGGCGGGGGGGCGCCTTGTTTTTAGACGATATCATCGAGTCCAGTGGATTTTTTGGCATCGAGCTCCTTGAGGAACACACCTAAAGAGTCCTGAAGAATACCCTGTCCATTGAATTGGCGTTGTGATCAGGGGCCGTATTTGATTTCTCGAGTCGACATTGTCGTCTGTCGATAAATGAAAATTGGCATTTGGCGACACGATATCGTCTCTTTACGTGTCGATAAAGACGTTTGACGATTATTAAAAAGCTCAATTTATGCATGCAATAAACTTTTAACAATTTCTATTTTAATTAAATATACGTGATTTGTTGCCTTGAAGGAATACCACCCAATTTGATGGTTTTGTATGGCTGCGCTTAGCTGTCGATTTGGTCGTGAAACCAAATATGAAACTTAAAGAAAATCGAGAAGCTTTTTTTGTCGAGTCGATCCATCGACTCGTGAAACCAAATACGGCCCCAGAATGAGTAGGTAGCATATCAGTTTCGGCTATAGAAGAATTTGAAGCGAACAGAGACGCTAATAAATCGACCTTGGATTTGCTGCCTGTAATCACCTTGTTATCGTGGATGAAGGAAGGAGTGGTAGATGTAGTAGTTTATCTTGATGGAGCTTACCAAGGACCAGAAGTTTTTGCTACCAGAGGTTGCATTAAGGAGTTTACTTCTCATCTTGTTGTCAAATGAAGTTTCGAAATTCCTGGTGATGACTTTACAGGAATTTCATAGTTTTATATACTTTAGGCGAAGCGATTCACTCGGGAAACTCTTGTACGCTCGAAAGGCAGCTTCTTTGTTTTTGATTACGTTCATATACTCCCGATTATGAGGCCTACACTTCACAGATTTGGTACAATGAGGAATGAATAAATGCATTCCTGCCTGTATGATCCTGGTGATACGGATAGCAGCAGAGCTGACGTTTTGGTTTCGGAAACACAGGTCCCAGTCAGTGGATTGGAAATAATGAATAAGCCCCAGCCAATTGGCTTTCCATTAACGCCATACCGTTCTCCTAACTGGTTTGGGAGGGGTGGGAAATTTGAATGGGAACCTAGCGCTGACTAAACAGTCGACCGGCCTCCCGCCTAAGAGAAGTATCTCTCAGAGCTGGCCTCTTAGACTGTGATATAGACGCACCGACTGTGCAGTATTTGTTCCAAAATTTACATTTCTTATGGACCCCGGGCCGGTCCGTGCAACAGGTGCACGGCGCGAACCATGCTAATTTCACTACCGAAATGCTCGGGCCGCTTAGAGGATCCCAATACGTCCCTGGTGCCATTTGAGTAAGTCAACCAGGTTAAATTATGAACATTGAATTCACCCGCAACAATGATTTCACGCGGTTGGGTTGGGTTTACGTCGGGGTCAATTCGTAGTTTAAACAATTCTATTACATATAACACGTGAGTTCAAAATTAAAGGCGTTATTATGCGCGGACGCTACAAGGGTTTATAACGAACTAACTAAAATCTAATGGTGTGCGTAGTTGGATTATGATATTAAGTTTCCTTTAGAAAAATGTTAAAGGCTGGCCGGCCGCCCCTGAAGTCTCGATTTTATCTCAAGCGGGGAAAGGAGTTGAATCGATCTTCGAAGAATCGTAGTGTTTGAAAGCCGCACTTCGCGGGAACGTACCTTTCCATCGCGTCCTGGGAAAACATTGACTACCATTCCAAGTTTCCAGAAAAGTCTAGGTGACAGTTGGTGTCATAATCGATATAACCTCACTAAGTTCCAGCTGAGGAGAAAATTTACGCGCAGTATGATGTGCCGACCCGAGTAAAACTAAAATATGGCCATATGGCCAAGTTTGGCCGTATTGAGGTGGTATGTGCTCCCATTGAAAATGGGTAAAGCTTCTACGGCCGTTATATCCCCTTAAAAAGCCGTGATTCGCCTGCCATAAGCCCATTTTTTATTTTTACTCGGGATGGCTATGTTATTGTCACAACAGCAGATTAGATAACCCAGCTCATTCCCACTGACTACAGCCCCCTTTCGCGAACACTAGGTATAGAGGCAATTTGGCCATCTTTCTCATATTGTTACGTTTTCACCGCTTAACTGATTCGTATGTATTAATAAGGAATACACTTTTTAATTTATCCCCACAAAAATTTATTTATTAAAAACCAAACACAATTTAATAACAAACACAATTCTTAGAGTACACTATTATCACTTGCGTCTCACACTATTAAGTTCTATTTTCGCTTTTTAATTCACTTTTTAATCCCCACTTTTCGCTTTAATTCACTTTAGAACATTTTCATCGCTTTTCAAATCAAACTGATCTCTAAATACCGTTGCCACCACATTTATATATCCAAGCTCCCCCTTTATCCATATATCATACCTAACTTCCAGAATCTTCGCCCATTTTCTAGTTCGTGGGGGAATAATCTTTCCTTTTTAATTGATGTAGAGTCTAATAGATGGCGCCATATTAGCATAGTGAACAAATCGTAAATTCAAAACCAGATGGCGCATAAATCATCACAATATGTATAAGACTGTAAATGACGTAAAACTCCTAATAGCCTATAATTTCTCTAAGCTTGCTACCGTGACTATGGACATAATGGATCGGTAGTACAAGTGTACAAGGGTTGATTTCTGAGGTGAAAACTGTCACAAAAATCTGTATACTTTTCTGTCAGATCAACCGAACTATTCCTATTGATTAGACACCCATGAACGAAATGTTAGCGGATAACGTGTGACTGCATAAAATCATATTTACGTGACTCTGGGTTAAGGAATCACATTTAATAACTTGTCATATATTCAGTCCCCCCTCAGGTGGAAATAATTTAATCTTCGAGTTTCGTTTCAATGTGAGATCTAGCTATGATCTAGGATTTCTACTGGCTTTTCATATCCTTTTTTCACGCTATTTATTATACTCGCAGTAATTCTAGTTCTTCCGTGGCTTGAAAACTAAAATTAATTTCTCACTAGAATGAGCTTAGCTCACACTATGACCCTACAGGGTTCAAGAGCATTATATAATGTCGGTCTCCAAATTGAGTTTTTAAATCGTTTAAAGTTAAAATCCCCGGTGTACGAAAGTAAAAAGGATGCTTCTGCATAAAAAAGGGTTCTTCAAATAACCTTGAAACTTGAAACACCTTTTACTCGAAACTTTCTTCTACCTTTCCTAGCTGTCGAAGTATTGGGTCGTAATACCTTTTGTAAGAGAACGACTGGTATTTTAATACAATATAAATCAATAAAATGGTGAATTTATTAAATGTCAGAAAAATACCTTCGCAATCAGCTAATAGAAACGGGAAACAATATGAAATTTCACAGCACCTCAAAAAACGGAAATAAATAAATAAAGAGACAAAATACGTTCAATTAGGATAAACACATTTGCGGGGTAACAGTCATAAATTCCAGATATTAAACAGAAATTTATTTATATAAAAAAGAACAGTGTAGAAATTCTCTTGACAAATTTATTGCTCTACAAGATTCCACAATTTTTATATTTATTTTTTTCCCCATTTCCTTCTGATTTAGGGCTATAAATTTAAGGATAATGCAGATACTTTCCTTCTGTAACGACCGTTTATGACAAATTGTATGTTGCACCATGACTGACTGTGAGATTTATGAAAGAATTTATCGCGTGTGGAATATGTTAAAATATCTAGAGAAATTTTACACAAAAAAATCAGAAATTTAATAATGTAAAGGATTTTTTTAAAGTATGTTCTGATAAATGTTAAATTATGGCTATGTAGGTGTGAAAAGCTTATAGCAAATAAGTTAGTTACATAAATGTCAACATTTACGACACCCAATATACGAAACAGTCTGTTATCAGTTAATAAGTAAAGACCTCCTAGTGGTGGCCACTAGTAACTGATCTACGATAGAGGATAGCCTAATATGATCGGGTTAGTCTCTTCCAAGTAAGAATGCCATGCGGCTATTGAACTCACTTGGAACAAACTCTATTACAGAACAAGCCCCTTGCCCCGGATACTAGAAAAAACCAAGACGTCCAAAAAGGCTTAAAGATTTAAGAATTTTGTTACTTTTGAATGTTACTTTTGTGAAACTAACTCTGTACAGAACTCGAGCTGCACATCATCTAGCCAGATTTGCACGGCGGCCGCCCGCGAGAGGATATCCTATACTCCTGCCACCTGCGCATTTTGATAGCAAATAGGCCAGGCCGCGCCAATCTGTTTGTGCCTTAGCTGTCCTGCAACATCAAAATCCGGATGTGCTTTTGGCTAGTGAAACTAAACTAAGCGAGAGGCACAAAGTGAATTTCAAAGATTATGTGCCATTCACCTCAAACCAAATAAGGCGGAGGCCTATCCTTGAAACATAAAATCATGTATAGCAGGAGCATAGATAAGTTTTAGGTGTTAGAAGGGTGTCTAGTAGCAGAAGATTGTATATAATCGCTGCATACGCACCCCAAACATCTCAACCCAGACTATTTATAGAGGAAATGAACTCTCTCTTTCAAACTTTTCAACTGGAGTTGGGCCCAATTTTTTAGTTGTTGGCCGGAGATTAAAACGCGCATGTGGAAATCAAACTGCTAACGTCAGGCGCAACCAACTGAACGACTGGCTGGTCCAGAACAAAATTCAGCGCAAAATGAAACTTCTTGGTAGCGATATATGTACGATCATATTTAAGCGGTGGGTCCTTTGGGGGCGTTCAAGTATTACGTAACGCAATTTTTGAAAATTTTTGACCCCCCCTCCCCCCCTGTAACGCGCCGTAACGTTTTTCTGTACCCCCCCCCCCCTCCCTAAACGTTACGTAACACCCAACACTTTTACCTGAAAGTGACAATTATATGACGCAAAGTACCAGAAAGCCGCTAAAATAGCTTATTTATTGTTTTAATCGCGATTACCCGTAAAACATAAACGAAAAGGGTTGCTAAGTTGGGAGATTTGAATGCCCTATTTTTTTATTTAAATAAAAAAACAATGTTACGTAACGCGTTGTTCGAACCCCCCCCCGCCCCTGTAACGCATCGTAACGTTTTACAAACCCCCTCCCCCCCCAAAATGCGTTACGTATTACTTGAACGCTCCCTTTTTGGATTTGTGCTTGCTAGACTCTCGGATGGGTCTATCAGGACTGAATACGAAGGGGACAGACTATCTAACGACAATACCGAAAGTGATAACAATACAAGTCCCTGACGACTTCATAAAACCTCTTGAGTATTTCGAAGTGCATCCTCTTGTCTACCAGAAAATGCACTGGCCAAAATTCGGCAAAACCATGGCAAGGGCAATAGACGACGGAAGTTTACCACCAACAACTAGGAACATGACAAACAATGAGATAAATGAATAACTGAAATATGTATATGGACAACCAGACGATGGACAAAACCATCCAAGGACCAAGAAAAAAAAACAGTACAGACTGCTACATGAACACTTCAATCGACGCACTACTAAAACACAAAATTCGAATATTGACAAGACTGAAAACATTACACTGTCAGTTTGGGAATTGACGGAGTTTGGAGATTACAACTCTTAAATCAGTTATGAAGAATCTCCAACAACTTTTCAGGCAACAATTTTTGCAGGTTACAATGCAGAAAAGTTTTGTTTTCGCGAGTCACGCCGAATCAACATAGCTGCATTGCTTAATGAAATATCCAGAAACACCCATGGTCATGACGCGTTCAATGAGCGAAGTTTACGCTCTAGAGACGAGATGCCAGGAGACGATAAGAGTTAGACACGCATTGAAAATATTTTCATCAGTATTGCTGACTCCATTTTTGTCTCCGCGTCATAAGGCTCGGAACGGCTGGTTCAGTGGTGATTGCTACCTGGAAGCCGAACATAAGAATACTGCCTAGAATTTAAAGCCGCCGCTAAAGCCAAGTGAGAATTTGGTATCTCAATCAATAAGTTGACACCATTATGTTGGTTTTTCATGACCAATGTGGCAGGCTAAGTAACAGAAGAGATCAAAGGGCACAATCCCTCACAAGTCCACCCAATTACTGACTTCTGCAGATGACATTGACATCATTGGTAGAAGAACAAGAGCTGTAAACAATCTTTTCACCTAGATTGAGCAGGCCGCACGAAAGCTGGGACTATACATACTATAGTTTGAAGTAGTAAAATCATTTTCCTACCTTGGGTCAATAGTAGCAGCCGATAATAGAGTGGAGCCCGAAATACGCGCACGGGTGCTAAAAGCATACTGCAATATGTTAAGGCTCTTTAAATCCAAGCATATCATATATCCTAGTAAGCTCTAATCTGTCTTCTGACATAACCAAGACAGTTCCTAGATCAAACGTTTGGCGTTTCGGGAAAACTAGCTTCTTCTTCTTCTTTAACGGCTCTACAACCGGGATCCGGTCCTGGCCTCGCGCAACTGTTCTCTCCACCGGTCCCGATTCTGAGCCGATGTCATCCAGTTTGGCATCCCTAAACTCTGAGCGTCCTGGTCCACGCCATCCTTCCAGCGAAGGTTGGGCCTCCCTCGCTGTCGCACCCCATAGGTCTTACCGCAGAGAACTTTCCGAGCAGGCTCATCTTCACTCATACGAGCTAGATGCCCTGCCCACCGGAGCCTACCGAGCTTTATTTTCTTCACAACATCTATGTCGCGATAGCGCTCGTAGATCTCGTCATTGTAGAGTCTCCGGAATCGTCCTTCCTCACATACGGGGCCAACAATCCTCCGAAGTATTTTCCTCTCAAACACGCCTAAGAGGTTTGAGTGCTTTTTGCTAAGCACCCACGTTTCGGATGCATATGTGAGAACGGGTAAGACCATCGTCTTATATAGTAAAAGTTTAGACGTTATGGTTAGATATTTGGATTTGAAGAGCCTTGACAGACTATAGTAGGCTTTGTTGGCTTTTAGCAGTCGTGCGCGTATTTCTGGTTCCATGCTATTGTCGGCTGCTACTATTGACCCAAGGTAGGTAAATGATTTTACCACGTCAAACTCGTGTTCCGCTACCTTGATTGTGGGACCAATGTTAGGTGTTCTTCCAGACGAGGCCACCATGTACTTTGTTTTGCTTTCGTTAATGTGCAGTCCCAGATTTCCTGCCGCTTGCTCAATCTGAGTGAAAGCTTCTTGTACAGCTGTTGTTGTTCTTCCAATGATGTCAATGTCGTCTGCGTAAGCCAGTAATTGGGTGGACTTGTGGAGGATTGTACCCCTTGATGTCACGCCCGAATCTCGGATCACTTTCTCCAACGCCAGGTTGAAAAGGAGGCAGGCCAGACCGTCCCCTTGTCGGAGTCCATTATAGATGTTGATTGGTCTGGACAGTGTTGCGGATACCTTTACTTGGCTTGACACATTGATCATGGTCAACCTACATAGTCTTGTCAGTTTGTTGGGGATGCCGAATTCTCTCATGGCTTTGTAGAGTTCTACCCTGGCTATGCTATCATAGGCGGCTTTAAAGTCTATGAAGAGGTGTTGAATTGAGTTTTGAAACTCTAGACATTTTTCCATAGCCTGCCTCAAGGTGAAAATCTGATCAGTCGCAAGATAAATGGAAACTAAGGTATGGGACAACGAACAGATCAGCCCTAACCTTAAAATTTAGTTACGTCACAATGTTCAGTTGACTTGAAATTTTAATGTACACAATGCTCGTGTTCACACCATTTTAGCGAAAATGATTGGATGTTAGAATACATCCTACTAAAAGTACCGCTTTTAAAACGACAGCTTAAAAAAGGTGCTATACCTATAAGAAATTTAAGTGAAAGTGAAAATTTGAAGCCAAATTTAAGTGAAAAAGAATATGTGTTAAACCCCCGTGCGAAACGTTTTACAGTCCGAGAAAGAACAAAACAAGTAGAAGAAATTAAATAAAACCATAACATAATATATAGTATTATTTTTATTCACTTTTAAATTCAATTTTAAAATTTTGTTGAGTTATGTGAAAATTTTACATTTCTTCTACTGAATACTGAACAATGTGACGTCATTATCAACTGTCAAAATGTTTGTCCCATACCTTAGTTTCTATTTATCTTGGATCAGTCGTTGATTTGCCTGGGCTGAAGCCACACTGGTAATGGCCTATGATGTTTCTGGCGTATGGGGCCATCCTGTTTTGTAGGATAGCGGAGAATATCTTATACACGGTACTCAACAACGTTATACCGCGATAATTAGTGCACGCTGTGATATCTCCTTTTTTGTGTACCGGACAGAGGATGCCTTTTCTCCAGTTTTCTGGCATCACTTCCTGCTCCCATACTTGCACAATTAATTCATGAATCGCTTGGTGTAATGTAGGCCCTCCATATTTAACGAGCTCCGCTGCGATGCCGTCTGTACCCGAGGCCTTGTTGTTTTTGAGCCGGCTGATGGCTCTGCTAACTTCTTCTATGCTTGGTGGCGGCAGCATAGCATTGTCATCAGATATTGGTGGAGCCTCCGAATCCTCAGTTAGCTCGCCATTTAGCAATTCATGAAAGTGCTCTTCCCATCGCTCCAAGATGCCTTTAGGATCGGTGATCAGATTACCTTCTTTGTCCTTGCAGTATGTGCAACGTGGTGTGAATTGCGTCATACTGCGGACTCTTTGGTAGAACTCCCGCGCCTGGTGCGGCCGTCGTTCTCTGTACTGTTCTAGCTCACAGACGAGATTTTTTTCCCAGGCTTCCTTTTTCCGTCTGTGAATTCTCTTTTCTTCTTTTCTGAGCTCTTTATAGTTCTCTTCGCGTGCCCGTGTTCTCTGAGACTGCTGCATGGCTCGGTGCGCAGCATTCTTACGTTCAGTTGCCAGCTTGCATTCATTATCGAACCAGTCGTTCCGATCTTTACGACTTCTGCCTAAGATGGAATCAGCAGTACTAATGACAGTATTTTTAAGGCGGGTCCAGTTTTCTTCATCGCCCGGCATCTCATCCTCAGGACTTAGGGCGAGTTCTAATGCATGACCGTAGCTGTTTCTGGCCATTTCATTGCGTAGTGCAGCTGTGTTGATTCGAGCCTGATCAGCGGATACAAAGCTTTTCAGCGTTGTAATGCGCTCTCGGAGCACCATACCAACAAGATAGTGATCCGAGTCGAAGTTGGCACCTCGGTACGTTCGTACCGTCATCAGACCCGAAAGGTGGCGGCGGTCTATCAACACATGATCTATTTGGTTGCGAGTGGCTCCATCAGGAGATACCCAGGTGGCTTTATGGATATCTTTACGCGCAAATCTAGTACTTGCAACGACCAAGTTCTTACTTGCTGCCATCTCTACAACTCGCTGTCCATTGTCATTAGTGTTTTCATGCAAGCTGTGGTTGCCGACATATTGCCTGTATATGGGCTCCCGGCCTACTTTGGCGTTCAGATCTCCCAGTATGATTTTTACATCATACCTGGGGCAGGCATTAAGTTCCCGTTCAACTAATTCGAAGAATTCTTCTTTATCATCATCCGGGGACTCTTCTGTAGGTGCGTGAACGTTTATGAGGCTGATGTTCTTAAATTTACCTCGCACACGAAGGGAGCATAGCCTTTCGTTTATTGCTTTAAAGCCGATAATGGTAGGCTTCATTCTTTTGCTAACCATAAAACCTACTCCTAGAACATGGTGTTTTGTATGACAGCTGTAATATATGTCATACTCAGGTTTTTGCAAAACACCATTCCCTGTCCACCTCATCTCCTGAATGGCGGTAATGTCAGCTTTATACTTTGACAGGGTATCGGCTAGATGTTTTGAAGCCCGAGTTCTGTACAGAGTTCGAACGTTCCATGAAAAAATTCGTAAATCGTTTTGCCTTTTTCGTTGCCGTGGTCGTCGTCGTTTATTCCAGTATCCGAGGCATGTTGCTCGTTCCGTAATAATTGTTTTTTACGGGTGAGGTTATTAGCCTCACGCCAACCTTACTTGGAAGGGACTAGCCCGATCATATTAGCCTATCCTCTCTCATAGAATAGTTACCAGTGGCCACCGCTAGGAGGTTATGATCGCACTTCCATCAGTCCGAAATAGTTACGGCACGTGCATGTTATGCTACATGTTATTCCCCCTATTCCGCTGATGACTGACCACCCGGGAAAACTAGCTGGACGAGACTAATTTTCATCTTCCGAGGTAATTTTTATACAGACTCCCAAGTTTTCCAATTCACTGTTCCTGGCAATATACTCACTATGATCCTTAAAAGCCCCCATTCGCATATAGGCCACCGGCAGACCATGGCCTGGAAGGGTCTCGCCTTGAGGTCAAGTATAATCACACACTCACCGCTCGTCAACTGTATGGGGCCTGCTGTCCAAGATAACTGGAAAAAATCTGTGGTTATTTCGTCAATCGGAAATATTCTTTGACACTGTGAACATTTTTACTCTTGAATTAAGGACCTGCTACGCTAAACTGTCGTCTCACCTGTGTGTATGTAGGGAATCATGAATCAGCATCGTGCTCTGGCCTACATATGTGTAAATACAATGTTGACATTCCTCCAAACCAGTTTCGTCGAGGACCTTTTAGTGCGCCTCACAGAAGAATTCATCCAAAGTATACTCTGGCGATTGTGGACTAATATTTAACTCAATCAACAGGGACATTAAACTCACCCTCGATTGGGTTGAATTCAATGCCTCCAAAAAGAAATGCAGTCCATAGGTATATTCCAGTGCCGATTCACATTATTCCAGTGGAATTCCAGCGCTGGTTTCGATTGCTGGATTTAGGTTGGACCTGGATTGCTACTGGAATAATGTCAACGGGCACTGGGGTTGTACATTTAATTATCGAATGGTTTCTTGAAGCTGGAATCCGCTTTTACTCCAGCTTCACCGGCCTCAGTTCAATAAAGTTAAATTCAATCCGCATTAGTGGCTTCATTAGCTTGTATGTTCAGTTCGTGGTTGAAATTGTTGTTGCTTTTTCGCCAGAAATTAGAAATGCAAAAGCTCACTAGAATGATTTGAGCGAGCTTTTACGCACAATCTCAATTTCATGTTCTGTTGGGCGAACTATAGTTGGGTATATTTTTCCTGAGTTCAATATGAGAAAATATATGGGAACTCGGGTAAAAATTGAAGTTCTGTACACCAATTTGTTCGAACTTGCGCAGTACGGTCGGTGAAGCCGGCTATATTCTATAAGCTAAAGAAATTTTTTGCCGAAGGATGAAAATGATGCGGGATCGACGACTAGGCCAACAGTAGATGAATATCGAACTGACGTTCGTTAGAGTGATAACTTTAATGCTGGGCCTGTAACTAAATTCGTCTTGCTTCTTTATGACTCAACTGTTGGTAGTTTTTATGTTAACCACAAACTAAATAGGACAGACCGCTTCGCATTGCCACTTCTGTCCATCTCTCAATTTGTCTACTCACATTAAACCCAGCGGAATAAAGCAATTCCGAGTTCTAATAGCACAACATTTAAACTTTCACAGCACTAAAATATTACTTTAATAGACAACGTCAGAATTGAATTAAAAGATGACGAATTGTTGTCGGTGGGCGACCCCGAAATATTTATGCACGTAGCTTAAAATCCGAAAAATGGAAGGCATCTGTTTCGGAGCAATCTCCTTGTGCTTTTGCAGGTTTAAACTACACTCTCTGGGCAGCCCCCGCAATTGTACGATAAATAAATGAAAAGTGCTTACAGTGTGGATTTCCGCTGTTAGCTGGCGTGGAAAATGAATTTTTAGGGTAAATTTAATTAAATTAAAGAATGCAAGATGGAGAGCGAACAAAATAAAAGTGTGCAACGTTTTCATACTGAATTATTTTTCATATATGTCGGGAGTTGTGTTATGAGTTCCGACTACACCCTATCCGTCATATGCAACCCCTTAATTTTTGATATAGCTGGTTCCATGATTAATATTAAATTATTTTCTGTCATTATTTATGGGTTGTAGAAAATTTCCCTTAATTTTACTTGCGTAAGGAAGCCATGTTTGCCTGCCGCGATTTAAGGCATAATTCACTTAAGCCATTTGTCACGTTCAAGAAGTTTTACATACTAGCTCAGATTTTCCGCAAAAGTGATTGACGAAAAGTGGTAAAATTACGAAACACCTGAACGAGAAACTTCCATTTTCGCATGGGATACTTTCAAAGTGAGCCAAGAAACATCCCCATATGCTAGCAACTATGTTAGGTGGTACACAAAAATCTCGAAAATTGTAGTACAGAACCGCTTTCGTTATCGTAAATTAGATCCTTTGGGAGAAGGGAGAGTAATTCATCAAATTGAAGGCAGAATGGCAACGAAAATCCTTAAAACATTGTGCTCCAAGTATCCCCCTCACCCCGCCATCGTACCGAAAACGACTCTGCCGACACCTTTAAGATCCGTCGGGCGGCCCTAAGTAAAACTCCTTAGCTTGACATGTTATTAGACCTGAACTCATTCATTTAATGAAAACTCATTTAGCGGGGGTTTATATACCCTGAAATTAAAATGCTGATACTCCCTGACACATATTTCTGGCGACAAAGGAGGAGTAAAAGGATTTATGATGCAGTCCCAAAAATCTGTAAAGGATAATGTTTACCGTTTCAAAGGAATCCTCGCACGAAGACGCTTTACATCGCAGTACTTTGTCGGTAATTTTGTTACAGGTAACCTCAGATTTTCAATGCTCAAGGATGTATTAATTTAGCATGAGTAAATCCGTGTTGAAATGTATGAACATGAAGATTTTGTAACAGAATTATGTTATGGATTTATCTTAAAGTTATCACGTTCTGTTGAAATGTTCTTGAAAATATAAAGTTTATCCTCGATGTTTCTTGAAAATTTCAAGGGAATATAATATGAGGTAATGCCAACTGGCATTGATGATAAAGACATCGTAATTTCTGCTATGAAAAGTGGAACGTTGATTCTGACGATCCTCAAATCAAAGAGAAGGCAGAAGTTACTGAGGCTCATTATCTCCAATTAAGGCATTGTACAGAAAAAAAAATTATTTGCTTAGATCATTTAGGTACTGAATTCACAAAATCGAATCCAAAGCAAAGGGTGTTTTCCATTTAAACACAGCGAGAAACTGTGTTACACCCATTCCGACACAGAAGTGTTCCATCAACGACATAGCTAGACACAGCCTGACACAACCAAGACAATGCTACCAACCCCGCCAATGGTCGCCAGCCAGCAAGGTATACAGCAAAGTCTAGTAATAACAAGTCTTTCATCTTATCTTCATCCAAATTTTCCCCCCGTTAGTTGTGTGCGTGCATATATGAACATCACTGCTGAGCAAAACTCAACGCATACTTTGTGAGCTCGGCGAGACAAAGCCAGATTCTCTCTCTCTTCGATCAAGTATGCAGAACAGAAAAGGAAAGACAATTGAATCAGCTGTTTTCTTTCATAAATCAAAACAAACGAGCAAATATGCACCAACACATTCCTAGTTTATCCCCATAAAAACTCATAAAAGTTTCCGCTGTTTAGTTGTGTGCAAACGCGTATAAAATATTGCATTCTCTCTCTGATAGCCTGACATGGTCATTTGAAGAACTTGTATGCACTGTATGTAGCTGTTCGCCTTTCAGTCATTAACCATATGAAGATGAAAGACTTGTTAAATTCTAGACTTTGGTATACAGGAGCACTAACACGATGCATTGTGCTTCGTGCCCGAACTATACTACGCTCCTGAAAGTGCGACTACACCCTCCTCGTGGGGTGACTGGAAACAGACTTCTAGTATGCCCTTGTCTCTGCCAAGAGTGCTGGCTAATGGTAGTTGGGCGGAGAGAATAACACTCTTGAAAAAGTCACTCCAATCTAAAGTGAAACAGAATATGCCGATAGACGCACGGATAAAGGGAGGAATTCTTAGGGATAAAGATCCTCCAATGAAGCAGCCACAATTGCAGGGATCGTCGTGAAACGCTTAGCCCATATGGTTTGAAATAGCACATCTCAATGGTGTTACCGAGTACTAAATAAAGCCGTCACCTTGGCTATAGGGCCATCTGACTACGGAGCTGCGCTAGCACTGACTGCGAGACCATCTGGCGTTGTTCCAGATCCATCCCACATACCTACAGCAAGCGCCAGGGAGCCTGCAACAGAGCTAATAGCGGGCGGAGAAAGAACATTCCTGCTGAACCTGGTGTCGAAGCACGGGGATAATAAGCACCCCCAAGGACAACGGCGGTAGGGCAAAGGGTCGTAGACAAGCCAAGCAGACTGGGCTTGTCAAACGCTCCTTGGTGAAAAAATGAGCGAAATAAGGGCACGCCAAGGTAACTTGCACCATGCGAAAGGGGCATCCTCCACCTTGTGCAAGAATTTTGCAGAGGGGCATCTTACTTTTGTTCTTATTCAGGAGCCTTGGGTAACCGATGGCACTTACCACCGGCTCAAGTAAACTAGTATCAGATATGCGAGGCGCCTCATGCTGCCCTTTTAATTTACAATAGTGTCACTCATCTCTCCATTACCAACCTTATTTCTAGAGACCTAGTGGCGAACTCCTTTGCGGTTCCCACCGCCAACGGATTCCAAGAAATCGCCCTTGCGTCCACCTACTTTCCGGGGGTGAAGCAATAGTGCCACCCCAGAAGGTTCAAGAATTGATTGAAAACGAGCCGACAATTCGCCATCGGCTGTGATGTAGTAAGTGCTCACCACTTGTTTTGGGAGAGCACCGATGTAAACGAAAGGGGTGGGTTTCTCGTAGAATTACTTGTTATGAATAACATAGATATTACATATAGGGGATGCAAAACCACTTTTGTCACTGCTAGTAAAAAGGAGGTGCTGGACCTCATCTTCACTAGAAGGTTTCTCTCCGACAGGATTGAAAACTGGTGTGTTTTGGCAGATGTCTTACAGTCAGATCATCTGTACATTAGATTCGACATTCTGGGCTTTCCACACATATCCGCGCCTCTTCTGTGGCTCCTAAGAAAACCAACTGGTAGAAGTTTCAGGGGTTTGTGGACTCAAAATCAGACCTGCTTGCTGCTTCTATCAGCTCAGTGTGAATTGAAGAATGCGGCCACGCAGCTTACTGATGTGGTGATCTCTTCCTACCATGACAGCAATACTGTCACTTCCCTTTAGCCGTCGCGTAAAGTGCCCCTGGTGAAACGACAGGTTAGCCGAAATGCGTAGGCTACAGCCTACAACAAGGGGTTGACCTTCCAAAAGAACTGCCTAGAGGAAACTCTGTGACTTCAGACTCTACCAGAGGCGACTAGACTCCAAAAGCTACTTTCCAAAGACTCCCTCAACGGAGTGGGCCTTTTTAAAAGGTAGGATGGCTCCAACACCTTTAACCATAAACAAACCTTGAGGTACCTGCTCAGCGAGCACTTTCCAGGGTCAATCCTCCAGACCGCTTATCCATTGGATGTTGGGTTTAGTCAGAGTACCATCCCAGACCCTTTACCCAAGAGTATTTCTGGGAACATCTTCGACCGTGACAGGGTTAAATGGGCAGTGGCCTCTTTTCAACCCTATAAGTCCGCGGGAGGAGATGGAAATTTTCTGGCAGTCCTTCAGAAGTGCCTCGATCTGATTCACGACAACCTGGTCTGTCTCTTCAACTGGGGATACATTCCAAACATCTGGAGGAAAGTCGTTGTGGTTTTTATCCCCAAACAGGACAAAAGACCCCTGGAACTGCCTAAATCGTACAGACCTATCAGCTTACTGTCTTTTCTTTTGAAAATGATGGAAATACTGCTAGAACTTCACATTTGGTATAAGCTGGAAGTTTCCCTTATGTGCGTTCCTTGACATCGAAGGTGCTTTCGATAACACTGGCTATGATTCTATATCTCTCAGAAAACTGGATCCTCACACGACTAAGTGGACAAATGCCATGCTTGTAGGTCGTGACATTTCTTCTACCCTAGGTAGACCACCATTAGTGTTAAGGCTATTAAGGGCTAAAGGAGCAGTCTAATTCCCGTTACTCTGGTCACTAGTTGTGGATGAACTTTTGATCAAACTACATATCTGAATCTGGTTTCGATGTTATCGGTTATGCAGATGATCTTGCCATCATTGTCCCTGGGAAGTTTGACTTGACCATCACAGAGGTCATGAGAACAGCACTCCGAGAAGTTGAAAGATGGTATACCACGTAGGGTCTGTCAATCAACCCAAATAAGGCTGTCCTGGTTGCTATAATCCATAAATATAAGTGCAGGTAGGGCGGTAAATACTGTTTAACTTTTTGGTAGGGCTTCACTAAAAACATTAGAGAGGTTTAATGTACCGTAGAGTTTAGTGAAATGAAAATTTAAAGGATGTGGTTTTTTTGATTTTTGTAACATGTTGAACATAAAAAAACAGTTCCTTACCCTACGGGGGTAGCAGGAAACCAGAATTTCACTTAGTCTCGCGTTTTTAGAGAGTACTTCTTCTTCTTCGATGGCTCTACAGCCCAATTCGAGCCTTGGCCTCCATCAGCGTCTTCCTCCAGACGTCTCTCTGCTCCGCAGCTTGTCTCCTCCAATTTCGTTTTGCTGCATCGGCCTTAACATTGTTCTCCCACCTTGACCATGGTTTGCCAACCAGTCTTCTGCTATTTGGTAGTAGGTACAGGGCTTTTTTTGGTAACCTTGAGTCATCCATTCTTTGGACATGACCGGCCCACCTTAAACGTAGTAGCTTAGCATGTGTCGAGATTTTACATTCTTTGTATAGATCGTACAATTCGTGATTGTCGCGTATTCTCCATGCATTGTCTTCATTGATTGGGCCGTATATCCTTCGGAGAACCTTCCTCTCAAATATATCCAACTTGTCGGCGGATTTCTGGGAGATATTCCATGATTCACACCCATACTTAGTTACTGTACGTATGATGGTTTTTTAGATTCTTATTTTGGGTTTTCTGTGGATGCCGCTGGATTTCATGACTGGCAGTAGTGAGATGTATGTTCTGTTTGCGGCGTTTATTCTTCATTGCACGTCTATCGTTTCATCGTTGTCTTCGCTGACTCCCTGTCGATGCTGTCGTATGCTTGTTTAAAGTCGAAAGAGTTGATACACGTTGATGTTGTATTCCCAGCATTTTCGGAGGATTTGCCTTATTGAAAAAAGTTGATCCTTATTGAAAAAAGTTGAACTATTTCTTCTGAGTCCAGCATGGTATTCCTTTATTGCGGCTTTTGCATAAGGTTCCAGTCTGGCCTTAACTTTATTTGTCATTGTTTTATATACTGTGCTTAAAAGAGATATGCCTCTGTAGTTTACACAATTGAATTTATCTCGTTTCTTGTGTATTGGGCAGATAATACTTTGCTGCTTTTTTCGCTGCTCCATATGCAGCATAGTAATTCGTGTATAGCTGCTAAAAGCGATTCGCCTCCTTGTTTGTTTGTTCGTGGAGACTTTCTTTTCCAATGGTCGGTCTGTCCCAATTCTCTCTTCCAATTTTGGTGTTGAGGTCTCCTATCACCATCTTGATATCATTGGAAGGGGTCGTGTCGTATGCATGTTCAAGCTTATAATAGAAAGTGTCCTTTGTCGTGTGCGCTTTCTCCTCCGTCTCTGCATGTACGTTTATGATTGAGAGGGTGCAGAATTTCGTTCGGAGTCGTTCACTGATTGGCTTGAACTCTATCACATTATCAATAATTGACTTATGTATTACCAAGCTTACTCCTAAGTGATGTTCCCTTCCGCAGAGGTAGAATATCCTGTAGTTGCCAATGTCCATTGTACCGTCTCCTATCCATCTGATCTCTTGTAACGCGAGTAATTTTATTTTATATCTGGTCGCTTCGTCTAATAGTGACTTAACTGCTGCAGTTCGGTACGTACTTCGCGTGTTCCATGTTCCGAAAATCATTTCCAGGTGCTGTTGCCGTAGTAGTTGCCGTTTTTCCCGTCCGTTCCGAGGCTTTGCTTCGGGTTTCTTAACTTATGTGGTTTTCAGGGTCCGGTAGTTAGCCTAACACCCAACCCCACTATCCGGAGGACCGGATCCGTGAATTATGCTCCATCGGATAGGGTGGCCCAGCTAAACCCCCCCCCCGTGCACTAGGTACGTCCGTCGTCGCTTGGTTATCCAGGGGGCACCAGCAAGGAGGTGACCGTACGATTTCCCCCCGCCCCCCTCTTTTTTTAGAGAGTTCAAGAACTTTCAATTTCCCCTGAGATTACACAAAGGCACCCATGAAATAAAAATTGCAATTATTTAATTTACCGTTAAACTTGATACTTGCGAAAGGAAATAATTAAACCAAGAACAAAGACTTGACCTACGAATGCCTTGGAAACAACAAAATTTAAATCAAGTTGAGCAAGAATAATTGAAACCAAATCTTTGCAAGTAAGTTCGACTAGAAGGTTAGGGACTTCGGCCAGAGACCTGTTGATTTACCAAAAGTAGAGGGCAATTCCTCCCTCGTCGCAATTAAATTCCTGTATCCGACAATAATTTCTCACAGGAAGGTCGAGTATCCTTGTTAGCATCGATCGATGGCCAAACAATAATTGAATTCATGTAATTACGAATTAATAAGGGTTCATCCCTTTATTAACTTAAAGTAAAGGGTCCTTAATAGAAATTTTACGGTAGGGAGTGCCTTCACAATAAATATATGTAAAAAAAGGGCGGAGCACCTTAGTTTCAGTTGCATTTCGTCTGGTATATTAAGGCTTTTGTGGCATTTTAATATTCATCACGTTCAGTTAAGGTAAGCCCTTGAAACATATCTAGGGGTACTTTATGCCCCCTGTGCAGAGAGTCACTCTATATTTGCATTTAAGCTGTTTCATAAATTCGACATTCTCACGACGATTCTCATTTGCATATGGCACCTAAAATCCATTATTCAAATGAACCCAAATGGACGGGGGAGGAAAGCAGCCACCAGTTGTGGGTGCTGCACTAATGGGATAAAGTTTCCATCTGGGGGAGCTATGTTTGAGGTGGCGGCCACCAAGTTGAATGCACTCACCAACTATTTCTAGGTTACATTGGTGAAAAATATTTCAATTATTTCAAAACTTATTTCTTGGAATTTAATTTTGTCGGTTTTTTTAAAGTTATAGAAAAGGGAATTGAATTTTGCCAATAGACCGACTAGTTTTTTTTTTTTTATATTTGTTTTATTTGATACTTGCGCAACGTTACGACCTCATCAAGGTCATCTTCAGGCTAAAAAAATTTACAGAATAAAATTGATGAAAACATATTCATATTTATTATTTTATTGTCAATAAGTCAGTGAATATGTTTTCATCAATTTTATTCTGTAAATTTTTTTAGCCTGAAGATGACCTTGATGAGGTCGAAACGTTGCGCAAGTATCAAATAAAACAATTATTTTATTTTGTTTAGCCATTTGCCACTACTACTTTAGTGTGGAATATGAAAAACTGGTTTTGTTGGGGGTTTGTTTTTTGGGTGAAAATTTTGTGAAAATGCTGGATTTACATATTGAAAAACTGTGCAGGGTTTTTCGTGCTCAAATTGTGGCGCTTTCTGATTCCTGGGTACATGAAACTGAATGTCTTTTTAATATGCTGAAAGAGTGATATAGTCCATTCAAAACGCGGGGGGGGGGGGTGTTCCAAAATAACACCGTTAAGAAAATCGAACCCTAAAGGTTTTTGGGGTCGCTGGTCACGAAAATCGAGGTCCCGCGGTCCTAAAACTAGGGCGTCACCCCTAAAAATGCAAAAAACACCCCTTTTTAGGGGGTTTTCGCGATTATTTCAGTAATAATGAAAACTAATGCGATGTAATGCCCTTTTTTTAATATTTATTTGCGAAGGTGGTTGATTTATAAGGTGAATTAAGGCGAACTTTATGGTAAGGGGTAGTCCTAAAGGGTTGAAACTACCCCTATATCGGACAAAAATGGCAAAAATTGTAAACACTTTGTTTTTCAAGTTTATGCTTCAAATTCGATTGTGGGCGTACTGTCAGGCAAAAATAAATTATTTTGAACCCTTTAGGGGTTAAAACTACCCCTACTATAAAAAAAACAACTTTATATAAAAGAAATTGCAAAAAATTTTTTTGCTTTTTGTTTGAAATTTGGTTCAAAAGGTATTATCAGCAAAAAAAATAATTTTTTCAACTCTTAAGGGGGTACAACTACCCCCACATTAAAATTGTAATTGAAACAAATTAAAATTTATTGTTTTACATTTAAATTTTATTTTCCATTTTTAATCATTAAAACATTTGGAAAATTTCACTATAAACCCCTTTGTACAGAGGTTAAACCACCCCTAAAGAGAAAAAAAAATAAAAAATATATTGAGAAATATTTCATTTCGTGGAATCTTTAAATAAATTCTGCATTTTTGTAAAAACGACAATCACACAATAATTGCGAAAATTTGAGGTACTTCTGAATAATGGGGTGGTCCGTTTGTTTACAATGACATTTAGGCAGGTAAAAACGGAGGCACAGTAATAACATTAAGAATTTGCACCCCCCCCCCCTAGTTTTCAATGAACTATATTGTAGGGGTAGTTTTAACCCCTTAAGGGTTGAAAATAATTTATTTTTGCCTGACAGTACGCCCACAATCGAATTTGAAGCATAAACTTAAAAAAAAAAATTTCAATTTTTGCAATTTTTCGCCAATTTAGGGGTAGTTTCAACCCTTTAGGAGTACCCCTTACCATTAAGTTCGCCTTAATTTAGTATAAATCAACCACCTTCGCAAATAAATATTAAAAAAGTGCATTTCATCGCATTAGTTTTCATTATTACTGAAATAATCGCGAAAACCCCCTAAAAAGGGGTGTTTTTTGCATTTTTAGGGGTGACACCCTAATTTTAGGACCGCGGGACCTCGATTTTCGTGATCAGCGACCCCAAAAACGTTTAGGGTTCGATTTTCTTAACGGTGTTATTTTGGAACACCATAACGCGCGTTTTGAATGGACTAATAGTGATATAACACATTATACAGTGCTTTCAATTTTATCCTTAGATAACTTAGTGTTTCTCGACCGCAGCATCCTTCAAATCGTAACTGGGAGACATCGTTTAATCTGGTGGATATTTTTGTTTGTTCTTTGATTGTTATTCCAGATTATCCCCACATTTCATCATTTTTATGTGAAAAACTATAATATAGAAATAAGTTCCTTTGTCTGTCGAGAGTTTTATAACAAAGTGTAAGATTCAACTTTAACCTCTACTCGGAAAGATAGTAGTATCTAAGAGATAGTAACAGAAGAATGAAAAACAACAAACGCCAATTCACGGTTTTACTCAACCTGCAGTAATCACACTTAATCAGCAAATGTCCCTGCAAAGGTCAGCACGAACAGATGGAAGTTACTTAATCTCAGTAGGTACTTTCCAACCCAGCTTGGCTGATAATTGTCCTCTGCGTTACTCATATTGAAAAACACCTGCCAGAACCTGTCTTGACGATCGCAGACTTTGCCGAACTCAATCAACAAAAATTTTCGGTCTAATTTTCGGTCCTTTGGTTTTGCCAACTTTGGCGACACACTTTGGTTTCTTCAGCAAGCGAATAATATTCAATATTTTTAGCGTTTGCACATCGATGTACTTTTTTCGTGGAACTCCTAAGTTTAATAGGCTCCTCCATTTGAGCTACTGAAAGGAAGTACATCTGCCTCTCTTAAGCATGCTGAGCAGCTTCTGTAATTCTACACCGTTGTGTCTGCGAGAGTTGTCCCCAGACTAGCCAATTCATCTATCTTCTCGTTTTCCTGGATGTTCCTGTGATCCGGTACTTATTGAAGAGTGGCGGTGCACCTCCGGACTCGAGAAAAGAGCTCCTTCTGGTAGTTTTTGACCAGCTTCGACGAACCAACCTAATACTTTCAGCTCGGCTATCTGATTACAAAAGTACCATCGCTTCCGCCCTTGAGTATTGTTAGGCGAGCTTGAAAAATTGCCAAAAGTTCTGCCTGGAAAATGCGTAGTCAACATTTTTGCAAATAAACGATGCCGAAAAAATTCCAGCACCAGTCTGTGTACAGGACGTTGTCGTGGCCCTTGTCGAGTTTTTTTTAACAAAACAGCAATTGTTGCCGGTTGAAAATCTTCCCATTCCTCTCTGGTAGGGATCGATCCGGATATTGAGGTCTCTTTGCCGAAATTTAAATTCCAGAAGTAGCGAAGGTTCTGATTACAATACCCACCGCTGCATCGGAAATTGCAGAGGCAACTCCTCGACTCCGGTTATTGTTAGACCATCCAAGCGTTCGTTGAGCTCTTCATTAGAGTCAGGCCTCTTGGAACTCGTTCTTAAAAACAAGTACAGGTGTCCTGCAATTACGCTTGGAGTTTTCAACGTTCATTACTTTCCGTTCATACAGATATCCTTTTGCTGTGACACCAAAGGTACTCGAGCAATTTGCCTGGATCTGTTTCCATTTTTGGGAGCCAGATTCTCGTCCTCGGTCTTTTATGAATATCTTTTGTCAGAATGAGGCCTGGACCCAGGCGTCGCTTAGACGAGCAACGAACTTCCTTCCCTAAACCTGATCACTCGGAATCCTCTAACTATTTGTGAGGAATCAAACCAGGGCAGTGGCCTCTCTGACTGCTGTTGCCCCAGTACAAACTCCATGACCAATTGCGATCTTTTGCCCTCACGCTTGGCCACGAGATGCTCTGGGAGACTGCCGGTGCTAGAGTTGGCATCAGTTAGCGGCACTAGAAGATAGTCCCTCACTATTTCACTCATTGGCTTGTTGTTGTTTTTTTTTTATGTGACAGTGCTAAGCTCAGGGGTCACCCTTTGTACTACCAGTCCGTCATGTCATTTGTCAAGTCATGGTGCAATGTCTAGCAGTAAGCTTAGTACGGGGGAGGGTTGGGGGGGTTTAGGTTAAGGGTTAAAAGGTACGGGGGGTATTGAAGAAGGTGGTGATGAACTTGCTTGGCCCTTGAATTACCTACTAGCTTCCCAGACTATAGCTGGCCTTGAATTTTTTTTCTTTTTTGGGGAATTATTTGAAGGCGCAGAGTTATCTTCGCGAAATCTCTTCCTTTTTATGCCGGTGGTTGTCTTTGCATTCGGGAGCGCTTTCCACTACTCAACGACTGCAACAACGACTTGAAAAAGGTGATTCAAACAACCCCTCTAGCTACCGTCCAATAGCAATATTGTGAACGCTCAAAGTTGAGTATGTTGAATCCAACCTAATTGAGTATGTAGAATCCAACCTAATTCTACCCGACAGGCAATAGTAGTGTCTTGCTAGATGGTATGAATCTATCTAATAACATCTTTGAGGATCTGGAATGATCGCATATCCCAAACCGTCAAGCAGCACGCATGTGGCACACGAACTTTTCTGGATGAAGGGAGAAGTGGGGATGATGAAAGGTACCATCCTACTACGAACTAAATCCAGCCATGCCGGCTCGTGTTCAGGACTTCGATATCACGAATAGCTAGGTGATAATAGCATATCATTATCCCCTATTAATCGGATACCATTATCACCTCTTTATTATCTATTGTTCTTCTCCTTCTTCTTTGATCCGTTAGCTGGCGATCCGTGCGGGACTTCCCCGCAACGGATACGCTGCTGTCGGTGCCGCTTTAAAAAATGCGGTTTCTTGCCTAGTTTCTTCGGTTTCCCGATCCTGGTCAATTCGGCAGATCGACCACTCTCCTCCTTTTACACCCTGGTCTTGGGACTAGGCGAAGGCGAAGTTTTATTATCTATTAATAGGTGATAATAACATGTAATTATTACCTATTACTCCGCGAACTCCCACGACCCCTGACCTAGTTCCCAGGCCCAAATATCCCAATACCCACTTTCTTTGATCTCTTGTTGCATATTTCCTGTTGCAGATTCATGCAAATTTCCATCTATTTGTGGCATTAACAACAGTTCAGGTGGAGTAATGCTGGGCCCCTCAATGTTTCTTCTGTCTAGCGATTCAAATATATCCTCGAGAAATCCTTCCAGCTTTCACCAATTCCAGCTATAAAATGGATTTTACTCCCGAAGTGGTTAATGCAAATATGCCCAGCTTTTCTTTTGGTGCCGGAACTGTTGCATTCAAGATATACGTTTTTTCCACATGTGCTCGAGTCAAAATCTCGAAGTTCGGCCGAGAGTTCTTCACGTTCTTCTGAAATTTTTCATAAAAATAGACATAAGCCACAAAAAGTAAACAGCACTTGACATCTACTATTTCGTCTTCTTGAATCCCTTGCAATTTGTCCAATAATACCACTTCTGAAGATTTCTGTGGGTTTAATTTTCAATAATTTTCTCTATGGCAATTTATTCAGGAAAAAAAATATACTAAAAGTCAAATACATATCGATGGCAACCTACCCTTTATATCTACAAAATATATTCAGCACTGACTACACAAATACATATTCTCCCATAGCCTATATTGAATGAGAATGTTAAACTAAGAATCGATAAATTTTGGCCCCGATTCTTAATGATAGAAAAATATCTGTGGCACCTACTTTAAGTCTTTAATTACATATATAAAGGATACGTTGTGATACACCTGTTGAACAAGGACATGCACACCCAGGCTTATCGTTAAAAATTAATAACACCCCAAAATTATGATGACATTAGTTATGGAGTACGACATTACATTACCCACAAAACTCATTAAAAATTCAATTAAACTCGCCATTAACCCATTTAAATTGAGTTAAATCTTTTAAAATTTTATCATTTACCTTACCTGAAATAATTAGTGCGAATGGCCAACTATCGGATGGCATAGACTGGCATATCTTTAATTAATCATCCATTAAATTGCAATTACTATATTTTTGAGTAATTTTATAGAAGAAAATTAAAAAAAAATATGTCAGAAGAGATTTTTACCAGGAATCCTCAATTACAGAAGGATTTCAAATTGAAACAAAAGGGACTGTTCAGATACAAGTTATTAATTAAAATTCATAAAAAGGGATTTGGTAGGGATCGATTGAGTTTTTTGTTTTCAATTAAAATTCAGAAACTTGTTCGGCTGTTCTCTTCGATTTAATATTATTACGGCGGTGGTGTGTGTTTAATCGCAATTTTCTTTTAATTACAAGGATCATGGATGTTTAGGGTAGGATTCTGTTTGCGCTTGGGAAACCGTTTATAAATTAGAGATTAGTCTCTTGGCATTAATTACATATTTTAGGGGGCAATTACTTGTAATTGAATAGCGTATTAATTTGAATCAACAATTCAGTCGTATTCTGCTGCTGGAGGTGGTTCAAATAGTACGGTTCCACTATGAAATTAGGACAAGGCTCCTATCCTAATTAGAATCTTAAATCAATGCCTAGAATTCACCAAGTCTATCACAAATGATTTTTTAAAACATTTTTATTAGCTCACACAGCTTCAGCTCCGATGACAATGCAATTTGGTATACACAATATATCGTTAGATCCATGGCAGCCGTCTCAAGAGGACAGATTACTGTTTCCTTCACGGAACAAATTTTGCAATCGATTTTTCAAATACTTCCGGATATCCTATCATGCTGAAATTTTGCACACAGCTTTAGCCCCGATGATAATATGGTATACTCAATATACTGTTAGATCCATGTTGGCCGTCTCAGGAGGGCGGATTAAAATACTCTTCACAACCCCTTCGACATGGGTATCAACTGAAAGGGTATGATAAGAAGAATACAATAAGTAATATCGTATACTCAATATATCGTAAGGTCCATGGCGGCCATCTCTAGAGGACGGTCTACCGTTTTCTTCATAACCCTCTCGGCATGGGTATCAAATGAAAGGGTATTATAAAAAGAATACATTAAGCTTTATATTATAGTTAATAAGCCGTTAGTCCCATGTTAATCAAGGGGGCGGATTACCATTGTTATCACAGCACCCTCGATATTGGTATTAAGGTAGTTATCTCGCAAAACAGTTCATTTAGGATTTTTTTTTGAAATTTGGCATGTTTGTTCGAAACAATGTCTCTCATGTGTGTGTGAAATTTCAGAACGATCTGACGTACAGGAACTGAGATATTTGCTCTTATGGAGAAGGAGGCACTTTTTTACATTTTTCATCACTGATAAAAAACCGCATTTAAACTTTTTTTTTGAAAAACTAACATATGTAGTATTGTACTAACATAGTAGTTGACGAATCGTTCTAAAAAAATTGATTCTGACGTTGATGTTTTATGACATTTTCGAGTAATTTGGATTGAAAGTCGATAAAATCTCTCGGCGGTCGCACGACTCGGGCGAAACGAAACAGTGAGAGGGGATGAGCGAAAGAAGCGTGGCAACACTGTGCAACTGCAACTTATCTCTGGCCGAGTTTGGGACTATTCTAACGCTTAACAAAAGGAACGACGCATAAATAAATGCGTAAATAAATGTTACAACATTTTTAAAAACATTTTGGGCGCTTTCAGTAATGCAGGGTGCGTGCGCAAATGACTTATTCAGCAATTGAAAGTGTGAAGCTATTATTTTTGATACATGCGTTTGCGAGAGAACTACCTTAAATGAAAGGGTATCATAAGAATAATACAATAGGCTATGTCGTTAGATCCATGGCCGCCATCTCAAGAGTGCGTATTACTATTTTCTTCACAGCCTCCTTGACATGGATATCAAATGAAAGGGTGTCATAAAAGGAATACAATAAGCTATATAGAATACTTAATAAACTGTTAGATCCATGGCGGCCATATCAAGAGGGCGAATTACTATTGTCTTCACAATTTTCCGCATGTATCGTGTCATAATATTATCAAGATGTTCAAAATCGATTGCAAAATTTCACATACAAAACTAAAAAGCTGAAAATAATTATTTAGATAAAAAAAAACTTTTTAATATACCACGTTTTTAAAACGAACTAAAAATTATAAAATCATTTCCCTAGCCCCATACAGATTTAGAACTTCAAACATCTTTCTAACACCATACAGATAGTCCTGAAAATTTGTGATTGTGAATTTGTAATAGCTATGAAAATATTTTCCAGATATTTGTTCGTTTGAAAAAACGTGGGGCGCATACATGATTGATGCGAACGATTTCTCAACCCAACTACTCTACACTCTTTATTATTATCTATAGGGACGCATCCAAGTTTTTTCGTTTAAAACTTATCACCGGCGACACAATGTTAAATTATTTATCTGTCACATTCCCCCAGAGCGGTCGTGAAAACAGCTTCGAGTTAACTTGAGGAAGAAAGCTTTCTGATTAATCAACAAAAACTTTACCGCGGTTCATGGAAACGCAGTAATGCACGTGGGGAATCCCCTGTCGTAGGCGTAGGGTAACTTGACATTTACACTTAGACTTAAACAAACACATATGCAAAACTTGGTTTAACCTGACGTGTTTCGTAGAGTTTTCTTGGATTTAACGAAACTTTACTTAACCCATATTTTCGAGGGCGCTTACTGTGAGTTAACCCAGGGTAAACTCTGCATGGAAACTCGGTAATTGATCCTGTTCGGATACACGGACATAAATATACTCAGACGATTTGTTTTATTGTTGCTTAGTAGGTAGATATCTTCAACTAACGAATTTAAATATGAATTATGTGGAGTGTAAGGCCCTCCGCATACGAATCGACTGATTTGCAAGACCAATTTCAAACTGCCTTGCAGTCAAAATGAAATCTTTGCCCACACACGAGCACAACAATCGGTGTTAGTTTTTAGTAACGAGCTATTGGCAAAATGTCAATTAGTTCAGATGAAGTGCAACCAAGATCTGCGCCACCTATTCCAAATTGCTAAACAAACATCTCAGTGTCTAAGATTCCTCAAAAGGTGCAAATTCCTACATTCGTCCCTGTCTCGAATACAACTCGTATATCTGAGCCAGGGCCCCAAGAAGCATCTTAGCTTAGCTGGACAAGGTGCAAAACCGCGCTTTCAAAAGTCGTCGTATTGGAGATAGCGCCATTTGCTCTTCAATAGATTCATTAAGTCACCGTAGAAATGTAGCAGCTCTTGCAAAATTTTATCGCTTTCATCATAATGACTGCTCCATTGAAATAAGTAACCTCATGCCTCCACGGCAACATTTCTCCCGCAACACAAGACTTGCCCGCTCGGCTCACCCCCCACAGTTTACAGACCTTATCTTCGCGCACACTCCGATTTAGAACTTCGTTTATAACAAGAACAACTCGTCTGTGGAACAACCTTCCAAAGTCCGTATTCCC
This sequence comes from Thereva unica, assembly GCA_949987705.1. Classification (NCBI taxonomy): domain Eukaryota; kingdom Metazoa; phylum Arthropoda; class Insecta; order Diptera; family Therevidae; genus Thereva; species Thereva unica. Next base: position 85,212,078 of record OX465284.1, read on the forward strand.
GAACTCATACAACACTCAAAAATTTTCTCCAACACCCCCTTGACTCCCCTAAACTATTCTATCCTTCTCTATATCCTTCGAGCTAAGCTTACTTCTGGTCATTGCACCATGGCTTATACGACATGACGGACTAATAGTACAAAGAGTGACACCTGAGCTTAGACTATCACATAAAAAAACCAAGCAGCTGAAATCATTTCCGACCGGCAAGAACAGTCGCACCCGAGCAGTTCAAACTAGTTTCAAATGGGTTTCGTTTCTGTCGACCCGCGTATGGATTCTCAATTCCGTGCACGGGCAAGATCATGAAACATTTGCGTGTGCAATTGGAATTGCAAATCAGTTCTAGACGTGTTCGGAGCGCCTAAATCTATTTTTATTAATACTTTGCAATATTGTTAGTATTTCTCTATTAAGTGCCGATTCTTATAACAGGTGATTTTACTACCCAAATCCCGCGAGTGCCGCGGATCCCGCATGTCTACTCCCGCATTACTGGTCCCGCAAAAATGGTGTTCAAGGGATTGGATTCCCTACCTGCAAAGACTGTAGGCCATTTAAGAAGAAGAAGACGTCACATTTTGCATGCAAACAAAGTGAGCCAGAGCCCCCCTTACTATACTACTACAGCGTTCGTTTCGCTTCGTTTCATGTAGGTAGTAGCGAAGCCCTGCAAGAACGAACTGCAGGAACCAGATATTGCAATATGTAATCTGTGAAGCCTCTAATCTTTGGGATAATGAATATTCCTGCGAATTTATATAAAGTTACCAAAATATCAAGAGATCCTAATCACAACTCATTAAAAATGAATCCTGTCAGAAAATACCCTCATAGCTTGGCTAAACTACCGTCAACTTCTAGCTTGCAAGTTTAATTAGTTGCTGGGAAATATTTGATTGCACATCCTTGAGTTATTACCAACATCAGCCAGGATTCATTTCACTACTTTTGACATGACGAGTTTCATCCGTAATGAAAAGTTTTCGCCAGCAGAACTTTGCCGAGCTGTAATTAAATCGGTTACGAATTAAAATACGGCGAAGCCCCTCCAGATAGTTTATCTCCCAGCTCGCTGTAATGGACCAACCAGAAGGAATTAATTACAATTTTCCAAATAATTATCCTTCTACCTTCGCCTCGTCTGATTCATTTGCAGCTGATTCCGTCTTGTTTTACCTTTTTGCAATGCTCCAAAGGAGAATAAACAAAGTGAATAAAAGGAAGAAATTCAGAAGCGAAATTGCGATAGGAATGGCTGACAAAATTGCAGGGCGGGGGAAGACATTTGTCAAGGACAAATTAAATTTGATGAAATGCAAACATTGGCAGGAATTTCGCCCATCTATCAGGACATAAATTTCAATAATGTACAAGTGACGTTCTGGTATCACAGTATGGATCCTGGAAAAGTTCTACGTGATGGTGAAACTTCTTGACGTATAAACTCCTAGGAATTATTTATGGAGTCTTAAATTTTATTATTCGGTACAATCTTTGTACAGACAAAGACGTTGCCTTTATGGTAGTCTTATTATTTGGAATTTTGTCTGCATAAAGAATTTACATTCTTCACGTGACTTTGCTCTAGTTAGGAGCACAAAAGCAACCCATAGCAGAGAGAGTGAGAACGAACGAAAGGGAAAAAGGAGATCAAGGGTACATGCAGGTTTGTTTAAGGTAGTAAGTTTACTTTAGGGATATTGTTTGGCTTATGTGTGCTCTAATCTAAAAACATGAATTGAACTTTGTTTTTTTTTTTGCGGAGATGCCATGTGGGAGATTTTATAAAAAAAAACTTGTTATCCCACCGTATACTCCAAACTCCACGCGATTTATTTGGCAACTCATTCTTACAGGACTTAAGAGATGTTTCCAAGCTACAAAATGGAATCTGGGTCCGGTTCGTGCAATTCTACGTAAAAGTGTTGTTTGAATGCAACAATCATTATGTTTGCACGATAACTTGACCTCATGACTTGAAATTTACTTGAAATTCAGGTTACGTTTTCGGTTCACTTACGTGACTTCAATATGTCTGGAACTTGATTGAGCTGACAAGGTTAGGTTAAGTGTAAGGAATCCATTACACGATAGGTTTTGCTGTCAGGTTTGCCACAGTCTCTGGTATGATTGACGGAAAATCTACCGTCTGAAGTGATGACTGATGTAATTATCTACATATTTATTTTGATTACCATCAATCATGGCTGATTTCATTTTCATTTCATTTATTTATTAAGGTTTCAGTACATCAAGATTACAATATCTTATTCCGCTAAAAGCGTATGTACTTTAATTATATAACGGCAAATTAAACAAAAGCAATTGTGAAGTGTAAAAAAAAAAATTTTAAATAAAAACAAAATTATATAAAGAAAAACAAATAACAAGAAGAGTAAAACAAACTGAAAACCTAAAATAACTGAAGGAATATTATTGACTAGTAAAATAGTTGATGACACGTTTCCTGAAAACACCCAATGACCCCGCACTCTGTATATCAGCGGGTAAACTATTCCATAATTGAGTATAGTGAACAAAAAAAGATCTCTGCGCAACTAAATGGGAGAATCTAGGTAGGATAAATAGTATTCTTCTAGTCGTACGACCAAAACGGAGATACTCATGGAGGTATGATGGACGATCAGAGTGTAGGAGTTTGTAAATGAATGTCATTGCCTTGAGCGATAAGTATACATCAAGTGTGCACCCCAGAACAGAAGAACGATATCGACTTATATGGTCAGATCGGCGAAGATTATAAACAAACCTTGTACAATCGTTGAAGGCTACATTGAGTTTATCACGACATGACGCATCAAGGGACGGGAAGACCAAGCTAGCATAGGTGAAGTACGGTAAAATTAACGTTTTGATAAGCTTTGAACGGGTACCTAAGGGCAGAATGGAAGCATACAGCCATAAACGACGCAAATTTCCATATATTTTAGATAGAGTATGAGAGATCTGGTCACAGCAAGTTAATTGTGAGTTCAGATAGACACCTAGATTTTTAACTCGCAATTGATAAGGTAAGCGCGTCTTCATGAAAATGATAGGTGGAAGGAAGGAGGTGTCTAAATGACTCCTATACATTGGAATGCAGCAGGACTTCGATGCATTTAGCAGTAAGTGGTTGGAAAGAGACCATTGAGAAATACGCTCGAGATCGGCATTAATGTTGTTAACACAGTTCTCAACCAAACCAATAGAACTGTTTAAGTAAATTTGGACATCATCTGCATACATGTGCAGTTTACAGTTAGTCACGGTACTGCTGAGATCATTTATATACATGCTGAAAAGCAGCGGTCCTAGAATGGAGCCCTGCGGAGCACCGCGGGTGATTGGCAAGGAGTCGGAGGTTGAATTTTGTAGCCATACTTGTTGAGATCGATTATGCAAGTAACTCCGAATAAAGGAGGACGCAGAGGATGAAAACCTCATGTGGTCAATTAGCTTAGTTTCAAGGAGCTTATGGCTAACACTGTCGAATGCCTTACTAAAGTCCAGGAGTACAAGAAAAGCAATGTCATGCGAATCAAGAGCCATTCGCAAATCGGTGGTCACTTTCAGTAGTGCAGTTTCACAGCTACTGCTCTTGCGGAAACCAGACTGTGCGTGGGACAACAGGGACCACATTTCGCAGTGCCCATCGATTTGCCACGACATTAATTTTTCTAGTACTTTGCCTAAGAAACATTGTATACTTATAGGACGATAATCAGCAGGGCTTTGCGGAGATTTGCACTTAGGTAATGCGATAACTTTTGCTTTTTTCCACTGAAGCGGAAAGTAGGATTTAGTGAGGCAACTATTAAAAATATGTGTGATATAGGGAAGTACCAGAGGAAAAATTAACTTTAAGAATATGGGTGGGAGGTTGTCTGGACCAACAGATTTGGATTTAATTGAATAAAAAGCTTTATGGACTTCCGTATGATCCACATTGCGAAAACAAAAAACACCAGTATTACTATTGCTGCCCTTAAGTAATTACGGTCTCCGCGTATATTTGATGCAGACGTAAAGTAAAAGTAATTATTTAGTTCGTTAGCGCTAAGGTTTATATGTGTTTCGCTTTCATTACCAAGAATACCAAGTTGCTTAATGTTGGTCCAAAGTTTCTTTGGGGGCAAATTCGGGTTAAGCTTAGACGAAAAGAAATGGGCTTTCGCTTTACGTATGGAGGAAGTTACTAAATTCCTAACCTTTTTGTAGGCTTTAAAGTTCGCATCGGTTCTATTAATTTTATATTTTTTGAATAAGAATTCTCTCTCGGAGACAAGACGGCTGGCCACCATACTAGTGAACCATACGTGAAAATTAGGCGTACCATGGCTATATAAATGCACCGGACTATCTTTGGTTTAAGACCCCATTTTTTTCCCGAAGGGAGTTTTTACAGACGTAGAAGGCTATGCAGGAGGATCTATTCGATGATTTTTTTTGTTTGCAGTCATTTATACTTGCATTTACTGATAAGATTTGGATCCGAGAAAAAAATAAGAATAACAAAAAAAAAAAAAAGAAATTGTATATTATAAAAAAATAAAAAATGAAATTTTTCCAAAAGTTTTTTTTTTGAGAAATTGATGAGAAAACATTTGCGGGGTAAAAAAAAGAATCCTTATTGCAGATATTCCTATACAAAGTTCTGGGTGTCGGTACATATCCTCGGAATGGTGGCGTCGGAGCTGTAAATCCCCCCTCAACTATATGAACAAACCGCAACTTCCGCGAGATGAACAAATTCAGCTATAGGGAAAAACCTTAACTCTAGGAACAATTAGCAAATGAATGGACAAAGGATCTTGGATATGAGTCTTGCCCATCAGTGCAATTATTAGTGCGCCGGTAAAACTTGTGGACCTGGAGAAGGGAAAACCAACGAAACGCTTGGAATCTAACCCCATAGCACGCCACAAGGTCTAGATGTAACTGAAGGGCTCATTCGTGAGAAGTAGCCAGTACATTAACTCCCGCTGTCACCATTAAATCGTGCCGGATACGCAGAAGTCAATCGAGAAGCCAATCAGCTTATTGTATATGCTACACCAAACTGTAGTATTATATTTACACAGGCCCTACACAGTGATTTTGATTTTATTGTATATGCAGACTTGGATTTTGATTGAAATTTTTATTTATTTTTTTTTAGCTATAAGGTAATGTGATTTTTGAACATTTCTTTTTTCATTAAATTTTATTAATTTATCGGTTGTTTTTTTCTTTTGCTAGCATAGATTGTATTGGTTAACTTTTAGTTGTGTCACTAATGTTCTTTCATACACCACTTATTCATCTTGTTAACGTGTAGTGATATTTGGAGGTCGAACATGTAAGAAAAGAAAACGTCGTGGTACCAGGACAGTTTTTTTCAAACCTTTATTTAATGTTTTTTGTGTGTTGTGTTGCGATTTCGATATTTGAAGAATGTAATACGGCTTAGTGCAAGATGGGACGGCTGACGATGTTCCCCGTCCAGCCGAACTTTCGTTTTCAAGCATCCTCATCGTTCTCCTCCAGGGGAAGGGGGGCACGTGCAGGTAAATGGTGGTGCATGAGTGTAAGGTGGTGCCAACGGGGTCTCAATTCCCCACTACACCTCCGTCTAGCCAGCCCCCTTCTTGAAGCCCGAGGTACTGCTTAGCGGGATGTTTTGACGGCTTTGTCAACAACGTTCAAATTTGAGTTTTTGGGGTATAAATCCGACGCTGGCCTCTTCGGGCAACCAGCCTAGGGTTCTCACCACAATACTACCCAGACACATTATTGTCTTAAGTTTGTTGTCTACATTTAAACTTGGCATGCTTCTCAGATACTGTAATGTTTGATCATCTCCAGTATTCAGCACTAAAAAAGTTAAGAAACGTTCAATAGGTTGACCATCTTTGACATATCCTATAATATCTCTTAATTTTGATCTGCATGTCACATATTTCTAACTAGGGAAAAGAAGTAAACTCCTTTTGTGGTGCCCTTTGTGGTGATGCCCTAGGCTGGGGCCTAACGTGTCTTATTATAAATCCACCACTGACCATGCCTATCCGTGCCGCCAGGGTCGTAGACGCAGAAAATGCCGAATATATGGTTGAATCGTATCGAATTTCTTTCCACCCGACACTGTTATGTCACCATATCCCCTAGTCTTAGTGTTTCACCGACTCAATGGACAGGCTTTTCTTCAGAACTCACGAGGTATATAAGTGCTTCAAAAAGGTTGATGTCAACAATTCTAATGGTCTTGAAAGTGAATCGCCAGCCGTCCTAAAGAAACTCACCTCACTTTTTGCTGTGCAAACTCTTTGCCCTATCTAGTCCAATCAATCTACGGAAATTCCCCATACAATTATTGAAGGCAGGAAAAAAAAATATGGGCGTGTAGAACACTTAATTTGAAGAAAGATAGTGTGTTCATTTTATATACAAAAAAATCCACCGCAAAAAAGACAAGTTTTTTTTTCCGCAAAAAAGACAAGTTTTTTTGCTGCAAGTTTTTTATTTCATTATTTTTCGACTATAAACTACTATTTATTAAAAGTTTATATTCTTTTTACTAATTTAAAAATAAAAAAAAAATAACCGTATGACCGTCAACAGCGAAGACATTTTTTTTAAATTACGGGCCTTCGTTAAATACCTGTGAATTTGAGACATATTATTGTTCAATACTTACTGAACTACATACATACAAGTTGTTATTGACGTCTTAACAGCACGGATCATTTTTTTGTATATAAAATTGAAAAACTCAAATTTTAAATAATAGTGCATGATAGTACAACTCTTAACGAAGAAAAAGAGCTTCGAAAAAATGTCCTACGAGGTCGAGGAGCTGTAGACGAAGGATTTTACGAACGCTTTTTTTTACAAAAATCGAAATTTCACCCATATTTTGCAAAATTTCGAACCAAAAAAAAAATGAGTGTTCAGATTGCCAAAAGCAACACTTTTACCGAGTAAAAAGTTTCTAGGTCACATCAATAAACTAGTGGGATGTTGTGCCTAGAGACTAGCCACTAATTACGCTTTTTCATGGTATTCTTTCTGTTGAATAACACTTCAGACTGGATGACAATATATTAAGTGGAGATTGATCCGCACTCACTTCCAACCCGCCGGATCTGGGAATCGAGGCCAATAATTCGAATGTGTCAAATTGAAAAAAAAAAAAAAAAAAAAACACATCACACATGTAAACACTATATAAAACGAATCTAAACATTTTTCTTTGGATTGGAGGCAAATCTAATGTGATGCACTTTGCACAACAGCATTAGGTGTATTATTTTACTTAAACATACATGTCTTATTGTTAAAAATTCGGCTTACCGCACCTTTTGTATTAATTTACACTTCAATGTAACTTGTTTTTTATTTTTAAAGAAAAAATCACGCACGCACTTCACTTTTCTTTAAATGTAGAACATCTACTGAAAAACATAGGCACCTGTTTATCCATAGCATATATGCACGTGCACGTACACAAGTACCCCCACCTCGCAATGAGACCAACACTAATAATTACCCGCCAAAAATTTGAAAGAATTGATATATTTTAATTGCACCCCATCTATGACAAAGAATAGTGAACACCATCTATGGCGATATTACATTACTCTTCGTTTTACCTATGATTATCAATTTCCATAAAATATACAAAATACATTTCATAAATAATAGAAAATCTGTTGTCATTATTCAGTTGTTTACTTTCTTCGAAACTTTATACATATCTAGCATTGGAATGTACCTTTTTACGTAAGCATGAATAAATATGTTTATTGCCACATTCCTACAAGTTAGTGTTTGGAGTAATGGGAAGGCGCTAGATCGGGGTGCGAAAGGGCCCGGGTTCGATTCTTGATGAATTTGAGTACTCTTTTTTAGCTACCATGATTTATTGTAGTATAATAAACTAAGCCTGCGTTGATGGTAAAATCTCATAGCGGCGACTAATTAAAACCTTTGGTACATATTCAATTGTGAGCTAAACAATAAAATTCTTTAATTCTTCACCCAGGTCATGGTATATTTCTTTATTCAATATAAACAATAGTTTTTGAGCAGCAAATAAAAACTATATGCCATAATTTCGTTATCATCGGTTTTTGTTCTGGAAGCAAATTTAGAGACGTATTCCTGTCAAAAACTTGTTTCATATGAAACAAAATCCCCGAAGGAAATTAAAAAAAATTATTATGGCGAAAAAAAAAGCACCGCGAGCCGAAGGGTCGAACTCGCAGTCCCACAGACGAGAGACTTTCCCTAGCCCTTTATAGTCCATGGAAATGGTACTTTAACATTGCAAAAATGCAGGACAAGGTTTTATTTTTGGGATGTGTAGGGGGGGTCAGTGTGAGCTTAAGTTTGAGTTTTCGGGATTCTAACCCCCCCCCCATTTGGCCGCCATCTTGGAAAACGTATGCAAATGGTTTTTCCACTATATCTCCGAAACGGCACATCTTACCAGAAATTTGCAAGAACACTTTTTGTTTAGAATTAAATAATCTACAATTTATTACTTAGAAATTTTGTGGTAAAATGAATAATTAAGAAGTTATAAGCCTTAGAACACAAAAATTAGTCACAATATTTTCTTTAAAGGCTATTTTTTGTTGTTTAAATATACTTCTGGTTGAAATTTCCAGACCATTTTCTCAGTTTTTGGTCTTTTGACCAAGAGCTACATTTTGAGATATGGCTCAAGTCTGTAGCGGCAGTACTTTCAGAGTTGAAAGTAGGCTTCAGACGGACAGACGGACAGAGCCTCTGTATAAGCTTTTTTTTTGAAAAAGCTAAAAGCAAAAAATAAATGAAAAAGACGCGATTTTTAACGGTTTTTAGCATTTTTCTCATGTATAAGACACTAACCAATATTTTGTATCACATCAATTGAAAGATAATTTTAAAACCTATAACTTTCTCATTTAACTTTTTCGGATCCGAGCTCAACTTTTTGTTTTATTGGCGAAAATCCGTTTTTTGACTTTTGCGAATTTTTTAGGTTAAGTTCGCCAATAAAATTCCGTAAAAAAAACACGCCATCTTTCTTCAAATTAAGTGTTCTACACGCCCATATTTTTTTTCCTGCCTTCAATTGTCTGGAAATTAACATTGTGAATCCGTAGATTGATTGGACTAATCCTACCTAGCTGGAGTTGATACAGACCTTGGAAATTTTCACATGTTCAACATAAGTCTTAAACATTTTACTCAAGCAATCCCTCCGATATTCACAAAGGTAATTATGTACTCCTATTTTCTCCAAAACTTTTGAGACTAAGGTAAAGGCGCACCTAGAGTCTAAACAAGACCTAAATGACAAATTGTACGCCTTTATATCAAAAAAGCCCATAGGGGACCTTTTAGTGTGTCTGACAGAACACTCAACCAAAGTATGCACCGCTGTGGTTGTTCCAGAACCTGTAAGGCTTTTGATAGAGCTTGACACCCTGCTTTCTTAGTTAAACTTTTATGCAGCTATTCGTATTGACAACAGCAGATTAGTCCCTGTTTCGGCTTTCGGTGCTTTAAAGACTAGGAATTTGTTCGTAAATAGAACAACTCCACTGTTTAGCAATCCTTTGTAGTCAGCATTTTTGAACTTCTACAACATGCAAGGGTTCAAACGAAAGCTTACTACTATACTAGACCTAGGACCATGATGTGACCAACGGCAGGACTGACTGGTTATACAAAGGATTCTTAACCTTAGATCAGTCCCATTAAATAATTCTTTGCCCTCCTAAACTCTCCTCTCTGTTCGGGCTTGTGAAGGTCAGAATTACGGATGATTAACTGGCTGCAATCGGTCCGTTTGGAACAACAGAAAAAGTAATGAATTTTAATTCTTATAATAAACTTGATAAAAAGCTGTAACGAATTTAATCTTTCCGCTGCATTTATTCCAAAAACAAAGCCAACATATCCCAAAAAAAGGGGATCGCATGTGCAACGATAGCAGCCATTACTACAGCAGTCACGTAACAAAACGTATATCAACACCTAAGATCAGAAATTCCGAACATTCCTGCATGTTCGACCACAATTTCTGTTGATTTCATGATTCACCAGTACACCCCCTCGCCCTTGCTCCCTCTTTTCCAGGACTAAAAGGACCTCTTTCCATCAGTTATCCTGGGGCCCATTAGATCCAGTTCAGTTTGTAGCAAGTGGAAATAATTTACGTGAAATGTACTTAAAGAGGCGTGAAGTGCCCAACACGTACGTATTACGACGTGTTTACAAGCACGTGAACTAAATGTTAAAGGAAATATAACGTTTACACCATTTTAGTATGCACCAGCACTGCACTGCCATGCCCGACTTTCAGCGCGTCTCCAAGGGATATCTTCAAATGATAGCAATTTTATCTAAAATATATTTACGTCACTGGGCGTCCCTCTTGTGAGCAGCAAAGGTACTGCTAAGAACGACGCTGTTTAATATGAGACGTCTAAGTGGATACCCAGCTACCCACCTACCCCGACTCTTCATCTTTTATCCACTCCGCTCCCCCTGCGTCCTCATGCCACTTGAAGACGTAACGTGAAACGTTTTCGCTATTTTCTGGAGAAATTACAATGAAAATTGCTGGAATGTCTTTATTACACGTGTACGTTATGGCCGCAGTGGAAACTGTTCGCAACTTAGAAAATTGCATCTCATTCCGGGGTGCAGTCTGGCGCTCATATGATGCTGGCGCTGCAAGTGTATTTCACCATAGTTCTTCACGCCGTAGAGAAAGCTCTGCAGCGAGACAGTTCTGGGGAAATTTGCATGTTCAAACACTTTAGCGTAATTTTAATTTATGTGTCTTCCAGTAATTAAGTGAATGACTTAAAACATTTAATTGTAAATAATTGCCGGAATGCGCTCTGAGTCGTCATATCGACTTTGCATTTGGTATCCCTAGTGGAAGCCATAAATCGCTTTCATTATTCATAGGAATGTTACTATTGATTAACGGGTTGAGTGACACTAATCAAAATATAAATATCAAATTCCAGATTCCAATTTACAAAACGTATACACACTGAGAGTTGCTCTTTGACAGAAGTGTCAGTTGTGCCGTAAGTCATAATAGAAAAATGAGAAGATGATTTTATTTCGTTTACAACAGTTTTTAAAACTCTGTCTGTCATAATCTGCAAAATTTCATTTTGGATATCAGATCCCAATGCCAATACGACAGCTTCCCTTTGAAATATTAGATCCTTACATTTTTGATGGCACGATGACCAGGGAGCGGAGAGCAGTGTCCACTATGAAAAAAATGTTTGAATAAAAGTTGTTGGTAATAATCTAAGGAACAACTTTTCCATTTACAATTTTGCGTTAAAATAATATTTTCAGGACAAAAAAGTGGAAAAACACTTTTTTGAGACTTTAGCGCCACCTACTGTGTACACTTCTCGTTGTACAACATCGCGCCAATGACAAAAATTGTAGATCGCAACGTCCTCTACACTTTTTGTTCAATAAATTTTCCTGTAAAATGCATACAAACCGAGAAAAACGCATTTCAAAATTTTTTTTCACGTTTTTTGAGTTTTCCAAAAAACTGCTAACAGTTGCACATGCCCATCGCCAAGGTAGCTTAGTCACATCATTTTTCAACGAACAAAACTACTTTCACACTTTTGGCACTAAATTCAGCAGCATACCTACAGATTGACTGTACTAAAACTCCGACTATACAAACGTCTTTCCGCTCCTTTTTTCCATCAACATTTTTTCGAAAACTCAGTAGTGACTTTTATTTTCAAAAAAAAATTATCTGATTGTACAGTGGCCGCAGGTATTTATAATACTAGCAGCGGGAATAAGCCCGCCGATACACAACTTGTAGAAAATGTTTCTAAAATCATTCAACACTTAATTTAAAAATAATATTACTGGAATCTGACATTCCAGCTCCTTTAACGTTACGTTTATTGAAACTTTCGTTTCAGTTTTGTACAATTGGGCTTTGCATTTAGCGGGTTCTTAATAAGAGCCCTTCTCCTAATCCTTGATCCTACAGTCTACAGCGGCATCGGCCCGCGCGACCATGAATTTGAATTACCATGAGGTAGGCTAAAGCTTACCTAGTCCTGAACGGCCACTGCCCCAGTGGGAAAAAGAATTAATTCGGAATTTATTTAGAATCAATTCCCATACAAACGAATTAATTCCATTTGTATTCTTTTGTATGACAAGAATGAATTACATTTACAGGGCCATTGCATAGGTTAGGTTAGGTTAGATATGGCTGAGCTTTTGGTTCAAGCCCACACACCAGAAGGATAGGCCCATTGTGATGCCATAGTGATCCCACTTTAAACCCGATGTTAAAATGTCGTTTCTTCGTTAAACCATCTCGAGGAAGTAATGAATCTTCTGAGTTGCGGGATCCCAAACTTCGAGATTTCCGCAAGGTTGCTTAGAAAGGGGTTAACCAAATGTGGTTAACCTTATCCTGCTTAGGGCCGGGCAGTGACAGAGGAGATGTAGTACACTTTCCGCCTCGTCCAGGTTCTTCCAGCTTCTGCAGAAATCATAGGTCTCAAGACCTAAACGGGTCGCATGCGTCCCTATCAGACAGTGTCCGGTCAACACTCCCACTATAACTGAGAGTTCTTGTCTCCCAAGGCTCAGTAATAAGGTGGTTCGCCTGAGATCATAGGAGAGCCAGGTTAATTTGGCCAAAGTGCATTTATTAAGATCCCTCCAATGATTTTTCGCATTCCAATTTACAAAACGTATACACACTGAGAGTTGCTCTTTGACAGAAGTGTCAGTTGTGCCGTAAGTCATAATAGAAAAATGAGAAGATGATTTTATTTCGTTTACAACAGTTTTTAAAACTCTGTCTGTCATAATCTGCAAAATTTCATTTTGGATATCAGATCCCAATGCCAATACGACAGCTTCCCTTTGAAATATTAGATCCTTACATTTTTGATGGCACGATGACCAGGGAGCGGAGAGCAGTGTCCACTATGAAAAAAATGTTTGAATAAAAGTTGTTGGTAATAATCTAAGGAACAACTTTTCCATTTACAATTTTGCGTTAAAATAATATTTTCAGGACAAAAAAGTGGAAAAACACTTTTTTGAGACTTTAGCGCCACCTACTGTGTACACTTCTCGTTGTACAACATCGCGCCAATGACAAAAATTGTAGATCGCAACGTCCTCTACACTTTTTGTTCAATAAATTTTCCTGTAAAATGCATACAAACCGAGAAAAACGCATTTCAAAATTTTTTTTCACGTTTTTTGAGTTTTCCAAAAAACTGCTAACAGTTGCACATGCCCATCGCCAAGGTAGCTTAGTCACATCATTTTTCAACGAACAAAACTACTTTCACACTTTTGGCACTAAATTCAGCAGCATACCTACAGATTGACTGTACTAAAACTCCGACTATACAAACGTCTTTCCGCTCCTTTTTTCCATCAACATTTTTTCGAAAACTCAGTAGTGACTTTTATTTTCAAAAAAAATTATCTGATTGTACAGTGGCCGCAGGTATTTATAATACTAGCAGCGGGAATAAGCCCGCCGATACACAACTTGTAGAAAATGTTTCTAAAATCATTCAACACTTAATTTAAAAATAATATTACTGGAATCTGACATTCCAGCTCCTTTAACGTTACGTTTATTGAAACTTTCGTTTCAGTTTTGTACAATTGGGCTTTGCATTTAGCGGGTTCTTAATAAGAGCCCTTCTCCTAATCCTTGATCCTACAGTCTACAGCGGCATCGGCCCGCGCGACCATGAATTTGAATTACCATGAGGTAGGCTAAAGCTTACCTAGTCCTGAACGGCCACTGCCCCAGTGGGAAAAAGAATTAATTCGGAATTTATTTAGAATCAATTCCCATACAAACGAATTAATTCCATTTGTATTCTTTTGTATGACAAGAATGAATTACATTTACAGGGCCATTGCATAGGTTAGGTTAGGTTAGATATGGCTGAGCTTTTGGTTCAAGCCCACACACCAGAAGGATAGGCCCATTGTGATGCCATAGTGATCCCACTTTAAACCCGATGTTAAAATGTCGTTTCTTCGTTAAACCATCTCGAGGAAGTAATGAATCTTCTGAGTTGCGGGATCCCAAACTTCGAGATTTCCGCAAGGTTGCTTAGAAAGGGGTTAACCAAATGTGGTTAACCTTATCCTGCTTAGGGCCGGGCAGTGACAGAGGAGATGTAGTACACTTTCCGCCTCGTCCAGGTTCTTCCAGCTTCTGCAGAAATCATAGGTCTCAAGACCTAAACGGGTCGCATGCGTCCCTATCAGACAGTGTCCGGTCAACACTCCCACTATAACTGAGAGTTCTTGTCTCCCAAGGCTCAGTAATAAGGTGGTTCGCCTGAGATCATAGGAGAGCCAGGTTAATTTGGCCAAAGTGCATTTATTAAGATCCCTCCAATGATTTTTCGCTTGTGTGATTGTGTGTTGCTTGCATCGGAGTTTAAAGGAGGCCCAAGGCATACCAACTCTTTCCTTTTCTGGAAGGAGAGTAGCGGTCGTGCCTCTCCTAGCCAGTTCGTCAGCTTTACAATTTCCCTCTATATTTCGGTGACCGGGCACCCATACGAGGAGGGTCCTGAACTGCTGAGTCATCTCGTTAAGAGATCTGCGATATTCAGAGGTAGTTCTAGAGCTGTTTGTGCAGGGGCGCAGGGTTTTCAGAGCTGCCTGACTATCTGAGAAGATGTAGACAGTCCGGTTCCTATCGCCTTGCTGGTTGATTTGCAGAACAGCTTCTTGTATGGTTAGAACCTCTGTTTGGTATATATTGCAGTGATCTGGTAGTCGGAAGGAGACCTCGATCCCCAGCTCTGGGGAAAAAACTCCTCCTCCCACTCGACCCTCGAGCTTAGAGCCATCAGTAAAAACGTTTATGGCACCCTGAAACCTGTGTGGTCTATTTATCCATTCACGACGTGAAGGGATGTGGACTCCGTAGTTCCTCGTGAAGGTAATTTCGGGAATGCGGAAGTCGGTTTTTGTGGGGATAGTAACTGAGTTCAGTACGTTCGTGTGCCCTCCCCTGATTCCAGTCCAGAAACCGGATTCTTTAATTCTAAGGGCTGTGATGGTTGCGCTTTCCTTTGCCACAAGATTTAAAGGAGGGAGGTATAACATAACATTTAAGGTCTCTGTAGGGGGCCATTGCATAGGCTGGAATACATTTATTCGGCCTGCATTTCAAAGGAATCCATTCTGAACTAGCTACAAAGTATTGTACTCTGAATTTATTACATCACAACTAGTTTTCCAGCCTATGCAATGGTCGTGTAAATGTAATTCATTCTTGTCATACAAAAGAATACAAATGGAATTAATTCGTTTGTATGGGAATTGATTCTAAATTAATTCCGAATTAATTCTTTTTCCCACTGGGTAGCTGACAGCTGACCACCTCAGATGATGCAAATTTCGTTGTGTAAGTTGTTGTTAGGGGCCTCGGAAGCCTCCCTAGAGAGTAAGGCGCCTGGCTACTATCCCAGAGTTCCCAGGTTCGAATCCCGGCCAGCCCCACGGTCCTTTGACTTTTACACTTTCCCATCTACATAACTTTCCTTATTTCTTCTTCCTTCTTTACATTCCTTATTCCTCTTGTCATAGCTTTCCTTAATCCTTCCCCGCTCCAACAAAGCGCATGTCATCGGTTGGTTGATGAGACTCTACTCGTTTCAGGAGGCATAACACTCCAGCGAGTTGTTTCTCGATGCCCCGATGTTAAAGTCGCAAATGGTTTGGAGTAGGTGGACTAAAAATATCGCGCGGATAGGTTGTGGCAATTCCTTTCATCCCCAACTAGAGCTGCTGTTCGACATTGCACTCTATATGAATAAAATAGATTGTTGATACGGTATAAAGGACCTTCCTGAGACTAGTCTTTCATATAAAAAAAAGTGTTTACCTCTTCCTATATTGAACAAAAAAAATTTCCATAAAATCTTTTTACGATATTAATTCATATATAAAATTTTCCAAGAAAAAGGGTTTCGTAACGTAATATTAATTTTCCTCATAAAGCATATTCTTTAATGAAAGGTGCTTCGTTTCAGCTCTCATATCTCCTTAAATTCCCGTATATGAAATCAATAAAATTAATTGGAACTCATTGTAGAAGCTTGTTATTTACTAAATTTATTATTCATAAAAATGCCTCACATTACACATACCTACATATGTATATACACATAGAAAATATTTCTTTATTATTATTTTTACCAATATTAAATTTCTTTCACCACTGAATGTATTTTGTTACTTTGATATCAAACCAGGCCTCATATCTTTGCCTGCAACCAAATTGTCCAAGAGCCCAAATATTGAAATATTATCCTTTGTATGTCCACATAAACACACGTAAATACACATCAATAATTTCTGTTACAGGGGAGGAGTTCCTGGAATTATTTTGATCCTTTTTAAGGCTATTTAAATGTGACCATATGCGTTACACAATACTTAGATGTTTTCGGATCTCCTTAACTTTTTTGTGGCGTTTGTTATGTGCCCCTTACTGCTTGCCCCATTGTGTCCGCCAACTGAATTTCATTGTCATTGTTGTCAAAATTACAATTTGAATAGTAACTAAAAATAAAATACATATTAAAGTATCAGACCAGGTTTTGATATGTACAAGTAAGCAACAAAAATGCCAAAATTTTAAAAAAGACTTTCACTAAAAATCCAAATCGCTTGGGAAATCCCGTAGAAGCCCTAAAGCGGTGAAATGGATTTTCCAAGTCTGTTCAAGTTTGAGAGAAAAGCAAACACAAAGTAAGGACGAGATAAGGTTTCAAGGACTGACGATTATAAAATTATTACTAAGGACATTTTTTGGGGGATTACCTGGCTTGATCTGAACTGAATTACCAGCTCGTGCTAGAGGCGGCCGGTAAGTCAAGTCAATCTCGCTTAAATCCAAATCAATCCGCGAAGGGTTTCTCATCAAGTCAATAAGTTAAAAGTTGATTAACTGACAGCCAACCATACTTGGTACAAAGCCACTTGATAAAATAGCATTGTCACATTCAACAAGTGTTTTTAGGATGGAGAAAAGTCCTGTTTGTTGTGTAAAAAATGCGCATGCCCCAACTTGAGGGGTTACGGCGAATTCGCTTGCTTTTTGTACTAAATAGGGGTGGTGAGAGGAAACTAGAAGGTTCTCTCTATAAATGCTCTCGATTTTTAGCATCAAATTTTATGAGGTTGTTTCTGGTAATAAATTGCATTGTTGCACTTTAAATGTTATTTTCAAGTTGGGACGGAATTGGGGCAGAAACTTCTAATTCAAGTTTTGAATAAATTTTTTTAAACGATTTCGACATCTTCTGGGAATTTGATATTCATTTTAAATCGACTTTACTTTCATATATTTTTATTTCGACTATTGAAATTTTTATGGTAACTTTCTTGTAATAACGCGGTGGTTTATTTCAACAAAAATTGATTATTGTAAGAGTTTTTCATAGCAGTACAGTCAATCTGTTTTAAAAAAAAGCTGTTTGTTGAAAAAATTACACTGGGGATTTTTTTCATAAATCGTTAAGGGGTCATGAGAAAAGCTTAAACCCAGATTTGTGACCTCCTACCACTTGCAGGTTCCTGGGAAACCCAAAAAGTTTTTGATGCATTTTTCTCGGAATCAGTGCACTTTAGAGAAAAAGTTTATTAACAAAAAATGTAGAGGGCATTGCCGTCCATAATTAATATCTTTGAGTCAATTTCGTACGACTTAAAATGCAGAAAGTAGGAGGCGCTAAAGCATCAAAAAAGGTGTTTTTGTTCGATAAAAAATGGTTTTTGGGTGTAATGCGAAAAAACACATTGTAAAGCGAAAAAACACTGTCCTCTTATTATTAACAGGTCGGCTAATCTCTGCTTGAGAAACTTATATGTATGTATCAGCGCCAACCGCTAAAGTCCTACCACCTTGCGCACCAAGCGGGCAAGCCTATTGAGGCAGCACTGCACAATATTGTGCATTCTTTTATACTTTAGCGGGGCTCTAAGTGGGCGAAGTTTAAGTAGGCCAGTTCACTCTACAGGGTGTATCAGTTAAAATGTCGAAACGCCAGCCTGTGGATAGGTCTTGAATAAACGAACAAAAAATGGGAGGGGGTGGATCGTAACGGTTTAGCCGCTAGGGCGTTTTGATTTTTTTTTGGTAGAGGTTTACATATGTACCTGTATTTTTGTAACCCTATTCGGTATTTTCATGAATGGCAGCGATCTACGCAGAATACTCCCACCTATCTAAAACTGTAAAAAGCAAGGTTTCAAACCCACCAACGTCCAGAGTTATGAGTCGTCAAAGTCAAAATTTTGTTGTTTTTTTCACTAAAATCTCAACTTCAACCACCTTTTTCTCCAAAAAATACGTAATTAATCAATATTTTTTTTTACTAAGTTGGAAAGCTTGGACAATTTCCTATGAATAATGGCCAACAACTATTATGCTACGGTCTTTACTTTTGAAGTTATAAGCAATTTTAATGTTAAAATTGGCCTTATTTGGTGCTTATTTGGTACTTTTCGACAAAACTCAGATGTAAAACAGAAGGTACCAGTTGCAGCAGGCCCTTGAATTGCTCTTCAGCTAGTACGCCAATATCAATCACGACAAAAGCTTTCTGGTTCCGTTCACCAGTAGACGAACACTGCCGGGACTTGCGGAGCTCACTCAGGCAATACTATAGGTTTTACACATCAAACCAAAACTTAGGAGTGAAGCTAGATGCCAAGATCAACTGGAACCATCACATGGATGCTTTGATGAGCTGGGCACGCAGATCCCTGTATGCTTGTCGCAGAGCTTAAGATCCCCATGGCGACTACAACCGGGCGCTGGTCTCTGGCGAGACATCTATATATAACACAAAGTCGGGTTAGTTACACCATTTATAACTCAAGAACGTCTGGACCGATTTTAATGAAATTTTGATTTGTTGGATTTGTCCCCGCCCGAATACTATAATCGGAAAAATTCAGGGAAGAAAATTTAAGAAGAAAATTCATTTTCTCATATATTTTGAATGAAGTCTCTACGGCAGAAACCAAAATGAACATGGCGTTGTATACTGGTTCCGGTAATGCCAGTAGATGGCGTTGTGTGCATTTTGCCTGACAGCTGATTCATTTGCGTGATCTTTTCATTGCACTCCAGTTATTAGCATTCTTTACGAGCTTTCAGTAATTTTCATTCAGCTTTCGGCACATTTGAATTCGATTCAATTAACTCTCTTCAAACGACTTTTTCTGATATTCATCAGCGATAAGTGATTTCAAAGAGGTAAGTTCAGTTTGATGAAGTGGAGGTTATGTGCGATCATTGCGGTGGCTTCAAGTTCACTGGAGTACCATGGGTTGTACTGCCTCAGCGGCAAGATGAAGTTGCCATTATTGCCTCCGCCACCTGAGGCATTTCTACGTGGCGAAACATTAGAATCGCGACATTTTCGAACACTCAAAGATACAAGGGATGTTTTCAAATGACTTTATTTGGAGCAGGCATTATCGAAGAACGCGGACTCAATCCCACATTCAAGGTCATTTATGCTCGAGAGAGAGTAAACGTTCATTTTCTTTTGGAACTCATAAATCCATAATTCTGACATGGGATCATGGCAACCGCTTGAATACACACAGCATAAATTCATCCAAATTTACTTCATGGGCAATATGGAGGACCAACTTGATCGGCGTCAAACGATCAATACGGCAATGAAAAGAGTAATATTCAGTATCTGCAGCAACTACTTCATTGACGGATGGCAATCATGTTTGGTGATGACAAAATGTTTTGCCTACAATATACAATTTTTGAAAAAAAAAAAAAAAAGTTTTTGAGTGATTTTTTGGCGAAAGAGTGATTTTTGAAAATTTTGACCTTGAATAACTTCGAAATGGTTGAGTTTTCGAAAAAATGACAAAAATACTTTTTGTAGGTAATAACGTTTTGTATTGACTGATCAATCAAATCTTCAATCAATTAAATTTCGAAAAGCCTTTGAGTGAAATTTTGGCCAAAAAGTGATTTTCGAAAACTTTAACCTTGAACAACTTTCAAAGGGTTGATCGGGTTAACATTTTTGTAAGAACTAAAATCGTAGAGAATTTTATTGTCAACATTTTGGGCTCTCGTACGGGGTTGTATGACCTATAGAAACCGAGATACATGGAAAACTCGGGAAAATGCGATGCCTCCGGCGGCCATGTTTTATTTTTTTTGGATTCCGAAATTGTTTTCTTAAAAAGTCACAAGCCGGCGCCGTGGATCAATTTTCAGCTATTTTGGAGTTTTGTCTCCTTAAAATGCTAATTTCCCGGACTATTAGTATCATTGAAAACAATTCGCGCGCCCTGAATCGTTAAATAATATTGCATAAGCTTAACGGAGGCGCAAACCAAAACTCATCCAACCCAAGCTAATGCACTGATCCCCATTGGAATCGAAATCAGCAAGATCAAAAGCTCATCGGACGCGAAAGCTCATCTGAAGCAAATCAAAGTTCAACCTAACTCCCCAGCGCGAAAGCGCATCCAAGATACAGCGAAGTTCAACTAATCTCACACAAGCTCTCACTAACACCTAAGACTATTACCGAGTTTCCATGGGAGTCGACTTGAGTTGAGGTTGAATTGAAATGACACTTCAACTCAACGACACAACTCTATGCGTTTCCATGGCTGACTTTTCTGCCTGTGTACAGACAGCTGAATGTGTACTTGTATTAAGCAAGCAGCTGTTTTTAAATTTGACGTAATATTTTTGTTATTATAAAATAGTGATCATGGACCATAAAATTAATTTATTGTGTTCGTTGTATAACAGAAATGTTATAAACAGGCGCGACATTTTGACTTTTTTAACATTTGACAATCCCGTTTGTAGTTGTGTGCGTGAACTCTGTTCAATCTACCTATTTTCATTGAGTTGAGCAGAGTTGAAAATCTTTAACGAAAACTCTTGACTGCGACTGTTTCCATGGAGTTCAACTCGGATTCAACTCTGGTTGAACTCTCATGGAAACTCAGTATATATCTCAAGTCATTCACTCATCCATCCATCAACATCCAAACCAACTTCTTTCTTGGTCCCTCTTTACATTCCCGATTCCTCCTGTCATAGCCTTCCTTAGTCCTTCCCCGCTCCATCAAAGCGCATGTCATCGGTTGGTTGCTGAGATTCAACTCGATTCAGGAGGAATAGCACTTGCTTTTCCTGAGATTCTAGACTTTCACAAAAAAAAAAAATCAATGACTTCACTGGCCTCGTACCGGCATAGCTATATTAATGTGGTAAACCACGTAAGAATATTTGGAGCCCTATCCAAACCAAGTAGGATCTACAGGGAGTTTCAGACTAGATGCTAAATTGAGTAACCCGTCGCGGTACCGTCAAGAAAACGTAGATCAGGTCGCCTAGTATCTTAGTGGATAGTGCCGATAGGCCTCCTCTCTAGAACATTTTTTTGTCTCCAAATATGCCCAAAATCACCCCTTAACGGAGTAGTATCTAAGTCTTAAACACCCTGTATAATAAACTATGAAAAGCGTGTTAGCGAAAGTGATCATCAAAATACTGGCTGACCTAGATGGACGACATCGAGACCCTCGGTATAAGTCACCCAGATCTTCCGCAGGGCAATCACGATGACATCGCCAAGAGATGGTATAGCGCGGTTTTTCGAAAGGTCAAAAACGGATCCCTATTTTTAATGACGCGTAAAAGTAAATGTAATAGATACACAATCAAAATTTATGAATACCTTTCTAAGATCATGGTAGCCTAAGGGACAATCAGGTGTTCTCGAATGATGATAAATGTGAAGACACATAAGAATACCAACTGGACAAACTCCTTATCCATATGTTCTATGTTGAAATCCAAAAGAAAAAACCAATAAAAACATAAGTATCCATCACACCATCTGTCGAAACATCGATAAGTACTATCAATTACATACTTTACAAGGCAATCGCCTATATAACAAAATCCTGGATCATTTGTGCAATTTCCAAAACATCCCAAAATCGGTTTATTGGAATCAATATTGTTATGAACATCCTTTAGCTCAACCTGACAGTCATGTGTATCCTTATCCTCTCATGTGATAATCCACTTTTACTGAACATGAAGCTGAAGCAAAAAAAAAAAATGTATAAAGCATATCATACGAAATTTCCCGTAACTTGGCTACAGAAGCGCCATCATGATAGCCCGTCCTTTGTGCTTAATGTCGGAACTGTGCGACGACGCTGCGATGTTATTTCAAGAATTCACACGTCAAGGATTTAGTGTTATCATAAAACCCTTTACTTCTCAAGGCAGTATAGAGTGCGAGATAGAGAGCGTAATCCTTAAGGGGTAACAAGAAGGACTTTGCTATCGAAATTTACGTTCCTGCAAATGAAAGCGATTTGTCACTAAGGAACGCTACAAAACTGAAGGGTGCCAAAAGGACTTACCTACACCGGTAATGCCAAGGAACATTATGACGTAAAAGTACTTGCAGAAGAAGGGTTCATTCGACAAAGGCGCCTTTAAGCGCAAGAAAGGACATTAAACAAAGGATACATGAAATGCTTAAACATTAAACAGTTTTATTTGCATTAAATTAAAGCTGGCTTGGATGTTGTGCTTAATTTTGAGTTGTTGAATTACATGCAGAAAAAATTGTTTATGTCATTTTAAGCATTTTACTGCATGCACGAGGCTTTGTTTGAGGAGTCAAAGGATATTCTCTAATTATATAGTGGTTGACGGGTAGACACTCCCTTAGCAATCTCTTTTAGTTATTTCCACATTTTTTAGTTTAGTTTTTTTTAATTATGAGGCATGGTAATTGTCAAGGTAGCAATTGGTGCAGTTTGTAGAATTGTTGAAATGTGTATGAGTTGAGTTAAAATTTGGGTTGATTATAATTTTATTTTATAGTTAGGCTCCACTCTACTAAATCTATAAAGCCTACATAGGCAGCATAGCTGATATAGTCGCGACTATGAACGTATCAAAAACTATAAAATCCACCTTATCAGTGTACAAGTACTCCCTGGTTGAATAACTTGGTTGAAAATATATCGAAGACTATCAGAAAAGTCAAGTCTTCACCTGTTCGTTGGTTAATTCCACCAAGAAAAGCTGTATAGTGAAGCTCCGTATTTGCACAAGCAATGGTGATAACAGAAAACAAATCCAAAGCTGACTTGTTAGTATCGCTGGACACCCTGAATTCGACCTTGTTTGCTACACCTTTCGCCCAAGTGCTCCACACATTCAATTTCCAGGTTCTCCTCGACCCTATACTCGCGAAGTGACCGCAGGACAATGTTAAATATGGCTCCACTCCACGTTGAAGTAAAGCAAGTGGGGTCAAAAGCACCCTTACTAGCAGCCGCAAACATAGAGATCCAACATCGTGATGTAGAGTCTACTAGCTTAGCTCGAAGGTTAAAAAAAGGATAGAATATGAAAATAACATCGAATATTTTAATTTAGCCATAATTACGATAGTGTAT
Source organism: Thereva unica (assembly GCA_949987705.1). Classification (NCBI taxonomy): domain Eukaryota; kingdom Metazoa; phylum Arthropoda; class Insecta; order Diptera; family Therevidae; genus Thereva; species Thereva unica. Next base: position 85,235,631 of record OX465284.1, read on the forward strand.
CCGTTTTCATAATTTGGGAAACATATTAGTCAATGGCATAGCCGGTGGATAATGTGGGTATGGTGGGTAGCAGTACCCATCCAGAATTTGAGAGTAAAGGTATGATTCCGAACATGGTGGCAGACTGCAAACCACAGGCGACACTATTGGTTGGAGTGTTAAATTCAGCAAATGTCGCCAGTTCTTGACGATTTTATCATTCAAATCAGTAGTGTCGCCTGCGTTTTGCAGTCTGTTGCCTTGCTCGGAATCGTACCTTAAGAAGTCTTAATTTATAAGCATATGTCGATTTAACTTCGCACTTCCGTTCTCTCCTTCCTTCAGCTTCTTCCAGCCCCAACTTCCAGGCTTTCAGCGTACCTTCCACTTTCCTCCTCCCATCCTATTTCCTGATCACATCTCCTAGCATGATTTTTGGTGACAATGGAGCCTCAGCTAATGGTTGTAATTCAGCTTTATATTCGTCGAATACTACACAATAAAAAAAGACGTGCTTCTGATCATGAATACCTGGACATGCCGGGCACATCGTTTCATCATGCCTGAAATCATGGTACAATAATACAAGGTAGGCTCGCAAGGAAAAGCTCTGTTTCCATCTTGAAAAGCTTCTACCATTTTTATATGAGAAAAGATCTGAGTGACGTCACGAGAGAGCTTTTTTCCTTTGTGAACTAAGATCTGAGTGACGTCACGGGGCCCTTATGAGCTTACCTTGTAATTATTGTACCATGCCTGAAATGATGTCATAGCCTTCACTAGTTCTCTTCCCCGCTCCACCAAGCGCATGTCATCGGTTGGTTGATGAGATTCAACTCGTTTCAGGAGGCATAACACTCCAGCGAGTTGTTCTCGATGCCCCGATGTCGGAGTCGCGAAATGATTGGGAGTAGGTGAAATAAAAAAAAAATACCGCAGCTAGGTTGTGACAGTTCTTTCCTTCACTTCTCTCTCTATCTTCCGACTAGAGCTGCTGTTCGACATTTTCAAAAATAAATACATGGTCGACAGTACAAAGGGGCCTTCCCTAAGTCTCTAGTGTGTCACATAAAAAAAAAATGTCCCCATTTTCATTTAAGAATTGCCTGAGATCGGAACACACTTGAAAACGCTCCCTCGTAACCCATCTCCCAACGTTGTGGACAAGTATGTGGGTCCACCGACCCTTAACAGACTCGCCGCACTTCCCTTTCCATTCCGTTACGAACTCGCATCTCTAAAGGCCCCCATACACGATCAAATTGGATGTACAACCAGATTTTCATCAAACCCATAAGCCCAACGTATTTTGATCGGCCGACCGGCCCACAATCGATAGTTTTGGTTGTACATCCGCCCTTCGATGTACATCCAATTTGACCGTGTATGGGGGCCTTAACGCACTGTAACTGCACTGCTAACAAATTCAGGATCATAGAGAAGCATGACTTCTCTCGCCAGTATCTCTATGGGGATCATTCCTGCTATAACTTGTACCAAAACGAGTCTAAAATCCCCACAACGAAAGTAGATTCATGTCACTTCATTCGTTTAAAACCCCGCTCATTTATATTCTCAATGTTCACAGTTCAGTCATTCTCACTGCGATTCTTGTCGTGGTCAGATGCCATGGGGGAGTGTCGTGGCCCGTAAACGAATCATGAAATTACAACGCACCAGCACTTGTATTTGATCCGAACACGAAATGATAAATGTCATTTCCCCGCCTTCGTGTAAAGTTCCCATTTGTTTTGGCGCACCCTATATCATTCACGCCGAATGGTCCTGTACGCGCAGCACCCACGGAGGGAGCTTTGTCTGCATGTGGTCATCCATTTTCTGCTGTTAGCCGTACGGTTAAACAATGCTGCCCACACTGGCGCTGTCTGAAGCAAGACTGAGCTAAACAAACTCGTTCGCTCTAGGGCTCCGCGTTGGAAAGCATTGCTGGAAATGCTGCACAAACAGCGGGAGCCTTATCCATAGTGCCCTCCAATTGAGCTTTAAAATTAACCAGGCCATCATCACCTCCTAGTACTTGATATGTTCCCATACCTTGAACTACGGATACTTGTTTTGTCAGTTTGCTGGTCAGCAAAACTTCAGTTTTCTTTTCTCTAATCGTGAGAACATCAGCTGACATCCTGAGAACATCGAGGCGCATTTTAATCGCTTTCGGGGTACGTTTTAATCTCTTAAGCCGCCTCTACACGATGCGTTGTACGTTTCATTCGAATGTTGGCTTCCAACGATTGAGCCAGCATCGACAAAAGCCCGAACGTGTCCAAATACTAACATTGGACACTAGTAGTTTGAGTATCGGCCACACGATGCCTCCTACCGACCTACCATAAAGCGTCCAACGTTGGAGGGTGTTCATAGGAATAAAATATCGCGACTAGGTTGTGGCAGCTCCTTCCTACTTGTCTCTCTCTACTCTCTATCTTCCGGCTAGAGCTGCTGTTCGACATTCTATACGAAAAAAATAGATTGTCGAACAGTACAAAGGGGCTTTCCCTAAGCCTCTAGTCTATCATATAAAAACACATAGAATTGTGTAGGCTTTAAATAGCTTCGTTCGCTCATAATTTGATCTCATGCTGTAAACAATCTAAGGGCGACCGACGAATCGCTGTATACAGCGACTGTCAAAAACGAATAGAATACGTGCCGACCGAATCGATTTAATTTCCATTTCGTAGCCGTTGCATGGGTGCTATGGTATGGGATTGTGTTGTTATTTCCATGTGTTCCTGAATGCGCGTGTAGCATTACCGGCTGTCGGGGTTATTTATATCGTTGGTGCTTTCATTTTTTGCGACGAAAATCGTTTCGCCATCGCCCTTAGAGTGTTTTCAGCTTTCAGCATCATACAGACGTCGTCCCACGAGCACTACCCCGATTTCGGCCGCGAAACGGATCGAAACTGCTCCTTTTGGGAAATACATTGCGATCTACAGCAGGGGGTCCATGGTGGATCTCTGCGAAACTCCACATGTTGCTCTGCACACCGTGAGCACATTGAAGTGATCTACCTTCTAAGAAAGGTTATTGCCAAATAACAATATCGAAGGGGTCAGTGTGTCAGACTACCCACCCGGACCCAGCACGATCCGCCGGCACTGGTCAATGGTGTTAAAAATAATAGGGAGATTTGTTTTCGCACAGAGGCACGAGTTTAAATTTTGTCGGCAACACAACCCGTACACCCTGTTGTCTCGGCTGCTGACTTTTCGATTCCATAACAAGATTTATTTTTTCCTAAGAGAGTTTGACAACCTTTCGCCCACTCCCTCCTACCAGGAGCACCAGTCCGGTGTTTGCTTCGTTTTGACGTTCACTCTCCTCCGTCTGTTACTGTTATATTGAAAATAGCATCCAGGCGTCATGCGATGTAAAATCAACATCTTTAAGAAGGTGCAGGTAGGATTTGGTAGCATCCCTATGGGTCTTTGGTGGTATTAAGCGTTGACTTATTTAAGGATTTATCTTTTTGGTGCATCAGCACCACAAAAGATCCCTGAGGCTATTACTTCCTTTGGACCTCCAAGCCATGTTTTGTGAGGTCATTCTAAACACCACACAAATGCCAACAAAATCTGTTTCAAAGTCTTTACTTCAATTGATGATGTTGGCATGTTCCTTTAAATTCACTCAGGTTGAAGCACAATATTTTTGCCTACAAATAAGCACAATGACCAGTGGTTCTAAGCCCAAATTATATTTACAATTCCATAAACATGACGAGAGCAATCCTTGTGCATCCATCTGTGATGCGAAAAGTTATAATAAAAAACAAGTTTGAACTAGAAGCATAGAAGTTTGTTTGCCCTGACGAAACTAGCATTCCAATTAGCCAAATTCATGGTCATTCTACTTGAAAAATTAAATTTCAATTTGTATTTTTCAAAAGTTTTCCAGTTAAGTGGGTTTTCGCTCTCGATTAAAGCACCCCCTTCCGGCATCGGGAAATTCAGCAACAATCTTCCGTATTTATCCATAAAAGTATAAATCGTGATGTGCATTTAAAAATGTCGATATCCAAATTGTTTCCACTATCCACACACTTCCAGTCCACCCCCGGCTCGGGCACCAACCCCTCCTGGCTGGGGCTGGGTATAAACTTTAGATTCGTCCAAAATTCTCTACGCTTGACCCGAGAATCGATTTTCGGATATTTACCTAGAACTGCTGGAAATAATCACGTCCTAATTCAGCCTGGATGGGAGACAAGCAACTGTCTAACCATGCATGATAAGAACGTTGTACCCTTGGGCTTTCGGTCAAACCCCATGGCCCGGGCCAATTTTCTTCCCCATTATTAATGTGCTCCGAAGGCGCAATTCAGGACCAAGTGCCTGGGCCCAACTCTTCCACTACGTCCCGGAGCATCTGGGTGGTCGCCCTCACGTGTATATTGCCCCGACATTTCTCACCCTTGTTAGGGGAACTCCGATGTCTGCCAGAGCAAGGAATTTAACGCACCGGAAAGACAATGATTACTTTTGGTGCTTACGGTTGGGCGTTTTATTTATTTCCGCCATTGCTGAATATCATTTCGTTGGTGGGGAGCCAACGGCACGGTTAATGCCCGACTTAGACGGAATGCGTTTAAAGTCCATAATTTCCGCTTCCTTTTCAGGTGTTTCTCAACTAGGGTATGCTTAATAGTGCTCTAGGTTCCGTGAGGCGCACTTGATGGCTTTCTTTGCGGCGACGAATCCTTAAAGGGAAACTGCATGGGCACGGGGGGATTTCTTGCGTAGTTTTTGAATAATAAATACCAACATGCCTATACCCCGCCATTTCGATTTGCCGGCCGGATCCCGGAATTGTTGACTTTAGTTTTGACCTTTCTTTAATACAAACAGTACGGGAAAATGTATCCTTAAACCAAGGATAACAAATTGAGAATTTAAATAATTTATTCGGTGGATTGGAGGAGAAAATGTTACAGTTGTTGATTTAACCTTACAAAAATCAGACTTTTGGTTTATTCAATTACGGAAATAAATAAGTAATAACATCGCATTCTTAGAAACTCTTTTTTAAAAAAATCACTGTGTTGGAAGTTTACTTTAACCCAGGAGACATGTTTTGTACTACGAGTCCATCATGTCGTTGGATACGTCATGGTAAAATGCCTAGTAGTCAGCTTAGTTTAAGGAAGAGAACAGGTTTGAGGCAATGAGGTGCCAGGAAGATGTTGAAGGATATGGCGATAAATCCTGCGTTTGAATTCTTGAATGTTGTAGAAGTTCAGAAATTATTATCATCATTATCAGTAGCGCGCTGTGAGCCTTGGCGTCCTCAAGTGTTTTCTTTAATCGTTTTCGATCTTGCGTTCATTTCTATGTTGTCTTTATATTTGTCAATTGTTGGCACATTTTCTACTTCAGCTAGAATCGTGCATAGCTGCTCAAAATTTACCTTAGCCTTTCAATTACTACCTTAACCCAGTTTTGGAAGGATTTGGATTTTAGTAATCTATGGGATACCCCTGAAGTAGTAGTGCAAGTTTAGTTTAGTTTGCTGCAGTTTTATAGCAAAATCGGCCTTTTTTCTAGAGTTGAGCCGGACTTACAAGAGGCAGTTCATTTGTCCCGTACACGATAGTAAATTGTACTGAGGCCTCAACTTTTTTAAATGTCCCGGTTCAAAAATAATGTACTACTGGGATATGAGCGTGTATCGTGCGTTTGTAAATTACGAAGTGGAGAGACATTTCTTACTTCTTTTGCAGCAGCAAAATATCCAATCTGAACTGCGCCGAGGTGTGATTGTAAACACGAACTGGAACAACATTTTCTTATTTCTTTTGGAACAATAAAATATCCAATTCGAATTGCGGCGAGGTGAGATTGTAAACACGAACTGCATATGTAGATATTTTCTTATACCATGTTTCCATCGCACTTGAAATCCGCAGGTTTTGATAAAACGATTTGGCGAAATCCAAATGTGTTTCCATCGCACCAGGCAGTTTTCGCTTGTCATAACAAACTTGCACATCAAATTTTAAAAACCTAATTATATCAACAAAACTGAGGAATTTGGAAAGAATAGGCTGTAAAATAAGGAAAAAATATAAACATTCATTTAAGCTCCATTTTAAACGTTAAAGATAGAAAATTTAAAAATGACAAAACAAATTCGTACTGTCAAAATTTTTTACAGCTGAGAAATTTCCCCAAAATTTCCCACTTGCTGAATAGGCTGAATAGTCATTACCAAAGATTTCGATCGAGATTTCATTTAAATCTCCTCCGAAAGGCGATTTCATTTTATATGCTAAAACATGAGATTTCAAACGAGATTTCGTCCGAAATCCTCATTTTTGCCGAAATCGGAAGATTTCGAGTGCGATGGAAACATGGTATTACTGTTTTTGCCACAGTCAAATATCCAATTTAAACCGAGCCGTGGTGACATTGTAAATACGAACTGGAGAGAAATCTCTTACATTTTTGAAGGAGTGAAATTTTATACTAAAGAGACAATTCTTACATTTTTCGAGGGAGGCAAATTTTGTACTGAAGAGATAATTCTTACATTTTTCGAGGGAGGTAAATTTTGTACTGAAGAGACAATTCTTACATTTTTTGAGGGAGTGAAGTTGGAGAGATATTTCTTACATTTTTCGAGGGAGGTAAAATTTTATTTTTATTTTTTAATCTCTATCTGTAACAAATATAATATTTTCGTGTTATTTTCAATTTTAGGGAGTTTCATTTTAAATTTGTAAATATGTTTTTATTTATACAGTTAACAAAAAATTTAAAGAATATTTTTGTAATCAACATTCATAGGCACGATAATTAATACTTCCATTCATGCATTCATTATTTATCGTATCCTCTCTTTCGCAAACGCAATAGATCTACCCGCATCGCAACATTTGAGCCATTCACTACGTGACGTGCTAGCAATACAATGGCACCTCGCCTCATTTGAAGTGAGACATTGTACTGGTTCAAAAGGAAAAAGAGGCTCCTCTTACAAACTCATTTTATTATCGTGTCCTACCCAACACTACTTTTTTCGCTCTAATGACTGGGCTAAACCTTTAACCTATTCCGCCTGTACTAAGGTCACTGCCAGACATTGAAGAATGACGTGACAAACGACATAACGGACTGGTAGAAGAAAGGGTGATTCCTGCGCTTAGCGCTGCTACATAAAAAAACAATCTCTGAAAGTCAAGAGATAATAAGACGGATAATGTCCCTTAGGACCAAGTCGAAATTTGTTTTTGACTGCCAAATGTACTCTTGGTGAGCCGGGTATTCTTAATCAAGCTACGATTGTATGGGTCCCCGGTCACCGGGACTTTAGAGGCAATCAAAAAGAGGATGTCCTGGCTAAACAGGTCTCTGCCATTGTTCAGTTCATCGATCGGGAAAAGGCCACTGGAGCACCCACCAGCTTGCTGAAGGGGGCCTCTGCCGATCGGACTTTGATGAGCTTGCCAAACCCTGGAAGTTAATTCTAACCTTACCAATTACCGGACCCTACCTCCTAAATTATCACTTATGAAGAACTCCATTTGGAGGTTATACCTTAAAGAGGGTAAATCTGCCTTACATGTTTTCGTTGTTCATCAAGACCCTGCTCGAACATTCAAGTTTAAGCGCAAGCCGCTGCTAAAGCTATCTGGCATACTGGCATAAGGTATTGGAGTGTGGTACAATAGGCCTAGTCAGTGGCCGTGGCAACTTTCGATCCCGTACTTTACTCAACTAACTTTAGCTAAAACGGATGATGTGTTAGGACAAACAAAGAGCTTGGATAAATGACATATTACAATATACGAAACAGAAAAGAGTGTCGTGGGTAGACCAAGAAATAAGTTGGTGGATGATACTGATATGAATACCAAATCAATTTTAGACTGTTTCAAAAATTTTAACCTGAAAAGGGTTTTTACGACGGGGTGCCACAATCCGTATATGTATATAAAAAGAAAAGTTTGGCTGTGTATCTGCCTGTCTGTGTGTAAATGTTTTATAGCCTCCGAAACCGCTCATCCGATTGGTAAGAAATTTTGTATATAGAGGTTTATGGCGAGTAATCTTACGCGGTCTATTTTGCTGTATATCGAACCCTTCGGGTAACTGTAGTTTACGGATATGGTAAAATCCGAAACTTTTGTTAGGGAGGTAATTTTCAAATTACTACTGCTTTTATTTGGTTTTGTTTTTTCTGAAAAAGTATGATTCCCAAAGTTTCAGATCAATTGGAAGTGATTTACGGGTAGTTGCCGTACAATTTTGTTCCAAAACTTAGATTTTGTGCGTAGGACGTCGTTCCCTGAACTTGTATTGAAGTAGCTTCGGCTGTGCCCGATTAATAAAATGTCTCGAAGCCAAATAAATAAAATAAAAGGTCTTGAAGCCAAAAAGACAACAATAATGTCAGATGTTCATCGCTTTGAGCTGTGGTACTTGGAAATTTACCTAGATTTCAAGGTGATTCATTTTTCAACATACAATAATTTTGCATGGGATATATTTTTCATTTCATATGCCAATATTTGAAAAGTTCGCCCAAAGTTGTCAATCATTGCTATTAAACGTATTAACCGTCTTCACTCATAGTGTGAAGTGTATTATACTTTTCGAAACATTTCTTATAAATTTGATTTTGGCGTCGATTCGAATGCAGAATGAGATTGCTCTTTCAGTGACATCTTCGGAAATTGCATCAACGATACTTGATGGTGGGCGTACAGCACCAAGCTCCATACACCTACATGTAACATCACTAAAACTCCCGTATTGCCACAGTCCTTAAAAAGTGCACCTGCCGATACTTCGTGTTGACAGGACTTCGCGAGGTTTCCGAGCTAAATCCAACAGATGGGTACTTTCGCTCAACTTTGCCCTTTATACTTCGGTCAAAGCCTCCAAACGGAGTGACACTTTCATTTTTGAATGTATTATCGTGGTGGGATTTGATACTCTAACTCCCCATGGAAAAAGCGATTTTGAAATTCCCAATTGTTTTGGCGTACGCCATACTATTGGCTTATGGGTGCAACGAGGCGTAGTAGACCAAATAAAATAAGTCGCAGTGCCCACAAAGACGCTCTTTAAAGAAATAATGTATTAATTTAACGAAACGGTGTTGCCTTCCATCACGACAACCCCCGACCACACACTTCTTTGCGGAATATTCTTAATGCAATTAACCTGGGTTCAAAAGCGGCCTGGGAAAAATATTTGATTGATTGTTTAGAAACCACAGAAGCTTTTCACCGTTGGCATCATGACTTTACTACAAAAATGGCTCAACATTGCCAATATCATTGGCGCATATTTCGTTTGAATAAATTCTGAACTTTTTTCCCAGACTAATATTTTTAAAAACAATGCTGCAAAAGTTCGATCCGTTTTGGTGCTTATAGTAGTTCATTTCAAAGCCAAAGTTTAGTTTATAGCTTTGTGCTTTGGCGAGAAGAATAAAATATGATAACCTTATCACGCGGTTTTCGTAATCGAATAGAAGCTGGTTTCGTAATTTATTTCGAAAAGGTCCCACCACACTGGTAATGGAAGTTGGTTAATTTTCCCTTTGACCATAAAGTAATCCTCTGAATGGCTTAATTAAATCAAGCAAATAATCGCATTCCACTTGTTTTATCACAGCCAGCGCCATCAATAAAGTATCACCAATTCAATTATGTCTTCATTACCAGCATTCAACTTTGAAATTTGTTTCAATTTATATTGGCACAGCCGCCATGCCACGCAGGCTATTTACAGCTCAGTAAACCGAGTTCGGTACAACAACACTCATTAAAGTTTGCACTTTAGGCGGCTGCGATTGGCCGTGGAGGTAATTAAAACACTGTTGCACGGCAAATTTGTGGCGTTCCGCATTTGCCGGGGTAATTGCTTACGTAATTAGTTTTCGGTCTGCATTAACTAATTGCCGATAATCACTAAATATTGTCTGTAAATTTCACTAATGTCCTTTCTATGACTACAAATGCAATATTTCGCTGGTTCAGGCAAAAAGCCATCCTTGCAAGGATCTTCGGGTTTCGATTATCGATTATCAACAAAACGGAATTGAAATGGCTACAAGGAGTCACATTTCGCCTTCCATTTCTCACAAGCCATTTGCAATTACGACTAGTTGGAAAGCCATAAAAAAGAAAGAAGCATAATCTATGCACAGAACATATACTCGGATATGTTATGTTTTCTGGGGTAAACATTTTTGTGCTCAAACTAAATTAAATCCGTCCCCCGAGGTCTTGAGCTCCATCAGAATTTCCTTATTGCTGCTCTTGTTTTTATGAACAGGACGAATTCCGAGGACAAAAATTAGAAAAGTTTTTCGAATAAAATTTGAATCGCACATCCTCTCGTCCCGGATCCTCATTTGGATTAATATAAAACCAGCCACGCACATGTATGTATGCATATGTGTGCTGGAAGTTGTGATAATCATGTTTAGACGTCGGCAGTCGTGTTATGCAAATTATAGGAACCAAGCTATCAACATGAAAATAGTGTCCCTGAAGCTCTTAAAAATATGTTGGAATAAGTGGATGGATGGAAGTTTTCTTGGATTTTTACTTGCACCAGAGGAGAACTGTTTGTGATTTCGTATAATTTTTCGCTGGTGGAGCTAATGGTGTTGTGACTCCGAAGAGAATTATAGTTTGGATATCTGTAAACAGCTCTAATCAAGGCTTGAAGGACTTTTGGGAGTTTTTCAACACTATCGTAACTTTTAAAATACACAAACAACGCTCTACTATAGCCTTGACCTCCTCAAAAATCTACGTCCATCGTTCTCGGTCTTGCGTCCAGTTGGTAATTCTAATTATGCATTAAGTCGTCTTTATATATCTTCCTAGGTCTTTCTTGTGGAGTCCTTATAAATTGGCAAATAGATTCATAAAAATTTGTTATGATCTCTCAAAATGACTAAAACTCACAAAGACAAATCAGATTGAAGAAGAACATTATGGTCGATTTTAGATGTGTTGCCCTAGAGCGACCCTGCTATCTTGTTGAAATAATTGGTTGATCAAGAATATAAACTGCACCTCCGCACAAGGCGTTTGTTTCTCTTTCCTTTACCGGTCTACTGAATCTGGGGCTGTCAATCTATATTCCGGCACCCTCACCTATCTCTGCTGCTCTGCTCTGGAGCCATCTGTGCACCATACTAGTCCACCTTGCCTTACTATAGGAAAAATCCAGCTTACTCTGCCTTGTATGTGCACGGATGGTTGCTCGAATGTTAAGGTCTTAAGCAGCATGCAGTGTGATAGCATTCTCGATTCCGGAATCTCTTTTATAATGCTGATTATTATAGAATGTACTAGCTCAAGACCAGTGCCCCCGCAGCCATTCGCTTTCAGCTGCAACGCCGCGTTTAAGGGGGAGAGCTACAATATTGAAGTGCGGATTGTCCCGGTGGTGATGGAAAGGCAGGTCTTTCTTTAAATTTTGCTTAAAATGGTTATTAAACCTTCAGGTACCATTCTGTGCCGCCAAACTAAAATCACGAAAGTTACCATGGGTCTAATGACACACAGGAATCTGCGTGCCCTGCTTTTCAAAGTATTTAGGCAGTAACAACTTCTGGTCCTTGGTAACCAGCGCTGGCCCTAGCCCTTGTTGAGGATGGAGCAAGATTGTCTTTCGGCGCCCTTTGTTCGCCGCTTTCACTTCACATAAAGTATATTTCCCGTTGTCCTAGATAAAACTTTTTTTCGAGTGCTGCCTGCTAGTCATTTCCTTACGGGATTATATATCCCCATTTCCAAGTCTTTATGGGCTGGGGGCCCCATAAGGATTTCGATGGTGGTTTTGGGGTCACAGTTCCGCCTGTAGCGGCAATAGAGAAAGTATGTTTTCTCGGAGTTGCTTCCCCGACGTTTCGCCAACAGCACCACCTTCTTTGGAGGCTATTTGAAGCTTCTCCTGCCATCAGCCCAAAATTCCAGTGTTCACCATCCTGACAACGTCATCTCTGTGAATTTTATGCTGTGCACTTTGTGGAATATTCTCCAGTCCTACACCCTTGGGGTCTTCTTTTGGACCCCTATCCTTTCAACATAATGCCAGTGGGGTCTTCTGTTGATGCCAGAAAGTACCCGATTATAAAAAGGCTGCGCAGCAGCTTGTTCCCGTCTACAGCAACAAGGCTTGCTCATTCCAACGCTTATAGAAGGTGTACCCACCCCAACTGACTTAGGCTGTTCTGACCCCTGAGCCAATTCGGCTACTGCCTCCAGAAGACTTCCTTGTACGGTAACTAGTTGTTTCGTGGTCAAAAGAGTCTCCGGATGGTTAGTCGCAAGCACGCCAATTCTCCAATTCTGACACTTTCCGCTATTTGACAGAACGTCGGCTTTGGAGTCGTTCTACACTTCATTATGCGTGCGTCCGACTTTTCTGAAGGCTTTTCAAACCGTATGGCCAAAGCCTTCGCCCTTTTCGCCGGGTTATTATGCCCTAGAGAACATCCAGTTGATCTAACCCTCTTCTTATTGAGAAAATCGGTATCCTTTTCTTCCTCGAAGCCACGTAGATCCTACACGGGAGTAGCCAGCTTCCAGATATCGCTTAAAACGTTTTCGGGCTTCGCTACCCCGTCTACTGAAAGCGGTCGTTTTTTGAGTAGCCCATCCGATTAGGTGCCCTTACTCCCGCAGGAGATCTAAGGAGATCTCACAAAGAAGGAGTGATTTCAACGTACTCTATCCCTGTGTTTACAGGCTCAGACTGTCCTCCCTGAAGAAGAATTCCGAAAACTCTTCTTCACAGGGACCACACTCGAAACGCATGCATGGATCCAAAAATATCTAACTGGCCTTGCAGGTCGTTTTTTTGGGAGCTTTGGGACCCCAGAAATGTTTGGAATGTAAAGAAGTGCTCCATCTTCAAAAGTTTTTTTAAGGTAATTTTATATTAATTCCAAGAGCTCGGCGAGAAAGGACGGTCGCCCATGGCAGAACTTCGTATCGCCAATGAAAGGCTAATTCAAACCGAAGTTCGCCTGGTATCCGCAGTACATCGTTAGTAGTATATTCACGCAGTACCATCTATAACTTCAGCACGATTGTTTATACATTAGGATTGCAGTTTTTATCGAGTTTAGATCCGCCGTATTCAGTTTGCTCCATGAGTATTGATGACAGGGAGACTATACAAGGAGATATAACTCCGTGTTGTCACTTTTCGTTTGATTAATGAGGGCGCCACAGTCACATGTGCCCCAAAAAACATGGCGGATTATATTCATCCGGTTCATGGCCAAGTTCGTTAACTATTAAAATATTTTATCTTTACGTCTAACTTGAAAAATCAGCTTCTGCTTTTTCGTATTTAACCATTTTTTGGATTTTCCAATGAATTTTTATTAATTCCCAATGATTTTTTTGCATTTCGGCTGACAATTTTGAAGATATCGTCGAAATGGGTAAAATTCAGCTAACTTCATGTGGGGCACGTCAGCTTTAGGCGACATCTGTGGCCAAAAATGAATTAGAAGTTTAGTTTCTGCTACGCATCAATTTCCGGTTATTTTCCCCATAAGAGTTATATCTCCTTGTATAGCCTCCATGATTGATGAGTACATAGACTTGGCTAGCTAACAACAACTCCCTCAGAAAGTGTCATCAAAATTTTATTTTTTGCTAGAAATTGTTTTTCGCATTCATTTTGGCGCCCCTTACCACCTACTCCACTCGCTCTACCCTAGGGCCGGCGCTGTTGGCTGGCAACCTCCATCTGGAAGAATTTTACTTCAGACTATAGTTGTACGGCGAGGGTTCTGCAACTCCTGACAGTGTTTAACTTCTGATGTAGGGAACGAGAATAGTTTTGTCGAGATTAAAATTTAGTCCCCCACTGGCGCACCAGCTAAAGACTACATCGGCTGCTTGTTACCGGCCGGCGTCTTAAAATGAAACCTTCGGTTTCGCCTGTTACCACGATGACAAGATTTTCTGCGTGACCTTGACCGAATAACTCTCGGCGGTTGAGTAGATTTAGGGGTTTATATACCACAAGGCACTACAGGAGTAGAGATATAACACCTCCCTATGGATATCCTTTCTCTATAATGCACTCCGGAGACCCCTCAAGATGAGAGGCCACTAGTTTTCGAGTTTACAGTATACAATATCCAGCCGCAGAAAGTACTACTTAGAGTCCTAGCTACAGTATCAAGGGTGTATTATCAAAGGCTCCCTCGATAACAAAGAAGTTCTCCAGCGTAACCCCTTTGTTTAGTGCTGTGCATTCTACCCTGAGGAGCAGATTGCGCAGTGCTTTCTCAAGGAACCTGGTACGCAAGCTGGTAGGAGTGAAGATGAGTTTCCCTTATCATCCTGTCTTAAAGGCAAAATACGAAAGACTTTTCTAACACACTTAATAGTTTCGTTGATGACGAAACTTTGTGTATGCTTCGAAAATATGATAAACATACAGTGCGCCATCTAGACCTTCGGTATTTCAACATTGAATAACTCTGAGATTTTTTTGCCGATTTCTACAAATGTACATAATTCTGAATCGTCATTTAGTACCATTTTAGCTATGAGTCAACACACAAAGAAATAACGTGCTGAAATTGTAGTACTTTACATTGAAAACAACCGTTCAATTGTGGAAATTGTGTGTGCTTATCATAAAAAATATGGAAATTCGGCGCCTTCAGGCAACACAATTCGTATGCAGTTTGTTAAAGAAAATCTTTAAGTATGGGTCTGTACCACCCGCCAGAGTACCGTACGGCCACGTCCGTGACGCTCCAATAAAGTTGTTGAAGCGGTAAGAGGGAGTGTTGGCAAAAATCCAAATGTGTCGTATCGTTGCCGATCTCAGGAGTTAAACGTGAGTTTGTGTGTTCGAAAATGCGTGAAAAATGTCTGGTGACCTTCTATTTTCAACATGTCGGCGCACTCCTTACTACTCTCGTTAATTGGTTATTCAGGGCCACCCACGAGGAGATGGCGGTTAGTTGACGCTAAGCTTACCACTACACATTGCACCATGCCGAGAATGTTATGACGGGCTTCATTTTCTACGTAAAAACTTATTGAAATAAAAACTATTTGAACATTGGAAAAGTTTCAAAATGAAAACAACAATCCTTACAGATAGTTTTTATAGCATATGCACATATGCGCTTTTTAGTTGCTAATTGGGACTCCATAGAGATTCACAAAGTTATCCCGACGTTTTTCTAATATTCTGTGGTAAATGTTTACAATTTCATAATTTGAAAAATAAAGATGCTTTCGCAATACTTGAAAGGAGCGAACTATAAAAACATCATTAAATTGAAGTGTAAATTGAAGATTCAAAGTTTTGCTGAGCAGTTAACCTAAACCATCTTTATTTATCAACTAAAAAGGCAACTTTTCACCACTTACAGCAAGCCCGCATACAGCTCCTTATATAAGCTACCCAAAGTCGCATCTTTATCCGAAGGTATTTAAAAATTTATCCGGGAGAAAGTTCCCCGGCGAAATCCAGTCGAAGAAAGATTTTCAGCCAGCAAGCGACAGAGCAGCTCCACTAACTTAAAAAACTTTTACTGCCAAAGTTGCAGCGAAAATCCAACAATTATTTGGTTACATTTTCAAGGATGCTAGTCGGATTCAGGACAACAGTTTATTTTCAAAAAAAAAAGAAGGAAAAGGAATTGTTAGTAATGTCACAGTCAACACTGATCGGAAGGGTCGCAAGGGCCCTTATAAAAAAACTTGTTGAACTTAAAAACTTCGACGACAGATTTTCTTTCCCCCTCCCCTACTTCATCTCGTTGCACAACTCAACTTTTAATGGTGGCATTGTGTCTTGGGGTTAAATGTAAACCGGTAATATTTTAATGAATTGTCATCCTTAATAAGCCTTATACATTTGCCCATAACTATGGAAGTTCCCAAAAGTATGGCTGTGATAAAGGCTCCCCAATAAAACTTGCTCGACCATAAAAACTATGTGACAATCATGGTGGCAGCCTCAAATATTTAACACACTATTCCTCCATAAGCCAAAGGGACAATTGATTACCTTTCCACATCGCTTCAACACCCACCTCTGACCCTCTTTTATGTCGAAATATCGAGAGAAAACAGTGGCTACACGTAGAGCAAAGTTTAACGTCCTGTCGACCATTCCACCTCTTGTAAGTGCTTAACTTTGACTAGGAAAAAATAGTAGTTACGGAAGTATCGATTTTTTATGGAAGGACATCCAGCAGAAGCACAAAAGCAGCCAGGCAGGATTCCTCGCTCCGGCAGTCTGCACTCGATACAAGTCACAGGATCCGGTAGATGAATGAAGGACGGCTACCAGGTGATGCTCGAGCAAAACATATGCAGGGAAGTGTTGAGTGGCACAAAACTGGACATTAACTAACGAGCAGAGACCATGCATTTTATGCATATGTGAATTTTCATTGGAGGGGGTGAGTCCAGCAAGATGCGGGGCTTTTATGCAGGTTTGGAGAAAACGTCGACGTCTCCTTATCAGATTATCCTTACGCTCTACTTGAACTTTTCAATTAAGATATTCGTGTATGGAAAATTTGAAAATATGAAAATTTTTCGAGACTTGATTGGGTTTAAAACTCTCATAAAGTTAGTATGGGGAACTATTTCGAAACAAAAACTACGGTATGACTGGTCCCAAGCCCTGTTGACGCAAGAAGGATTAGATAAAGGAAGTCCAAGACCTAGATGTCGACCAATTCCAACACCCAGTGGAGATGATCATAAACAAAACACTTATGGATTATTTAAAATCCTGAATATCAGACAATACGGCTTTAGACAAAAAAGGCCCACCTATTAATGCAGAACAACTCAACTAAACTATGTATCGTATTGATGAGACTAGTTTGATCGCTTTGGATATTTCCAAGGCTTTTGAAAAAGAATGTCACCCTGCGTGATGACCTGCCCGGTGGCCCACTGTATTCATATGGATATACTGTTGAGAATTTAAATTTTTTATATCAAGATTTGGCCCTCCGCACACGAGCCGACTGATTTGCAATCAAAATGAAACCCCTGTCCACACACGAGCGCAACTGATTTTGGACCAATCGGTATTCTGTAGCCCTATAGTTTTTAGTCACGGATATTTTTTTTTATGTGACAGACTAGGGGCTTAGGGAAAGTCCCTTTGTACTGTCGACAATCTATTTTTTCGTATACGATGTCGAACAGCAGCTCTAGCCGGAAGATAGATAGAGAGAAGAGGAGAGAGAAAGAAGGGAAGGAACTGTCACAACCTAGCCGCGATATTTTTGCATTCCACCTACTCGCAACCATTTCGCGACTCTGACATCGGGGCATCGAGAACAACTCGCTGGAGTGTTATGCCTCCTGAAACGAGTTGAATCTCATGAACCAACCGATGTCGTGCGCTTGGTGGAGCGGGGAAGGACTAGGGAAGGCTATGACAGTAGGAGGAATCAGGAATGTAAAGAGGGAAGAAGAAAGAAGGAAAGTTATGTAGGTGGGAAAGTGGAAACGGCGAGGGACCATGGGGCTGGCCGGGATTCGAACCCGGGACCTCTGGGATAGCAGTCAGGCGCCTTACCCCTAGACTAACGAGGCCCCCTACAGTGGGTGATCAACGAATTACGATCACTCAGATATTTTCTATAAAATAATAAAACTAATTGTTTTTTGGGAAGTATTATAGAATAATTTGTTGTTATTTTCGCTGGAATTTGTTCCAGGTAGCTTCAGGGGGAAATGCGAAGTTTTTATCGGCCTGTCAGCAGGTAGAAACCCTTATTTTCCAAGAGATGAAAAGTAATGCCCATCCCACCTGAATTACTTTCTTACGTAGAACTACTACCTTTTTAGATAACATATAAATATACTGAAATATTGAAAATAAAACTATTCTGAGATTGGTCGTGATAGGTGAAAGTGAAGTTCTCTTGTAAAAAAAATTTGTAAAGTGTGTCAATTAGACGCTAAGCATCTTACAGTGAAAATTAAGAGATTTTTTAAAAAGTTTTAATAATGGGACGTGCAAAGGACATTAGTGACTTAAAAAAAGTTGCCATTTCAACGCTGTTGAAACAAAAAATTTCTTACGCAACAGTAGCAAAAATTACAAAAAATCTTAAATTAGGACTGTCTCCACGTGCAAATAAACGCAAAAACTGCGGTGGAAAACGGAAGACAACGCCGCGTATGGACAGGAAAATTGTTAAAACCGCTCTACAACATCCCAACGCACCCATTAGATCATTGAATGCGGAAATAGAAGAAGAAGGCATCAATTTATCTGCAGTTACATTGCGAAGAAGACTTTACGAAGCAAACATAAAATATAGGCGTCCCGCTAAAAGACCACGAATCACAGAAGCGATGAAGAAGAAACGATTGATTTGGGCGAAACTTCACAAAACTATACGGAAAGCGATTGAGAAAAGGTAAAAAAAATTTTTAATTTGTTTTAATTCTTTAATATGTATATTGCTTTATGTTTGACGTTTTGATATTACAATTTTCTTGAATTTCCATAGGTTATTTTTAGCGATGAGTGCCGCTTAGAGGCCTTGACGGAATCAACCCAATTTGTTAGAAGACGACCGCAAGAGAAATACCATTTAGCCTGCGTGGTAACAAGAGTGAAACATCCCCCCGCAGTGATGGTATGGGGTTGCATAACATCCCAGGGATCAGGACCGTTGCATTTTGTAGAAGGAAATCTTCGGCAATACCAATACAGAAACATTTTACGGAATGAGCTTATACCATTTTTGGACCCCTTACCTCTCGGAAGATCGGAATACATCTTTATGCAAGATGGGGAACCTTGCCATACAGCGGCATCAATAAGAACTTTTTTCGATGAGTAGGAAATTTTGATTTTACCTTGGCCAGGCAATTCACCGGATATGAATCCTATCGAAAACTGTTGGCACCTTAAATCCTTAGTTTATTAACGGCAGAATTCAAATATTAATATTTTAAAAGAAAATATTCGTGATATATGGTTAAATAACGTCGACTTTAAGAACTTAGTGATAAGAATTGTGAAAAGTATGCCAAATAGAATTAAGGGCCTGTGTGAATTGGGACTAAATTGATGACTAAACTAAATTTTGCAGCTTTTGTCGTTAATGTAGGGAATTGCTGTGTGAATTCATTTGATGACTAAATTCAATTGACAATAGTGTTTACTTTTATAATTTATAGTATATGTTTTGTAATACAGTAAGCAACTAAATTTATGGATGCAGAAGATATCATTATTGACAACAGCCTATTAGTTCTTCACCTTATTTTCCATTGTATTGAACTATTTTGAATCAAATTCAACATCAATTTAGTCAACTGTCAAAAATTTAGTCTACTCGCCAAAAGACTAAATACTGTATTATCGACACTAAATTTTAGTCATCGAATTCACACAGGCCCTAAGGAGCTTCTGAAAGCAAGAGGTGGCTTTACTAAATATTAGCATATTAAATAAAACTTGTAATGAAAATACTTAAGTTATGCTGTTATGATACTTGCTTTTTTTCAGCGTCTATTTTTTAAGTATGAAAAGACAAGGACATTTTGATATGAGCGAGAAGGCGGCTTTGCATTTTCGTGGAGTTTCCATTTTATAACTAGACAATTGTAAATATTAAGGGCCTGTGCGAATACTGGCTAAATGACTAAATCTTTCCACGAAATACTAAATCGTTCCAAAAAATTTCCAAAGTTCAATTTAGTTCGGTTGGGGTGTGCGAATTCTCAATTGACTAAATTTGACTTTGACAGAATGAGATTTGAGTTTCGTTTCTCAGTTTTAATTTAGGGCCTGTGTGAATTGGGACTAAATTGATGACTAAACTAAATTTTGCAGTTTTTGTCGTTAATGAAGGGAATTGCTGTGTGAATTCATTTGATGATTAAATTCAATTGACAATAGTTTTTACTTTTATAATTTATAGTATATGTTTTGTTATACAGTAAGCAGCTAAATTAATGGATGCAGAAGATATCATTATTGACAGCAGCCTATTAGTTCTTCACTTTATTTCCCATTGTATTGAACTATTTTGAAACAAATTCATCATCAATTTAGTCAACTGTCAAAAAATTTAGTCTCCTCGCCAAAAGACTAAATACTGTATTATCGACACTAAATTTTAGTCATCGAATTCACACAGGCCCTTAGTCAATAGCTGTCAACTTTAGCCACCTCGTGAAAAGACTAAATCGCACTGCAATACCGACCTTTCCAATAATTTAGTTTAGCCGCAATTTAGCCAGTATTCGCACAGGCCCTTAAATACTTTTTCGTATCTATAGCAACATGATACTATCGTAATCGCATATATTTAAAAGTTTTATTTTCAATTTCCCTAGCAACCACGAACTTTTAATTTTGTCAACAAAAAAAAAGTCTGTAAATGTTAAAAATTAAAATAAAGATCCCGAAAAAGTATGAGAAGTTTATACTTTTTCTGGAACTTTTCGAGTTAGCCGAACTTTTTCGCGTAGATTAGCTTCAATTTTCTCATATTGCTAGTCCCTCTTGCTCATGCCAAAAATGCATAAAGAATTTTTGTCCCTTTCTAAAGTTGCTGAAAAGTTTAAAATTTTTCTAAAAAAAAGTAAGTGTCATAATGGCATAATTTGAGAATCGCAAAGTGTCAAATCCTCACTCACTTCCCTCCCGTCGGATCTGGGAATCGAGGCCAAAACTTCAAGTGTAACCAAAAATGTAGTATGAAGAAGTCGATTGAAACAACTTATTTGCTACCACCCCAGATCTTATGGGGCAATTCGAGCCAGGCTCCAAATCTGCGTTGTGTCTTGGATGAACTTCAAGCTGGGCGAGCTTTCACCGTTCTCCGTTAAAGTTATTTCCATATTAGTCCATTAAAAACGCGGGGGGGGGGGGTGTTCCAAAATAACACCGTTAAGAAAATCGAACCCTAAAGGTTTTTGGGGTCGCTGATCACGAAAATCGGGGTCCCGCGGTCCTAAAACATGGGCGTCACCCTTAAAAATGCAAAAAACACCCCTTTTTAGGGGGTTTTCGCGATTATTTCAATAATAATGAAAACTAATGCAATGAAATACACGTTTTTTAATATTTATTTGCGAAGGTGGTTGATTTGTACTAAATCAAGGCGAACTTTATGATAAAGGGTAATCCTAAAGGGTTGAAACCACCCCTAAATCGGCTAAAAATAGAAAAATCGTAAAAATTACTTTTTTTCAAGTTTATGTTTTAAATTCGATTGCGGGGGGGACTGCGGTAAGACCTATGGGGTGCGACAGCGAGGGAGGCCCAACCTTCGCTGGAAGGATGGCGTGGACCAGGACGCTCAGAGTTTAGGGATGCCAAACTGGATGACATCGGCTCAGAATCGGGACCGGTGGAGAGAACAGTTGCGCGAGGCCAGGACCGGATCCCGGTTGTAGAGCCGTTAAAGAAGAAGAAGAATAACAATGCAACACCAAAAAGATGCAGTGTTCGATCCAAGACTTTCAATGATTTTTTCATATCAAAAGTACGAAAAAATGTCTGTAATGACCCCTACTGTATATTAAAATTCTTATAACCCCAATTGCAAAATAAACGGAAGCTATAGTGCGCTCCAAAAAAATTGGAAATTGGTCAGGGGAAATGACAGTTCCACACACATTAACATTTCGTGTATGAGCTAAATACTAGCGCACGTGCATTGTAGTTCCCCTTCGAAATACGTTTACGGGCAAGAACACTCCGCATAGCCTCTGCCGAAGACAAGAGGGTTAATGAGACCGTTCAATTGTGATTGGTAATATAAATGAGAGGGTGATTTAGGTTTCTAAACGAACGGAGTGACACTTTTCTTTTCCAATGTACTTTCGTGTTGGGATTTCAGACTTCACTGCCCATGAAAAAAGCGATTTTGAGATTCCCAATTGTTTTGGCGCACGCCATACTATTGGTTAAGGGTGCGACGAGGGCCATCGGGTTCCAGCTAGTTGGATTATATTGGAAATTTGTGAATTATTTTTGAAGAAGTTAATTTAACATTGAATTATATTCGAGGAAGTCAATTATTGTGCAGAAAATAAATAATAATACGGGTATTGGTAAATTTATCGTTCATTGAATCACAGCTTTCCGGAACCTTTCTATTAAGTTAGAATTTAAATTGCTAAATCTACATAGTGATCTGGATAGTAAAAAAAATTCTCGTCGCTTCCATACTATAACCCGTTGAACTGCGGATGATAGTGCTAACCGTTAATTTGTGCTATGCAGAATTTGTTTAAATTAAATTCGGTTCAAACAGGTCTTTTGAATTCATCTACAAATTTTGTAATGGTGGATTATGGTTCAAACCAACACTAGTAGAAAAGATAGGTCCTCCAAACATCAATAATGCAGTTGTAGTACATGCGAATTCTACAATCAGAAATTGTACGGCTTATACAAAGAATGTACACTTTTAAACAATCCAAGCTATTGCGTTCACGTTGTGCCGGTCATGTCCAAATTTGTGATTTTTTTTAATGTGAAAGACTAGAGTCTCAGGAAAGGCCCTTTATAGTATTGACAATCTATTTTGTTCGTATAGAGTGCAATATATAGTTCGGGCTTACCACCAAATTCCAGTGGCGGCAGAAGACATTTTCAAGACGGCAGTAACAACACCTTTCGGCCTTTTTGAATTTTTACGTATGCCTTTTGGCGTAAAAAATGGAGCGCAGACGTTCCAAAGATTCATCAATGAAGTACTACAAGGACTTGACTTTGTTTTCGTATACGTAGATGACATTCTCGTGGGCAGCCGAACCCCAGAGGAGCATAAAAAACATCTACATATATTGTTCGACAGACTGCAAAAGTACAGCATAAATGTAAACCCACAAAAGTGTGTATTGGGTGTCAACAAACTAGAATTTCTCGGACATACTATCTCTGAACTCGGAATCGCTCCTTCTGAAAGCCGAATACGTGCAATAAAAGATTTCCCCACACCTACTAGTGTTAAGAAACTACAACGCTTCCTAGGAATGGCAAATTTTTATCACCGTTTCCTGTCCAATATAGCACAAATAGCCATGCCTTTACACAAGTTACTCCAAAAAGGTCCTAAACGGAAGTCCAATAATGCAGAATTTTCTTGGTCAGAAGAACATGATATTGCTTTCAATACTATTAAACAAGACCTAGAAAACTACACCTTACTCGTTCACCCAGATCCTAATGCCAAAGTCAGTCTATGGGTAGACGCATCTAGTGATGCGGCAGGAGCGGTGTTACAACAACTTAACGGTAATAAATGGGAACCATTGAGTTTCTTTTCAAAAAGATTAAAACCTTCCGAAACAAAATATTCCACTTTCGATCGGGAACTTTTGGCAATATATCTAGCTATCAAAAGATTTAAACATTTTATAGAAGGCAGAAACCTTACCATTTTCACAGACCACAAGCCCTTGACCAGAGCCATAGGCTCGAAATCGGAAAAATCACCAAGGCAAACTACACAGTTAGATTATATCTCTCAATTCACAAACGATATAAGGCACGTGAAAGGGCAACTAAACGTCGTCGCTGATACACTCTCGCGAGCACACATAGACGCTATCCACCATGAGAAATTAGATCTAACCAATTAAAAGATCAAGAGCTCGAAGAGATTTTAAACCCAAGAGACGACAAAAAGGTTCGGTGGTCTTTAATAAAAGTTACTATTCCATTGGAAGAGCAGGAGATTTGGTGCGAAGCTTCCACGGGAACTAACCGACCTTACGTCCCAAGGTCACTGCGTCGCGTAGTTTTTGACACAATGCATGGCCTTTCCCATCCCGGCATAAGAGCGTCAAGGAAGCTGATAACGGCTAAATATTTTTGGCCGCACATGAATTCTGACGTCAATCGATGGGCTAAGACATGCATATCTTGCCAGAAGGCAAAAGTCACAAAACACACCGTCTCTCCCCACGGAAATTTCAAGGTACCCACTGGCCGTTTTGAACACGTGCACATGGATCTAGTAGGTCCATTACCACCGTCAAACGGATATACATACCTCCTTACCATAAAAGACCGTTTTTCACATTGGCCAGAGGTTTTTCCGCTAAAAAACATTACCGCCCCAGCTGTAGCTAACGTTTTTATACACCAATGGGTTGCTAGATATGGAGTACCAAGAACCATAACAACGGACCAAGGTCGACAGTTCGAATCCACACTTTTCAATGATCTCTCCACTCTCTTTGGCACTCACCGTATTCGAACCACAGCTTATCACCCTCAGTCAAATGGGTCAATAGAAAGATTGCACCGCCAGATTAAGGTAGCAATTCGAGCCAGCCCTGAGCCCAAGAAATGGTACAATAGTTTACCCTGGATACTCCTAGGCATCAGATCCAGTATTATGGAAGATTTAGGCGTAACACCGGCACAGCTTCTTTACGGTCAAGCATTACGATTACCTGGGGAATTAATAGCCGATGACAATACAAAAAACCTAACTCTAAACACAAGCATTGCAAAAGAAATGTGCGAAACAATAGCAAATATTCGACCGCAAATTTCGCGTAAACGAACACAAACAAAAATTTTCATACCTCAAGATTTATTCACTACTCCATACGTTTTTGTGCGCGAAGAAATTTATAAAGGCAGCTTACATCCACCTTATAGTGGACCACACAAAGTAATAACAAGACACGAAAAGTTTTTTAAAATTTTACTCCAAGATCAAGAACGCGTAATAACAATTGATAGACTAAAACCCGCTTTCATATGCAATTCAGAGCCACTCACGGAAGTTCCCGATAATATTAAAAAATATGAAAGAAAAGTTACTTTCAAATTATAGATAAATATTTTATATATACGTAATAAAAAAAAATAATAATAATACCTAATAAAAATAAACATAAAAGAATATAAAACATAATTGCGAATAACATTAGGAATGTATCATATTTTTACTTATAAGAGAATCTTTGAACTTGAATTATCATTACTTTTGTTAAAGGGGGAGTGATGTAGCCACCCTTTATTATCTTTCAAAATTTTATCATTATCTATCTAAATATGAAGTAGCAATCAACCATTACCTAGAATATGCAAAACTCAATCTCGCACGAAACTGTTATCAAAAATAACGGTAGTCTTTAAGAGAGCTACAGCCGAACGCAAAGACATATTATTCCTTGCTAAATAATCCGTGCTGCGACACGGTCAAGAGTTTTGCTTTCGGCTGCGAGCCAAAAATTAAACCATTAGTTAGTGACCTCAATAATTATATGAAACCACGCGGAATATATAAATATAATGTGTAACAAAACTTATGTGGTGTTTTAAACTTAATTGTTTCATAGTAATAGTACCCACAATGACGAACAGCAGTTCTAGTCGGGGAGGAAGGAACTGACACAACCTACCTCCATACCTTTAGTTCACCTACTCCCAACCATTACTAACGCGACTTTGACATTGGGGCATCGAGAAACAACTCGTTGGAGTGCCTCCTGAAACCAGTCGAATCTCATTAACCAAACGATGACATGCGCTTCGGTTTAACGGTGAAGCGCTAATGAAGGCTATAAAAAGAGGAATCAGGAATGTAAAGAGCGAAGAAGAAAGAAGGAAATTTATGTAGGTGGGAAAGTGGAAAAGGCATAGGACCCTGGGTCTGGCCGGGATTCGAACCCGGGACCTCTGGGATGGTAGCCAAAAGCCCTACTCCCTAGGCTACCGAGACCCCAAGGATGACGCAAGGATACCAAAAAATCCCTGTATCTACTACCAATTGGCAAACTACAGCCAAGGTAGGAAGATAAAGTTAAGGCTGGTACAGCAAAACTGCTCAATACAAGAAACTGGAAGCGATCTGCGGAGACGTCTGGAGAAACAAGCTGGAGCCCTCTCCTTATGCATCCATCAGTCTACACTTAACCTTTCCTATTCTTTTTCTATTTTCAGGTCAAGCTTGCTACTAGATATTGCACCATGAGTTGAACGACATTACGATCTAGTGGTACCAAGGGTGATTCCTGAACTTGACCATAAAAAAAGGCTTGAACTGTGTTGTAGAGCCATTGAAGAAGAAGAAGTTTCTACCACCAAATGGTGGTCACTAGCAATGTCTGCTCCCATACAGCAACTGACATCCTCTACAATAGTCTATCTCTCCACTATTTTTCCGATTAAAGTTTGCTGATCACATATCGAAAGAAATGTCCAAAGTACTAAGAGACTGTCTAGCCTCTTACACATAAAAAATTGCTGAACTAATCAAATCGGATTTGCTCGTAATTGAATCTCTAAAAACAGCAGGATAATTTCATGAATACGCTACAGGAATTTTCTCTGCTGCCCGGATTAAGCAGATTACCCCCCGTCACAGATTTGATATTAGAAAGGCGCTCCCTGCACCATGTCATTAAATTTTCCTAGCCTAAAGATGAGAACGTGCAGCCATCACTGGCCGCTTCCTGCTGAAGTGGTTTCAACTCCAAGTTTTTCTCATCCTTTTCTTATGTGCTGAACAAGTCCCAGGACTAGACTCTGTCTCATTCCTGTTGCAGCTGCAGTTTCCACCCTGGCGCAAGATTATGACAACACTTTTGCTGGTGTATGTATGTAGTATTAAATCCCTGGGAAAATTCTGCCATGAAATCCTTGTTCCCATTTAGTTATCACATTGTGTCGGTTTTCTTCCATTTGGTGCGGTGTTGAGCTCTTATTCGAATTTATAAACACTTTGCTCCCTGTCCTCCGGAAGGATAATGTGACAATTTTAGTAATTAGTTCCATGGGGATAGCTTAAGAGTAAAATTTTGTGATAGCAGTTATATTTTCACATTTTGTGTTCGTTTTTTTTTCATTTTCATTTTCTAATCGCCCTTGTCGAGTGGCATTTTGATGGGTTTACGTTAATTTGCATTTAAGCACGTTTTATGCTCTTAATATTCATTTATATTCAGATACGAGCGATATTATAGGAAACTCAAATCCATATACATACATATATTAAAGAGCCAAGGAAAAAAGTTTAGCATTTTGCCAGTGTTAATAGTGTTTTTCATTATCCTTTTCCGAGAGAATTATTGGCTTTAAACGCTCGTAAAGAATTATAACTGACTTTTTATAGCACTTTAAACACTAAAAGAAGTCAACACTTAAGGAAGCTGCTCCGCTCTTAAAGGGAAAAGAAGCAGCATGAAAACCTCTAAAACGTGACCGGATTTTATTGAATCCGAAATAAGTCCATTTGCGGTCGTAAAATTGAAATTATTGGAGAAAAGGGTTGCTAAAATTCAAATAAGCCCGCCCTTACCTATGTAGATGGGCTCGAATCGTATGTATGTATGTAAATATCCTCATATGAATGAAAAAAAGACGTGATTCCAATAATAAATGTAAATGGTGTGTATCCTTGAATCCTTTTTTTCTTATATGAAGACCGTGATCGATAAGTTGACAACTCAATACGGCAAAATTACTACCGTGGGTAACAAAGATCGCAGAAAAGCAACGAAAAAAAAATACAGAAATAAATTTTATTTCATTTAATAAAAATGGATTTGAGAAAAAAAATTATATAAAAGGATATTGAGTGTGGCCATTGTGGGTGTATTGGTGTATTAGCATGCTCCGGGGAAGAAAGGTGGACGAATTGAATTTCACATCAATGAATTGAACGGTTGCGAATAAATTTTAGGATTGTTTGACCTTTGCACAAAAGGTCAAATTTGTTAGGGTAAATTATATCCTTAAATGGAATTTTTCTGCATGCGTTTGCTTTGCTCATTTCTAAAGTGGTAGTTACAAAATATTTCGATTTATGCCCACCCCAAATTCATTCCGAATATCTGCGTTCTTAAAAAGCAGAGTGTTTTCGTGTTGCCTATTTGTCTGAATTTGGCCTGTTTTATTTTACTATTGATATTTGCATAAAAGCGTTAACTTTATTATATTTCTGGCTTCTGAGGGATAAACACTCTACAGGAAGCTTGCGATGGTAGTATCAGCGTCATTTTCATCATAAAATGGAACTTCGGACAATATTTACTTCTAGTCGGAAAAATATAAGGCATTAGTTATAGTCCAGTTAATGTACAATTTCGCTGGAAATTCTACCAAACAGCATCGGTTTGCACCAAAATTTGGCTGTAGGTTCTACTTATCCTCTTCTTTAAAGTTGTCAATATGCCGGGGGTTGCTTTTACCCTGGGAGTGGATACTACCCCTTCTCGGGGGTGAAATTTTTTTATTAAAAACTAGAAAAAACCCGCGTGCGTTGCAACGCTTTTTAATAAAACAAAATTATGTGTGCATAGTCCGGAATAAGAAAAGGGTATAATGAAACAAAGAACAAATCTGCAAGACATGATTTTGGATATATAAAAAACTTTAGAGTTGACTATAAAAATATGTTACCTACAACTTTTATTTAACTCCGAGGTTAATCATCGGAAAACTTTTATACTACGTGCACAACAGATTCCTAGCCAATTTTATTCAGAATAATTGGCACCCTGAACTTGCCCCATGACGAACATGGCTTGAGACAAAGATTGCCAACATTTTAAGACGATACTACTGATTTGATCCTAAAAAGGACAGTTGCTGCTTCCCGTTTTCGTGTTTCGTCGTTTCCGGTCATACCGCCCGCAAGGCATTGGTTAACAATCCACTGTAACGCTTGTTTATAAACGATGTTAGATCTTTCACTTGTAAGTATTACAATGTTTGTGGCATTACTGAGTTGAGTCGTTTAAGTTGAGTTGATATTTTCGAAATCGTCATAAATGTCGCTCATCAAAATTTCCTCGTCTATTACGTCAAACAACATCCTCACTGGCATCATTCTCATTAATCTCAGAACATTTTCTATTGTATATCCTATGTTGAGGAGAATACTGAATTCTGAGTTTTCCGATTGCGCTCTCATCTTTTGCTTTAAATGACGTTTTCCATATGTCCCTAAATGGGTGATCATTTCAGACATGCATCAATATCATCGGCCCACATATTTGTCGGGACAGCCGGCAACATTTGCCCGGAATCTATGCCAATAAAACAGTTAGTCCCCAAAATAATTGGTTTTTACATCTTAAATCTTGCGGTGTTCTGTTAACAGATACTTTATTTGCCATAGTACACTCATCGCATTCCCAGACAGCCATCATGCAGTTTTGTAAAACTTTAGATTTTTTCCACGCAGGTTTTTAGATTTGTTCCACGCATGATTCTCCATATGATTTTCTTCGATCGGTATCTTAAGCGTAGAATGAGCTGTTCTTCCTGATGTGAGTAAGGTTGCCGAAATCTCTGCTACTGTCCTGATTACCTGATTCTCTTACCTACCTTTCGAAATGTTAAAAAGCGCGGGACTTTACCTATATTCTTATTTTATTAATACTGCAACTTTTCGCTAGCGCCCCATATATACTGGCTTTAGCAAAAAAGGTTTCATTCAACATAAGTTTTTACTTTTTAGTACATTTTTAAACAAAAGCATATTTTTAAGTTTTTTAAACTATATTTTTGTTTTCTACCTTTTAATTTATTATGTGTCTTCGGTTATTTTGTGGTGACCGATATTTAGAATGAGGTCACCCAGCTTACTGTACTCCACTCATCATACACTTTTATTTGGTATCCATACCGAGAGCGTTGTAAAAAAAATGTAGTCCGCCATTTTATGTTGGCTGCCATTTTGAATTTGGAATTACGCCACTCAGCTAATAGTATTCTACTTGTCATATCCTTTCATTTGATACCCATACCGATCGTGATGTAAATAAAAAAGTAATCCGCCATCTGTTTTGGCCGTTATTTTGATCCGGCCGCCATTTTGAATTTGGAATGACACCAAATAGGTAATTATATTATACTTATCATTCCCTTTCATTTGATACCCATGTCGGCGGTCAGCGAGCACAAATGCGAAATTCGGCCGCCATCTTGAAACGTCTATCTTGTTTTTTTATAAAATGGTCAGATTGCACCGTCACTTGAACTGTACATGTGTGCAAAATTTGAAGCTGATCGGTTATATGGAAGTGGGTCAAAACCAATTTTCAAGATTTGTCTACATACATACATCCATACATACATACAGGTAGAGCTAATATATAGTGCATATAAATAGCCTAAACATGCCCGCCAAAATACTGAATCTTCCAGTGAAAGTCCCATCCCAATCGGATTAGTCGTTTCCGAGATTAGCCCGAACAAACAGACAGACAGACATACAGACATACAGACGTACAGACATACAGACACACAGGCATACAGACAGACAAAAATTTTAAAAATGCGTGTTTTCGTTTTAAAATCATGTAAATAACCATATAAAATTAAAAAAACAATTATTTTAAAATCACAGACAGACACTCCAATTATATTTATATAGATAAGTATGGGAATGGATAGATTGACTAATTCTAAGCAACTTTTGTTATATAAAGCTTTTACTGAAAGTCAATACTTTTCGACTTATTCCAGAGTGGAAATGTCAATTTTTTAACAAAAAAAAAAAACCGTTTTCAGACTTTTTTCATGAATAACTCTGAAGTAAAAATGTAGTTTATAAAAAAAAAGAATACTGGGTTCAAAATATCACTAAACCCAATACTAACGGAGTAATAGCTCTTAAAAGGTTGGTTCTTCTTCGGAAAATGCCAAAATCGTAAGTTTCAACGTGAAATATCCCAAAAACAATGCATTTTTTGAGGAAAACTCATATAACTTTTTTGAAGTGCTTAAAAAAACCTTTATTTTATTTTTTATGGAAGTTCCTAGTATCGAAATTAAGCGAGTTATGACAAAAACAAAATTGGTTATTATTTTTTTGGCGGCAATAAATTGTGAAAATCACTCCCTAATTACCATCCCAATTGAAAATGATCGTTACCACTATACAATTGGCTTTATTTATGTACTTGTAATATGCTCTATAAGTTTGGCCGGTTTACAGTGCTTAGTTTTGAAAAATTTGAGCTTGAAGTGAAGAGGGCTTTTTTTCTAGTTTGCAAAAAATGGTCTTTCTTTAAAAATAACTCAAAAACTATGAAAGATACGCAAAATTTGGTAGAGTGAAAAAAATTGTAGGGTCTTTTCTAAAGCTTAAGGGTTTTCTACTTTTTCTGTACGATAAAAATTAAGTAAGATATGGCCGTTTCAAGTTTGCTTCGTTCGCAAATAGTAACGTGCGAGCTTCATAAAAAATGTATTTACATCACCTTATAGCTCTTGACCTACAAAATGGTTTTTTGTTGAACTTGATAGCTCAAAAACTAACCGAGTTATGGTAAAAGTACCAATTTTTACAGCTATCAAAACGCGTGTATTTTAGAAGATTTCTTGAAGTTATGCTTGCAAGAACAAGAACAAGCAGACTGAACAAAAACAAGACTAGATTAATCTTGCGTTTGCTCATCACTAGTTTGATGAAGAGTAGGACTCTTCTGCAATTCAACTTGTTTAAGCAGCGGAGACAATTATCCGAATAGTACCCAATTATAGATCAAGAGGAAAACGAGGAGGAAGGATAAGGTAGACTTAGAAAGGATTGAAAATAAAGAAGAAAATGATTTTGAATTATGATTTTTGATTTTCTAAATTAAGATCCATAATATATAAATTTTTTATTTTTCCTATTTTTTAAATCAAATTTTAGTCAGTTGTTTTTATAGGGGTTGTTTTTATATGGGTTGTTTTCATAAGGGTTTCAGCTAATAATTCATGATGCAATGATAATTTCTATGGATTAAACGCTTGAATCTACAATTCTACAACTATTTTCGAATAGGGGCAATTTACACCCCCAAAAAATAAAAAGCAACTCTCGGCTCATTGACAACTTTGAAGTAGAGGGTAAGTAAACCCCAAATCCAAATTTTGGTGCAAATTGGTGCTGTTTGGCAGGATTTCCAGGTTTGGCCGTTTTTTCCGTGCATTGACTGGACTATTAATGCTGACAACATAATTTATACAATTTCCTACGAAATCCGTGACCTGATAAGTCAGCGAGAATGCATGTACAGGCGTTATCGTAACACTAGGATCCCCAGATATATTATTGCCTATAAACTGATTCGCAACCAGCACTGCAGCAACAGAATATTACTACTGGTGATCGAAAACTATACCGGTCATCCAAAAAGGCCAATCTAATCTGTTCCTCTAGTCCCCTCGTTTTCTGGCTGACGTTATCCATTTCGATATGTGGAGAAGTGTCTCTGCTCCGTCCATCTTTTGCTCGGCCTGCCTACATGTATT
This sequence comes from Thereva unica, assembly GCA_949987705.1. Classification (NCBI taxonomy): domain Eukaryota; kingdom Metazoa; phylum Arthropoda; class Insecta; order Diptera; family Therevidae; genus Thereva; species Thereva unica. Next base: position 85,267,868 of record OX465284.1, read on the forward strand.
TCCTCTTCGATGATGCCAGTAAAGACCTTATAAATTCTGCTTCTATACAGGCATGAACGGAATATTCCAAACGAAGCACGGTACGCTCACAATTCTTTATGCTAATGAATTTTATGCTTATGGAGGAAAATTAAAAAATAAAGTTTCCCATTAAGCATCATCATTTGGTTCTCGTTCGATTGCGTAGGCCAAGCAGCATTGGACGTGGAGGGTACTTAGTTGGGAGACCAAAGCGATACTCGCGTTTGGTATAGTCGACTACGAATACATTCATATCTGTAAAAGAGTCGTTCATACCTCTGGTGAGCGCATTTTTTTATAATTTCTTGCCTGTAGCCGAAGCGTGCATACCCGTGTGGCGGACGCATAGGGAGCGTGCTTTTCCTCGAGATGTTAACTACATAAGTATTTCTAACCGGTCACAGCGGAAAGTCGAGTAATGCACACTCTGAGGTAGTTCCCAGATATGTTAAAAAAGTATTCATCGATTTGGAGGAATCGAGTTCTGTTGAACGAGTAAAAAGTACTCATTGTATAATTTTTTTTTCGATTCTACTCATGAGTATTTAATCGAGTACTTTCCACCGTATCCATACTTCTAACTTATGTTCATCTATGGTCAAGTTGGTCATTGTTTGTAAACTGTTTCAGAATACGTGCTTCCTTTAGACTCGTGTATCATGGTAGCACAAGCGCTAACTATTGGTATATGTGACTGTTTTACGTTGATGGTCTTTTCATGATTGGTACTGCCGTTGTGCTAATGTTGTTTGCTATACTATGTGTCCAACAACTTCTTTTCTAATCTTTTCACCAACTTTTAATAAATCTTGGAATTTGAGCCATGCAAAACTGACTTCACCTGAATTATCTTGATCAATATTAACTATTAGCCGTTTGCTAAAATATACTTTTAAACTCAAACATTTTTGGTGCATAAACAAATGTCTTTTTATAGGAAAACAACTAATATTGACATGGCAGAAAATGCCATGTCAATATTAATTGTTTTCCTTTTTTATTTAAATATTTGACAGATTAAATCACAAGCGGTAAATGGAAAAAACATTGCGCTAACATTCCATTTTTGAGTTTGTACTTTTTTGGTATCATTGGAATCGCTTTCAAAATATCTGCTTTCTACCCTTGTTCAAAAGTCAAAATTTCAAAATTTTGAATTGAAGAAAGACTAAAGTGCATTACATACAAACTTCATAGGATTTAAGAAAGTATTTTAATTTATTTAAGAAAACACTGGTATCTAGTTAATAGAATTATTACTGTTGATGCCGTATTTTACTAACAAAAAATTATTCTACTCGTCATGCCCTTTCATTTGATACCCATACCAAGGGGGTTTCCAAGAAAAAGTAATCCGCCATTTTGTGTAGGCGGCCATTTTGAATTTGGGATGACGTCACACAGCTTGCTGTATTGTACTCACCATATCCTTTCATTTGATACCCATAACGACGGGGGTCGGAGAACACAATTGCAAAAATCGCTCAACCATTGGCTCAAGTTCGATGGAAGAGAAAAGGGCAGCATTTCCGATGATTTTAAGATATCCTTTTTGTACTTTATCTATCCATGGTGAGTCAGTTTTCAAATTCCCGCCCCAAATAAAGATGTCGAATGTATGATTTATAAAATACCGTCTTTATAAATACCGTCTCTTAATAAACTTCAAAACTAGGGGTTCGCGATGGAAGCTCGGTCGCAAAATGTGGTCATACTATCACAGATCCTTGCTTAATTACGCAGAGAATTTTAAGGGATGGGTCAATCATTAGTTTTATAGCCTGCACTGATACGGATATACGGATGGTTAGGGTATTGCAAGTTTTCCTGAAAATAAGACAGTATTAATTTTGGAAGCATTCAGTTTTATACGACTCTTGCGGCCTCAATCAAGAATGAGTTCAGTGTTAATTGAATTGGACAAAAGTGCGCGATCGTCAAGACAGGATCTGGCACGTGGTTGCCATGCATTATCTAAAGCGTAATCGTAATACCAGAGATAACATAATACTCCGTATTATTAATTAACCATTAACCCTGAGTTAAACGATGATAACGCCGACCACCTTTCATTATTCTCTTCTGAGATGATTACAGATGAAGATGGCAATATGAAAGAAGTGGAAATAGAAGAGTTAGAGAGATAATCAATAAAATTGTTTCATAACCTGTAACCTATGGACTAGGCCTACTGGGGATACCATGCAAAAAGGCTGCTTGAGTTCTACTTCCAAGGTGGTGAGGAAAAGAATGCAGCGCGATGCTCGAGTTTTCTCAGCCCCATATCTCGAAAACTATTGATTCTACGTAAATTCTGTACAAGACAGTTTTATGCAGATTTGTCTAATGAACAAAGTTTACTCAACCAAAATTTGCGTAAAGCCGATAATTTACGAGATATTTGCGATGATTTTTGTGACCTTTGGCCTCTAATATCTCAAGACGCGGACATGAGATTATATGTGACTTTTGACACATCATGTAAAATGCCAAAACAAAGCTTCATGCCAATTTTCAGCTTATTACCTCAAATTCCGAGGTGAAACCCTAATTTGACTGGACTATATATCATTTTTAAAAGTAACAAAATATATCATGAAACTAAAAGAAAAAACAGAATATCTATTGAAAAGAAATTACAAAATTTACGTTGCCATGCTCTTAAGGACAGTATTTGTTCACTTTTAAGGGAACATTACCATAATTGGATAGTTAACTTAACTAACTTACAAATCAATGAAAAAATTTTAGTAATTCTATCCCTAGGACCGAATTTCAGTTACAAAACTAACAATATTAATTATATTAAACAATTAATTTTAGAAACATACACAAACCTTTCGGCATCAATAGATAGAAGTAATATTTCAAGCAAAGACAACATTAAGTATAAAATTTCTAAATATCTAAACACTAGATTTAAAGCTTTAAAAAATGAAAAATTATCTTACCCACAAATAGAATTACTAAAATGGATTAGAATGACCAATCAATTTGTTAAAGACCACAAAGATACAATAATAATTACTAGAGCTGACAAAGGAGCGAAAACTGTACTAATGTATAAACAAGAATATAACACCAAAGCTTGTGAAATTCTAGAAGACGACAACACCTATATTAAACTTAACCGTAACCCTATCAATAGTTTAGACACTGAGTGCAAAAAATATTTAAAACTCATAAATAAACCTGAACTCATAGTAAAGAATCCTAATATCGGAAGAATGTATATGAATCCGAAAATACACAAACCAAACATTCCATTGCGCCAGATCACTTCTACCATCGATACCCCCATTTACAAACTTTCTAAGTACCTAAATAATGTTTTAACTCAAGTTACCTCTAAATATGAATTTAATATTAAAAATTCATTTCAACTGGTAGATGACATCTCTAACCTACATGTCCGTGATAACTACTGTCTCGTAAGTTTCGATGTAACAGCGTTATACCCTAGCATCCCTCAAGAATTAGTTCTAAAATGTATTAATGATAGATGGGATGAGATCTATGAATTTACAGATCTTAATTTGGACCAATTTATTGATGGTATTAAACTTTGTTTCAAAAATGCAATTTTCAGCCATAATAATGTTATTTACAAACAGATTGATGGCACACCTATGGGTTCGAGCATCTCCAGCTCCCTTGCTGATATAATTTTGCAAAAACTAGAAAGAGGTATTATTCTTGATTCACAATTTAAAATCCTATACTACAAAAGATATGTTGATGATTGCTTATTAATTATCCCTTTTGACAACATTAATGCAATTTTCAATAAATTTAATAGTTACCATCCGAAAATTAAATTCACGTTAGAGCTTGAAAACAATAATAGACTTAACTTTTTAGATGTGACTCTAATTAAGTCAGGTAATAAAATCATTACTGATTGGTATCAAAAACCGATTGCTAGTGAACGATACCTAAACTACCATTCCTATACTAACTTTACATATAAAATCAGCGTAATTAATGCCTTGGTTGATCGAGCCGAGCCTTTTTACTCTCCCATCGATCATTCCACTCCAAAAATTTTAAACTCATTTATGCCAAATTATTAAAAAACTGTTATCCTCCATATATCATCAATAAGTTCATCAATAAAAGAATAAACAAATTAAGATCTGAGATGACCTCATTTTCATTTAACGATAACAATTCAAATTTAAATATTATATATACCAAAATCCCCTATGACAAAGACACTAACTACGCGTTAAATAAAATTATATGCAATAGCAATATCAAAATAACATATAAATCAATTTTGTCCACTTCTAATTTTTTCACCAAACTTAAAGACAAAATTCCGACCATTGATACTAAGAATGTTATCTATCAGATCAATTGTGGGGCGTGTGATAAAATTTATATTGGCGAAACATCTCAGCCACTGAAAAAAAGAATATATCAACATGATTACCATAGCAAAAACTTAAACCCTCTTCACAGTGCTTTAACCAAACATACATATACTGGCCATAAATTCAATTTTAAGGAAACAAAAATTTTAGACTCCGACAAATTATATGACAATAGGCTTATCAAAGAAACGTTTTTAATTAATAAAAATTTCAAATTGACTCTTAACAATCATACTGACTATAAAAATAATTTAAAATTTTTAAACAATTTCATTGATAATTATCTATAAATTGAATTTATCCCTCCATTTTTATCCAACAACCACTGCAATAAATATCAGATTTTTTCCCTGGATGTTGTCTCTCCTTATTTCCAAAGCATTTAAAAAAAAAACTCTTTCTTCATATACAGTTTACGGTTCTCCTTTGACAACGTTGCTCTGCCCGTGACCATGAATATTAACAAATCATGGGGAAAAAAAAAACAATATTTAATTTAAAATCAATCAGTGTTATATAAAAAAATTGAAGAATTTAGATATAAATGTTCTGTTTTTCTTTTAATATTCGTGTGTGCCAATATTTAATCTCTGATAAGCTTTATATTGTTAATGTCATAAAACAAATCTTTATATGTAATATGTAATAACATACTAAAAAAATGTCATTTAAAAATATTTGTAGCTGATGATGACATCAATATTTAATGTCGAAACGTCCAAAGATGTAATTATATTGTTATAATAAAGGATCACCTAGGCTCAACATAAATAAAATTTTATTCAATCATATGGATCCCACACAACCCTAATAAAGAATAATTACCTAAATTCGATTCTAAAATCAATCGAGTTAGCCAATACCGAAATACCAGAAAATAAAAAAAAAGTAACCAAAACCTCAACTAATCACCTATTTTAAAAATATCGCAAACCCTCTCACCAAGAATTTGAAATCAAGTGAAATTGATAGTGGATCTCAGACAGTCATTAAAAAAATACACGGAATGTTCTAAGAAATAGTTAAAATACAAAGCATCAGGGAAATCCTTCAATGTAGCGCTAGAGGCAAACGCTTGAAAGATGAGAAAGAAAGAAAGATGTTGCGAGAAACATTCTGTTGTCAGTTGCTTTCCTTGCCCCCCTAAAATTCTAGCTTCCTTATCCACAAACTCACCGCATGTCTTGTGCTGCGGACCATGACCACGTTCGCCTCCTTGTGTAGCTAGAAACTCGAATATGTTGCATGTTGCTAAGGGGGAGGCAATCTCAGAGGCCTGCCGAGGCAAAAAGCGTTCGGGTTTTTTGTTCTAGCTGTCGCATCTTTATACGGAGTATTATGTTATCTCTGGTAATACCCTTTATACGCGGATTTCATCAAATGAAAATTCTTCCAGCGTCATTGTCCTTGAATGGTCATTCGGAGTCGTGTATCAAGGGTGTAAAGCAGAGTTTCGAAATTAACGAAGCTGTGACGTAGCTTAGAATAGTCCAGGACAGATAGCGAAAAACTATTTAAAAGTTGAAATAAATCTACCCTGCGATTTCTTGACGCTATAATTAAGAGAAAAATCGTAGGAATTCAATGAATGTGTTTTGGATAAAATTGTAAGGTTTAATTTAACATCTTAAAAAAAATTTTAAAAACCGACTTCAGAAAAAAACCATTCCCGCGATGCACAAAAAAGGATGAAATAATTGTTTGTAATTCTTAACAACATCAATCCAATAAGAATGGATCTAGAAAGAAGAATCACTTTTGAAGACGGTGCTAACACATGTGGGTGATATATTAAGGGCATAAGCCTAACAAAGAAATGTAAACAATTGCCGAAGCAAGAGTTAGTGCAATCAAAGTCAACTACTACCTGGCACCGTCTTCAAAAGTGATTCTTCTTTCTAGATCCATTCTTATTGGATTGATGTTGTTAAGAATTACAAACAATTATTTCATCCTTTTTTGTGCATCGCGGGAATGGTTTTTTTCTGAAGTCGGTTTTTAAAATTTTTTTTTATTTCGTGCTTTTTAGTCCATTCATTTTTTAATATTGCCTGTCATTGCAAGGAGCCTACGTTTTTACGACGCCACATAGCGAAGTGTATTCTACTTGTCACACCTTTTCATTTGATACCCATGTCTGGGGTCGGGGAGCGCAATTGCAAAATTTGATTGCAGATTGTATTGTCATGCGAACTATACGTATGTGCAAAATTTGCAGTTGATCGGTTATATGGAACTGGGTCAAAATCAAGTCGCAAGATTTGTTTACACTACACACACATACAGATCAAGATAATATAAGGCATATAAAAAGTTAAGTTGCCATTGATATCGGGGAAATTAAATGTAAACAATAAAATTCTTTGATTCTTCATCCACGTCATGGTATATTTATTTATTCGATATAAACAATAGTGTTTTGAGCTGCAAATTTCGCCATAATTTCGTTCTTATCGGCTTTTGTTCTGGAAGCAAATTTACAGACGCATTCACGTCGAAAACTTGTTTAATGGAACAAAATTCCCCGAAGGAAATTAAAAAATAATTATTTTGTCGATATATAGAAAGAAAAGCACCGCGAGCCCTTGGGATCGAACTCGCACCCCACAGATCCCACAGACAAGAATACTTGTCTCTAGCCCTTTGCGCTATGTCTCTATGTCTCTAGCCCTTTGCCGCTGACCAATATGTTAATAAATCATTTCAGAAAGAAGAAAAAGAGAAAAAGAAAAAAACCGGCTGCCCCGACCGGAATCGAACCTGCAAACGCCACACTACGCTGAATCGAGGATCCGACGCTCTACCCACTCCGCCATCGGCCTGCTGCCAGATTTACAACAATAAAGTAATTTGTTCGGTGCCCATGAAATGTTTAGGTTGAACTTTAACAGGGTGAATTTTAACAGTTTTTTCTGCCTAACTTCGAACTCCGTAATCAGAATTTAGAAAAAATTTAACGGGACCACCGTGGGAAGCTCCCCCTTCAAATGAACCAAAAAAAAAAGCAAAACAGTTATTGGGTTACAAAGTTATGCGTGAACAGGACCACAAAATACCTACACGTCGAATTGAGTAACCTCCTCTTTTTTTGAAGTCGGTTAAAAACACGATTAAAAACCACCCTTTTTCCAGTTTTTTTTGGATAAAACCCTTTTCTTTTGAACTTTTTTTTGAAAATCGTTCTTCGACAGTTTTATTAACTTGTTTTTCACCTGTTCCACAGGCCCAATTTTATTCGAAATATATTCATATAATTCCTACGATTTTTCTCTTAATTATAGTGTTGAAAAATCGCAGGTTTTGTTTGTTTTTAAGAAAAAGCTCAAAGAGCTCACGAAGAAAACTCAAAAGAAGAGTAAAAGCAAAAAAATCGAAAAAAGGGTGGTTTTCAAACGAGTTTTTAAGGTGTTAAATCAAACCTTACATACATTTCATGAAAATGGGGTTGTAGAGCAACTCTTTGGGTATAAATTGGGCACATCAAAAAATTTCTAGGACCACTGTTGTTATGTAGTATTTTTTGTTTTCCAAAACAACATTTTTTTCGTACCCAAAACGTGAAAAAACGTGTTTTCGCTACTATTATTAGCTTTTTACCACCTGTTGTCCTGGAACAATTTTATCCAAAACACATTCATTGAATTCCTACGATTTTTCTCTTAATTATAGTGTCAAGAAATCGCAGGGTAGATTTATTTCAACTTTTTTGCCATTGCTCCTGGACTAGAAGGGACTATGATTTATCAAAACTAGAAATAGAACAGGTGACAGGGGACCACGGCAAAGATAAGGCTGGAGTTGATAATTGACGCCATCCAGTATTATCTTCATTGAACTGCCGGAAAGGGGAGTCTAAATCCATTCGTAGAATTGAGTCAATATCAATAAGCTTGCAGCTAAGCTAACAGAGCTGAGTGCCATACTTTATCGAAAGCTTTGGAGATATTTAGAACCAACCAGGCTAAACTCACCAAATAAATGCAAGCTTTGATTGAAGTGTTCTAAAAACACCATTTCAAAAGTGAGTATCTTTTTACCAAGCCCCTTTGTACTGTCGACGAATCTCTTTTGTTTTCATATAGATTGCAATGTCGAACAGCAGCTCTAGTCGAGGAGGAAGGAACTGCCACAATCTAGCCGCGATATTTTCATTCCACCTGCTTCCAATCATTACTATCGCGACTCTGACATAGGGCCATCGAGAACCAACTTGCTGGAGTGTTATGCTTCCTGAAACGAGTTGAATCTAATCAACCAACCGATGACATGCGCCTTTTTGGTGCAGCGGGGAATGGCTGAAGAAGGCTATGGCAGGAGGATTCCTCTTTTTTTTTTATATGAAAAAACCAAGCTTAGGTGTAACCCTTTATACTACCAGTCCGTCATGTCGTTCAGTTCATGGTGCAATGTCTAGTAGTAAGCTTGGTTTGAAGAATAGAGGAGAATAGGAAAGGTTAGAGGGGGTCTGGAGGGTGTAGAAGAAAATGACGATGAACCTCACGTTTGAACTCTAAGGTGTTGTACGAGTTCGGAAATACTGACTGCGGGAGATTATTCCACAGTCGAGTTGTTCTATTCATAAACGAACTTCTAAACCGTATTGTGCGTGAACGAGGGGGCTGTAGGGTATGGGGGTGAGCCGAGCGGGCTAGTCTTGTGTTGCGGGAAAAGTATTGCCGCGCAGGCAGGAAGTCCTGAATTTCAGTGGAACAGTCGCCATGGTAATAGCGGCAAAAGTATGGAGAGGGCTTCTACATTCCTACGGTGGGTTAAGGTGTCTATGGAGGCGCGAAAGGGGCCATCACCAATGAGTTTGAGGGCACGATTTTGCACCTTGTCGAGACAAGCCAAGGTGGTATGATATGATTTGTATATTGTAGCTAATGCTACAATCCAAGGCATTGGGAGGCTTGTTTGGCGAAAATGTAAAGAGGGAAGAAGAAAGAAACAAAGCTATGTAGGTCGGAAAGTGTAAAGGGTGAAGGACCGTGAGCTGCCGGGGATTCGAAAGCGGGAACTTTGGGATGGTAGCCAGGCGCCTTACTCTCTAGGCTACCGAGGCCTTACTTTTGTTTCATGCCTATTTGTTCGCTATGCGTGCAAGCTGAGGGCGCGTGCCTGCTTGTAAGAAAATTAACCAACTAAATAGTTTTTAATCGGGCCGTCCTCCAACTAGGTAAGTGCCTAGGCTAAGATCGTGTTGAGCTTATGTACTCCGATTTAACTATTCCTACCGCTTAGGCCTTATGGAGTTGGTAGAACGGACTCTCGCAATTTATTTTTAGTGATGCCGCAACGGACGTAATCTTTTTAATAGTTTTAGGGCTTATATTAGTTTTTCTCTAGTTTATCACCGTATGGAACTCTGTAAGTAGTAAAGTCGTTGTACAGATTTTTAAAAGTAAAATCATATCCCGCATTTGAATGAATCCCCAACCACCAACCATGCGAAATGACTTACTTGTAATCTCCCTAGTTCCCGTGTAGCTGTGTACTTAGTTCTGGTAGTTCAGTTGTGTTTTACGCATCAAATATTCAAACCCCCCGTCACTAAGCAAAGAGTGCTTGCTTCGGTCTTATAGCTTATTCACCCCTTCCATGGCATTTAGTTATTTATCCAAAACACCCGAAGCACCTGTAAATTCCCCCCACTCTCCAGTAAACAAAGTTGCCATTTTCTGTAAAACACAATATTCCAGTGCAAGTTACTCGGAAAGCCGAACCCCCCTCTCCGCACTCCCACACTATTAACCTAACGCCTTTTATAAACATTTGACAACGTTATAAAAATTGAAAAGAAAAAAAAAACGAGACGAGCTAGAAGAAAAAAACTTTCACATTTCACGAAGCTTGACATGAAACAAGCAAGGACGAGAGAACAAAGGACTGAAAGGACGAGGACATGGATACAGCAAGGACTACGTGATTGCCAGAGAAATGGGTTGAAAGTGCAAAGTAGCGACACAAAGCTCCGATTGCGGACTGAAATGCAGGACGTCGCATTGTTTTTGAGGACAATGAACACAGGGTGGTATAGAAAAACATTTTCTCCTTTTCATTAAACAAAAAGGCAAAAAACAACTGAGAGCGAGAGAGGAGAACTTAATGTCGGCCCTCTATTTACAATCTCATACGCCCTCTATATTCGCTTCTATAATTCATGGACTGCTCAGGAAATGGTCAGCATTTTCCGGTGCTTTTTCATTTAATTTTCATAGAAAAAGACTTTTTCCGGGAGATTTTTTTTCTTGGTATTATTGTGGAAAAATTTTTAAAGTTTGTCCTCTGCAGCTTATTTGGCAATGTCAAGGATCTGCCGTCTCGGATTTTCTTTTATTCATGCCTTAATATGGAAAATAAATAAATGACGTTCTGCAAAGTTCATTTAAAATTTGCCGGAGACAGTATTAAAAATTTTTTTTTTTTTAATGTATTTTCATTTTTTCAGGAACAAGTCTGGCCGTCCTTTTCCCACTGTCGCTGATGTGCAAGTATTGGGTCTCCTTTCACGAAATTTCCATGCAGGTCGTTGATGTCGACTGGTATTTTTTAGGAAGTTTTCATAACCAGGAGCGATTTTCTCGAGATTTTTATTCATTAAAATTTTTCCTTTGTGCCTCGTGGATTTTCTATTATATTCAAAAGTCATAATCCTGACTGGATACGAAGGGAAATTCAAGGAACTCTTTTAAAGGTAATGAAATTTTCAACTAACTTATGAATAATGTAACTTTTTTCATCGTGTACTTAATCTCGCTTTGTGATATGAGAAATTGAAGTTGAAGAACAATTCGCCGAGGAAGTTTCTTAAACTGATTTTTATAAATTAAATTTATTTCACTAACAGCACCTGACATTAATTCCGAAGTCATTTCTTATAAACCAGAAATACAAGATATTGTTTGGGTGTCATCTAACACCTATGTAGGTATGTTTTTTTGCTGGTTGCTGGAGGAGATGTTAGAAAGTTTCGATACTATCCAAAACTACATCAAAATTATTTAAAACACAATTAGTCATCCCGGTAAAATTTGGTTTTATAGATTGTCACAACACAACGTTGCTGTCATTACCACCTCTAGAGATTTACTACATAGTTAAGAGTCTTTATTTATGGAAAAATTCACGAAATTTTGAAGAGCTTGTTATTGAGTGTTGTTATACGAGATTGTCGACTTAAACACCAATAAATAAAACATAATCGACACTAAATATTTATTTTATTTGTTTATAAAATTTATATATTACTCGTATTAGTATTGATGAACTTAAAACGAATTTCTGACATTAAGCCGAATTCTGATTAAAAAGTTGATCCATATATGTATATGCCCTATCCTATGACCTACTTTCATGAATAATATAGCAGAATACTCCTACCTATTTAAAACTGTAAAAGTTCTGCCCTACCAACTTCCAGACATGGGCGGCGCTTTCATAGGTGAAAATGGTGCACTTGCACTGGGCGCAATTTCAGAAATCAAGATGTCATGTATTAAAGAACTGCACAGAGAAGCACTTTTTATATCTGAAAGGCTGTTAAGGTGGACTGTTGTTTTTTCTGTACATGCAATACAGTGACCACGTTTTATACCTTGAAATATGAAAGCTTGGAGAACCACATAGTGATCTCTATTATGGAGATTCAAGTGTATAAGAACTACAGATTTTTGGAGCCCAGGATTGTACTGGAAATAGTTGGGTAGGAAATTGCAGCTAACACCGAAAAACATCCTGGAGCATTAAACAGCATTAGCGGGAGTGTTTTGTGAAGTTAAAGCGCAAGGCAAAATCTTGATTGGACGAAGGCAGGGGTATTGTTTTCATAGGTGCAATTGACGTATTTACACCGAGCGCGGGACGGGCGCAATTTTAGAAAAAAAAAAAGTAAAAAAGTGTTCCCTTTCCTCCACAGAGTGTTTGAGTCTTTTTCCATTGTACTTCACTGCAATCAATAAATGAACAGCTGATGGGGGCGCAATATGGCATACTGCACCGGGCGCAAAAAAGCAAACGCCGGCTCTGCTTCCAGAGTTATGAATCATTAAAGTAAAAAACGCTATATTCTCACTTACCAGCGAAGCGTTAGCAACTCTTCATGGCATTAACTTTTTGCTATGGAACCTACGACAGAGTTTCGGATTGGACATCACGGAGACGACCCGGCCAACGTATCAAGGCTAACGATTTGAACTTATTTTCATGGAATGTAAGAACAATATCCCAACCCGGTAAGCTAAAAATTCTCCTAGACAAATTGAAATACAGGAGACGTAGCACAGGACGTAGCGGCCATTGAGATGGACTAGACAGGGAATATTTGAAAAAGAACACATAACATATTTTATAGCTGCGAAGAAAGAGACCACATATTAGGTACAGCATTCATTGTACGAATGGAAATATAGCACCTCGTCCTAGGGTTTGAAGCCATAGATTAAAGAATGTGCAAGATTGGGGGAAAATTCTTCTATTACTCAACAATAAATGTGCATGCTCCAACCGAAAAGAAAACGGAATAGGAAAAGGAGATGTTTTATGACTTATGAGGGCAAAATCGTACCGTCACCTCCTCGTTGGTGGTGCCTCCTGGATAACCCCGACGACGGACGTACTCAGTACCCAGGGTGTAGCTGGTAGTACAGCTCCTAGAGATTTCTTCTGCAAAAAAAATTGTAGGTTAATGAAATTTGGAATGGTGGGAGTTTAGCAATTGGAGAAAAGGTAACCGTTGAGTAAGGAGAAAATCCGATTGAAAGAATTTTCCGACGCTTTCCCGAACGTAGCTCGAGAAAAAGTCGAAATTGGAAAAATGTTAAGAAGACAAAATTAAAGCTATGAAAATTCTCAACAAAAAAAGTTATATTAGCTTTTCCCGGAAAACCTCACTTTTGGTCTGAAAATGGAGGGTAAAGATAATAAATATGAAAAATTATTTTGTTTTTATATTGTTTTCTTTGTGCAGGGTGTCCCACCTCAAGTTACAAAGTGGCGGGCTGTAGATAGGCTTTGGATAGACGAACAAAAAATCATATGGGAGGGGGGCAGAAATCGTAACGGTTTGGTCACTAGGGCTTTTTGAAATGTTTTTGATAGAGGTTTACATATCACCCTGTATTTTGGTAACCCGATGACCTACTTCCATGAATTAGGTAGCAGTATACGCAGAATACTCCCACCTATCTAAACTGTAAAAGCGAAGGTTCTACACCACCAACTTCCAGAGTTATGAGTCAAAATATCATTTTTTTACAGAAAAACTATTTCGAATTACATATATATTGGAAAAATTGACAAAGTTCCTGTATTTATTTCCATTTATTATTCATCGCTGGATGTCTCGGGGTCTGGTTCACCGGAGCTGTCCACTTCACCTTCATTTTCTTCTTCTAAGTTCTACCGGAACTCAACGGTTACCTTTTCTCCAATTGCTAAACTCTCACCATTCCAAATTTCATTAACCTACAATTTTTTTTTGCAGTTTTAGCGATTTTTTTACTCTGGAAACTGTACTATGGGCCACCCTATCCGGTGCGGTATAACTCACGGATTTGATCCTCCAGGTAGTGGGGTTGGGGATTGAGCTAACTATCGGACCCTATAAAAACAGGTCTCAGTTTATATTATGTTCTTTAAGCGAGTGCCGTTGTTTTGAAACCCCCACACGAAACTGTCCACGGAACAAATTCAGTTATTAACGAAAGTCCCACTACCACTTTGCTCGCGGCTTCTATTGCAGTTCAATAAATTAAACTCTTCCTCTTCCTCTACGCCACACATCAGTTAAGAAACCCGAAGCAAAGCCTCCGAACGGACGGGAAAAACGGTAACGGCTACGGCAACAGAACCTGGAAATAATTGCAGCAGTTAAGTCACTATTAGACGTAGTGAGCAGATATAAAATAAAATTACTCACGTTACAAGAGATCAGATGGATAGGATACTGCTGTAGAAGAAAACATCACTTAGGAGTACGCTTTGTAATACAAAAGACAATCAGAGATGACGTCATAGAGTTCAAGCCAATCAGTGAACGTCTATGTTCAACACGACTCCGAACGAAATTCTTCACCCTTTCAATCATAAACGTATATGAGGAGACGGAGGAGAAAGTGGACACGCCAAAGGATCCTTTCTACTACAAGCATTTGATACGGCCCCTTTCAATGACATCTAGATGGTGATAGGAGACCTCAATTAGTATCGTACCTTAGAGAAATATTCACTGAATTAGAAGATGGAGCCAAACATATAGGGCTGCGAGTAAATGCAAACAAAAATAAAATTCTAATTCAGTCAAGAGTGGTAAGAAGAAGAAGAAGAAGAAATTAGGGCGAGGATATCTGCAATAAAAACAAGAAAAGGAAACAGAGACAGAATATACAACGAGGCAGGATTGAAAGAAGAGCGAACTAAGGCTGAATATGAGAACCTACTGAACGTAAGAATAAATGAAACCAATCAAAATACACACGAAGATTTAAAATGGGACGAAAAAGAACAATAAAAGGAACAGCTGAAGATGTTCTAGGCTTCGTACAACAAGGGTAAACGGTAATGTGGTTTGATGAAGAATGGGCCCAGGCGACAATGGAGAAAAAAGTAACATTAATACCGCGCAGAAGGTATGTCAAATGTTAAGGACATTGGGATTGACCAACTTCGTAACAGCCTTGTTTAACTTGGAGAAAATTATGAGCCCTATGATACTCCCTTTCCAAACAGGGAGGGGGCCTCGGTTAGTGATGAGCAAATGCAAGAACAAACAAGACTAATCTAGTCTTGTTCTTGTCTTGTTCTTGTTCTTGCAAGCATAACTAAGTCTTGTTCTTGCTAAATGTGCAAGAACAAGACAAGACTGCAAGAACAAGACCATTATTGCTCATCACTAGCCTCGGTAGCCTAGGGAGTAAGACGTATGGCTACCATCTCAGAAGTCCCGGGCTTGAATCCCGGCCAGCCCCGCGGTCCTTCGCCTTTTCCACTTTCCCACCTACATAACTTTCCTTCTTTCTTCTTCCCTCTTTACATTCCTGATTCCTCCTGTCATAGCCTTCCTTAGTTTTTCTCCGCTCCACCTAAGCGTATGTCATCGGCTGGTTGATGAGACTCAACTCGTTTCAGGAGGCATAACACTCCAGCGAGTTGTTTCTCGATGCCCAGATGACAAAGTCACGACAGTACTGGTTGGGAGTAGGTGGAGTAAAAACGATCGCGGTAGGTTGTGGCAGTTCCTTCCTTCCCCGACTAAAGCTGCTGTTCGACTTTGCACTCTCTATGAATAAAATAGATTGTCGATACAGTACAAAGAGCCTTCCTGAGACTCTGTATTCGAAGCAGCTTCTGATGCTTTTGTACAAAATGGATGTATCATACAAATGCTTCGTATAGCAAAAGGTCAAGTGAATTGCATGAACGCTGCAGCTTCCAATGTTAAAAGTCACTGCTAAATCAACTGTTTTATCCCATTTGTAGATCATATAATTAGCCATCTACCTGCTCGTTTTTTAAATCATCGGCTTTATGCAGCTTTTTGCCCCAAAACTTGTGCTATCGCAAAGATTGACCAAGTGCATTGCCAAAAATGCAGCGGTTCTGCCAGGAACAAATATAGCGATTTTCAAAGCTGAGTTTAATATCTGAGGAGAAGTGTGCTCTGGATCACAGTCACACGGATTCATGGCCGTCTCAGCAGCAACTCCAGAAAGAACATTTTCTTGCTTAAGAATCGTAACGGTTTAGCCACTAGGGCGTTTTGAAGTTCTTTTAGTGTTTTGCATATCACCCTGTATTTTTGAAACTGTAAAAGTGAAGGTTCTACTTTACCAACTTCAAGAGTTATGTTGGAAGGAACTCCATGGTGCCACGAAAGAAAAATTCAATTAGTGGATTAACAAACGGCAGCAATAGGAGCGGCTGAGCTAAATGAGCAGCGCGACGCAAGCTTACAAGACAAACGAACGGTGCAGCGAGGCGCAACAGGTTCCAACTAGTATTATAATTAAAACTCATTTTGGCTGTCTATTATTTTTTGTTAAATTCTGGACCGAATCCTCCAGAAAAAAATCCTGGGTACGCCTATGCAACACCTACTAGCCTATGAGCATTTCTTGGCTAGTTTTGGTACGATCAGGATAGCAGCATGGCTGTCTGTTGCCAGTCCAAATTCTCTTTTAGAAGTACCGACTCCCGCTATCTAATACTCCTTCCAAATTGCCAGCATTTCTGCTTGGACGGCACTGGATCCGTCCGGGAAGCGGAATTTTTCGGCTTTGTTGCATGTTTCAAATAAGACCCCGGCACCTTTTCTACAGGCCATCTTGGAACCGCCTGTATAGATTACCGTGTCCATATCTGCTAAAACGTGTCCAATTTTGCACTCCCGTCTTATTGGAATTTTGCCTTCTTGCTTACTGGATACCGATTCGAACCACTGACCTCTGGGGTGGTAGTCAGGCATCCTATCGCCTAGGCTACCAAAGTCCGCACTGAACAAGCCATGGTAAACGATGTATGATCATCAACACCAAAAAGTAATTCAAATTATCACGTTTCGAAGAAGCAAGGAAAACGAAAACAATTAAAACCCACAATAGCACACCCTGCATCTCCTACACCAGATTTTTCCCAATCTGAAATTGCAATCACGGTACTCAACTGCATCATATGTTCAGTCGCTCACACAATTCACACAATCACTTGCCACGTTTGCAATATCTGGGATGAAATCGATTTTCCAAATTGAACGTCTCCCCATCAGACATTTGACATGAGTCTCATTTCACCTCGAGTGCTATCGACTTTCAATTGTCGACCCGATTCCCAGGAGCTGCTTCCAGGCCCCCCAGAATATGATTCGAAGTCGTTGATTTTCTCGGTTGAATGATTTCAGCTCGCTCAAACATCTCATGAAAAATATTGAATTCCACCCATAACCAGGCAAGCAGGACTATTTGAAAACTGAAACTGTTTTGCTTATCCAGTTTATGATCTCGAGCTCCAGTCGCCCTCCGCCTGTAATCAATTTCGTATTAACAGCAGCCAGGATACAATCGACGTGCACAGAAGCCAAGCACATCCGGGATGGAGGCACCTTGTTGTCTGGAAGCAATTAATCTCCAATTAAAAGGGATAATGAGGCAACCAAAGTAAATTTTCGTTAAGTCTCAATTACTTGCTCAATATATCCTTCACGACGGCTGACTTGTCCCTGGGCTAAGCCGGCGCCCCCTTAAGTTATTCCAGCTAACCACGCATGATAATGTCTTCAATCCGCCATTAAGTCGAGAAGATTCCCATCGGCCCTAAACAATTTTCCCGCCCTGTTATGAGTTTGCTCCAAAGGGCGATTTACAACTGGCAATTTCCTCCTCCCCGTGCCCGGAGGGACCAGTTAATAGCAAACCTTATTCCGGCACCTCATAACATCAATCGTCGTCACTCAGCTTTTTCCTCGTTTCATGTTCTCCGGCTAATAGACTTTCAACATTCCCCAAAAAAGGGAAACAAACCACTTAACGCAATGGGAGACAAATGGTTATTGAGTTTGAAACGGCCTACCCTTATGGAACTGTCCTCCTATAAAGCTTTAATGTGTTGCCAAAATCCTATGTCCTGACGGTTGCCAGCAACTTTAAGGCTATACACCAGGGGATTTTTAAATTCACAAGGAAATTTTCAATTGTAGTCAAGTTTGTCGACTCTCATCGTCATCGTTGGCCCAATCTAGTCACAGAGTTGGGTAAATAAAATTCAACAGCCCTTACCTTCACTGGAATATTCAGAAGGGATCATTAGGTATTTGCACAAGTTTAGTAGCCTATAAAAAAGGACTTCTAATTCCTTTTCAAATACATTGAGTCCAGAAACGTCGAGGCATTCTTAGATGAGTTTTAAATAAAATAAAATAGGAAAAAAAACCCAGCAAACAAATGATAAAAAAAAGTTTAATGGACACAATTCTCAGGCGAGACCGTCCCTTGGCTGCAGGTGACTCGTAGGAGAAAACTCCTGAAACTAGGACAGGAAAAGGTCCTTAGATACAATCTTCGAGCTCTGATATTTATGATCTTGTGATTGTAGCACGAGAAATAAAATCGCTCGTACGGGCTACAAATCGGCGCCTTACAATTTGGGTATATGAGAATGTCCTTTTGTTGATTTTTCACAAGGACATTAGTTTGTTGGAATATCGCCTGAAATTAAGATATGTAGTTTTGATACAAAAGAAAAACTAGAGAAAGATTATTTTTTCTCAATTGAAAGATCGTCATGCATCCGCGTCCACGCGATACATGCGGCTCAAACCCAACGCATTCGCTTCAACAAGATTGAAATTCTGCTTTCATTAAACAGAGACTCAAATTTTTATTTCTATATAAAATAATGTCAAAGGTCAACGTAATTTCTACGACACTTACCTTCAGCATCACTTGATATAAATTCGTATTTTCTAACCCAGTGAAGGATACGAATTGGAGTAACTCTAGAAATCTCCAAGTTTGTTCTGAGAGTCGGTAAGGTCACCAAAATAGTAACCAATAGACGATTGCTAAATATGTCAAGAACCAAGTAACGATAGCAACGTGTAGGCACTTGAGACTTTTATGGAGGTAGACACTTTTTACGCCCTTATCACAAACATTAGATCTCCATGAGAGTGCTAGCAATAAAATATTTTTGCGAATTGAACGAAAAAGGACGAAGAAGAAGAAGGTTGACGCTTTAATTATAAGTTGTCTGCCATGTAAGTATAATACTAACTGCACAAAAACTGCTTGACTTAGATAATGACATTGGAAGCAGTTTCATTACCCAGTTAAAGATACACCTTCCTGAGAAAGAGAGAGTTGAGGCAGACATTCGCTAATTACATTTTAGTATGAATTAGGTAGGTACTTATAAAAACCACTTTGATAAATTACTAGCAAAAACCCGCGTCCGTTGCAACGCCTTTCAATAAAAAAAAGATTATGTGTGCACAGTCCGCGGTAGGAAAAAGGTATAATGAAAAAAGGACAAATCTGCAAAAATTTATTTTGGATACTTAAAAAAATTTAAATTATGTTACAACTTTTTTAAGATTTGATGATCAAAAATTGTGTACTATGTGCACAACAGACCAAACATATTCAGAATCGTAAGCATAGATTTTCCTATGGCGGGGATTAAACGACCTGTGCGAAACTCCCCTCCAAATTGTTTTTTTTTTTTTTTTTTCAAAAACGCCAAAAAGTAGTCAATTTTACAAAATTGGCACCTACCGTGTAGCCCATAAATACACAATTTGGTGCCCATACAAAAATCTTTTACTCTTTACCTAACGCTGGAACTTTCGTTACCACTCCACCGTTTTTTTACATGCCGAAAGGTCGTTTTTCCCATATTCTGGCTGGAGCAATGAAAACTTTACCTTCAAAATTATTTTTTTTACTTTTTAGTTTATTTTAAAATAAAAGCGTATTTTTTAGTATTTTTTTAAAAACATATATTTTTTTCTATTTTTAATCATTATATGTCTTCCGACTTTTTGTAGCGACCGCCATATTTGGTTTTAAATAAAGTCATACAGCTTACTTTCTTACTTACTTTCATACTATTTCATTTGATATCCATACCGAGAGCGAAGTTAAGAAAAAGGTAAACCGCCATTTTGTTTTGGCCGCCATTTTGAATTTGTAAGGATACCACACAGCTCATTGTATTCTATTTATTATACCGTTTCATTTGATACCCATGGCTTGCTCGGGAAGCACAATCGCGAAATTCTGCCGCCATCTTGGAGCCGTCATTTTGAATTTTTTTTACAAAAATGTCGTATTGCATTGGGAAAAATTTGGGGTTTATTGGTTATATGAAAGGGCGCGTTTCGCTTCTTTTTTTTTCTTTTGTGTCAAATATTTGCTCTGCAATTCCCTTTTTTCTATTTTTCTTGGGCGCCATCTACCCGATTCGTACCATGCGGTTTACCCAGATTTAGTTTCACATTCAGTGAAAGTTTCAGCTCAATTGGAAGCCTAGTTTTTGAGTTTTAGTGTCGCATTACAAACCAATCATTTTTATATACATATATTAGCTTAAGAAACTTTCACAATTGGTAAATATACACAATTTTTAGGAAAAAAAAGTAGAAATCCAATTGATTCAGAACGAGTACCATATTATTATTCCCCAATCAAGCGCGATTATTTGAATTTTCAGATCCAATCCTTATCGCAAAGTTCTCATATATGGGAGCTTCTAGTCTAGGTATGCCATGTAACATGTTCAGCTATAAAAAGAGTTCCCCTCCGCCCAGATAGATGTAGTTAGACCTACTGCAAAATCATTTGATAGAAAGTTGAGAAGTAACTCCTTAACGCAATCAACATCCATAACCACTCATTAATCTACTAGGTAAATCCAAGGCAGACTTAAATTTTTTTTTCACCCAACACTTCTATGCCCCTTGGTCCAAGTGCCCCACGCACACAATGGACACTCTCGTTTACTCTCTTTCACTCTGTATCGTGAATATCTCAGCAGTATGAGTAATAAAGTATTTACTGATTCCAGAAACTTCTTCAAATATATCAACTCGAAGAAAAAAGTTGATAATTACCCTAATACTATGCAGCACAAGAACTGGTCTAGCTGTGAATCGCCTGCGATTTGCAACAGGTTTGCGTCGTTCTTTCATCAATCTTTCGCAACTGCAGACTTTCAGCCTGACGACAATAATTTTCGTCACATTATTCCTAACCGAGAGGTCACATTATTCATTTTTTACCTCTCTCAATTACCATTGCCGATATCGTGAAACATATTGACGATCTTCCATTTGACTTTACTTCTGGCCCCGACGGTATTCCTCCTGCTGTCCTTAAGGCCTGTGTGAAGGTTCTCCAGTCTCCACTGAAAATCCTTTTTCTAAAATCCCTGGATAAAGGGCACTTCCCCACTCTTTGGAAGAATTCGTTCATAATTCCTATTCACAAAAGTGGTTGCAAGAGCGATATATCGAATTATAGGCCAGTTGCTAAGTTGTCTGCTATACCGAAACTTTTTGAATCAATTATCTATTCTACACTCGTTCCTATCTGCAAGAGGCTGGTCTCAACGAATCAACATGGTTTTCTTGCAGCTCGTTCTACTACCACCAATCTTCTTGAGTTCACTGCTCATGCTGTCGAAGGCTTCGTTTCCGGTTGTCAAACTGATTGTGTTTACACTGATTTTAGTAAGGCATTCGACAAGCTCTCCCAATCCATTATTATTCTGAAATTAAGAATGTTAGGCTTTCCGCAAGCCCTTCTAGTATGGTTCCAGTCTTACTTAACTGACCGGACCTACCAAGTTCTTTTTCGTGGATCCAAATCAGTAACCATTGAAGCGACATCCGGTGTCCCTCAAGGAAGTCATCTTGGCCCTCTCCTCTTTATCTTGTCAATTGATGACATTGTTCCCTTACTAAGATACTGTAGAATATTGATTTACGCTGATGACATCAAATTGTATCGTCACATAAAGAGTATGGAGGATTGCAAACTTCTGCAGGTTGACCTTGATACCTTTTACTCTTGGTGTGCTAACAATATAATATTGGTAAACGTGAAGTCATGACTTTTAGTAGGAGACGTGATTCTATAATTTTTAACTACACCTTTTCTGATGAGGGTATCCCTCGTGTTAATTTTGTTAAAGATCTCGGGATTAGTTTTGATAGTAAGCTGTATTTCTCCACTCACATCAACTATATCTCTTCCAGAGGTAGTTTAGTCTTGGGATTTATAAAAAGGTGGTCCAAAGAATTTAATAACCCGTTGGTTACTAAACACTTATATATTTCTCTTGTCAGACCATTACTTGAATATGCCTCCCAGGTTTGATCTCCTCACTATTCTTCGCATGTTAGAACTATTGAATCGGTTCAACGAAGATTCGTTCGATTCGCACTGAATCATCTTCCTTGGGAAAACCCAATAGTTCTTCCATCATACGAATCCCGGCTTAAGTTACTCAACTTAAGCTCTCTTCACAAGCGTCGAGAGGTGGCCGATGTTGTATTTGTTCATCAGCTACTTAATGGAAAGGTCGACTCAGGTTTTCTAGGTCGCCGTGCGTCATTTAGAGATAGTCGTTATAACCTGAGGGGTCCACCTCTTTTACAAATCAACTCCTCCAATACGAATTACGGCAGATTTGAACCTGTAAACCGCATGTTCATTAATGTTAACAACAATATTAATGTCTTTAGCGTGAGCATTAGTAAAGATGTCCTTAAAAGGAGTCTTTTAAATCTCACGTGACCACCTATGTTTCCTGTTGCTTGCGTGGGTTATATGTTAATTTGGATTTTTGTTTTTATTTACTAATTTTTATGTTTGCATGCTTAGTTGTGAGCCTAATCTCAGTGCTTGGTTGTGCTGAGTAGGTAAATCTTTCTTGGCCCAGCTAAGAAGTGCGAGGGTTAACTCTATTACTATTACATATATAGGTGCCTCAACATAGTCACCCACTGGACCAGACAATATACGCCTTATAGTTTTAAAGGATTGTGCCTTGTCGTGGCCCTTTTATACTCTTCCGGCGCCGACTCCTGGAAACTGGTTCATGTTCAGACTATTCTGGAAAAAGTTGACTCGAAATACCGCTCAATAGCAGCTTCTATTATATCCAAAACCATGAAGCCATGGGTAGAGCTATAGTCCAACCAAATAGCACAGCTTCACTCCATAATGGTCAGGTCGGGACTGACGATCTTTTAGAAGTGGTCCCCAAACTTTTATATGCCATATATTGTACCATATACGGGTGCACGGACCTACCGTTCATCGGGGCTTCAAGGAATACGGAGATAGCGCATCATGGATTTTTTAGGAAAAAAATACCGTTTATAAATAACACATGTAAAGGCTTCTTAAGTATCATAGGGAGAATATTGTCAGGGCAAGTAGATTTATCAATAAGCTCAAGTCAAGCTCGTTGAGACAATTATACACATCGCGAGTCCTGAAGAAAACTCCGTCCATTTAGTGAGCGTTGTACTTGAGAACAGGGTTGTCATATCAAATTGAGGTGTTAATTAAACGGCATTGGACTTGCTTTCTGGTATCACCTCCCCATTATAAATGATAGAAGGAGTTGTGGAATACATGAAATTCTTCTTGGTTGAAGTTACCGTAACGAAGGGAGTTTTTGGGGGTCAACCGGGGTGGCTTATAACTCGGAAACTATCAACTTTTCCTAAAAAACCTCGCTATTTCTTACGAATTTCCACTACATATTTTATTTCGGCGACGAACCGTAAGGGGTCAGGCAATAGTTGAAAATTGGCATATTTCGGCTGCCTCCGCAATAACCCATTCCAAAACTCTATAATATTAAAGGCTGTCAATTCGTGAATTTATTGGAGTGAGTGTATGGTACCTGGTGTGATATGGCGACTGAACAAACTCTAGTGATCTTAAGGAATACAAGGGAGATTGAGCACTTTTCGGGAGTGGAGCTCGCAAAGTCAGAATTAACAAGATAACAGAAAAAGCTATGTAAAAGTTAGACAATACTGTCGTACATAAGCAGCTGAATTGATTCCAGGATCTGCTGAATTGGTTCCCAGGTCGAAACAAATGCCCTAGTGTCACTAAGTACATGTGTTGCCACAGATTAGAGTATCATTCGCCACTTGTGCAAGGCGATGAGCTTGAAAGGTAGGTATATAGCGCATTATAGGTAGCTATTTTCAGGCTGTACAATTCAAAAGAAGCGGAAGACTGTAGCCTCTGGCTGTTCTGTGTAGCCCTAATGTATAGAATGCCTTATTTTTTAAACCAAAATTAAAAGTGTTTCAAATCGTCTAGAATCTCCATCTTGCTGCTGGGCAAAACTCTTTGTGATATATTATTCCTGCACTACATGATTAGTTGTGAAAACACTTCTGATTTGTTTAATCAGGCGAAATTTCGGAAAGTCCTACAGAATAGCTTTGACTTACAACCACTCATTCATATTTTCAAAGGCCCTCTCATGCACTCCACAAAATATTTAAATTCGTTAGTTGAAGATATCTGCCTACTAAAGGTGCTGATAGACGATGAGAATATTCTCAACGTAAATTTTGGTATTCTCGTGAGAATATTCTCATGGCTGTTTACACGAGCGATAGTATTTGTTCTTGTGAGCGTAAATATCGTTCTCATGAGAATCGCTCTCATGAGAATATTTTCATGAGTTCTCATGTGTGTCTACACGATGAGAACAGAAGTTTGGTGATAATAATTTTTATTTTCGAAAACGTGACATTATATGGTATCCCGTAGTTAACATAGTGTGCGTAAACGATGAGAACAAAAGATTTGGCTGATATTTTAATTCTCGAGAGCATATATTGAAAGTTATTTCTGTTGTAATCGCCATGTCGGAAAGACGGAAGTTGAAGATTGGGTTTTGTGTGAGTTTCGGGATGCTGCTCCAAGAAGAAGAGGCTGAGGAGGCCGAAAGAAACAGAAGGAGGAGAAGTGTTTGGTCGATTTTTTTTCTAGGTGTCCGTGGGGCTTGAAATAATTTTCATGGCTTTTCCTTCACAGGCATTCGTTCTCCTCGTATGCGGCAAACATTTTTTCCGTTTTTTCTTCCGGCCATGCCTGTATACATTAGTTAATTTAAATAAAATTGCTTATGTCCAAATAATATTTTTTTACTTACTTCCTTATTTCTCAACTGTATTTTTTCCTTTCTTTCCGCCATGACAATTAAAGGAATCCACAACAAAACACAACCGCCTACTAATAAAATTCACAAAACAATAATAAGAGACGTGAGAACAATCGTTCTTTCCAACATGTTGGAAAGAATGAATTCTCATGAAATCTTATTGGAATATTCCTATGGCATCTATTTACACGTATGAGAGAGAGATTCTCAAGAGAACGCTTGATAATATTCCCATGAGAGGGATAACGTATTCTCATGTCTATTTACACGGCAATGAGAACGAATTTTTGTTCTCGCGAGAGCATTTACATGAGAATATTCTCATCGTCTATCAGCACCTTAAGCAAACACAAAATCGTATATTTATGTGCGTGTATCCGAACGTGAATTACTGAGTTTTCATGCAGAGTTTACCCTGGGTTAATGATATAAAGCACTCATGGAAAGGCGGGTTGAGTAAATTTTCGTTGAATACAAGAAAACCCCACGAAATACGTCGGATTAAGCCGGGTTTTGTACATGTGTTTGTTTAAGTGCTTTTAGTCCACATACATATACCAGCGGAGTCACGATGTAAAATTAGTTATCTGTCTCTTCAACCCAGAACCAACGAATACTCTACCTCGGTTAATGCAAACCCAATAAATGTGAAGTTACCCTACGCCTACCACGGGGGATTCCTCACGTGCATATGGGCGTATTAATGGTATTGTATACCAAACGAACTACTGATGCATTAATACAAAGTATTCAGACCAGTTCTAAACTACGCTGAAATTGATTCGGGTGGACTTTTCTTACATCAATAGCATAAACTCTGCTGAAGAGTAATTTCGAAATTAAAATTTATGCTACCATGTAGGAATATTCCAGCGTAGTTCAGAATTGGCCTGAATATTTTGTTTGACTGACTCAGTAGTTTGTTACGCTCTTATTTCATATAATACTTGATAATTTCATAAACATAACTTTTAAAACAATATCTATGTTTTTTTTGACATCCTGATTTTGATGCAGGATTGGATTAACCAGCCTGCACCCTTGCTAACCTTATGATAATATAGCCTCTATTCAGTGTAAGTTGAGATATCATCCTTTGCCAAAAATCTTTTTCAAGAGTAGAAAGAAACGCAAGCTTTTTACTCTTTTCTCGATGGGATCTAGGATCACACCCAGTAATTTTACCCTGGTGGATAGAGAGAGGGTGTTGCAATCTAATCTGGCGACCTTGAAAACTGGGATTTAGGTTCTCCCAATGAACCGCACTATTTCAGTTTTACCTGGGCTGCTTTATGGGCCGTCCACACTACGCGGACTTAGATCCTACGCGCTTTTCGCCGTACGGCCTCTGACAAAAGCGCGCATGAGTGACTCGTGAGCAAATTGAGAAAACAAATCAATTTTTGTTTGAAAAATCATACGCGCTTTTGAAAAGCCCGTATTGTGTAGACGTGCAATGTACCTTTTTAAGCACAGCCTTTGGTCCGCGCAGTTTGGCTGTACTGCCTTTGCCATTAAAAATATCGCAAAAAAAGGCATTAAACTCTATATGAAAAAAAGAGGCAAAAGCGCGTAAGACCTAAGTCCGCGTAGTGTGGATGCACCATTATTCAGACATCCTTGCACGGTTTTACTGATCACGGTTGGCAACCTTTCTGACATCACTATGGCTAGGTCATCTGCTTGTACTACTAACTTAACACCACTTCTTTCTTAGCTCCAGCTTCCACCATCAACAAAGTAATATTATTATTTGATGACAGGTTCGCAACCTCGACTAAGACAAGTTTGAACACTAAAGAAATAAATAATTCTGATTTTGTATAGAAGTATGTAGTTGCAAGGTAAACCCATGCCAACTATTGTGTCTGAAAACTTTGAAAAATCGGAAACATCGGCTACAGTTTCGGGCATAAAAAAAGATACCTCGAGAAAAAAACTAGTTTCAAAAAAAGATCATATTTTTTATACTGATCATTAATCTTCCAATCCGGATTTTTAGTAACCATAAATCTACTATTCAGTATGGGTGGCGTTGATTTGTTCAGAAATGAGTTTTTTGTTATCTTCGAACAGCGTCGAAGGATATTCTTGTGCCAATTGCAAATAATGAAAGATTGGCTACTTTACCTGGTCTAGACTTCAAAAAGTTGGACTTATAAATAGCTCCTGTCAGTTTTGAGACAGTTTTAAACCTGACCTAGACCGCATGACTTCATTGTTATTCTGGCTGATAGCTCTAACAGATCGTAAAAATCTTTATTACTGACTTAAGTGATCGTAAATTTGCTTTATGGCTTTTGTAACATTTTGAGGAAGTTGTTATTTTAATGTCTTTTTTACAGCTGGGAATGGCCTCTTGGAGTCCGAAACTCCTCAAGCAAAGGCTCATTACGAATACTGCAATTTGCCACCAATAGTTATTCACATCAAAAAGAAAATTTAGTGTGATTTTTTAATGTTTTAATTGGAACTTTGTTAAACTATTTATGTGCTGTTTTGATCGATCAGTTTTGGTCTATCTCTCTCTCTGATTCTTGGTTGAAATAGATAGCCTGCAGATGTTTAATCATTTTATGTAATTGTACAATCGTACTGTGAAATGTACAAGGGATATATTATTAATAATGAACAGGCTGGCAGCACTGTCACTGGCAAGATAAATATGAGCATAAATGGTCTTGGTGTTGCAGTCTTGTCTTGGTCTTACACATTTAGCAAGACCAAGACCAATTCTTAGCTATGATCGTCAGACCCAGCCTAAGTCTAAAGTAGTTTTTGGTAATGTAACTCTTGAGGATCGTTTATAAAGATCGAAGCTTTCGCGGCAAGAAGTACTATAGAAAGCCATGCTTTAAGTGAAATTTGGAATAAGTCCACAGTGGATGGTATTACGGTTTCTTGTTCGTTTAATCATTTCTTAAAAGGTCGTATGAGTATTAACGACAATCCAATATCCAAAAACTCGAAAACATCAACAAATGTACGAAATACGAAACTTGTGTAAGACGTTCTTAAAGAAGATCGCCGTGCAACATTTGACCATGTTTTTGATGCTTTGACAAATTTCTGAGCAAGAGAATTTCTGAGCGTGCGTGTTCATTCTTTTACTGCTCGAGTGCTCAACAGAATTTTCCTATTAGATTAATGTTGAAGGTCCCTCCAAAATAGAGACGAGTGTGGACGCGGTGAAAGCCCCAGATTTAATAGAGCGATAAGCTTAGGCACCCTAGCAGCTGTCACCAAGCAGAGAAGTACGATATACTGACATGCACTCATGAGATTGAGACAAGGGCCTATCAGATCAAACGGACTTTTATCTTCTCTGATAGCCAGACGACAATTAGGGCGATAAGGTCCCGTAGGACCAAGTCTAAATTAGTTTGAGACTGCCAACGTGCTCTTGGTGAGCTGGGCGCCATTAATAAAGTTACCCTTGTCTGGGGCAAGGTCATCGGAGCTTCAAAGGCAATTCTCATGGGGATGTCCTGGCTAAACAGGACTCTGACATTCCATTGATCGTTCCAGAGCCGGCTACTGGGGCACCCATCAGCTTGCTGAAAAGGGCCCTGGCTGATAGGACCTTTCTTTATGTGGAAGAGACTAAGCTTAGGTGTCACCCTTTATGCTACCAGTCCGTCCTGTCGTTTACTTCATGGTGCAATTCTCGAAGGTAGAAAAAGGATATAATAGGTTAAGGGAAGTCTGGAGGATGTATGAGGAAGAACCAATGGGCCTTGCGCTTGAATTCTTGGATGTTGTATTAGTTAATTTTTTAGCAGACGGCTGAGTCGGGGCTAGCAGGAGGCAGCCTCGTCGAAGTTTTATGCCGCCTGAAGAAGAGAATTCCGCTAACCAGATGGCAACGGCTGTGACGCAGGCCGTACCAGACTACCAGTTCAATAAAGAGGTGCACCGTTCGTTAGGTGAAGGCCCGACCTAAGCGGAACAATGGTACCTTTTTATAAACTAGTTAATCCGACTAGATGACTTATTATGGCTACCATATGATGAAACATACTGAACGCTGGATGCCCGCCCCTGGACTGCCCAACTTTAAGTGGTTCCTTACTGCGCGGTCCTCTAAAGCGGCCAGCCAACTGTTATAGCGCATTAGAAATGATGTTAAGACACTTGTTGGCTTGATTACCGGACACTGTGCCCTAAATTCCTATTTATGGATGATAGGAAAGGCGGAGGACCTCACCTGCAGGCTCTGTCTTGAGTAGGATGAGTCTGTCCTCCACTTTATCTGTAAGTGCCCCACGAAGCAAGAAGCAGGGTATCTTTGTTCGTCGAGTCTCTGCTCGAACATTCAAGTGTTAGTGAGGAGCCACTAGGCAGACCGCTGATTTTGTTCAAGCGTCTGGCTTAAAAATATGAGATAAAGGGGTTTGTTACAATACGGCAAACTAATGACCGCAGTATCTTCGGATGCAGTTAGTCTCACAAGAAACAAAAATTTTGAATATCAAGCACTCTTCGCTTCTGCATACAAGCGATGATAGATAGAAAAATGATGATAGTAAAATGGAATTGCTATAATGCAAGAAGACATGATATCTTACAAAATGTTTTTTATGTGAAAAAGTAGGGCTCAAATCCGGTTCCCATCAATGCAGAGTATTTTTTGCATTGTTTTATACTCTCCTCAGGCATTAGTATTAGGATATGTCGGGTTGGTCAGCTGGGCCACACTCTTTGAAGATCGAGCGCTTCTCTAAAAGACTCTGCCCAGGTTCTGTCTCCTAGCCTAAGGTAGGATGGCTGGCAGGGTTACTTAGGGAGAATCTTGCTTAGCCTAGCCGCCAGTTGAGAAATTTAACCAAATTAAATTATGGACATTGAAGTCATGATTTTTTTTTTCCTGTGTGAGGTATTAGGTCCAAAGGTACTGCGGCCATTTAGTTGGCCTATTGTACTACAACCCCTACACCTCATATTTGTAGGCCAGACCGCCTGAACAAGTTCAGCAGTCTGCCTAGTGGTTTGTCGCTTAGACTTGAGTGTTCGAGCAGGGACTTCTCGAACAAAGAGACCCTGCTCCTCGCTATTGCAGGGCACTCACAGAGAACATGGAGGGCAGACTCATCCTCTTCTAGGCAAAGCCTACATGTAGAGTCCTCTGCCCTTCCTATCTTCCATAAGTGGTAATTTAGGGCACAGTGTCCGGTAATTAAGCCAACAAGTGTCCTAACATCACTCCTCCTGCGCCGTAATAATTCCTTGGCCGTCTTAGGGGACGGCCCTGGAAGGAACCGCTTAGAGTTGGCCAGTCCAGGCGCGGACCTCCAGCGTTCAATATGTTTCATCAAGGTCCGATCGGCCAGGGCCCTTTGCAGCAAGCTGGACGGTGCCCCAATAGCCGGCTCTGGACCAATGAATGCAATATCAGAGTCCTGTTTAGCCAGGGCATCCGCACTTTCATTGCCTTCGAAGCCCCGGTGACCCGGGACCCAGACAAGTGTAATTTGATTGAGAACGCCCAACTCATGAAGAGCACGTTGGCAGTCCCAAACTAATTTCGACTTGGACCTTATCGCTCTAATTGCCGCTTGGCTATCAGAGAAGATAAAAATCCGTTTATTTTGGTAGGCCCTTCTTAAGTTCTCATGAGTGCATGCCAGAATAGCGTACACCTCTGCTTGAAAGACAGTTGCCAGAGTGCCTAGACTTATAGCCTTGCTGAATCTGGGACTTTCACTCCAGATTCCTGCGCCTACACCTGTCTCCGTTTTAGAGCCATCCGTGTACCATACTAGCCCGCCCGGCAAAACTTTAGGAAAAGTCCAGGTAAGCCTTTCCTGTATATGTACAGAAGGTTGCTTAAATTTTGAGATTTTATAGGGCATGCCGTCCGATAGCATCTCCGCTTCCGGAATCTCTTCTATGATGTTGATTATTATAGAATGTCCTCGCCCAAGACCAGCGCCCAAGTAACCATTCGCTTTCAGCCGCAGCGCCGCGTTTATGGCGGATTTCTCTACCTCAAGGTGGAGGGGTACCAAATTGAGGAGAGTCTCCAGCGCTGCCGTTGGGGAAGTGCGGATGGCCCCAGTGATGGAGAGGCAAGCCATTCTTTGAATTTTGCTTAAAAAGGTTATGGAACCCTTAAGCTTCGTTCTGTGCCACCAAACTAAAGCTCCATAAGTTACCATGGGTCTTATGATGGTGGTGTATATCCAATACATGGTTTTCGGTTGCAAACCCCAGGTGGAACCACAAGCTCTGCGGCAAGCCTACAGGGATCTGCGCGTTCTACACATCACAGTGTCCATATGCTGTTTCCAATTGAGCATCTAGCGTCACTCCTAAATATTTGGCTTGTTGTGAAAAGCCTATAGTTCTGCCCGCGAATGTAGGTTCCCAAATTCCCGGTAGTGATCGTTTCCTGGTGAAAGGAACTAGGATCGTTTTGTCGGGATTGACTTTTAGACCTACACTCTCGCACCAGCTAGAGACCAGATCAAGTGCCTGCTGCAGGCGCCTTGACATGGCGTCTTCAGATTCACCTGTAATTACTATGACGACATCGTCAGCGTAACCTTGGGCGAAAATGTTTCGACCGTTGAGCAGCTCGAGGAGTTCATCTACAACAAGGCACCAGAGAAGTGGAGATAAAACTCCTCCCTGCGGGCAGCCTCTTGCTATAGTGCCCTCCAGAGACCCCTCAACATGAGAAACAATTAGTTTGCGAGTTCTCAGCATAGAGTCAATCCAGTTGCAGAGAGTGCTACTTAGACTGTGTCTACTTAGAGCCCTAGCTATAGTATCAAAGGATGTGTTGTCAAAGGCTCCCTCGATATCGAGGAAGGCCGTCAGCGCAACTCCTTTGTTTAGAGCTGCATGTTCAAGCCTGAGCACCAGATTGTGCAGTGCTGTCTTAGTAGACTTGCCCGCCTGGTACGCATGCTGATAGGAGCTTAGTGGTTGGCTTTGAAGATAAGTTTCCCTTATCGCCCGGTCGACAATTTTCTCCATTTTCTTCAAGGCAAAAGACGAGAGACTTATCGGCCTGAAAGATTTAGTCAGGGTGTAATCCGAACGCCCTGGCTTAGGTATAAATGTTATGTTGACGTTCCTCCAGACGGATGGGATGTAGCCGTGTGCGAAGGAAGCCCTAAATAATTTGCATAATAAGGGAGTGACTAGGTCGCAGCCCTCCTGTAGCAGAATGGGATAGATTCCGTCTGCTCCAGGGGACTTGTATGGTTTGAACGATCTAATCGCCTCCCTAATAGCTTCATGGTTGAACAAGGTATTTGCTTCTGTCCAGGCGGCTTTGGGCACTTTAGAAAGTTGGCCTATTCGCTGCCCAGCAGAAGTTATGTTCTCTTTTGAATAAATGGTTGTGCCTGGGAAATGTGCCTGGAGCAATATTATCAAGGTTTCTTCCCTAGACTGTGTGAAAGAGCCATCGGTTCTCCTGATGGATCCAAGATCTACCGACAAGCCCTTTGATAAAGCTTTATAGATTTTTGCTGAGTCTCGAATATCTTCGACACTCTTGCAGAAATTCCTCCAGCTATTTCTTTTTGCTCGTCTGATTGCCCTGTTATAGCTGGTTAGCGAGCTTTTATAACTCTCCCAGTTGCCGCTCTTCTTAGCTGCGTTGAACCGTTTCCTCGTAGCGGATCTTAACTTGGAGAGCTCGTTATTCCACCATGGAGTTTTCCTATTACGCGTCCTCATCAGAACAGGGCAGTTATTTCTGTAAGCAGCAGTAACCGCCTCCGTAAAGAAGTCCGCGGATAGTTCTACATCCATCGTAGATTTGATTGAGTGCATGGAACCCTTGAATATGCTACTGAGTTCGGCCCGAAAGTTTGTCCAGTTCGTATATCTAGGATTCCTGTATGTACTCACATTTTCCAAAGACTCACCCACCATAAAGTAAATGTGTCTATGGTCTGAGCACGATGGCTCATCTGAGACCCGCCAGTCACTCACGTAAGTGGCAACTTGTTGAGTAGCTAGCGTGATGTCTATAACCTCACGTCTCCTACCGTTGTCGAAGGTAGGATCCGTGCCGCGATTTAATATGTCCAGGTTAGTAGTTAAGAGGTAATCAAAAAGGTATTCACTCCTTTTGTTCACTCCACTGCTACCCCAGGCATCATGATGGGCGTTCGCATCACATCCTATGATGATCTGCAGACCGCTCCTGTTAGAGTGACCCACGATATCCTTGAGTTCTTTGGACGGTGGTGGGTCTCTGGAGTCATAGGGGAGGTATGCCAACATAAGGTAATCATGCTCTTGCTGCCCCCCCCCCTGTTAATCTGTATCATCACCACTGCCAGGTCTCTCGACGATTTATCTGTGAGAGGAAAGCAGTTAGTGTTTTTATTGTAAACTACACAGGTCCGAGGGTCGCCGTCCACATCACTGCATGCAATGCTGTAGCCGGTTGCCCGCAAGCCCTGTATAGCACCGTTATTTACCCATGGCTCCTGTACAAGAGCCACGTCGATAGCTTGGGTGGCCAGCACCCTGCAAAGGACTGCCGAGGCAGCCCTACTGTGTTGCAGGTTGCACTGTACCACCCGCAACCTGAGGCTGTTCCCGCTGCTGTGAGCCAGCAGGAGTCTCCTTTTTTGAGCCAATCTCCTTGACTCTAATTCGTCCGAAGCCGTAGAATAGGGACATGCCCTGCTCTTTAAGCTGCGTGAGCGCCCTCTCGTCAATGCTAAGGGCAAGAGTTTGACCGTTCTGGTCCACCTTCCTGCCCATCACTTGCCAAGAGGTCACCTCAATTGGCTGGTTCTGTAATTCCAGCCTGCAGAGCACCTGCTCCGGTTCCCTAACATCGTTAGGAACCCAGAACGTGATTCGCTTATATTTGGGAAGGTCCTTTTCCTCAATTACTCTGAGGTTGGCCCCTTCCCACAACTGAAGCCTGGTGACAGCATTTGTCAACCATTGGCTGGTGGGTTCGTTGGCGCAGGTGATCTTGATGAGACCCCCTGCCGCCCTTGCACCCAAAAACTGAGGCGGACAATCGCCTTTACGACTTTTGTCTACCTCACACAGGATGGCATCGCAGACGGAGGATGATTGCTCCTCTGTCAATTTGCCCTCGGGATAGTTGATCCCAGCTAGCTTATCCCGATATGAGGGTCCTTGTTACTCCCCCTTTTTTTTCTTCTTCTGGGGTCCCTGCCCAGCCGGAGAATCCTCAGACCGCTGCCGTTTTGGCAGTGCGTCAGTTGGGTCCAGCATAGGACATAGCCCCCTAGAAGTTGTAGGAGTTGGTGCTACCAATTTCTCAGGTCCAGAAACTTCTGGCAGTCCAGCGGTCGTCCAGGTCTGCTCCTTGGAGCCCCCCGTCCTGACCACTGTCCTGCCTTGGGTTTGTTGGGAAGGAAGTTCCGCATGTGGGACTCGGGTGTGCTCCGTGGAGCTCCCCAATTCCTCTGCAGCCTTCCTTGCCTTGGCCCTCTTCCTCTTGGCAGCACCGGATTTTTTCTTGCTAGGTTGCACGGTCATACCGACAACCTTGGCCGTTATTTCTTCAACAACATTGTCACCAGCTGCCTGGGCCAGTGTTGTTGATTGAGAAGCCGAAGCTTCTGTGCTAGACGAGGTACCTCCAAGGAGTTCCCTCTCCAGCTCTGAGCTGATACTTATTGCATCAGACTCACAACCTCTTTCTTCGTCTGTTTTTTTAAAGATTTTTTGGTCCATAAAGAGTCCCACGAGTATGGCAGGAAAGGGAAGGTCCATCCTAACAGAGCCTCCTTATTAGGATAAGGCTATATACAACTGGGTGCGCCCGGTGCCCAGAGGAGATCGTTAGAGACAGTGCACCACTACCCACTGCCACGCAGCCCTCGACACGATGACATTTACATCTTGGCTTGGTAGGCTTTTAAGGGTCTGCTCCCTACTACCGTCGTTAGTTGGTTATCCAGGGGGCACCACGAGGAGGTGACGGTTCGGTTTTGCCCCCCCCCCCCCAAGTCATGATACATGATAAATGTTATTCGCAGAACACCAGACTAGTCCGATAGGCTTCCTAACTCCCTGTACACTAGTAATAAACAACATTCCGCCAATCCGTTTCAATCAAAAAAATTAAGTGCCACAAAAACAATTCTTTTTTACATTAAGGTGCAAATAAACCTGAGTAAAATACAAAAACTCGTTTGGGCTTCAATATTTTTTATAAGGCAGGTTGACATTAAATTACTTATACCAAAATCGAGATTCCAGCCGAGAATTTTTGCGATGTAGGTGTGAAAATTGAAATTTGTCAGATTTAATAGATTTTTTGCACTTTGACTATATTTAACGATACCAAACCCCACTGTTAGCAGTGCATTTCAGAATTTTTATTTACATTACTGGACCGGCTAAAAAATAGAATCGAATTACGAGTGTCGCCAGTAACCCCGAACAGATCGAGATTTATGGAGTTCGAAAAAACTCAAATGTCGCAATTTCCATGGACCATAATTAAAAAACGCTATTAATAGTGGCGATGTTTCCCGATCCGCCCAAATCTGTAACCATTTTTTGCCTTTGGAATATCAACTTAATCAGATTCTTGTTTTTTCGTCCGACTTATCGGACGCACATCGAAATTGCTTATGTAAATCGAGGAAACTCGTCCGAATGCCTCGGTTCAGTACTGCTTAAAAATGCGGCGAGGGTCTTCCAGTTTTTTCTGTGTTTTGTCTTAACTATTGCGATTAGAATTTAACGTTAAATAAAAAACCCAAATTAATGGTTGTTATTTGAAATTGTAGAATAGAAGACTTTGCTTGTCGAAGTGCGGACTTCAGTATATAAGACGAGCGGCATCCGACAGATCATCATCAATTTACAGAGATTGAATCCAACAAAAGCATCAACATGAAGGTGAATATTCTGAAGGATTAACAAATATTTTAGTATCACTAATTTTGTATTTTTTCACATTTTTCAGATCCTTTTCACTCTATTAGCTTTCGTCCTTGCCGTAGCTAGCGCTGGCTATGTAGGATACGCCACAGCTCCAATTGCATATGCTGCTCATCCAGTTGTTTATGCCGAGCCTGCGGTCTATGCCCATCCAGTTGCCTACAGCGGATACTATGGCGGACTAGGAGGATATTATGGTGGATACCTTAAGAAGTAAACTAAGACTCAATTGATATTTCTATTATTAAAAGCCTACCCTGCATTGTATTTGATAATTTTTTATTTAGTTCCCTTAACGAATTATTTTTGGGCTAGTAGATTATTGGATTAGTCATTCAACTTAAACTCTTTTCTATATTTTGGATAAATGTGTTCTTACTCTAAAGTGCGACATTTGAAACTAGCTTGCAATTCCAAAAACGTTTTTCTGCACTTGTAGTTGCTGAAGTAACGAGAAGTGATTCTTTAAAGATTTAGTATTTATGTGTGGATTATAGAAAACAAAATTCAAGTGTTCATGCTATTATTCCGTGGATCGAGATACATATGTTGTGTCTCTAGTTAAATTAATTCCTCGCTCAGACTTGTTTAATCAAACAACAACGAACAACGACATCCTACTACACACGATCGCGGGACTTTAAGGGAGCACTTAAGGGACAAACTTGTCCTCCGCGAGGCAGAGTTTGCAGATGGGGTCTTTCCAGCACTGTCCAACTCATGACATCCTTCTTGGTGCACATCAGTAGTTCACCACCAGGTCACCAGAAAAGGTATGTACCTCCAGCGTTTGTTGGACCTCACCATTGCCCGAATAGATGGATCTGGATCGATGCAAACAGCCACCAGATCCCCGTCTGGCCAAGGGATTCACCTTTCTCGACTTCGTTAGATTGTTTTGGACTTACATAAAAGTGAGCCGATTGAAAGAACGCAATGGTAGCCCAAAACTGGAGCTCTTTGTTCAGCACTAATTTGGATTTAACTCCTCCAAGCACACATGCTACTGCTATGATGCCATCAGAGACTTCTCAACATACGAGTCGATCCAGTTGCAACAAGTGCCTAGACCTCGTTTTTAGTGCCTTTGCTATCATGTCAAAGGATATGTTGAAGGCCCCTAAGTCGAGCAAAGCTGCCAGCGCAATTCCTTTGTTTAATACTTTATAAAACGCTACCTCAGTGGATTTCATCTCTTTATAAAAGTTCCGAGAAAAACAGAGTAAGTGGTCGGCAAAGAACATAAGGCCCCATTTATCTCTTTATCTTCAAGACCAAGGCTAGAGGCTTACTGGCCTGAAATATTTAGCCTGGGTATAATCAGATCACCACTGCTTGCGTATGAATGCAATATAGACTATTCAGCACGAATCCGAATTTGTAAGAAAGAGTCAGTCACCATCGGATTATGAGGAATAATATGTAGCATACTCGTAACATGCACGTGCCGCAACTATTTCGGACTGATAAAACTGCAATCATAACCTACTTGCAGTGGCCACTTGGTAACTATTCTAAGAGAGAGGATAGGCTAATATGATCGGGCTGGTCCCTTCCAAGTAAGGTTGGTATGAGGCTAATAACCTCACCCGGAAAAATAATTATTACGGAACGAGCAACATGCCTCGGATACTGGAATCAACGACGACGACCACGCAAGGAAAAAGGCAAAACGATTTACGAATGTTCGAATGTATCATGGAATGTTCGAACTCTATACAGAACTCGAGCTACACATACAAAGCACCATGTGCTTGGAGCAGGTTTTATGGTCAGCAAAAGAATGAAGACTACCATTATCGGCTTTAAAGCAATAAGCGAAAGGCTTTGTCCCCTTCGTGTGCGAGGTAGGTAAATTGAAGAATATCAGCTGCATAAACGCTCACGCAACTACAGAAGAGTCCTCGGATGATGGCTCAAAACCAACAAGGCCTCGGGTGCAGACGGCATCCCAGCGGAGCTCGTTCGATATGGAAAGCCTACATTACACAAGCGATTCATTAATTAATTGTGCAAGTATGGGAGCAAGAAGTGATGCCAGAAGACTGGAGAAAAGGCATCCTATGCCCGGTATATAAAAATGGAGATATCACAGCGTGCACCAATTATCGCGGTATAACGTTGTTGAGTATCGTGTATAAGATATTCTCCGCTATCATACAAAATCCGGATGGCTCCATACGCCAGAAACATCATAGGCCATTACCAGTGTGGCTTCAGCCCAGGCAAAGCAACGACTGATCAGATTTTTTATGAGAGAATTCGGCATCCCCAACAAATTGACAAGACTATGTAGGTTGACTATAAACAATGTGACAAGCCAAGTAAAGGTGTCCAGAGCACTGTCCAGACCAATCAATATCTAAAATGGAATACGACGGGGACGGTCTGGCCTGCCTCCTTTTCAACCTGACGTTGGAGAAAGTGATGCATAATTCGGACGTGACATCAAGGGGCACAATCCTCCACAAGTCCACCCAATTATTGGCTTATGCAGGCGAGATTGAAATCATTGGAAGAACAACAACAGCTGTACAAGAAGCTTCCATTCAGATTGAGCAAGCGGCAGGAAATCTGGGCTGAACAAAGTACATACATTGTGGCCTCGTCTGCAAGAACACTAAACATTGGTCCCACAATCAAGGCACCGGAACACGAGTTTGACGTGGTAAAATCGTTTGCCTACCTTGGGTCAATAGTGGCAGCCGACAAAAGCATGGAATCAGAAAGACGCTCGCCCCTGCTAAAAGTCAACAAAGCCTACTATAGTCTGTCAAGGCTCTTTAAATCCAAGTTTCTAACCATAACGTCTAAACTTTTACTATATAAGACGATGATCTTACCGGTACTCACATATGCATCCAAAACGTGGGAGCTTAGCAAAAAGCACTCAAACCTCTTAGCTCTGTTCAAGAAGAAAATACTTCGGAGGATTGTTGGCCCCTTATGTGAAGAAGGACGTCTCCGAAGACTCTACCAATGATGAGATCTACGAACGGTGAAGAAAATAAAGCTCGGTAAGCTACGGTGGGTAGGGCATCTAACTCGTATGAGTGTGTATGTTTTGGATGTTGGACGGGTCTACTACCGCTGACCGCGGAAAACTATTCCACAGTCTGCATAGTAGTTCTATTGATGAATAAATTCCTAGACTGTAGTGTGGGTGAAAATTTAAGCTTATTGCTGTGAGAGTGCATAAGTGTATCTAGTATTGTGTTGCAGAAAAAAAAGCCGTGGAGGCAGGAGAATATGAATTCCTGTTGAGCAGTCGCTAGGATATTATTGATACAACTTTGCCACGGCTACAACTTTCCCACGGTTGCTCAGTGAATCTATGAAGGTGAGGTGGGGGCCTCGGTAGCCTAGGACGTAAGGCGTCTAGCTACCATCCCAGAGGTCCCGGGTTCAAATCCCGGCCAGCCCCACGATCCTTCGCCTTTTCCACTTTCCCACATACATAACTTTCCTTCTTTCTTCTTCCCTCTTTACATTCCTGATTCCGCCTGTCATAGCCTTCATCAGTGAAGTTCAATCACGTTAAGGGGATTTTCGAGTAGCCAGCTCAGTATTTGGGGCAGGCCGAATGGAGGGCTTGCAGATTGTAGCCCAGACTGCTGGCAGAAGGAGGAATTTGCTCCTCTTAAGAAACCCCAGGCATTGAGACGCTTGTTTGGCGATTTGAAACAATGTATAATCATTTCATCGCAGATAACAGATAAACAGGACTGACATTTAAAAATGGCCGGTACTGTTTTTAATAGAGATGAGACAGTTTTGAAGGTATTGAATTCAACCGATTTTTGCGACCCAAGTCAACAATGAGTTCGGTGTCGCTGTCCTATGAGCTCGCGACTAAACATGTCTGGCATTACTGATGGTATTTTCGAAATCGTTTAACATCCCAGAGCGTAAATGTAAGGTTGATTAACATCTACTCGAGCTCCCCCGACCCATAACCTATTCCCTTCTATTCTATCATTCAAATCAAAGTTGAACCATACATTGCCAGTACCTAGCAATTCTTGCTTAGAGCGTGTGAACTATTTATACTGAAATTTGGTCATTGGTTATTTTCTATGATAGCTCAACATTTTCGGTTGAATGACTAATACGATCATGCGCCAAATAAAATACTTCATTGTTAAGTCTGCTTCTTTTATCTAAAACCGATCAGCCCAAAAAAATTCAAACCCCTGCAGTATTTCCACACATTGAGCCGTCCCCTTCCACTCATTAATCTAAACTTGTTCCGTTAATATCCGCTAATTTAATTAAAATCTTGTTATGTGAATTTTATTCTTAATGGCAGAAAATTTAAATAAATTCCTCTCCTCACATAATGACATGCTACACCCGAGCCCCAATACTTAATATGGTTACCGATCTAATGCGGTTTAATTATTTGTTGTCTTTGGCTGATATCATAATATAAATGCTTATTTTCGAAACTGGTCTAATTAATAACACTGTTTACTTCCACGCAGGCTTGAGTCAATTCAACTTGGCTTCGAATTCGCCCATTATTATGCAAATGAATTCCATTGAAATACTATGCTGCGGCGTTAATGAATGATTTTATGCTGTCTCGGCTCAGGTGATTAACTCGTTGCTGTTTATGTATGGAAATGATCAATTTTGGCATTCATTAGCCATATGCAAAATTAAAGCGAAATCTTTTAGAATTAAGATATAATTTCTAAAATTAGGTCAAAATTTCAAACGATTTTTAATTGCAATTTTGTTGATTTATTTTTTGATTGCAGTTTGTAGAGAATTTTCGTTTTAAACGTGGTAAATGTGATTATTGTGGAAAAATTTATTTAAGTGAAAACTGATTAATTATTGTGATTAATAAATCTACTAAATATCTTCCCAATGTACTTAGAAAATTTTGTGGGTACCTCAGGAATATTTTGGATCATACAATTAATAATGAATGCAATTTACAACTATAGTGGAATGCAAATTATTAACAAATTACATAATTAAATTTAGTCAGGGTTAAAATCTTCCAAAATATTAATCCGGTTTTATTTTTTTTTTCTGCTATTGATCGGTAATTTTCCACCTCTGTTTTACGATATCGATCGCCTTTTTTGCTCTTTGCAAAATTTCTCATTTAAGCAATATTTGCATCTTTTGTTATTTTTAAACTAACCTAGATAACTAATACCTTTAAGTAAAATTTCAAACATTAAACAAAAATAAACAGACTGAGAAAGTTCTTCACCCTAACGATCTAAAATGCACATACAGACGGAAGAAAAGGGACACGACCAAGGACACCTTCTATTATAACCTTAAGCACGCCTATGATGCCTTCAATGACATCAAGATGGTGATAGGAGACCTGAATGCCAAAATTGGAAGAGAGAACTGGCACATAACGACCATTGGAAAGGTAACAGCAAGATCGAAACATCAAACAATAACGGACAAGGTTTTATCGGCCTTGCAATGAGTAAAAATAATGACTTCAGTTCAACATATTTCCCAAGAAAGGACATTCATAAACAAACATGGCGATCTCCTAGCGAAAAATGGACCATATACTCTTAGACAGAAGGATAGCTTCCATCATCCTCCAAGTAAATCCTGTGGAGGTGCGAAGTGTGAATCCTTACAATTCTGACCAACGGTTGATTCAGATGCCGGGTCGGCAGCCCTCTAAAGGCATAAGAAATAACAAACAAAAGAAATACAACATTAGAGATATCAGGCAACCCTAGCAGAAAGGATAAGTCCAAACTGAAGACGATACTGACAGAAGTCACGAAGGAAACTGTTACAAACCCACAGGTAAAGCCATCGAATAGTTAGACAAGTAAAAAGCTTCTATAGCTTCTAGAAAAAAATATATAAATTTACATAGAGATACTAACGTGTAGCAAGAAATTTCAGAGGAAAACTTTGCACAAACCTCCCTCCTCCGATATATGTAGAACAAATAAAGGCATTACACCCGAGTAAAAATAAAAAAATGGCCTTACAACGGACGAACGCCGACCGTGATTGAAATGTAGTCCTTGAGGCCATTAAGCATATACAGTTCACCGGTTCCCGTTCGATGGGGTAGGTCAAGGCTCCCGTTCGATAGGTTCAAGGCATTGGACGTGGTGAGTACTTAGTTGGGGGATCTCTTGGTAAAGCGGCCCCCGCGTTTGGAATAGTGGATTACGAATAAATTTTACAATATCTGTAAAAAAGGCGTGCATACCTCTGGCGGGCGCAATTTTAGAAACAAAGCGCTAAATCTACTACCAGATGGAAAAAGACCAGTCGGTAAACCACGATCAAGCTATTGTTGAAACCTAATAAGGCCCAGAAGAAAAGTGTAACGCTTTTCACCTATTACCGCCGAACTGGAAAATCCTTATGAGGGCCATATCAGGCAAAAATTGATAGGGCCATATAATGCGTACCTATCGTTTATTATGTAAGGCGTGCGGATAGATCATTGGCAGTTTTTCCCCATTTCGAGGTATCGTGGCTTAATAGACGCTGGTAGGAATAACTCACCAGTAAAACTTGACAAAAACTCAGGAAAACTAAAGTATTTTTTTTTTTCTCTTTTTCTTAATAATAAAAAATTGAAAAACCCCGAATACAGAAGTCACGACTATATAGTATAGTAGCCCAGTCACTTTATACAAAAAAAGGGTCAAACCATGTCCTATACGAGAGGTTCATGTTTAAAGTGACTGGGCTATAGCCACCAATTTATTAAACCAGAGACATTAAAAAGTCTGATGGCGATTAAGCACATTTTGTTACTTAACCATAGTAGTTTGGTTTTACATGTGAATTATATCATGAAGGGAAAAATTTCAATCAAATTTCATCAATATACATGGGCCTCATAAGGAATTACTCAATAATACCTAACGGGGTAAACACCTTCTTTCCCAAATAAGGCCCTTGTAAGATTTCCCTAATGAAAACCTAATCTTAGAGTGCATGCGGAGTGCCTCATGTATTTTGTATGAGGCCCTCGTAAGGTATTCATAAAACAAATTTAATTTTGGTGTTCATGAGGCAAGTCTAATCTGGTATACCGAACGTTTACCTCACGAGACCCGTACATAACTTTAGGCATGCCTTATATTGAATTCTAGTCGGGTCCTCAAAACAATAAACTGAAGCAAAACCTGCCGAGCAGAGAGACGTCTGGAGGAAGAAGCTGAAGCTGATGGCAACGATTCAAATTAACTGTAGAGCCATCGAAGAAAATTAAGTAGTTTTGCCATTAATTAAGAATTAAAAGCTCAGACAAATAATTTATGCAATGCTATTTCCAAATCTATTTCATAAAATTTTTAATAAATTCTTCGGCATCATTTCCGTTGTATTTTGTTCACAGAGGGAGTAAATAGAAAGTAACAGGTTCCTTGAAATTGATCCGCCAACATTAAACAACTACACACTTATTCAAAAACCTGTTGATGATGGTAAAGCCAAATTTAACCTCTATC
Organism: Thereva unica; assembly: GCA_949987705.1. Lineage (NCBI taxonomy): Eukaryota > Metazoa > Arthropoda > Insecta > Diptera > Therevidae > Thereva > Thereva unica. The sequence goes on from OX465284.1 coordinate 85,311,333, forward strand.
CTTGTTCAATAGGCGAAGAAGTTAATTGGGGCCTCGGTAGTCTAGGGGTAAGGCGCCTGACTACTATCCCCAGAGGTCCCGGGTTCGATTCCCGGCGGTGCCACGGTCCTAGCCTTTCCCAATTTCCCGCCTACATAACTTTCCTTCTTTCTTCTTCCCTCTTTGCATTCCCGATTCCTTCTGTCATAGCCTTCCTTGCCCTTCCCCGCTCCCCCCGAAGCGCATGTCATCGGTTGGTTGAAGAGATTCAACTCGTTTCAGGAGGCATAACACTCCAGCGAGTTGTTTCTCGATGCCCCGATGTCAGAGTCGCGATAGTAATGGTTGGGAGTAGTAGGTGGACTGAAAATATCGCGGGAAGGTTGTGGCGGTTCCCTTCCTCCCCGACTAGAGCTGCTGTTCGACATTGCACTCTATACGAAGAAAATAGATTGTCAACAGTATAAAGGGCTTTTCCTGAGACTCTAGTCTTTCACATAAAAAAAAAAAAAAAAAAAAACAAAGAAATTGGTTCTTTTCTTCATATAATCCATACAATCTGTTGAAATGTATTATAGAGTTAACCTTTTTAACACAATGATAGATGCTATCATAGTTGATACCGAATGTCGATTCAAAGCGCTCAATGAATATTATGAACGACTCGGTTTTATTTATGACATCAATTATTTAAAATCTCTATCAAAAAAACTTACCTTCTCAGGCATTGTAATGATTTAGGTACAATACTTCGAGAAGGCGAAAACAGCGACGTAGAACCAACTGTATTTGAACTCTAGCTTTAAAAATCCAATTCACCAATATCTGCCAACGATGTAAAACAACTTATCAAGTGCATTTTAGAAAATAATTTGGAAGAAGTATATCGAAATGTTTACATAACAATCAGGATAATGCTCACAGTTACAGTCAATACTTCTGTGCTTCTGCTGAGAAAAATTTGCCAAAGTTAAAATTGATCAACACTTATTTAAGAAGCACGATGAATGAGTCAAGAAAGACTATTTGCGTTATCATTTCTGTCAATTGAAGCGGAAATAGCGGCTGGTGTTAACTATTACATAATCTTGAAACAATTCAGTGCCGCTAAAAGCCGGAAAATTCGTTTATTTTAATTTGTGATTGTTAATGTAATTTTTGTCAATATTTACTCATACACCAGTCTCAGGACCGCCTTTAGGTATGTTGGCGCCCCATGCGAAATATTTTTATACGACCTAAATTTTTAGACATTTCTTTTAGGTTGATTACCTATCTTATTATGCACCAATTATTCAATAACCCGAGTAAAAATAAAAGATGGCCTTATAACGGGCGAACACTGGCCGCTTAGGAGCAGATTTAAAAGGCCGAGAACTGAGCTATTCACACGGGCATACGACGGCAAATATGAACCAAAAAAATAATCTGCAGCAAATGTATTGTTGTCCGTCCATCATATAAACTTCTGATATCCGCCACATGTCCGAGAACTTTGCTTCAATCAGAGTCGGTGTTCGCCAGTTGTAAGGCCATCGTTTATTTTTCCTCGATAAGGTAAGTACGAGTACCGTCGTCGTCGGCCAAATTTCCTGCAATTGTGTTATCACATTAAATATGATAATAGTAATATTAGGCAGCATTAAACGCCTCGAGAGCGCATATTCCATTATTGGGGGACGAGCGAACAGAAAAGAGTTTTTGTGGCTCGAGCGTTATTTTATTTTTTCGGCTCTTCTCTTTATATAGCCAAGAAGTTTGTTGGTTCTGGCGGTAATATTATCGTAGTCCAAGTTGAAATTTAATTTATTGTTTAGAACAATGCCTAGATCTACAACTTGATCAACACGGTCTAAGGCCTGGTCGTTGAAATAATAATGCAGCTGTTTGTTTCGTTTGCAGGAGAAGGTAATTACATGACATTTGCTGATGTTAGGTTGTAATTTATTGATGGTACACCAGTCCTACAACGCGTTTATCTTTGCTTGAAAGAAAAATACGTCGTTCTGGGACCTTATGACATTATAAATTTTGACTTTATCGCCATAGAAGAGATGCGGAATATTGCTGAGTTTTTCCGATAGTGTCGGGGATAAATATATTGAACAAAACCGGGCCTAGATGGCTACCCTTAGGGTCCCGGAAGTTACTTCGATTTCATTTGACAGAAATCCTTGAAATCTGACAACCTGAGTTCAGTTGTATGATTTAATCCATTCCAGGGCAGTACCTACCTGATATTCAAAATTTTAGTAGTTTTTTACTTAAAATATAGGGATCAGCACGATCAAAGGCTTGGCTGAAGCATTATAACCCGTATCTATTTGATGACCGTTCTCCAGGGGCCTTATTACCGAATACGATTCGATTCGGATTAATCGTAAATCGCAATTATGGTACCACTGAATACGATTTAACTTCAAATCGTAACAAATTTATCGTAAATGTCTACGATTGAGATTTGGTGCTCGTAAATAAAAAAGACGGTAGTTGTATTAAAAAACGTGGTTATTACAAACAAATAAAAATAAAATATGTAAGTAAACAAAAGTAACTATGGTGTTTATTTATTATTATTATGAGTTTATATTTAATGTTGTTACTTATTGGGGCTTTTCTGTCCATATCCATAAAATTATCATTTTATGTTATGAAAAATTAAATGAGATCAAAGGAACCGGACAAATTTCTAGAAGAGCGATTTTTTTACTGTCATCTTCATAAATACCTACATAGGTATTTTATGAAAATGACGTCAAAAAATCGCTTTTTTAGAATTTTTTTCCCATTGCTTTGATCTCATTTAATTTTTCATAACATACAATTGTCAAATTAGGAGTGAAATGGGCTTTCATTGGAATATTTTCGGAAAAATATATGGCATCACTCATATTGGTTACGATCGTAATCAATCATGTCAAATTCAAATCGAATCGTAAATTCAAATCGTCAATATTTTTGATCGAATCGTATTCGGTAATAAGGCCCCAGACCACATAGTAAATCGGAGGTTAGAATCATAAGGTTTGTAGTAGTCAGTCGTCTGTTTCTGAAGCCTGGTTGCTGTTCATTAAGACATGGGTCGATTAGAAGACCCATCTTATTGTCAACAAGTTTCTCGAGATGTTTAGTAATTGTTGATAATACCCCTAAAGTTTTCCACCGAGTGCTTATTAGATGTTTTATGGATTGGAGTGAGATAGAATTTTTTCCATATCTTAAGGAACTTTCCTCTTAGAAACAGTTTGTTGAAGATAGGATGGAGAAAAACCAAAAATTGGTTAATTTGAATAGTCTTGCAAAAAGCAATCGTCTTCGGGCGGTCGCCCGAGTTCGCACACTCCTAAAGCCGGTACTGATCAGTCTCAATCTGACTAGGAAATGAAAGAGTGTAGTGGCCTACTTATATCTAGTGGTTGGCCACTAAATATTAAAAAAAAGTATATTCCCGTAAATCTAATTTATTTACAATATATGAATGAGTTGGTAATTGCAACTCAACTTAAAATCTAATTGTTCGCTTTATATAAGGCTGGAGATATTCCATCGCCTACTTAAAAGTAGACAAGGAAATATCTCCAGCCTGCTACTAAACTATTTACTATGGGACACCAGGTAGTTGATATGACAGCCTACCTGGGTCCCATATTACCCCCCTTCCAGCTAGGCGTCGCTTTTGTGAAGAGATGTCTTCTTGCGATCTTGCTGGGCGTTGACTCCGCGGAAAGAAAAGAAGTTTTCTTTGAATGGCTGCTGAATTTCGCCTCCGCGGCAAAAAGAAAAGATGTTTTCTTTAGATTCTTGCTAGATGTTCCCTCACCGGAAAGAAGAGATGTCTTCTTTGGACCCTGGTATCGGTCACAGTTCCACTTGATGTTGGGGGTTGCAGTTGTAGCTGTTCTTGGTGCAGCTGTTTGGGCCCATGCCTCTTGATGATGGCATCCCTGTTTTTCAAAATGCGGGGTCACCAATGTAGTGGCCTACCTATATCTAGTGGTTGGCCACTAAATATTAAAAAAAATGTATATTCCCGTAAATCTAATTTATTTACAATATATGTATACGAGTATACATGGAATAAGTTGGTAATTGCAACTCAACTTAAAATCTAATTGTTCGCTTTATATAAGGCTGGAGATATTCCATCGCCTACTTAAAAGTAGACAAGGAAATATCTCCAGCCTGCTACTAAACTATTTACTATGGGACACCAGGTAGTTGATATGACAGCCTACCTGGGTCCCATAAGAGTCCTCGCAAAGCCAATGTCGCCGACGTCTGCATTTGGTCTAGCACCACCACTGATCGTAGCCAACGACGATATAAAATGCCTTGTCGAACTTCTGCTAACATAAAAATTAAGGGTGTGCGAATACTGTTCGAATCGAATCGAATCGAATAGTGCTATTCGATTCGATTTTCGATTTGAATTATTCAAAACAATAAAAAATAAATTATGAAACAATCGTTTTTATTTAATACCAGTTGTCTATAGTGGTTTAAATTATATGTAGATGATTGTCATAGTAAAAAACGTCAGAATGAATTATTAATTTGTGAATTTTAACTATTAATCATATTGTTTTTTTAATATTACCATTTTTGACAGAAGTGTGTGTGTTGTAGTCAAAAAGTTATATTATCAATATATAATTAGCTTCCTGATATGTAAATTTACATATTATTATTATAAATTACATATTACTTATTAACAAGCGATCAAATTCACTTACAATACTTTTGTGATAACATTAAAAAAATTAATTTTATGTTAATTTTATCGAATAATTCAAAAATATTTCGAGTTATTCGATTTGTTTCGAATAATTCGAAAATATTTCGAGTTATTCGATTTGTTTCGAATAATTCGAAATAACGAATACTCGATTCGATTTTCGAATCGAATAGTAATATTCGATTCGGTCCGAATTATTCGACATTTCGAATTATTCGCACAGCCCTAATAAAAATCCTTATGCAAAGATTTAATATCTTCGTTTGTACTTGAGTGGGCAATTACATTCGTTTGATTATCTTGAATTTTAGCAAGAAATTGATCTTGAAGTACCTACGGCCACCCTGTGTTTGCTAAAGACTTCTTTGTGCATCAATCGAATCAATTCCTTGCCTTGGCTAACCTTCATTATAGGCAGCTGAATTAGCATTTTTCGAAGAATTCCGCATCTTTTGCTTGAACATTCCGCAGCCGAATTGCATGCTGTTATAAGTTACTAGCATAAAACCCGCGTGCCTTGCAACGCCTTTAAATAAAAACTGTTTATTATGTGCACTGTTTTCCTTGAAAAGAAAACAAACAAAAAAGTCAGTTGTTATTATCCCTAAAAAAGGTTTATTATAGAGCATTTTTTTAATAAACATGGTAAACAAATTGCTGCGTATATCACCTCTGCTCAACAAATCTGCAAGTTTTGAAGCAGAGATTGGTGTGTATATGTCATCAAGAGAAGTGACAAAGGAATCCTAAATAAAGTAAATTTTGAGTCATTCATTTCCACGTGATTATAAGGATGCACTGTCAAAATTTCAGCCCTTCAGCCCCAGCGGTTTGGGTAAACCCCATTTCCCCCTTTGGGGAACGAATTTCGAAAAATCGCTTGTTAGTGGATGTTCACGTCATTATTGGGATTCACTGTCAAAATTTCAGCCCTATAGCTCCAGCGGTTTTGGGTTGACCCCATTTCACCCCCTTATGGGATGAATTTCTAAAAATCGCTTCTTAGTGGATGTCCACGCCATTATAGGGATGCACCGTCAAAATTTCAGCCCTATAGCTCCAGCGGTTTGGTAAACCCCATTTCACCCCCTTAGGGGATGAATTTCGAAAAATCGCCTCTTAGTGGATGTCCACGTCATTATAGGGATGCACTGCCAAAATTTCAGCCCTATAGCTCAGGCGGTTTGGGTAAACCCCATTTCCCCCTTTGGGGAACGAATTTCGAAAAATCGCTTGTTAGTGGATGTTCACGTCATTATTGGGATTCACTGTCAAAATTTCAGCCCTATAGCTCCAGCGGTTTTGGGTTGACCCCATTTCACCCCCTTATGGGATGAGTTTCGCAAAATCGCTTGTTAGTGGATGTCCACGTCATTATTGGGATTCACTGTGAAAATTTCAGCCCTATAGCTCCAGCGGTTTGGGTAAACCCCATTTCACCCCCTTAGGGGATGAATTTCGAAAAATCGCCTTTCTGAGATTTGAAACAAATAATTTTAAACCAGAATTGTCTAATCTTTCAATTGGTGGCATTCATAATGTTCTACGATATACATTAGCCGAGATACCAGGCGTAGAGCGTAAAAAATGGTGACAAATCGTACTAATTAATTAATTAAAAAAAAACTAATCAAAATAGCGAAAAACGGAAACTTACTTCCACCTTCTGGGGTATCCATGCATCTACAAAAAAAATTTCAGATTTCTATCTCTTCTAGTTTGGCTACAATGCGTGACGGTACGCACAAGCAGACACACAGATACACAGACACACAGATACACAGACACACAGACACACAGACACACACTTTCCTTTATTAATATAGATTATAAATCTGGTCAGAAATGAAAAGATCTGGATAAGACCAATATATTTATAACTATGTGATATGGGTTCGTAGAGAATGGTGATGGCAAAACGAAAATGTATTACAATTATTTGTAATAGTATTTTTTAAGGCCGTATATGAACTTACGAGTATAATATGCCGATGCAATTATAATGATGAATTCAAAAATTTAAAGGAAAAGATAGTTCGATTTATAAAACCGCAAAAAATGCAATAATGAGGACACATCGAAAACAAAAATAGTATTTGTCACTAGGTAACATGAAGCACGGGACGATCGGTTAAAATAAAATCCAAAATATGTAAGAAATAAGTGAAAAGAGTCCTGAGAAGGCTATGTACCTTGACCATTATTGAAGAATTATCACTATACTACGAGAATCTCCATTCAAAAGATTTCCTACAGTTTGTATATTTTGTATTCCCCATTTTATAGTGATTTTAGTTATCGATAATTTTAGTATTTATTTTTCTCTCCCCACTCTAATTATTTATGTATTAGATCTAAAAATATGTACCAAAAAAAAAATTTATTCATTCACTTAAATAATTATTTATTGATTATTTTTTTGCTGAAACACAATCAAACTGGTTCTCTTCGTTGGTCAAAAATTTATATACATATTAAGTATGAATTCTAATTAGATACATAAATTCTTGGTTACTTCTTAACGTAATAAAACACAAACAAACAAAAATCACTTTCACTTCCGATACTCCAAACATCTGCTTCAAATCCTGCTTCGAAAATACAAAAAAAAAAAACACTTTTTGTTGCGTTCGCTTTGGAATATATTTTTAAAAAAGGAATAATCGAACGTTTCTATGCCATCGAATCGTTTATTTAACATAAATTGTGAATTAGGTAAAAAAATTATATAAAAGTAGACGAGCATTTTTTCTTGCGGAAGATTCTCAATTTACGGTCCGTAGCATATCTACTCTACACGTGCCCAAGATTCTAGTTTCTTCCACATAGATCACCGATGGTTCGCATTGTCCCAAAAATTGAATTATGCTAATTTTGAAATAAAAAGAAAAAACTGGTCTAATTATTTTGGTGTGGTATTGAAGCGGACCTGATTTGGAGGCCGTGTCCATTTAAACTTGCGAAAAATAAGAATTGAAATAATTATGCAGTCAACACCTGGAGCATAAAGCAAATTTTGCAAACAGACATGGTGTCACCACCGTGGACACAAACAAACAAGAAACTAGTTCAGAATAAGGTAAAATGCTAAATATAAAAACAATGCAATTTTGGAGCTGCACTAATTGGTAATTAAAGTTCTTATACCTGAAGTCTTGTCCCCACACCGCATCCAGTTCGACCCCCCACTTTTCTAGAATTTCCAAATTTGTGTCTCTTTATTGGATGCTAATGAATGCGACAAAAAATGGACGTTTTGAATTCTGAATAATTTTTTTCTGCATGTGATTTAGCCAGGCCGAGTTTTTTGCAGAACCGTTCTGGACGCTTGCATAGAATATAAATAGGGTGGAGTCGACGGCGAAATCGTCAAATTAATCACAGACACCATCAAAACAAGCATCAACATGAAGGTAAATTTTTGGATTCATATTAAGTGATATTAAATTGGACTTTTTGTATCCTTTCCGAATTCAGATCCTTTTCTGCCTTTTCGCATTGGCCTTCGCCTTCGCTAGCGCTGGTTACGTTGGATACGGTGGTCCAGTTGGATATGTCGGCCATGCCTACGCCCCAATTGCCTACGCTTCCCCAATCGGCTATGGAGGTTATGGAGGTTATGGTGGTTATTACGGAGGATATGGAGGATACGGCGGTCTGGGCTACGGCTTCCTCAAGAAGAAGTGAGCAAGGTCATACGCTCTGTACGGAATTATGTGATGTTGTTATTGTGAAATAAAGTTTGGTTTAATCTGAAAATGTTTTGTTTTGTTGTTTGAAAGTTAATTGCTCCTGTTGTTTGTTATTTTTTGTCAAACGAAGTTTCTACCTTGGATGTTGCGATTTCGCAGTTTATAGGATCAATTGGGTGCATCCTTTTCAAATACAAGTTACAAAACCCATGCAGACAAAAACACTCTAAGTTCGGTTCTACACGTTCAACTTTTCGTTCAACTTTTCTCTTTCGCTCGCAAGCAATTGTGAAAAGGGTTGGATTAACCTTTCGCAAGTTGCATGTGAACGAAAGAAAGTGTTAAAAAACTGTTTAAGTTGAACGAAAAGTTGAACGTGTAGAACCGGTCTAACAGTTCATATATACATATTTCAGTGATGCATACACGAAAATATCAATTCATAAATCGAATGCTTACGGCATCCATAAGTATAACATAGTCGTGCATTTTTTTGAAAAGAAGTTGAAGCTCCATTCACATCTAACTTCGTGACATAACAGAAGTGTAAAACGAGTTCAAAATTCAGATAATTCTAGACAATAGAACAAGTTAGTCCTGTTCCTGGATAACAGTGAATCGTCTGCTATCTATCAGTAAAGCGCATAACCTGATTCTACTTGAAATAATCTAAAATTGGTACCTAGTGTTTCCATATTTGTTAAATCCAGTTTCTAGGTAGATTAGATACTAAATAGAATCAGACAATTTTAGGAAAGAACTAGCTTTTACTCGCGACTTGGTGTACGCGGGAATATGTTTTTTTTGTTCCTTTCTTCGGAAGTACATATATGTATGAGGTTCGGTTGGAAGTTATGACGCCGTGATAGGTTAGGTTAGGTTAGATATGGATGGATGAGTTGCTGGTACACATCCCCAATACTTGTAGTCGGAAAAAGATTTCAATCCCAAGTTCCGGTGAGAAGACTCCTCCTCCCACTCAACCCTCGAGCTTAGAGCCATCAGTGAAGAAGCTTATGGCATTCTGAATACTATGGTCTATTACTCCTGTGGTCTATTATTACTCCATTCACGACGTGAAGAGATGTGGACCTTGTAGTTCTTCGTGAAGGTGACCTCGGATATGCGAAAATCGCTTTCTATGGGAAGGTTGACAAAATCCAGCACCTTAAAGTGCCCTCACGTGATTCCGGTCCAAGATCCAGATTATTTTATTCTAAAGGCTTCGATAGTTGCGTTTTCCCTTGCCACAAGGTTCAAAGGGGAGAGATAGGGCATCGGTAGGTGTGGAGGGCATCTGTAGGTGTGGAGCGAAATGTGCCTGGGGTCTTATTCTCTATTACAATATTGTGAGAATATCTCTCGAAACTGCCAAAATGGTAATCTCTATTATAAAACTGACTAAATTCTACTCGAAACTGTAACAATATAGTTAGAATTTTGCTCGAAAGTTCAAAGGTACTCGAAAAATTTATAAAATTTTAGGTATGGGCGACACAATTGAAGCATCTTGTACCTACTCATTTTCTTTTCTTTCGGGGGTATTACTACTAGAGGAAGCAATATTGTAATAGGGAATACGGAAGCATTTTAGTTTCGTATAGCGGCTTCGAGTAAAAAGCATTTGAGTATTGTAATAGAGAATAGGGCCCCTGTTATAGATAACTCCGCACATCTTTGTACTTTCAATAGTTTGTTTAGAACAGTGTACTTATTCAAGGTTGAGCATCATACTAAAACGTCGTATTGGAATATTAGACGGACAATCACTGTATAGATTCATCGTACTATGTTAGGGGAGAAGCCCCATTTCTTCCCTATGGATTTTCTGCAAGCGGAAAGCGCTATGTTCGCCCTCCTAATGCGCTCTTCTGTATTTTCATTCTGGAGGAGCTTCTTGTCCAGAGTTACTCCCAGATATTTGACATTGTTGCTAAATTTGAGCCTAACATTGTTAGTTAAGTCGAAGAGGACTTAGGGGTGGGGTTTTATAGCTCCTCGAGAAGAGGACTAATTCTGTTTTTTTCTAGGTTAACGCTAAGTTAACGAAAGAGTTAGTAATATTGCCTCCATGAGATTATAGAGGACTTGAGGAAATTTTCCTTTTATGATGACAGCAATGTCAGACTTTTCCTGCCTTGGGTATAAAGACCACTTTTATCTTTTTACAACTACAGGGAATACAGCTAATTTAGAGGCACCCGGTAAACATGGCCTGTAACCAGGGCATGATATGACTGAGGGTGCGTTGCAGTTTTTTTTTTATGTGACATGGTCAAGCTGAGGAGTAACCCTTTGTACCACTAGTCCGTCATTTTGTTCAGTCATGGTGAAATGACAAGTAGTAAGCTTGATCCAGGCGCGGATGTAGAATTTTGTTTTGGGGGGGTCACGGAATTAAAAATAAACCAAGAAAGCGAAACACTAAAAGCATTCGACGATTTACTTGGACAAAATGGAACGCTTTCATGTCACCAACGGAACCAATATCATCAGAGGGTGGTAGAACCTGAAAAAAGTTTCCTTCAGACTTTTCATAACCCAGCATCTGTGTACAACAGGACTCACAAGTAAAAGAAAGCCGAGATCGATGTTATTATGTAGGGATAATGAACTTCTCTATAATCGTGACACTGACGGAAAAGTACATAGATATTCTGGTGGCAAATTATAGGAACTTCAGGGCACTCTTCGTTGAATTTGGTGACTTTACTCTTCAGCATCATTTGGAAACCGCAGGTTCAATCGCGACATAATCAGTAAAACCACCCAAAATCAACTTATGGAAGCCTGCAAAGACGAAATTCAGTAAGCTATTCTGAAAGGAGTTAGAGCGGCAAAGTTTTGCGCAGTTGTATTTGCTGATACGAACGACAATTCTTATACAAAACACCTTAGCTTATCCTACTACTACTACTGCAACAGAGCAATCAGAGAATTTCATCACATTTTGCGATGCATACCAAGCAATTCGTTCCGAGGATATCGTTATCGTCATCGATCTGTGTGAGAAATTCGACTTGGACCTAAAATATTTGGTATGAATTAGAATAGATAGTTGCTCGTTAATGGCGTCTGATTTCAAAGGGGTATGTCAGGACTTGACGAAAGTAGCCATTCACGCAAGACGTTGTTCTTGCAGTAATCATTTGTTAACAATTCTTTATTAAAATCTTCCAAAGTTTCAAATTGTCGCAATGCTTCAGGAACAATGAGAGCAGTTTTAACTTTGGCTAACGGTTTTGCAAACGTTTTTAAAAAACATCTTGGTGGCAAATCACTTAAAGACTTTGCTAGACTGGTAGAAACCAACTTTACTAGTTGGGTAGAAAATCACGTTGGGCACATGCAGTTTGTGGACGAACATATAATAAAAAAGTGTGACGCACTTAATGAGATTTCGGTGTGGGAGGACGCGAAAACTGCATTTGCTGCGGCAAATCTTCGTCTTGTATTTTTCAGCCTAGAGTTTCCGATTTCATCTGCTTGGTTAAATGACGTTCTAGGCGTGTATAATATTCGTACTATTTGATTTTTTATCATAGTCGTTAATAACATAATAAACTTTTACTTTTCGTATACGTATCCGGTACAACTTTACCTTTGAGCCGAATACTCCAAACGTCTTCATTAGATTTAAAAAAAGCAACGGATATGATCAAAGATACCCTTGCTGACCAAAAGATGTGATGTAGATTCTGGTTTTCGACGGTTATTTACTAAAGCCCAACATCTCGCTGCACAATTGGATGAGGAATTCAAAGAAGCACGGGTTGTTTATCGTCAAAAAATTAAACTCCAGAAGAAGAATCTTCATTCCTTTATTGGACAACATTGTTACCGAATTTAATGAAATGCTTCCTCCAGACATGTTGGACCGAGACGTTGATCAGTTGAGACATTCAAGATGTTCGACAAGTAGCAGAAGCGTATAAGCAGCTTTTGGTTTCTCCCATCTTAACTATTATTGCATAGTTCGAGCTTTTGGGGGGGGGGGGGTCATTACCCCCGTGATCCCCCCCCCCTTGAATCCACGCCTGGCTTGATCTGAAGGATAGCAGAATAGAGATAGGTTAGAGGGCTGGAGGGTGCGTGAGTAGGTGTCGATGAACCTTGCGTTTCTACTCTGAGATGTTATATGAGTTCGGAAACACCGACTGCGGAGACAGTTCCACAATCGAGTTGTTCTATTTATAAACGAACTACTAAAATGTAATGTGGGCGAAGAGGAGAGCTGTAGTGTGTTGGATTGGTCGAGTTGGCTAGTCTTGTGTTGCTGGACATCTAAGCCAAAATAAAACTGAGATAGAGATATCGGGTAAGTAATCAATACTTGGCCAGTTAATTTTATCGGGTGAGTGAATAAGTGCTACAAAGCCACTCCGGTCCTTGAAGACAATTAGCTGGAACTTCTGCATTCCCAGAAATAACTCTCGTCACAGAACCTGCTGCATTTGAAACTCCTACTTAGCAGGCGAATTTATTTTACTCGGTGCTTGATATAAGGCTTATTCCGCTGTTTATCCTGTAAAATCTAAGCTAAGGGAATCCTTGAATCAGTCCAGAATATTACATCATCGAAATTAATATGAAGATTTTTTCAAAGGTTTCAAGCAATTGGCGCAGCAGTCAACTTAAGTTTTGGAAGCGTGAGATCGCTGGAAGTATTACTCTTTGATGGTGCAACTCGACTTTTCGAGCTTATATAATCTGATACTTGTCGGGTGATCTTCGTAAAGACTTCTTAGATAAGCTACACATCCGTAAGCTCGAGGAGTGGTGTCTGCAGATATACGTGTACAAATGGCCTTACTTTTTACTTTCCTTAGAGGAGTTACATAAGCACTTACCTTTGAGTACTAACAGAACTGCTCATCTTAGAGCAGTTACAAATTACGTGTTTCCCTTGTAATGCGTTATATAAGGGTTCTTCTAACGTATTAGAAAATATGAGTACCCCTTATCAGAGCCTAGAATTCCTACTGGTATGTTTCCTGAAAATTTGCGTGCACTATATCGATAACAAAAAGAGTGGTTACTTTTACCCTTATATCTGCCCATATTGTGATGTCCGCCTGCGCAAGCGTTATCTACCATCTGAAAATATTACCGTTAAGTTAGGTCCATATTATGATGTTAAAATCTCGGCTCTGGCTCTTCTAGTATACTGAGGTAATACTCGAATCATACACAAACAGGTTTGATGTGAGTCGAAAGTGAATGGTCGTGTCCTATGGTACACTATGCCGGTACTTCATGAGCCCAATATCAACTGAAACAAGAAAAGCCATCTTGGCGGTTCGTGAGTTAGAAAACTCTAGTCGAATAGAAAAAGAAGGCTTAAAGAATTTCCAACATCAACACGCGGTTTGTTTATTCTTCCAGGCAGGCTTCCATCCAATACAATATCTAGTGGTAGAACATTGACTTCGTTGCTAAAGATGGTATGAGAAAGGGCCCGAGCCCGATTTTTTTCGTTGTATATTAAGGGTATATCAAACAATTTAAACAAACAAAACTTGTTGATTCGTGCAAACTATACATTTATTTTGATAAATAAGAATCACACATCTCTACACAGGTTTGCACACATCGTTCACACTGAACTTTGGTTAATAGTACACATCCGCTTTACCTCTTAAGGTATCCATATTTGCCATGATGTCCCCATGGTCCGCCACCGACAATAGCTGGACCAGCGGCAACAGCAACAGCAGGAGCAGCAGCAACGGCGACAGGTGCAGCATAAGCAACAGCTGGTGCAGCAGCTATAGCTGGTCCGTATCCAGCGTATCCACCATATCCTCCGTATCCAGCGTATCCAAGACCACCATATCCGGCATATCCTAATCCACCGTATCCACCATATCCGCCATATCCGCCATATCCTGCATATCCAGCGTTGACAGCAATGATGCAAGCTACAAGACAGATGAGTACCTAAGCGACAAAAGCAAATGAATTAATCCTTAATATTTTGTGGCTGGGTGTGCTCCCTACCTTCATGTTGATTGTATTGTCGGTGATTGATTGACGATGCTTATCAACACGCTGCTCCACTTATATACAAAATCAGATTTTCAGGCCGCTCAGCATTCGGATTGGGCAACATTGCAGAACAACAACAATGCCAGACTGCCAAATATTATTTATTCATTAAAATGTCACTCACCACCATTGCGGTCTCGTCTATAGCGTTGTTTTTATTATTCCACTGCGCATGCGTGTTAGCATCACAATGGAGAAAATGAAATAGGGTAAAAAAAAACAAAGTTCGTCTGTGATACTGGACCAATTAGAAAAAAACTGAATCAATACATTAACATTAGCCAAGGTTTTTGTTAAGCGACATGTTACAAAGCTCGAAGGCACCCTTGAGCGGTGAATTATTATTCCGCCTCAATAGTAGCGCAAATTAATAAAATCTGAATCACTAAGATAAAACCATTTTTTTAAAGATCAAAAAAAAAAACTACCTGCCAAACTTTTCAAACGCGATATAAATTATGCTAAGTAGACAATTCTGTACCATAAGCTCAGAAAATTGAGAGGCATGTTGGGGAATGAGAAAAATGGTAGTGGAACGGCCCCAAAATACACAATAAAATACCAAAAATAAACTCGCACTATTTTTTAATATTATTGTTTATTATTTGTTTATTTATTTATTTTCGGGCGAATTAACATGTGTCAAAATAATACGGTTGTTAGGTTTTTCTCTCTGAATTTATTACTTGGAGTAGTTCGGGGCTACGTGAAAAATCATCGCGACCAAATTGCCATGCGGAAACTTGAAACGAAATTATTTGCGGAAAAAAGTTTCACTTAAAGTCCAATGTCAACTCATAACTTGATACGATTTTTTTTAATTTTTTTTATTTTGTTTTTTAAGGCAATATCGCAATTTTAAATTAAGATTTTTGGGCAGGTGGCCTTATTATTTACTTAATAACAACAAGCGCACAAAAAACCGTCTAGCATTTGGGCGTATACACGAACCAGACTGGATTGGATGCATACGAATATATTGATCGAAATATTGAGCAATAGTTCATGGTGCTCTTAATTACAGCAATAACAAAAAATAAAAAATCTGAAATTCGATTTTGCGTTTCTAAAGTAATCTGCGAAATAAAAACATTTTCTAATGATCTCATTGATGAATAATTTATACTATTATAAGTTCAGCAAGTTCATTATTAAACAATTTCAAAGTTGTCAAAATTATGCAATATTTTTTTTTTTTTTAATAAGTAATAAATTTTATATTGGCCCAAGATCACTCGAATCAATAACTTGAACCGATATTGCACTTGATTTAAATCATTTTTTTATTAAGTAATAAAATTCGTTGGATGTTCTTGGCTGTGCATTTCAAGTGGGTCTAACTTGCCACTTAAGCGGAAGCCGAGTCTATATGCTTATCCAATTAATTATATGGGTCGTAAATACCTCAATAGAAAAACAGATATTTATTTATATTTATAAAAATTTTGTTAGTTTTTTAATAGAATTTTATAAGCTTTGTTGTGTTGAGATGGGAAAAAATATAGCCTAACAAATACGCCTCTAGAAGGTAAGGGTTCCTTAGTCATCTTTTTCTAGATAGACTATTATTACGTTTACATGATGGCTTGAGTTCTTGACTTGAAATTCAAATTGGATTTTGGGTTAATTTCTTGCTTGATTTAAGATGTGTCTTTGAGGAGACAAGTTGAGCAGCTGAAAGTCAATCAGTGAACGAAGCCCGTCGCGAAGCGGCGATTCCAGTCAAAGGCATTACCGAGAAGGAACACCAGGCACATTGTTCTGCTGGCATCATCGTAGGTTTGATGATTAAGCTAGGCGATTACAGCAACCTTAGCCCATTGAATCTAATAATCACCTAGACCAATGGTTTCCAAACTCTATGATACTGCAACCCACTGTTTCATTAAAAATACTTGCCCCCAAAAATTTTTCCCAAAAATCTGGCTCGGCATCAATCATTCTTGCGACGGCATTTCTATATTTCAAACGATGCGGCTTGTCCGTCGGCAGCTTGTATGGGAAGAGATGAACAGCTTGCTTCACAATCCTCTTTAGAGTTGTCGTACTCACGTCTGACTTCTGAGATCGGCGACGATACGGCACATTCGAATTATCGGCAAAATTCTCTGTTACCGCTTCAACAACTTCATTGGAGTATCGCGGACGCCGTCAAATGGAACACTGGAGAGTGGCTACAGACTCGTACTCAAAGAAATTCGTCACCAAACTACGAATTGTGTTGTCTGATGGCGCTGACATATTTTTACGATAAGCACGCACAGTCTTCATAATCCAATCTTTAATGTAATGCGCTGCAATTTCAACGAGTCGATTTCAGTAGACTCATAGCAGAAATGGTACTGAATGACGTTTCAGTAGACGAGATGTATACTAAAAAAGACACAATAAAATTAATAAATTAATACAAATAGTGAGCCAAAAATGTCAAAAAAATAAAAACTGTGGCGCCCCTCCCCCCATTCGAGCTATAAGCGCCCCCCTCAGTTACGAAACCGCTGGCTTAATGTCATCGAATTTGTAGGGAAAACTCTAAAGGCCGTGACACAATGGTGGCTTCGGCTTCGGCTTCGATCTCGAAGCCGATGCCTGTCAAAATCAAATGTAAGCGTTGCAATACTTATTAACACAATGGGAGCTTCGGCTTCGGATTCGATTTCGAAGCCGAAGCCTCAATCAAATGATATTTGATATTCGAAGCGGCGTCGGTTGAAATTTATTTGGAAAATCGAAGTGGGCTGTCCGGTAATTTAAATTTAACACGTGTTTTACATGGATTTTGAGGAAAAATTAATCGAGTTAGTAAAGGAAAATCCATGTATGTACATATATATAAAAAAGGGTGCAAAGTTTATAAAAATAATCAGAAAACAGACCACGTATGGAAAAAAATAAGTGGAATTTTTGGTATTCCGGGTAAGTTTATATTTATTTCATACTTTAATAAAACAGAATTGAAATCTTTTTGAAATATTTCCAGAAAATAAGTATTTGTTGATAGGTAGTTTCATAGAACCCATGTTCCTTCCTTTGCAGAAAAATTTCTCTTGACCAGAATCGCCTATTTTTTTTTAAGTTTTAAATAAACATATGTTGCTACTCCCATTAATTTAATAACTTCCTCCCGTTTATTTTCCATTATAATTTAACAAAGTTTATTTAATGTAACAAATTTTCCGCGATTTGCAAGACGAAGACGAATGCCGTTATTGTGTTATACTTGGCTTCGGCTTCGGCGTCGATTCTTAATTCAGCGCTGAAGCTTCAACGTCGCTTTCGAAGCCGAAGCCGAAGTCGCCATTGTATCACGGCCTTTAAGTTATCAACGAATCTACGAACCGCGTTAGAAAATGAATCGGCGGAATTAGACAATTACAACAATTACATTGGCGATGGAAAAATTCCAGTTGAGTTTTCCACTGGTCTCTCATTCCGTTTCCACCTAATTTTTGTCAATTCAACATCAGAAGTAGAAGAATTCCCGAATATTGGTGCAAATTATAAAATCCATGTTTGGTTGAACGAATGAATTATTTTGGCAGCGAAACGATTTGAAGATAAAAATTCAAAGTCAAATCGCCAGATGAAGTGGTCAATTATCCAGTTGAATTCATTGGATTCGCCAGGAATGCCCCGCATAATTTGCAACTCAAGGTCGGCTGGTTGGTAATCATGGTTTGCAATCTGAACCACCCGAAACAATATAATGGAAAAGTTATGCGTGAAGAGGACCACAAAATACCTACACGTCGAATTGAGTAACCTCCTCTTTTTTTGAAGTCGGTTAAAAACAGTATCCGTTAAGGAGCTGATGCCCAATCCGATTGAAGCAACGATCATCCTATGAAAGCTCAAAGGCGAGGATGTTCTGATACAAAGAATACCACTGATTCCAACCGATTTACCGTTTCAATTTAAGCGTGTCCAGTTTGCTGTTCGCCTTGCATTTCCGATGACGATTATTAAATCGCAAGGCCAATCTTTGGAAGTGTGTGGAATACACCTTGAATTGGCACGTTGTGCGTGATGTGCTCGAGAATAGGTAAACCATCGGCGCTATTAGTTTTCTTTCCGAACGAAAAGATAAAAAATGGTCATTACCTTTGTAAATGTTTGTAATATTCCAATATGGGTGATCTGCAACCTGGTATAATTAAAATAATCTCTCTTTCTATCTATCTTCTATTTACATCTATTTTTGTATAAATTGACAAGACAATGACAGTCAGGTCAGCTAGTTATTAATTAAAATAAAAATAAACATTTTAACTTGATGCATAAATTAATTTCTAATTAAAAATACCTTTTTTTCTTTGTATGTACCCTTGGAGGCGGCCATATGCATACTCAGACAAGGCCCTGTATACAAGGTGGCCAGAGGTAATAGGGCAACACTGCGAAATCCGTAGCGTAAGCGTTCGTGTGAGTTGGATGGCAAAGTTATGCACTAAATCGGATCAAGGTCCCGAATTCGAGTCTATACAGATCATCCACAGATGAAACGCTTTCTCAGGACATTGTAGGAGACAATCACGTGTCATACATCTCAACAGTGGACAGACAAACTTCCGATGGTTCTACTAAGTTTAAGAGCAACATTCCCCGAAGACATCAACACAGTTTGTGTATGGAGCAAAACTGGGATTTCCGGGAGAATCCTTCGCGATGGAAGAAATTTCATGCAGTAGGTACAACTAGCTTTATTTTTTTCAACATGAGGACTACATGAGGGATATCAAGCCAACGCAACATATGCGGCATTATATGCAAAGATATTACGGTTTGGAGATACATATGTTTTTATATAGCAACCGTAAAAAAGACTCTGTCAGGTAGTGATGAATGCAGCGAAGCATTTTAGATTAATCGTAAATGGACGGTAGAAGGCAATATCGATTGATAGGCTTGTCTAGCGAATAATGAAGAGGAACAGGCAAAACCGTAGGGACAAAAAATGAAAATAAGCAAAAGTATTAGCTTAAAGATTAGCCACTATCAAGGTATTTGGTCACCAGACACTGCCCTCTGAATTACACCTATGAAGGATTGAACAGTCAGAGGAACCTAGCTTCGAGCTAGTGCCTGGAGAGAGACAATCTGGCCATCATATATCGCGATAGCGATAGGGTATGATTTACCAAACTAGTATAAGTTACTGCTGAATCAAGTGGTTTGCTTTACAAAACTGGGGTATAGGAATATTTATGGCAAAATAGGCCTACATCACAGCAGCGATACTTCTTGAACCCGATAACTCCCTGTAAAAAAGCAAGTCAGAATGAACCTACCTTTTTCAATATGAATCGCACAAGATGATGAAGGAAAGAATGTATGCAAAATGATAAAATTCGTAGAAACCGCAAAATGTTTGTAGATTGAAGGCCTTTTCACCATCTTAAAAGTGAGATAGTAAAATGTTGCCAATCTTACATTTCAAATCTGAGACAGAAGGTAATTAATAGTCTAACAACTAATCAATGATTTAGAAAGGATTTTTTGGTTCAATTAAAAATATATTGGAACAACAAAATCCACAGCTTAGGTATTCCACGTAACAATTTATGATGTTGAACTTTTTTCTGTTTAATAAAACACAATCTGTGCTAAAACTAACACTGAATTGACATTTATTCGTCACTTTACCTAAGAAAACTTTTCACCACAAACATAGTTGGAAGTAAATTCTACATACTTATATAAACACATGAGATGCCGAAGGATTATTTCCTAAGTGCAATAAGACAGTTTTCTTCTAACATACAATACTATTGCCTTTGAATTCGTCACTAGCACCAGCAACGATTTTATATATTTTCCCATTATTTTTCTGATCCACTCTCGTACGCCAAGAGATATTGTAAACTGAAGATAACAGACAGCCACAGAAATATTTAAACTTATTTTATTTGCCTCACTTAAATCGCTCCAAAATTTCATCAGCTAATTCGCTGTTAATCTGTGAAATTAATTTCTATTAGGAGGTCGGGAATAACTCTTTTATTTTTTATAATATCTTAACAGTAACCAAATTTCAAAAATGAAGGCGCCCGACGGTCTGTAAGAAGATCATTGATCTTTAATGACGCAATTCCAAAGTCGTTGATCGAAACTGATCCCAGATTAATCATTGATAACAAGAGCTCCAATTTTTCTATGGTCAGACTATGTAAGAAACCTTCAAAGTAATTAACAAACTGAACAGAATTACTGGAAATCGTTCAATTATAACAAAGACTGTTCGTTTTTGGTCATCCCTTATCCATCCAATTTATCATAAACCGATGACCACCTCTTAAGATCGTCAAAAATCGATTCGTAACAAGTTTCAAAATTTTACCAAGGCAATACATCAAAGATAGAATCACTAAATGGGAAACTTTTTTATGGGATAGTTAGTTTAAGAATCACCGTTATATCGTCCAGGTACTGATGCAACGCCTAGTAGTAAGCTTTGCTAGAAGGATAGAACAGGATAAGATAGGTAAAGAGTTGAATCAGGTAGTGGGCTGAGGAAATGTGCTACGAGACATTCAAATATCGGAGGACAAAACTAGATTTGTTGCGCCAACGACTAATAAAGGTCTAGGAAGGTGTTGGGATCCGATTTGTCAATTCTACATATCAAAAGATGCAGATGAATTAGCAGCTCTGTTAGAAAGTCCTAATCCTCCTTCTTACCAGTGCCCCTGGAGAGCTTTTTCGGAAAGAGATAACGGAAGACGGTGGAATGTCGAGTTCTGTGCGCCATAAAACAGAGTTTTAAGTCGGTTTAGCTAACGGCTAACAACCCACTCCCACAAAACACGTTTACTATCAATAAGTAACCAAGGAGGGCCTGACAATTAACCCAAATAAGGCTGTCCTAATACCTTTCTCCAATCGCTGCAAAGTGAGGTCCTATCTGTATCCAAGGTACTACAGTTGAGTACTCAGACTCGGTCAAATATTTGGCAGTAAAGTTAGACAAGAGACTGAACTGGAACGCTCAACTTGACTACGTCGTCAGTAAATCCACAAACGCCTTATGGGTCCGCAAAAGGCTTCGGGTAAGACATGTGGTCTTACACCACAAATGATGTACTGGATATACAATACGATTGTTAAACCTGTGGGCACTTAGGCCGCTATAGTTTGTTTGCCCAAGACTAAACAGGTTACGTCGTTCCTCAAGTGCAGCAAACTGTAACAGCTTGCTTGCCTCTCCATTACTAGAGCTATGGGGACCTGTTCCACAGCTGCAATAGAGGCAATCATTGGATTGATCCCTTTGCATATTTTCGTAAGTACCTTGAGACTACAGATCTCATCCAACTGGCCCTATACAGTCAAAGGTCACATGGATATTAACAATATCATGCCATTGCGACTTGCGCAGGCGCTAGGTCTGAAAGGTGCCAACATTAAAATTATTCTGACAGCCAAGCTGCCATCAAGGCACTCTGAACGTGGAAGATTTGTTCACAAATAGTTGCAGGGTGTTTTGACGTACTCCAGAGCCTGACCGGAAGAAATGAGGTCTCGCTCTGCTGGGTCCCCGGACACTGGGGTATCGATTGATAGAGGAGTGGATTAAGGGACTAAACCTAGCCTATTGGGAGTTAGTCCCAGGTTTTAGACAGTCTAAAGATCTTATAAGACCCTTTGACTTAAGGGGCACTATCGCTTTAAACAGGGAAACTAAGGCTGCTGGTGGGTTATCGGATTCTAATTATCTTAAGAGACAGAATGCCGACTCTGCATGGAAGGCGACGAGACTTCCACGTATATTCTTTGTGAATGTCCTGCTCTGATCTACATAGCTTAGAAAAAGAACGTTTATCAGAGAGTTTTGAGTCCTGCTCAAGTCCGGTCATCAAGGCTGATATTCTGTTCCGCTAGTGGAGTACGTACACAATGGGCCTAGCTTGGCCGCAGTGTTCCCCATGTGGGTTGCCCCCTCACTACTTTAAAAAGGAAAAAAAAAGAGAAGTGTCCGAGGGTAACAGGGTAATAAAAGGCAGCATACAGCCAGCAAAATTTACATAAAGGCATCCTTGTTGCGGTTATTTTGGCGACATGATGCTCTGGTATTTGTTGCTGGAGCCCGAAGTGCCGTACCATGTTTTGAAGCTGACTTCGTGCTAGCCAAATAATAGTCAGTGTTTCGGGGCTCCGCACCCATTCTTCAAAAATCCTTGTCCGATGAACACCAGCATTGCCTTGCTGAAAAATGAACCTCCGGACTAGTCCTTTTCTTCATTCTATACAATATTTTAAAGCCATACAGGCGATTTCGTGCATGCCTGTGGCATCTTTTTTTCGAGTTATATTTTGCTGCTATATTTTTTCATTTTAGATTTTTGCATATCACCCTGTATTTGTGTAACCTTGTGCCCTATTTTCATGAATAAGGTGGCAGTGTACACAGAATACATATCTAAAACTGTAAAAGTGTAGGCTCTACCCTACTAACTTCCAAGTTATAAGTTTACAAAGTCAATGCAGAAATGCAAGTATAACACTAAAATATGGCACAAAAACCCCATCTCAATCCGACTTACTGCACAAAAAGTTGAAGGATGACTGCTACATTTCCTCTATCTAGCTACCCTATCTCAACAAACTACTCGATAGATTTCTTAACCCGTCTTTGACCCGATCTACCAATGCCTGTATACTTCAGTGTCCCAAATACATGGTTGCTGAAGCAAAAGCATTTTTCGTGAAAAGGCGTTCCCTGAAGCACACAACTTCATCCTAGCATCCATTCTTACTACACTGCCGATTAAACGATCTATTCGACCTCTGTTTTATAAACTGGTATAAGAAAACAATGATATTATATTTGGAATTATACAAAATTAAAACTGTAATAAATTAATGATGATTGCTATAAAAGGTTAAAAACATATGGAGACGATCAATCAATCAGCGCTTTGTACAATTTGTCTATTTTTATCTTTATTTTATTTCTATCTCATTAATCAAAGCGGTTTCAGTCAATTTATAAAACTTTAGCTTTTATTAATAACCCCACCTTTTTTGAAGTGGGTTAAAAATGATTTCATGGATTAAATAAAATTTAAATATCCTTGAACTATACAATGATCATAAGTTATAAAATTTCACACTACTTTAGCCTACAGAAACGAAATTTTTAATTAGGTAAAAATTTTGAATTTTATTGCTACAAAAATTTGTAACAAAACATGAATAATAAAGCCTCATAAAATGATAAAACAAATTTAAACAAATCCAACTCAAACCTAAATTAGTAGCTTACAACATTTTATGATTTTATGGCATCTGCGTTCCGTCTGCTAAATCCGTATTGTAAATTGATTAAATAAATATTTAAGGTAGACAATGAAAAAGTTTAATTAAATCATATCGACCAAGGGCCTTGCGAGCATCGGTGATGATATTGAAACGCCGCTTCCAGATTCTACAAATTCAGTGCGAACTGCTGGAATCAATCTTATAAAAACGTGCATTAATCAATCAATACACTGAACACTGAATATTTCAAATGCAAATTGACCACTATCAAAAACGAATTTAAAATGCTAATGAAAGGTTTTTTTGAATGGAGATGAAGTAGAAACGCCCACCGCAATGCTCGAACTTCGTTTCCCACATTAAATGGATTTAATTTGTGCAGAAACACAAGAGCGACAAATTGTTAAGTCGTTTTTAACATTTAAATTAAAAAAATTGTTTTCAGTTTAAAAATAATAATTGAATGCAACATGAAATTTTAATCACACTCGGAATTGTTTTACAAATTGTAGTTTGGTATGTTATCAGGTATAATTAACACTTGTACTTTTTAAATTTCGGCTGACCTGTTCATTGGAGGATCGTTATTAAAAAATGTACCGTTTTAAATTATGGATTCATTAATTATGAAGTTGACAGTGATTAAGATAGACATTTTATCAGCGCCGACCCTAGGCTTTGATCAGGGTAGAGTGAGATTGCCTTTCAACCATAAAATCATAAATAAATCCATAAAGCCTAGGCAGCATGGATGGTTTAATCGGGAATGCATGAATGCAATTAAAACTAAAGAAGCCACCTAGTGAGTACAGACATTCTCCGAGCGAACTATCTAGACGTGAGTACATCAGGTTGAGAAATTCCTGTAAATCCACCATCAGGAAAGTCAAAGAATTATACGATGACAGGCTGAGAAATAAACTCATTAACTCCACTGCTGGCAGTAAAAATTGCTGGCAGTAAAAATTTTTGGTCCTTGGTAACCTCCATCAGGAAGAATTTTACCTCACACACAACGCCTCCATTCATCTACAATAGGCAGGTGATAACAGAAAGCACACCCAAGGCCGACTTGCTTGCATCTCTGTTCGCCACAAACTCTTCCTTACCCGATGCTGACATGCAGCCACCAGCCATCGAGTGTTCCACCCACTCAATGGACGGAGTTTTCTTCAGAACAGGTGAAGTGTATAGGTGTCTCAAAGAGCTTGACTCCAATAAATCCACTGGCCCCGACAATATTCCCCCTATGGTTCTTAAAAAATGTGCCTCACCTTTGGCTAAACCACTGCGCAAACTTTTCGCCCTATCCTACTTCTCCGGAGTCTATCCCGACTCCTGGAAACTGGCCCACGTTCCGCCCATACCAAAAAAAGGTGACGCTAGTGACCCCGCTAACTACCGCCCAATAGCAATTACTTCTATTCTCTCCAAAGTGATGGAGACAATAATAAACAAGAGGCTTTTGAGATATCTTGAACACCACAAAATATTAAATGACAAACAGTACGGCTTTAGACCAAAAAGATCTACTGGCGACCTCCTTGTTTGCCTAACTGAACACCTCAACCAAAGTATACACCGATTTGGTGAATCTGGCCTGGTTGCTCTAGATATCTCCAAGGCTTTTGACAGAGTGGGGCACCCCGCTCTGTTAACTAAACTCCACGCTATTGGTATTGACTTCGTTCTAAGGAACTGGATTAAGAACTTCCTTTCTGGCCGTTCAATCAAGGTAGTATTGGATGGCGTCGAATCCGACCCCACACCATCTCCGCAGGTGTTCCCCAGGGCTCAATTCTATCACCAGCTCTCTTCCTAATTTTTATAAATGACCTGCTCTCAATCCCTTCCAACCCACTCCACTGCTTTGCCGACGACAGTACACTACGGTACTCCTATGGCTTCGATACTGTAGGACAAGCACGCGCCAGACCTTGTCTGCATTATCGCAATCTCATGTCCATTTCAATCAACACGCACGCAAGAACCGTGTCGAATTCAATGCATCTAAAACGAAATACTGTCTCATCTCCAATAAAACCTGCACCGACCCTCCTTCTATTTCAGTGGACAACAAAAACCTAACGGCAGAACCGTCTTTAAACATCCTAGGCATAACACTATCCGAAGATCTGCGGTGGAATAACCACATATTCCAAATCGCTAAACAAGCATCTCAATGCCTGGGATTCTTTAAAAGATGCAAATTCCTCCTTCAGCCGTCGGCCAGGGCTACAATCTACAAGTCCTACATTCGTCCCCGCCTCGAATACAATTCGTATATTTGGGCTGGGGCCCCGAGAACCACCTTAGCCTGGCTGGACAAGGTGCAAAGTCGCGCTCTCAAACTTATTGGCGATTGACTCATTAAGCCACCGTAGGATAGTAGCAGCCCTTGTAAAATTTTACCGATTTTACCACAACGATTGCTCTACTGAAATAAGTAACCTCATGCCTCCACGGAAACATTTCTCCCGCAACACAAGACTTGCCCGCTCGTCTCACCCTTATAGTCTACAGCCCTTATCTTCGCGCACACTCCGATTTAGAAATTCTCTTATAACAAAAACAACGCGACTGTGGAACAACTTACCTCAGTCAATATTCCCGAACTCATACAACACCCAAGCGCAAGGTTCACCACCATCTCCTCCAACACCCACCCGACTCCCCCTAATCTATCCTACCTTTCTATCTATCCTTCGAGCTAAGCTTACTACTAGACATTGCACCATGACGTGTACGACATGACGGACTAGTAGTACAAAGGATGACACCTAAGTTTATCATATAAAAAAAACCCCTGGCCAACGCTTTCACATCACATAAATTGTATTTTAGTTCATCTTCTGTGTTAATATACATAGAATAAGAATAAGAAATCTGTTATTTCAAAGTAATTGTCATTTGCTAATCCCATTTGGTTTTTTACACGTTATTAAAACGAATTCAATCAATGTAACCTCAGATGTACCGCAAGACAGCCACCCAGGACCACTTCTATTTAACATATTCATATTCTGAAAAATTAAATGGCATTCCGCACCTCTTTCATGCCGATGATTTAAAAATTTATAGTGATATACGGTCTCAATCTAATGTATCCTTTTTACAGTCAAAACTTAATGCACTACAAGGCTGGTGCACCAAATTTAGGCATTGTCCTCGACAGCAAGTTACACTTTAACTTCCACTATGATGATATTATTGCTAAATCCAACAAACTGTTGGGCTTCATCAAGAGAAGAGCTAAAGAATTCGACGATGTATGGGTTACTAAAGCCTTGTTTTGCCTCTAAATCCAAATCGGATTCTATATTTCAAGTTAGTATAAACCGAATAGAATCTGTCCAAAAGAAGGCACTTAGGAACCTCTATAATGTATAATCCTTCGGATTTTCACAACCTTCCTTATTATAAGGACAGATTCGAAATCCTTAATCTCTTGCCTCTATCTCATACACGGAAATTGCTTATATGTATCTTGTTTTACCCTGGATGTACTGAACAATAACCGCAAGGTGCAGTTCCTGTCGAACACCATCAAATTCAACGATACTCGACAAAGAAGACATTCCAAACTACTTAAAGAGCACCCGCATCGCACTTAATATGCTAGAAACGAGTCCGTTAACAGGTGCTGCATTACTTTCAAAACCTACACGGCCTGTTTCTCTCCCTCAATTAACAAAATGTCCTATAAAAGACAACTAATTTCCCTGTTGTCCTCCTGATTTCTTACTAACACTATAGGCCTAGATCTTAATTTAAGACTTAAATACTGGCAATGTTCCTTTACGTTAATGTTAAAATATATTTCTTTTATCTAATTTGTAATTGTTTTTGTTGAGTGCCTTGTTCGGCAATAAATAACTAAATAAATATAAGGTTTGAATATACAGTACCCGAAATTGATTTAAGTTCACCCAACACTTCTATGTTTCAGAGCGTTTTCCTCAGCCCCGTTTTGTTGTGGAAACCTGAATTTTAACATAGTTGCCTTTCTAGGGGTTGCGAATAAGTGGTAAAAAAATTATATCGCTAGCTCTCTTAATAACGGTAAAATGCATACCGGAAGTAAAGCATTTCAATTTGAAGCATTTTTAGTGCGAAATTGATTTAAGTTCAGTAAAAAATATAAAGAAAAAAGGATTCTTATTGCTATAAATTAACTCTATTTAATATTTAGTCGATGCTCCATTGTTTTTTATAACATGGAAAATTCTTCTTCTCATGCTCGCTACTAATGTTTGGAGCATTTCCTCCGGAATTGAATTCCAAGCTTGTTGAATGGCTAATTTAAGTGATTCTACATTTTCAAATTGCCTTCCATGGGCATACACCTTCTTGACTACATTGTCCCAAAGGTTTTCTGTTGGATTTAGATCAGGAGAGCGTGCCGGCCAATCCAAAACTGGGATCTGCTGCTCCTCAAACCACTTTAGTGTAACTCTCGCTTTGTGGATGGGTGCATTATCCTATTCAAATGTCCAATTATCGCCATGTGCATTCTCTCCAAATTCGACTAAAACATCGTCCAAAAGGGAAATGTAGTCTGCAGCACACGTCCAGTTAGTTATAAAACAAATTGGACTCTTTGTACGAGCAGAAAAAGCGGCCGAAACCATCACTGTGACTCCTCCAAAATTTCGGCTCCAAGGAACTTCAGGTGTTTTTTTAAGGCAGCCATCTGGCCCGTTGAGATTAAATTTTTTTTCATTAGAAAAAATAACACTTCGCCATTCCTTGTCCCATGACATTACATTCTCTGCAAATTTAAGCCTTTGCAATTTATGCTGTGGTGATAGGATAGGCTTTTTTGCTATTTTTCGCCACTTGCATAGTCCACTGCTACTTAAAATTTGCTGTAATCGACGGGAACCAATTGGAAGTTATAATTCCCGTTGAATTTCCTTTTTTACTTTTGGGCGATGTTTTGGTGTCATTTGGAGAGGAAGCGCTTGGCGATAATTGGACCTTTCAATAGTATAGTGCACCTATCCATAAAGAAAGAGTTACTATGAAGTGGTTTGAGGAGCAAAAGTATCTCGTTTTGGATTGGCTGGCACACTCTACGGGTTTAAATCCGGTAGAAGATCCATGGAGAATTGTAGTCAGAAAGGTGTATGCTCATGGAAGGCGGTTTGAAAATATAGAATCGCTCAAACTAATCATTTAACATGCTTGGAATTCAATTCCGGAGGAAATGCTCAGCACATTAGTGGCGAGTATGAGAAAAAGAATTTTTCCAGTCGTAAAAACAATGGAGGATCGATCAATTACTAAATAAAGTAAATTTATAGCAATAAGAACCCTTTTTTCTTTATATTTTTTACTGAACTTAAATCAATTTCGTACTAAAAATGCTTCAAATTGAAATGCTTTACTTCCGGTATGCATTTTACCGTTATTAAGAGAGCTAGCGATATAATTTTTTTACCACTTATTCGCAACCCCTAGAAAGGCAACTATGTTAAAATTCAGGTTTCCACAACAAAACGGGGCTGAGGAAAACACTCTGAAACATAGAAGTGTTGGGTGAACTTAAATCAATTTCGGGCACTGTATGTATGTCCTCCTAGGTAAAAATCAGATTCGCCCGTTGAAACATAAAACAGGCACGGTACGTCTAAGTTAAAATTCACGTATCAATAGAATAATCCAACCTCTACCAAAAAAATTTCAAAACGCCCTAGTGGTTTAACCGTTGCAATTTCCCTCCTCCACCTACACGATTTTGTGTTCGTCTATCCACAGCCGGACGTTACGACAGTTTCAGCAATACACCCTGTAGAGTTCACGTCGGAAGCCGCATGGTTTGACATAGCCAAAGAAAACGGCGATTGGGCCGACTCAAGCAGAGAATCTCTAAAACTACTAATGCACACCCACTTCCCGATCAGTACTACGATTGAAACAGCTATCACGATAAATGCTCCAACCTCACCACAGCTGGTCAAATCTATCATAAGTAGAGCAAAAATTAAATGGGCTGTAAGCACCTTCCAGCCCAGGCCCTGACGGCGCAGTATCGACACAACTGCAACGCACCTTTAGTCGCATCATGCCTTGGTTGCAGGCCATGTTTATCGGATGCCATCAAATTAACTGTATTCCTTCTAGTTGGAAAGAGGTGAAAGTGGTCTTTATACTCAAGGCAGGAAAAGCCTCCAATGCAACACCCAAATACTTCAGCCTATCATCCTTTTTATTAAAGACTAGCAAGGCTAATCAAAATACATCTGAGGCGGACCATATTAATGTCGAAACTTCCTGGCGCACAGCACGCCTATTCAAAGGGCAAATCTACTAATACTGCTCTTCACTCATTGGTTTCAACCATTGAAAAATCACTCGAGGTCAAAGAGAATACATTAGAGGCATTTGTTGACACAGAGATAGCGTTAAGCAACATACTCCCGGACGCCATTATCCCGGACAGAACATTAGATCGAGGCATCGCTGGTGTCTCTTATCCACCAATTGCTTACTGGTAGGATGGTGAGCCCGATCTTGGGCGACTGATCGGTCCAAAAAGCCGTAAATAAAGGCAAGCTGGATTGACACCCGTAGACTCAGCGTTACCCCAGTAAAAACGGCTTCACAAAGAGGTATAAAACTTCACCTTTAACCGCTGGCTTTTGCACCGCAATCAGGGAACGAAAACCCGACTTCTCCATACCCGAGGATACCTTCACGAGGAACTACGGAGTGCACATCCCTTCACGTCGTGAATTTAAAATAGACCACACTTTTCAAGGTGCCATAAACTTCTTTACTGATGGCTATAAGCCCGAGACTCGGGTGGGAGAAGGAACCTTTTCCCCAGAGCTTAGAATTGAAGCCTCCACGGTATACAAAAACATAAGGTAATGTAAAAGAGACGACATCTTCGAATACCGTAAAAAGTGGGCGCCTAGAGACGTCAGCCCTAATGCAGAAACAACAACAACAACAGCTTCGCTTTTGTACGGAAAGCGGGCCCCACGTGACGTCAGCACTAAAATATCGTTTACGATATACAGTTTTTTACATTACCAGCAGGGCGATAGTAATTGGACTGTTCTCATCTATTCAGATAGTCAAGCGGCTTTCAAATCTCTGCGCTCTAGAACTACCTCTGAAAGTCTCGGATCTCTTAACGAGATGGTTCTACAATTCAGGACCCTCCTCGTATGGGTGCCCACGTTCTTTACAGAAAGGGAAAGGGCTGGTATGCCTTGGGCAAACTACATCTCCTCTATCGCTGCCCATCCCTAAGCAGATCGAGGCTAACCATATTTGGTGAACCCTTTCTAAGTACACTTGCGGAAATCTCGCAGATTGGGATACCGCGACTTAGACGATTCATTATTTCCTGACTTTAACATAATGTTTAAAGTGGGATCATCACTATAATTTTGGCGTTAGTGTATGAGTTTAAACCAACAGCTCAGCCATATCTAACCTAACCTAACCAAACATCTCCAGTTCGTATTTTTAATCTCACCACGACTTAGTTCAAATTTTTATACAGCCCGTTTATACGGTGCGCTCCAGCGCATGTGCCTCAGTACAATTTACCATGGTGTAAGGGAGAAATGTACTGCCTCGTGTAAAGTCAGCTTAATTCTATTTATAAAGAAGCGTTAAGGTGCTGATAGAAGATAAAAATATTTTCAACGTAAATTTTGGTAGAGTCCGTACCAAAAGAGATGAGGTATCTTCGCGCATATGGGGCAATGAAAATTAGACACAAATAAACATTACGTACATTGGGAAAAGACATGCGCTTATGTATTTTCAAATTTCCGCCTTGTAACCAGTTGTCATTCTCACCGGGTGCGACTTTTAAGATACCTCATCTCTTTTGGAACGGACTCTATTCTCATGGGAGTCTAAATGAGCCATAGTATTTGCTCTCGCTAGACCAAATATCGTTCTCGTCAACGCAACTTCGATGCATCGTGAGGGTTGATTATGAGGTCAAAAAATAGCTTATACTATGAGGTGCCCTTACACAAAAAAATGGCGGGTCGTTTTCAAAGGCAGATGCGAAATACTCATACCCAAAATTTACGCGGACGACATGCGGGCGAAAGCTAGTGTTAAATAAATAATAATCAAATTTTTCAAAAATCATCTTTTATTGCAAAAGGCGTCATCAACATTATTTTTTTGCTCAAAATTGCTTATCACTTTCATTTAGCTACCCTTGCTCCACTCGCTCTAAGGGTCGAGGCTGCCTTGTAGGGTAGAAACACAGATCGTGGCTACTAATAAAATCCGCCGACTGAGTTTTCCCTCTTGGGTAAAATAAGAGAAAGCAAACATTGAATTGCATACGCAGACTAAAAAACTGTACAACAAAGAGTCTGCTGTTTACTAATGATATTGGCTTGAAAGTCACTGGAACTAAGTTGAACGATTTATTACACGTAAAAGGAAAAACCAGAAAAATTAGTCTCAAGCGCAAGTGTTTTTCTGCAAAGTACACAACATTTATTTTAAGCAACTATAGAACTAAAAAAATGGTAAATATTTATTTAATCTGGAGATAGAAATTGCAGGTGATAGTGACAAATGATTTTATTTTCCTTTAGCACTTGGCTAAGTAATAAAAAGCAACAAGACGTGTACGTCAAAAGGTCCAAGTTAATAACAGATACATATAGTATCAGCATAATGGATGTACCGGAAAGGTGAGTAGCGAATGTGGATTCCGATCAATTTGGGTGTTTTGAAATTTTTTGGTTTACAATACTCTGTAATGGTTTTTTTCACTAAAACTTCAACTTCAAGCACCTTTTTTTTTCTCCAAAAAATAGGTAGTTAATCAATTTTTTTTTTCAAAATTGGAAAGGTTGGACAACTTCCAATGAATAATATCGGACAATTTTTCTGCTACGGCCTTTAGTTTTGAAGTTCTAAGCTCAGGTTGAAAAGTAAAGGTTCTTATGCACGGTCAAACTGGATGTACATCAAAGTGCCGATGTACAACCAAAATTATGGATTGTGGGCCGGTCGGCCGATCAAAACTCGTTGCACCCATGGGTTTGATGAATATCTGGATGTACATCCAATTTGACAGTGTATAGGGGCCTTTACATTGTTTCCCAATCTTTTGATCGCTTTATGCGTCTTGAGCACAATTCCACTTGGAGTTGCTACCGCGGAGCGAAGCTTCTCCAAACTAAAATTGATAAAATCACATTTGCGGAACAACATGTCTGATCACCAAAGTCACGTCCAATTTGGCTATCATTGCCAAGGTGTCTTAGGAGGACATAGTCAGTCGTTTCGCTTCCATGAGCTCCAGAAACGTCGATCTGCCTCGTCTCAATAGCGCATTTGAATCGACGACTAAACATTACATAAGGCCCATTTTCCATTATGCTGTAAACATGCTAAGGGCGACGGCGAAACTATTTTCTTTGACCACAACGAATGGCCCGACGAAATTTGTTGTGTGCCCAAACTAAGAGCAAAGGCAATGCAAATTAAATAACACACACCGGTATAACCATATTGAACAATGGAATATGCTACACATGTATACAGGAACACACGAGACTAGCAAAACACACCCATGCCACAGCTCTCATGCAACTTTGACAGGCGACGGCTATGAAATAGAAATTAGATTGATTCAGTCTGCACGCTCGGATCCTTCGCTATCGCAGTGGTCAGCGTATTGTGCACTTACATACAAAAGCCGTGTATTCTACTCGTTTTTG
Organism: Thereva unica; assembly: GCA_949987705.1. NCBI lineage: Eukaryota > Metazoa > Arthropoda > Insecta > Diptera > Therevidae > Thereva > Thereva unica. The sequence continues at coordinate 85,344,764 of OX465284.1, forward strand.
TCAGTCACTGTGGGAAGCGATTCGTCGATCGTCCTTACCATGTTTATAGCATAATTCTGTCTTGGGTACGAGTCTTTATGAAGGAAATTCGACAAGCCAAAAAAATTGTTTGGACTCTCTGGGGACTCTCACTGAATTTTTGCATAGGGCCTCCAATTGTCTGGTCGCGGCACAGCTTATAGGGTTACAAAAATACAGGGTGATATCCTCACTACCAAAAAAAATTCCAAACGCCCTAGCGGTTCAATCATGACGATTTCCGATCGTTTGGCGGTTATAACCATCAATGCGCGAACCGCTGTGGACTTCAATGCACATTCAGGTGCAGATTAACCGTCTGGGAACGAATGATTTGCAAATTCGGATATGGAGTAATTAACGACAACGGCTTACGCCTCCTTTTATTCGCAGTGTATGCAATTACAAAGAATTCGGCGTGCCTGCGGGACCCGACCATCGGGCGAGAGTTTCAAATGGCATTATCCAACAAATTCGCACCGCTCGCAATACCGGACGATATCGGCATAGAAAAAAGGCGATTGTCAGAGTCCACTGTGGGGTGTGCAATAGAGTTGTGTCCACCTATCCGTAAACCGACGCGCCCATGGATCTCGGACAGGTCTGAGCCTCGTCGATCAGCGGAAAGGAATGAAACACATTGATTTTGAGCAATGCCGACAATTGAACACAGAAGTTCGACCGAAAATGAAATCGAAACGAGAAGCGTACTGGAATAACGTTGTGGCCAACATGAAAGAAGCGGCGCCGCGGCACGAGTATCAGACGCTGTACCAGACAGTCCGGCGGCGAAACAACATCGACAACCGACAAGATCAAAACATCAGATAGAACTTTCGTGACGTCTCCCCATGCGAACCTGCAGCGGTGCATAGAACTCTTCCACTAGCTATTCAACCACGATTCGCCACAAAGTCCAGCACCCGAACCGCCGATTATCCAACAGTCGACAAATCAGTTTCTCGATACTGAACCGACAATTATCAAGGTGAAAACAACAACAAAATCGCTGAAAAATGGAAAAGCGCCGGGAATAGATCAAGTAACCGCCGAAATTATCAAAGCCGGGAGATGTCTTATCACAACAACTCCATGTAACACACATATAGCATCGTGTCCCATCGGCGCTGAAGAAAGCGATCGTTGTCCCAATTTTGCTAGAACTATTGCGGTATTAGCCTCTTTTCGATCGTCGGCAACGTATTTGCAAAAATCATACAATCGAGGCTCGAGGAAACATCGAAAGCAAACCAGGCGGAAAGAACAAGCAAGATTTAGACGACATCGAGGATGCATTGATCAAATATTTGCCCTCCGTTAGCTAATGGAAGAAAGAATTCATTTCGTCAAACGAACTGTCGTCGTTTTCATCGATTTCAGATCTATTTTCGATAGCTTGTGGAGAACTTGGAAATCGAACACGTCCATTGAAAATCATCCAACTTCTCCAAGCGTCGTACGATGGCTCAACCAGCAGCGTTGGTGTTCGAAGCGTCTTATCCGAGGAGTTCCTGATTTAAACGGGTGTCCGGCAGAGAGACGGCGCTTTGAAACTTCTCTTCAACTTTGTGATCGACGCGATTATGCGTGAAGCATTCGGTGAACGACGCGGAGTTCGATACGACAACAACTTCGTAACCGACTTTATGCTCGCCGACGATAGCGCCGTCTTCACCGACACGTATGTCGAAGCAAAGGACAGCCTATACGACATTCCCCATCTTGCCTGTTCATACAGGTTAAAAATCAATGTGGAAAAGAACAAGTGCCCACAAAAGACAGATCGAGGGCCAGTGTTTACCTCGATGGAGCCCAAATCGCACAGGTTCCGATGTTCAAATATTTGGGATCACTGGTTGAAGAAAAGAAGGTGGCATCGACTGCCGACGTTCGCATCGGTCACGCAACAGGAACATTCGCCTTGCTCAAGTGGTCGCCAGGGCTACAATCTACAAGTCCTACATTCGCCCCCGCCTCGAATACAACTCGTATATTTGGGCTGGGGCCCCGAGAACCACCTTAGCCTGGCTGGACAAGGTGCAAAGTCGCGCTCTCAAACTTAATGGTGATAGTGCCATTTGCTCTTCAATTGACTCATTAAGCCACCGTAGGAATATAGCAGCAGGAAAATTTTACCGATTTTACCACAACGATTGCTCCACCGAAATAAGTAACCTCATGCCTCCACGGAAACATTTCCCCCGCAACACAAGACTTGCCCGCTCGGCTCACCCTTATAGTCTACAGCCCTTATCTTCGCGCACACTCCGATTTAGAAATTCGTTTATAACAAGAACAACGCGACTGTGGAACAACTTACCTCAGTCAATATTCCCGAACTCATACAGCACCCAAGCGCAAGGTTCACCACCATCTCCTCCAACACCCACCCGACTCCCCTTAATCTATCCTACATTTCTCTCTATCATTCGAGCTAAGCTTACTACTAGACATTGCACCATGACGTGTACGACATGACGGACTAGTAGTACAAAGGATGACACCTAAGCTTAGACTATCACATAAAAAGAAAGTGGTGCATGTGGAAACGAACAAATATTACCATCAAAACGAAAGGTCGCCTTTACCGAACGTTAATCCTTCCGATTCTTCCTTATGATCGAAAACGTTTACTCGTGGACCTTTTTACTTTCAATTCGTGTTATTTTTTATGATCACTTAATCAAGAGTTAACTGGAAAGTAAAATCACCTGATCCACAGATTAAGTAAATATTTTTTTAAAATTAGATGCTCAAAATAAATTTTGTGTACTTTGCAGAAAAACACTTGTGCTTGAGACTAATTTTTCTGTTTTTTCGGTTTACTTGTATGCATTGTTTGATTTCGTTCCAGTGTCCTTGAAGCATGCACACACTCTGTGTTGCACTGTTTTCCAGTTTGCGTACACAATTCAATATTTGATTTCAGTTTGTTTCAATATACCGATTCCTAATAAATAGATCAGTTTCTGCGAGCTAGGTCTATTTCATCAGAAGAAATTCTGCTGGAAGCCAAATTTCTTTTATTTAATCGTGCAAGTTGAAGTTTCAAAATAAATTCAGTCAATTAAAGTGTTGTAGTTGAAAGTAGGACAACGTGTAAGTTCTTTTTGTTTCATGTCGCTTGAAAATACGCGATATTTTAATCCTTAGATAACTTTTAGTTTTCCTTTAATCCACTAATTTATTTTCATAAAATTTGTATAGTCTTAAAAAAGTGATATTTTTTTTCTAAGGACCGTTCACGTCCATACACGTACATACAAACTACAAGACCAAGTCGAACGATTTTCAACTGCTTGTTCAGTTTCTTATCATATCAATAACAGCTACAGCAGATATCTAAGTGAGTTAAGATTGTTCAATAGGGCTACTTTAAATGTTCTGCATCTAATTGTAAAGTATTACTACACTGCTATGCTTCTTCTTCTTAAATGGCAGTCGTTGTAGTACTCGGACCTCTTGAAGTCTCTTCTTCAAGTCGTTTCTAGGTCTTGTTCCCTCCAGTTTGTTATACGAAGTCTCCGTATGTCTTTTCGCATGCCATCCACCCACCTATATCTTCGTCGACCTACATTTCTTTTCCCTAGTAGGCCACTGTAAATCGGGGCTAGCATTATTTCTTCAGAAGCTCGTATATCGTCAGCGCCGGCCCTAGCCCTTGTTGAGGGTGGAGCGAGATTGTCTTTCGGCGCCCTTTAGCCGACACTTTCACTTCACATAAATTGTATTTCCAGTTGTCCTAAAAACAACTTTTTTCGAGCACTGCTCGCCTGCCATTTCTTTACGGGACTATATCTCCCCTTTTGCAAGCCTTTTTCGCCGGGTTATTATGTCCCGGAGAACATTTAGTCAGGGGCGGCGTTTTCAAAGGTGCAAATGGTGCACTTCACCGGGCGCAATTTCAGAGATTAAGATTTTTTAAAAAAACTTAAAAATTCGAGAAAACAAAAAGTTCTCGGGCCTTCATTGTCATATATTAAAGGAACTGCACAGAGTGTCTGGGGGTTTTTCCATTGTCTATCACAAGCTGTAGCCAATCCAATTTCATTTCGTTTCGTCTATCCGTTCTTGGCCGGTACGGTAGCATAGTTCTTGATTTGTACTAATCGTACTATTATAGATCGCCAATTTGGCGGGAAACACGTGGATCGCCTCTGTTCTCAAGTTATTGAAGGCGTCTTCTATGTCCAGAGAGGCTGTTTAGGTGGACAGTTTTTATTCTATGCAGGATTCTACAGTAGAGGCTAATACATGGGGTGCAGTGACCACCTATTATTCCTTGAAATATGAAGGTTTGGAGAACAAAATAGAGACTTTATTATGGAAATTCTAATGCATATGTAGGTCTATAGGCCCAGGATTGTGCTGGAAATGGGGAAGTACAACTAACACCGAAAACATCCTGCAGTGTTAAACAGCATTAGCTGGAGAATTTTGTGAAGTTAAAGCGCAAGCAAACTTAGAACATAAGCAAGATCGCGATTGGGCAAAGGCAGGGGCGGCGCTTTTATAGGTGCAATTTGCACCGGGCGTAATCGGACGGGGCGCAATTTCAGGAAAAAAAATAAAAAGTGTTCCCGTGCCTTCATTTTGATATGTATATTAAAGGAACTGACACTACGATCAAGTTGATGGGGCACAATATGGCATACTGCACCGGGCGCAAAAAAGCCAAGCACCGGCCCTGCATGTAGTGGATCTAACCCTTTTCTTATTAAGAAAATCGGTTTTCCTTTCTTCCTCGGGGCCACGCAGACCCTACCAGCCTCTACACGGGAGTAGCCAGGTTACATATTTATTGCGTAAAACTTTTTCGAGCTGCGCCATCCCGTCTTCTGAAAGCGATCGTTTTTTCGAGACGCCTCTCTGGTTAGGTGCCCTTACTTTCGCAGGAGATCTAAGGAGATCTCCCAATGAAGGAGTGATCTCAGCGTACTCCATCCCTGTGTTTACGGGTCGTGTAGGTCGTGTAGCTGTTTGTGTAGGTCGTCCTTTTGGGAGCTGTGGGAGCCCCAGAAATGTTTGGAGCGTTAGAAGTGCTCCATATTCAAAGTTGTTTAAGGTATTTTTATATTGATACCACGAGCTGGGCGAGGAAGGGTGGTCGCCCATGGCAGAGCTCCGTATCACCGTTGGAAGGCTAATTCAAATCGAAGTTCGCCTGGTATCCGAAGTCCAAAGTTAGTAGTACATTCACGCAATACCATTCATAGCTTCAGCCAGAACAACACTTACTTTTCGACATTAGGATTGCGGTTTTTATCGAGTTTAGATCCACGGTATACAGTCTGCTGCCTGCTGAGGCCTAAGGCCATATACGATCGGTCTTGGAGTCAGGGATCCCTGCTTGTGTCGTGTTCGAGTCATAATGATGAGTACATAGACTTGGCTAGCTAAAAACAACGCCCTCAAAAAGTACCATCAAAATTACAGTTTTTGCTCGAAATTGATTTTCACATCCATGTTGGCGTCCCTTATCACCTGGCGCCTAGAGCAACCGCTCCACTCGCTCTACCCTAAGACCGGAGCTATACATGGTGTCCGACACATCGTAGTCTGCTCAATTTCATATACATACTAGCATTTCATATACAATTTCATATACATACTAGCCTCGCTGCACCCATAAGCCAATGGCAGCCAATAAAAACCATCCATTGACTTGGTAATTTTCGAGATATGAATTTTTCACAGACGAAGTGTCTCAAAGAACGGGTACATAGGTCTTGAGATGGCCACCATAGATTAACGCTATATTAAGTATACTACATTCCTTATTGCATTCTAGTTATCATACCCTTTCGTTTGATACCCATGTCGAGAGGGTTGTGACGAAAGTAGTAATCCGCCCTCTTGAGACGGCCGCCATGGATCTAACGGTATATTGAATATACTATATTGCTTATTGTATTTCAGTTTAGTTTCAATAACATCGTGGCCTACCAATTGTTTGGCAGCTGTGTAAATTTGAAATTGTCATTAAATGGAATGATTCAATTTAATGACAATTTTACATTTACGAAGCTAACAATAGGTAGGCCATGAAGCTATTGAAACAAAACTGAAGTGAAAATTCCCAAAATTACCATTTTTTTAGATTTTTTAACTGTTCCTATTCTCAGACCTACCAAATATACACCAAATATTTCATATAAATCGGTCAACCCGTTTCGGAGGAATTCGTTAACAAACATACGACGTGCCACGAGACTTTTATATATTTAGATGTAAATGTAACTATATTTGATGCAAACTCCTCTTTTATTTTTATGCGCCATTCGTTTTGGTTAACCCTTACAAGACCTAATATTCTTCTTAAGGGTTGTCCATTATTTACGTGAGCTGATCTTTCCGATTTTTCGATCCCCCTCAGATAATTGCATCAATCATCACCTTAGACGGTGGGTTTTCCGTAAGTCATAGCAGTAACTGTGGCAAAACTGGCATTCATTAAGAAAACAACTCCTAAGGTTGTGCTGGGGTTGAATTCAACACGATTCTTGCTTCCTCACTCTGGAATGAGGTCAATGTCCATATTTACAGAGTTGAACATTAGTTCGCCATCATCAAGACAGGATCTAGCACGTGCTTGTGCTGCATTGTCGAAGTCATAAGAATAGTGCAGGGTACCGACGTCAGTGAAGCTGAGAAATGAGTTTGAGGGGATTGAAAGCAAGTCATTATAAGAAATAGAGCAGGCAATAAAATTGACCCTTGGGGGACCCCCGCAAAGATGGGGTGATATTCAGATTTGACGCCATCCAATTAATTGAACAGTCGGAAAGGAAACTGTCAATCCACTTCTGTAGAAGTGAGTCGACTCCAATTGGTTTGATTTTAGCTAACAGGGCTGAGTGTTAACCTCTATCAAAAGCTTTGGAGATATCTAAAGCAACCATACTAGGCTCACCAGATCCATGAAAACTTCGTTTGAGGTGTTCCCTAAGACAAACTAAAAGACCGTGAGTGGATCTTTTTTGTCGGAAATCCATAATGTCTGTCGTTGGATTCTAGATATCCCATCAGTTTTTTGTGGATTCGGAGAGAATAGAAGTAATTACTAATTTTAAGTTGGAAGGGCTGCTAGAGTCACCTATTTTCAGTATGAGCTGAACATGGCCAAGTTTCCAAGAGCCTGAGTAAACTCCGGAGAAGTATGATAGGGGAAATAGTTTGCGCAGAGGCGTAGTCAAAGGTGAGGTGCATTTTTTTAAGACAGTGATTCTCAACCTTTTTTTTTGTTGCGGCACACTTTTAACAATTTCAAAATTTGGCGGCAAATGCAAAATGCAAAAAATGTAGAAGAATTTTACTTATAGACCGTCAACTAGTGACAAATTTACGTGCCCCATTTTCTCATGTTAGCCTCGAAGAGAGTTGAAAGGTAGATCGATATTGAGTTGGAAAAAGTTAAAATACGGTGCCGCTCCTGGCGATAACGTAACGTAACATAACGTATTTTTCGTAACAGAAATGAGAGGCGTATCTCGTCCATAGTAAGGTTGAATGTTTCACACTTTCGATGGGCTTGTGTTAGAAAATCGGTCAAATTCTCGATTTATTATGACGCCCTTGTTTCCATCCCTTAGCCATCAATTATGCACAAGCCTTCACTTTTCGGGAGCCAGTTTCCATTTAAAAATCTGGTAGTAAACTTCGCTAGGAACGGCACTTTAATGAGAACCCGATGCAGTAAATGAGGGACATGCTGAAGAGTTTCTTCAAAAATACCACTCAAAAAAAGATTAGCGATACTGAAGTGAGGTATGCATTATCAGTTTTTTATAATGGCCCTAGTAGGCAAACCTTATTTCAAATTAAGTGGGGCGATATCTGCCTTACATTTATTCTGAAAACGTTTTGAAAACCTTCAAAAAAATATCCCGGCTGCACAAGGAATTGGCGAACTGAACTTCTAACTTCAGCTCAGTTTGCATATAGTTTAAACATATTCAGCTGAGGAAAAACAAACCTCAGTTCGCACAATGGGTCCCGAACTGAAGTTGAATGTAAAAGCTCGCTCAAAAGATAGTAATCAACTAGAATAGTGGAATGCCATTCCAGTGGGCTTTCGCATTTCTGACTTCTGGCGAAAAAGCAACAATTTGCACGAACTGAACATGAACTGGATTTTAGCCGGTGAAGCCACTTACGTGTATTGAACTGAACATTATTGAACTGAGGTCGGTGAAGCCAGGCCATTAAGCGCTAGTTTGACTCATACAAAGCTTTAGTTTTTGTTGATGTATTGCTTCATGTTTCAGGCAATTATGTTGGTGACCGTGAAGGGTATCATTTAGCATACTCAATAGACCGGTTTTGGTTCGATTACAGGGGTTAAGCAGCATTGGACGTAATTAGTACTCAGTTGGGAGACCGTATTGGTAAAACGATACTTGCGTTTAAAAGTATAAAGTTTTCGACAGAGGCGCAGTTATTATTCACAATATCCACGCCAAACTTCTCAAACTTTTCGGAATCCCCTTTTCACTCGGAATCGAGGAGCAATGATTTTTTCTCCGGGGGGGGGGGGGCAAATGAGGCATTTCGTATGACGAGGCGCGAATGAGGCAACGAATAAGATACTCGGTGTGAGTCTTATACGGCAATCTACTTGGGGTCCACGTGGGGCGGTCGGGCTATGCTCATAAGGGCCCCTCCCAAAATGCTAGTCGGACATAACCCCATAACCAAAGAATTTAAAGCCAGCTCGTAGTTCAATTGACCGAATAATATTTTAACAGTTACTTATTCGCGTGCTCCCCACCTACAATGATTATGCTCTGCCGCCCCTATTCGCTAGCAGTATTCTTCTTTCAATTTCCGCCGTAATGTTGTTGTCTTTGCTGCTCTTTGATGCTGCTTTTTCTAAAGCTACATATGCTTCCTTCGCTGCAGTCATTGACCTGTCTATGACAATTATATCATCTGCATACGCCAATAGCTAAACAGACTTGTTTAGAATTGTCCCTCTAGTTTCAATACATAGAGGTGGGTCTCGTCTTTTCGATTAGGTGACTGTCTTAATGCGAATATGTGATCGGTTGTGGACTTTTGTTTTTTGAATCCGCACTGGTTATTCTCAATTGCTTTTTCATACTAGTGCAATAAGCGAATATACAGGATATTCAAGAATATTTTATATGCTACATTCAGTAACATAATTCCTCTGTAGTTGGAACTAGTGATGAGCAAACGCAAGAACAAGACGAGACTAATCTAGTCTAGTTCTTGTTCAGTCTGTCGTGTTCTTGTTCTTGCAAGCAAAACTAAGTCTTGTTCAAGGACAAGAGATTCTTGTACAAGGACAAGAGAAGACAGCAAGAACAAGACCATTTTTGCTCATCACTAGTTGGAACAAACAAGTTGGTCTCCTTTTTTTGGGTAGTAAATCTAAGAAAAATTATCGCCGGTATAGCGCTATGTTAGATTCAGCTCGGTAGAATAATTGAGTTGGCATAACAATAATGCCGAGGACACGCTGTAATGATGGCGGCAAAAATATTCTTCCCGTCGCGTTCTTGTTCCAATAATTTATCCATACAAAATAATTTGTATTGTTTGCATTTCTAAAATTTGGCGGCACACTTCAGGAATTTGGCGGCACACAAAAGTGACCAGTGGATTTGTTGGTATCGAGCTCCTTGGAGCACCTATACACCTCGCGATTTCTGAAGAATACGCTGTTTATTGAATGGGAATTATTGAATCACCACAAATTCGCAGTTTATTCTTCTTCTTCTGAATCTTACTGATTTCCAGATCCCTGCTTCTTCTAAGCGTTTCGCTTCATATTTGAAACTTTTCAACATCGCGAAGGGGATGGTTCTGGGTAAAGATGCGCCGCGAATGTTCGGCCGAATATTCGTATTCGGCATATTCGGCGTGTTTTTGAATGTTCGTATTCGGCCGAATATTCGGTTAGTTTGCCGAATAATTACCGAATATTAAAATAGTATTATTTTAACCGTTACAGATGTTTAAGTAGGCCGGGATTTACGTTGCATGCATTCCATTCAGGGAATATTCCGACAAGTCGCATTTGAATACGCAAACACTTGTATATTGTTTGTCACGGAATGCAACGCATGTACACTTGGAAATGTCACCAGTTTCAGTTGCGTGGTTGTATTTGTACGCGTCAAAGTTTATTCAACAAAATCTTCATGAGCACAGGTCACCGATTGATCAAAAGTCAGTTGCGCTTGTGTGTGGACAAAGATTTCATGTTGGTTGCAAACTGGTTGTGAGCGTGATAATGGTGAAACCAGTTTGAAACGGGAATTGCAAATCAGTCGACTTATGTGCGTGGGGCCTTAATGTTTATGGAATTGTCATTTCCCCACATTCTAGCTTTTGTCTTTTATTTTTTGGCGATAACTACTCTTTCACGTGAGAAATTGCAATAAAAGAAAGTGCGGCGCATTGAATGAGCGAGCCGAGCTTGAGGGATGGGCGAACGTTGCTACTTGCAGAGACCTTCGCCGACCTATAGGAACCTGTTTACAGCGCAAAAATGAACCTAATAATTCGGCCGAATGTTCGGTTCGGTACATTTTTGACCGAATATTCGTATTCGGTCGAACCCATATTCGCCGCATCTCTAGTTCTGGGTTTAAAACATTTTGGTCTGGCACCCCGCTGCAAATAAAAGTGCGCTTTGACCGCGGTTCAAAGTCCTAGGCTAGAGGATGATGAGTCTGCGTAGTCGGATAACAACTTTTCAAGTGTTTCGGGGATGTCGCAGGTTCCGATGTTCAATAAGGAATCCTTAGCTTTCGTAGAAGAAGAAGGTTCCATGTTATGCAGCGAATTTCCACTGACACATTAGCTGCGTTCCTTTTCTACTATTTAGTACTTGTGAGCAGAGCAGAAAAGGAACGCAAAATTTTCTGATTTGAGTAAAATCTCGCGTAAAATTTTTGAGGTTACTTTAAACTTTACAAATAAAAAGTTCTTAAAAGAAGAATTTGTAACACAATGGAGAAATTAATGCGGTAATTTCTAAAGTAAAACGAAAGATAATAATTTTTGATAATTATACGACTGAAGTTTTATTTGTGGACATTTTTATATGAGCAAATCAGTTGACACAAATAAAAGCCATCTAGCGGGTGATGGCGTAAGTGCAAATAATTCACAATAGACTCGAAATGGCGACTTTCCCTCTAGCGGATTTCAATTGTGTAATTGCAAGTGCTATCTACTCGTTTATAAGAGCAAGTGTAGTTGCTAGTACGCACGAGTAAAAAATAGCAGAAAATGAACGCAGCTATTATTGCATGGTCGCGTTCCATCCCGGCTTTCCCAAATGTAGATATTTTGGCCCTAAGTTTCGTTCCTCTTGCGGAGAGATTAGAATGTATATTTTCACTGCGGTATGATCTAGAAATAAAATATAATTAAATTTTTTTGGTCCGATATCATTTAACAGTTTCAATTTATCATTATAGGAATCTTAACAAAGGACTATTTCTGAAGTGGACTTCAAGACTTGATTTTTAATTTTCCACCTGTTCAACACTATTTAATCGCCATGATGAGATCGACACGTAATCAGGACCCAATTGTAACATATATCACCCAGGCGATAGATGAAGCTCTTGAAAATGTGAAACCTACGGAGAAACGGGTTAAACGAGATCTTGCTGCAGCGTGCCATGCTTTGGAAGTCAGTTCATTAACAGCTGCATTTACCGGCTCAACATCGTCAGAAGCATCCGGTCTCGCTGGAACGGCTGGGATTTTCGGGTTGCCAGCTGCAGCGGTTGCATCTGGTGTTGCAATTGCGGCGTACACAACCCAATATACTGTTGATTTGGCTCACCTTGAGTTGGGCTGTGACGATATACCATTTGATGAAATCAAAAAAATTATGACTGAAAGATTTAGCGCATTAGACAAGGGTGTTGATCGGAACTACGATGCAATCATTAAAGTTGATGCAAAAGTTGAAAAGGTCTTTACCGAGATTCAACAAGCAAGAATTGAATCCCGTCAAGGTTTTGAAAAAATCATAGAAAAATTAGCAGGGGATAAAATTCGGGAAAGTTTGATGGATTTGAAAAGTTTCATTGAGAAGTTCGATAAAGCGGTAGCTGATTTTAAGGCTCTATCAGAAAAGGAATATGTTCATAGTATCAGGGATATAAAGAGGTTTTTAGAACATTATAAGCCAACTGGTATTGAAAGCAAAAACCTTGATACAATCGTTTCGGAAATAAAATATGCTGCGGATCAGAAAGATGCTAATGAAGAAACCAGATTTTCGGCAATTTCCTACCTATATTTTGCTGCGGAGACGTACGTTTCGATGGTTATATTTGTAACTAATAACTACGGCCGAGTTGCTGATTATTACTATCGTCAAAATGATGTAGACAGCTACAACGAATACTTTGATGAGATTCGTAATGCTTTCACAACGCTCAAGAATAAGCTAACAAGAAAAACATCTTTAATTGATGAAATTGTCGAAGCCATGAAGGCTAAAAGTCTCGTTAGTGACAATAAACATGAAAGGGAAGCTCTAGCCAGCAAAATTGATAAATTGAAACAGATGAAAGATAGCTTATCAGAGATGGAATTGCCGATAATTATTGATGATGTGCATAAAGTGGGTCCGTCTAGCTATAGAAAGGGTACTCCGATTGATGACTGGAAAGATAATGAAAGGGTAAGCTATGCCCTTCAATATAAAAGTGGCAAAAAGTTTTCTAAAATCGGAGAGTGGACAAGTGTGCCTATTTGAACAGGAAGGAATCCTGTCTTAAGCATCCCTGGAGGACCCGATGGTATGACAAAACTCATCTTCAGAAAATTCGACGATGACAAGCCCCAATTGGTTGCGATTGTGGAGAATGAATCTGAGCATGACTTTATCGATATTAATAGGGATTTATATAATGCGGCATTTTACGGAGAGGAGCCTTTACATATAAATACTCTGATCAGTAGCGGTGCCGAAATGAATGCTAGTTTTGAAGAGGGGCAAAAGGCGATTCATGCAGCTGTTGAAGGTGGAAATATGGAGATAGTGGAGATTTTATTGAATAAAAATGTTGCCTATGCTAATGCCGCCGATGATAATGGATATACCCCATTACACATCGCTGCTGAGAACGGTCAAGACTTGATAATCGCTGCGCTATTAAGACGAGGAGCTGATGCTAATGCACAGACAAAATCTGAAAAATTAACTCCACTCCATCTAGCTGCTCGTACAGGTCGTTCTAGGTCGTTTAAAGCTTTAGCAGAGTTTCATAAGATTAATTTGTACGCAAGAGATAAATCTGGTAACACACCTTTCCATACTGCCGTAGGTTATAGCCAAAATACAGCATACGAATTGTTAAAGGACTTGAAGCCTGATATTAATCTAAAAACTCCAGCAGGACTAACTTTTCTGCATATGGCAGCGATGAATAATAAATTAACACTAGCAACAAAATTATCTGAATTTAGTGGTTTTAATGTAAACGTGGAGGCTGCCGATAAATTTACACCTCTTCATTTTGCTGTTATTACGGGTCATTTGGAAATGGTCGACTTATTGATAAAAACACATCATGCTAATGTGAATGCAAGAACTAAGGATAATTGGACTGCGCTGAACTATGCTGTTGCTCTTCGTAAAGAAGATATTGCTACATTCCTACTAGATCAACCTGGAATCGACATCACACAAAAAGTCTTTGGTTCGAGTCCCTTCCATGTTGCCGTTGCATCAGGACAATTGGATGTTGCTAAGAAATTACTAAGTAAAGGTGCGAAAATTGAGGATACAACTGATGATGGCGCAACTGCACTTCATATCGCCTCCATGCACACAAATATCGATATGGTGGAATTTTTGATTGACAATGGGGCTGATGCCGAAGCGAGAATTTCTTCATATCTCGCGGAGTCTCCCATAAACGATTCCGTTACTGAATTTGAGATAACCGAGGATGCAACACTCGATTTTACCCCTCTACTAACTGCTGCCAAAGTGGGAAATTTAAAAGTAATCGAATATCTTGCTGATAAGGTTAATATCGAGGCATTAGCAAAAGACGAGCATAATGTACTGCATGTGGCTGCACGGTATGGCCACGTGGAGGTTTTGAAGTATCTTGAAGCTCACTTCGATGTAACACGTGATCCTTTAGTGTTGCCAATGGCAATTGTTGGCGGACAGCTTAAGGTTGTGAAGTATCTGGCTGACATTAAAAAGATGGATTTGAACAACAAAGAATACCTTGACGCAGCGCAGCATTTTGGTCATATTAATATCATGAAATACTTAATTCAAGACAAACGATTCAAGCATACTTTGACTGTGGACGAAGTTGCCATACGAAGTGCTATAATGAGTGGACAAACAGATATGTTAGACTACTACTTGGCAGAAAAATTAATAACTGCTAACCAGCTTGAGCCAATGCTAATTGGTGGACTTGATATGATTAAATATATTGCTGAGAAGAAGAAACTTTCTCGTACGGAATTAATAAACAATTTTGGGTATATAGAAATTGTAAAAAGTGGCGTCGAAACCGTAAAATATCTGTTGGAAGGTATTGATGTCAATCAAAAAGTCGATGATTCTGGTAACACCCTTCTGCACATTACAAAAGATCTGCTAACTTTACGATATTTAGTAAAAGAAAGAGGAGCAAATATTCATGCTAAAAATAATCGGGGCGAAACACCTCTAGATTATGCGGTTAAAAATTTCAGAATATTAGAACCAATTCTGTTCTTTATAATGCAAGGGGCCGAAGTCAATCAGACAAACGACACTCGGCTAAATGCCCTAATTCGACGATATATAAAAGTTCAACCAACTTGCAATTCTATTATAAAGCACGAACCTGTTAAAGTTGATTTTCTTAAGAGCAACGACAATTGCATAGACACGACTAAAGACCGCGGTGTATATGACTACTACATCACTACACCACTGATTGTAGCTATTTCTTCTGGAAATACATTTATCGCCCAGAAATTGATAGAAAAAGGCGCAAAATTAGATGCAACTGATTTCGAAGGTAATACGGCTCTACATGTTGCCGTCAAAGGTGGCTATGAGGATATGGTACACCTGCTTATACAGAAGGGAGCTAACTTAAAAGCCGAAAATAAAGCCTTCGAGTGGCCAATAAATCTGGCGTATGAAAATTTCAATAATGACATTGTCGAACTTTTACAAAATCGCAAAGACTCCACTGATCCACTGAAAGCTATTGATACTGTTAACTACCTTAAATACCATGGTTGCTACAATCCTAATCAAATAGCAAAAGAAAGGACCCCATTGTGTCTGGCCAACATCGGTAGCACCGAGCAAGCAGCAGAATATAACAATCGGGTGTGCTTAACAATGAACCTTTCTTTCGGACTATTCTTGTTGAACGACTTCGTTATAAGGAACTATCCGCCTCCATCATTCACAGAAATCACAACTGAAAAAGCACGTACGATGGCGTCTGAAATTGTTAACAAATTTGAGAAAATACTTAGACTTAAACTCTATTTAACCCAGGACGAGGTGGACGAACTTAACTTATATGGACTATCGCAGGACCTTCAAAAAACCATTTTCAGGGAGAAATTTTCGGAGGTTCCAAAACTTCTTGTTAAGGTTGTTAAAAACTTTTGCGAGAAATCTAAGAAATAATTCAGTTTAAAATTTGGTTTCTCAAGTCTAAAACCAAAAAAAAATATATATAATTTTCGGATAATAAACTCCAATAAAATATTTTCAAAAATTTCTTTCCTGTAGATTCTGTAATAATAATAATAACTATTGTGCCTTTATGTTCTCCATATTCAATTAATATCAATAAACATATTTTAACCAAAGCAAAACATTTTATTTGCAACTCTTTAAGTTTTTTTTAGCTGAGTAAAAATAAAAGTTGGCCTTACAACGGGCAAACACCGGCCGCTTGGCTTACTTATTAAGGGCATATGATGGCCGTAGAGTTTTTAAACATTTTTAACGGGAGCTCACAACGCGACGACGACGGCCAAACTTGAACAAAAAATTTAAATGGCCGAGTGCTGAGCTGTACATACGAGCATAGGTTAGGTTAGGTTAGGTATGGCTGAGCTGTTAATGTTAAAGTGATCCTACTTTAAACCTGATGTTAAAGTGTCGTATCTGTGTTAAATCATCACCAGGACGTAATGAATATTCTATGTTGCGGAATCCCTATCTTCGAGATTTCCGCAAGCGTGCTTCGAAAAGGTTCACCAAATGTGGTTAGTCTCATTGTTGTTAGAGCTGGGCAGTGACAGAGAAGATGTAGTACACTTTCCTCTTCGCCTTGCCGGTAAAGACAACCCCTGGTGTGTTACCTGAAAAAGGCCGACGATGTACAGAACAACATGTGGAGTTCGACACCACGATGAGATCGAATTTTGCACGAACGATGTGATCTGTGCGGTGGCCTGAAAGGGGGTCTTGCGCTTGCTGAGCACAAAACTGAAGCGCTGCAAAAAGAGAAAATCAGTATTCCAAACAATCAAGGTATGGCAGCAGAACAATCACTCACAACCACCCTAACTGAGGTGCCATGCAACTTTGACAGGCGATTGATTTGGCCGCCCTGCTCGGCCACGTCGTCGTTATCGCAGTAATCTGCAAATTGTTCTTAGTTTTTGACAGTCGCTGTGTAAAGCGACTTGTCCGTCGCCTTCAACAGCATAAAGTGCCTGTTATTTGTGCAGTACTCCCAAGGATGATGTCCAACTTTGCGCCTTACAGCGAGTCATCGCCTCCTAAAGGCGAGGGTGACTAGCTCAGTCGTGCTTTACAAAGCGCTAGTGTAGGCAGCAGCGTTAAACAGGACAGCTAGCGGCAGAAAATAGAGCGCCGAATTTAGACTAAGCTTGTTTTGTGAGTTCTGCGCATACAGGGCCACGTGGAATGACATAGCGTGCGTGATAGTGGGAATGATCCCCACACTGGTGAAAGAAGGCATGCTTCGCTATGATTCAGCACATCGGTCTAGCAGCAGAGGATTTGTGAGACCGCTTGTCTAGGGGCATTATTTCACCGGGACATTATGGTGGCGCAACCAGTTGCAGCCACAATAAAATGTATGCAGCTCCATAGAAAGTATGGTTGCGTAACCAATTTGACGACGCGAACACGGTTATTGTCGAAACGTGCAGCGCTACGGAAAAGTTTATTATCGAAATTCAAAATAGACTGTCTATCTACCGCTATGGTTGTCCCGGTGAAATATGGCTCTTAGGCTTCCATGCCTACGGCAGGAAACACCGGGTAGCGGAATTGGTCAGAATGGGCAATAGGAGGAAAAGGAAAATAAACTCTGCATATGGGTTAAGTACACATCCAGCATTGTGGGCATACCATACTACGTCTGACGAAACAGCATGTGTGATAGCAGGAATGATCCCCTTTGCGGTTCTTGCATCATAGGGAAAAAGGTAGTAGGTACGACCCGGAGTATGCAAAAGAGGAGTTCAAGAGGGTATGGAAAAAACAAGAAACTGAAGAACTGCACTTCAACCGACTTCACTTTGTAGCAGAGATCGAAATATGATTTCAGCAGCTTGCACATAACCAAAATTTTTATATGAACTTGTAAAAACTTCGTACGATCAAGAAAGGAAGAGAGTTTTCAGTCCTCCAGATCGAACGAAGGCAGTCCCAATACTGGCTTTATGGCCAAAATCATTCCTGTAGATGCTAAAAATGGAATAATTAAATATATGCAACGTTCCTCTCGCCCGTCGAGAAACTCCATCTCCTAACTCTTATTTGAAAGAGAGTCGGTGACCCCGTGGAAAAGTCATCCTCAAATACATCTCTAGGACCCCGGCTTGCGGCCCCTTTGCGTGCTGCTGCCCTAGGCAGCCACCTATACTGCCTAGTGCAGCGGTCGGCAACCTTTTTCAAGACCGGGTAAATTACAATATTTTCGATCATTTACTGGGTATACAATTTTTGCTAATTCGTAAAAAATCATAAAAATAATAATAATAATAATAATAATAAATAATTCGTAAAAAATCATAAAAAAAGTATGCAAAAAGGAAAAAAAGGATTGAGTAACTGAAAATATGGTCGCGGGTAAGTGTATTACCCGCGGATAAGTGTATTAACCGCGGGTAAGTGTATTACCCCCGGGTATGGGGTTGGCTATCACTGGCCTAGTGGCTAATCCCACACTGCGTTGAAGCCCCTATACAATCAGAGTTTTAAAATTTGTATTCATTTTGCACGATTAGGTCCAAGTTACTTTAACTCTGTTAAATTTATCGCTGTTAACTTAGCACCATTCGTAGCATGCCATTTGACAGTTCTCATTTTACAAATAATAACAAGCAAAAAATTGAATATTTACAATATCAATACAGCATAATGAAATATGTATTACTAAATTATTTGCTTACAACAAAAATTCACAAGTGAACATCAAGCCCTTTTGACAGTTATGAGCTGTGCTACATTTTAACTAAGCCAAAGAGCAGAAATAATTACCTTTTCAACTTCAAATTGGGACTAAACAATTTCAAATTAGGACTAAACAATTTCAAATTGGAACTAAACAATTTCAAATTGGGACTAAACAATTTCAAATTAGGAATAAACAATTTCAAATTGAGATTAAACAATTTCAGATTGGGAACAAACAATTTCAAATTGGGACCAAATAATTTGAAGTAATAAATGAACTACTATCAGTAACGATTAAAGTATTAATTTTTTTTTATTAAGTTTGGAATAAATACACAGATAACAATATAAAAACAGTATTTGAAAACAAGCAACCATCATATTTAATGCATCGGGTATGAACCTTTGGACGATGGGCGATATATTTTGTGCAGTTCACATCTGTTTGATTTCTTATATCATTAATTAAGATGGTTTGTAACCATTTTAAACGATATTCGACTTGAGTCATATTAGCCTTGTCTTAACCGGTTAGAGTTTGTGGCATTTGTATTGCTAATTGTCTTTTAACGTTAGCTTGACCAAGCGTGCTCGATAGCATTAAACATTGGACTATAGGGTTCAAGTCTAAGTAATCTATGACCAACAAATTCATTTTCCTGAAACACTTCTTCGATAGGCATGAAAAGGCATGACATGGCGCATTATCAATAACTAATACAACATTTGTCTGATACATATTTTGAGCATTTCTTAGACAATGGCTAACAAAGTCCTTGACCTCTGGCTTCTTAAAAGCACTCTTCCTAATTTCATGATGAACTAAACCCAAAAGTCCCAATTTGAAATTGTTAAGTCCCAATTTGATATTGTTTAGTCCCAATTTGAAATTGTTTAATGCCAATTTGAAGTTGAAAAGTTATAGTTAACAGCGCTAAAAAATTGTTGTTTATGCCATTGTAGTCCGGGAAAATTAGCAAAAAACGCATGAAAGGAACAAAACTCCAAAATGGCTGAAAATTGGTCCAGAGCTTCCTTGTGACTTTTTAAGAAAACAATTTCGGAATCCAAAAAATAAAAACATGGCCACCGGAGATATCGCGTTTTTCCCGACATTTCCAAGTATCTCGGTTTCTATAGGCCATACAACCCCGTGTGAGACCCAAGATGTTGATAATGAAATTCTCTACAACTTTAGTGCCTACAAAGAAGTTGACCTGATTAACCATTTGAAAGTTATTCTATGTTAAAGTTTTCGAAAATAGCTTTTGGTCCAAAATTTCACTCAAAAACTGATATTTTCGTATTTTTTTTCGATCAGTCAATACTAACGTTTCGTATGACTACAAAAGTCCTGTTGCCATTTTTCCGAAAACTTACCCCTTTCAAAGTTATTCAAGGTCAATGTTTGCAAAAATCACTTTTTGGCCAAAAAATCACTCAAAAACTGTTTTTTTTTCTTTGTCGAAAATTGTATTTTGTAGCAATAGATAATGTTTGGATAAGTAGATGCAAAAAATGTTTTGTCTACAAACCCCTCACACGGGGTTGTATGTTTTTAAGGGCTGTTCCAATTGCAGCTATTTTTGCGGCAATTGTACCTGTACGTCCATTTTGGCTGGACTATGCCTATCTGTCAAGGGTACAAAACAAATCTGTGCAGACCTGCACATCAATGCAAGAAATGGACTGAAAAGGTTAAAATGAAGATGTTCCTGTGTCCATTGATATTCGTGGGTTGGGTTTTAGGGGCAGGGATATACGGATAGCATAGAAAAGGTGTATGAACCCTAGGTATAGGAAATTGGAGACTTGAAGACAAGGACCATGTTGCGTGAAGGACGATGTTGCACGAAGCCAAGGTCAATAACAGGCAGCGGAGCTATTTTTGATTTCTGGGTGAAGGTATACACATTCATACCAAGAGACAGTGGGACATTTAAACAAATTGAGCAGTCAGCACAATATACCGTCGCGTAAGGGACAAATGTACTGCCTAGGATAAGTCCTGCTCAAGTCTTACCGCATGGAATCTGTTAATCAAAAAAAAGCCAGGTTTTTTTTTTTTTTTTTTTTTTTTTTTTTTCAAAATTCAACAATTTCAGATACAAACCTATTTTGATTAAATAACATTTCAAACACCTATCCACCTCTTAATGTTGTACAGTTTGTACCCTAACACCCTGTATGTGGAAGAAGGTTAGGTTAGGTTAGATATGGCTGAGCTGCTGGTGCACAGCCCTAACACTTAGGCCAAAGGGATAAGTCCGTTGTGATTCCATAATGATCCCACTTTAAACCCAATGTTAAAGTGTCGTTTCTTCGCTAAACCACCTCGAGGACGTAATGAATCTTCTTAGTTTCGGGATCTCAAACTTCTGGATTTCCGCAAGCGTGTTTAGGAAGGGTTCACCAAAAGTGGTAAGTCTCCTTTTGCTTAGGGCTGGGACAGTGACAGAGAAGGTGTTTAACACTTTCCTCTTCGTCTATATTTTAACTGCTTCTGCATAAATCGTAGGTTTCGAACCCTAAGCGGGCCGCATGCGTCCCTATCAGACAGTGACCGGTCAGCACTCCCACTGTAACTGAGAGATCTCGTCTACCGAGGCTCAGCAGTGAGGTGGTCCGCCTGAGATCGTAAGAGGGCCACGTCGTTTTGGCCAAGGTGCATTTGTTAATGTAGAAGTAAAGGAGAATGCAAATTTTGGTACCCACTTCCAATAGCTATGTGTAATACGTCGTTGGATTAGTCCTTTTGAGCTGAATATAAGTTGAGCGCCTAGATCTAAATCTTTGTCCGTTTTGAGTAATACGGTCAGAACTGTACAAGGTAGAATTTTACATATCACCCTGTATCGTTGTAATCATATAACCTGTCCAGTAAGTAAGGTACCAGTGAACGCAGAGTTCCTCCAGCTATCTATGATAGCAAAAACGATGTTTCTTTCTTACCAACTATTGGAGTTATGAGTCGAAATTTTGGTTTTTTAACAAAAATTTCAACTTCACCTACATCTTTCTCCAAAAGCTACGTAATACTTTCGGACAAAGATTTCGAACTAGACGCCATAATAACTTACGTATATTCAGCTCAAAAAGACCTATCCAACGATGTATTACTCATACATAGCTATAGGAGGTGGTACCAAAGTCCATACATTTTCTTGCATCCTCCTTTCCTAGTGCAATGCCACTCAACATATTTTTTCAGAACTGAAATAATCCAAACTCATAGAGCTCTTTGGGGGAGGATGTCCCTTATTTCCCTCTTAACGAATGCGTAGACCAAAGAAACTTTAAATTTCGTTAAATTTCAATATTCTAACGCCTATTAGATGCCACTTTCGCGGTTTCTTGTGGTTTTGTTAGAAATGTTTGCATATTTACCTTATTTTCGTCAGTTTAAAATATCCGTTAATTTTTGTTATTTCAAAAACAATGTGGAAATGCTTTTAACTAATAAAATTGTCTTTTTTTAATACACAGTAATTTAATATAACTTAAAAAACTTTGCAGGTCATTAAATTGTGTTCTCTGGGACTGTGTTAAAAATTTCAAGTGAGCTTTCGACGAAACTTTGCGCTTGTACATATTTTATACGTGGTCATTTTCTTCTTCCACTTTGTGTTCGGGATGTAAACTCCCCGCCCGAGTTCTTCAAACCTCAGAATTGTACTGGATACAGCCGCCGATGATGAGGTCGGAAGATATGTGAAGAAAACTGGAAGCAACTAATTCTATACCATAGTTTTTTTAATAATATCAAATCCAAAATTTCCAAACGAATATGGAATAATAAATTGAAAGTTGTAAAAAAGCTTATGGGGTTTTCTCAATAATTTTACGCCTCACGGTTTGCAATTAAATTCAATTCAATTCCATTCAATTCAACACTAAATTTATTGAACCATATTTATTGTAGACTATTGTACTTAATCAGCAAATTAATTTAATTAAAACACAAGCATTAAAAATAATATTGAAGAGTTTCTTCATGCTTCAATTGAAAACAAACTAATTTTTTTTTGAAGCTTTCAATATTTTAAGGCCATTGCGCAGGTAGCTTTCGACTCAAAGTATATTTTTAGGCGAATTGGAAATTAGTAAAGTATGCAATGCGAAAAGTAGAAAATTTCTTAGAAAGAACGCTATTTTGGAGTAGAGTCCGTGGCGTTACAGGCCATTATGAAATCTGCTCGTTTGTACAAGTGTTTAGTAATTATGTCAAAAGTCATTTTAAATTTCATTAATATCATAAAAGGGAGTTATATTAACTCGAAAAATAAGCAAATCGTTATATTTTAAACTTGGTTGGTTACATCCCGCAAAAACAAGGTAGCCTTTTGAGTGAATTGTGGCGTGCTTAGTGTGGGGGGCATAGAGCTTATGCCAGGAACTTTAAAATTTACCTATTTACTAACCCAGTGAACTCAAACACATCAGTAATTGTGGTGCGCTCAATCTGGCTTACAGCCCTTCCATGTTTAGTTTATATTTCTAGCTGGCTTAATCGTAGGCTGGAAAGCTGTCTGCGATGTAACAGCCACTATGATAGTAGCGATAAAATTTAATTAATTAGGATACAATTTGACAAAGCGCCCTCGTATGTTGCTCCAAGAGCGTATTTTAAAGCAGAAAGGCTTTGTATGCAGGCTCGAATCATCACACCTACGGCCATTCGTAAGTCTGACTTCATCTTAAGCAAAAGCCATAGAGGTCGGAACGACTGATCTCAGAAAACATGGTCACGCAAAGCTCAGAAAACATGAGAGGAGAGTTCACACGCAGGAAAAGGGAAGTCTGGGGAAAAATTTCGACTGTGAACTCGAACAGTACAGAGAACAAAAGAAGAGTCCGAAGGTATGACGCACTTCAAACCACACTGCATATACCGGGGGTCAAATGGTAGTAACGGCCTCAGAGATCTTTGCTGGTGCCGGTACATCAAAGAGATAGATCCTGAGTAACGCCATCTGCAATCTAAGGCCACACGATCTAAGATTTTCCGATATGTTACCCAGTCCTACCTCAACCTCCACGAATATGTAGACTTTACATCGGGTGACCCCTGGATGCTCTTGTCTATACAAGAGTACCAGACTGAGGAGGGTGAAAGTCGAGTCTTTCGCGCCTCAAAACGAAGCAAATACCGGACTGGTCCTCCAGGTTGGGGGTTGGGGGAGATTGGCAACCTTCCATTGTAGAAACCCACCCGTCAGGGCTCCTCAAGGCGGGTTTTGGACAGGACGGACTCAATGGCAACGACTCAGGCAACGCAATATGGAACTCGATCTTGGAACATAGAACGTCAGGATGCTCAACAGAACGGGCGCTCTGCATTCGATTTTATTCAGTTCAATGGCATTATAGCCCAAGTCGAGCATTGGCCTTGTTTAGTTTACTCCTCCAACCTTCTCGTACGCCTCTAATTTCGTACGCCCAACAAGTGTGCAGCGTC
Source organism: Thereva unica (assembly GCA_949987705.1). Lineage (NCBI taxonomy): Eukaryota > Metazoa > Arthropoda > Insecta > Diptera > Therevidae > Thereva > Thereva unica. The sequence goes on from OX465284.1 coordinate 85,368,658, forward strand.
TGTATCTACGGCTTCAAACCATCTTTTCCTCGGTCGTCCTCCTGGCCTGTCACCGATTATAATTCCCTTCTTCTTCTTATATCTTCTTCACTGCTGTTTTCCGGCATTCGCTCTACATGTTCTGCCCATGGTAGTCTATTTATTTTGATATGGTTGACGATGCCTATCTCTTTATAGATTTGGTACAGTTCGTCATTGTTCCTGATTCTCCAGATACCGTTTACGTTTAATGGGTCAATAATGTGTGTTAAGACTTTTTGGGTCGTGGTACATAGCTCCCAGCCATAACAAGCCACAGGCCTTATAAGAGATTTGTATAGCTCAAATTTAGTTTTCCTGTGCAGCGCTCTTGATTGAGGTACTTTACGCCGTGAATGAAAACTTCAATTGCCCTGTATTCTTCTTCCAGTTGGTGGGCGAACGGCTAACATTGACCTCGGAAGATGATGGCACCCGATTTGTCACTTCTGTCAAAACCCGAGAAAAGTCACTGCAGACGAACACCTAGCAGACCTGTTAGCAAGACCTAATGCCACCTCCCCGCGGTGCCTCCTGGGGTACTTCTTCGGAAAGAGCTAACTGGAGACTCGCGGAAGGCGAGTTTTCTACGCCACAAAATAGAGTTTCAAGTCGGTTGGCTGAGGATTAGCAACCTGCTCCCATACAAATACCATTGCTACGAGCACGAAGACCTAGAACTACGAGGAGGAGAACACAATTTGCATAGGGCCAACAACTGGAAGAGCCTGGTCGGAGCTGAGAGCGGTCGCACAAAATAGAGTCCGCTGAAGGGCAACTGTTGAAGTTAGCTGTGGTAAAAGCAAATGTCTCGCCACTGTTGTTTACTGCCCTCCTCGAATTTTCTCGCTCCCTGAAGCTAGTGAATTGGAGGAATGGATGTCTGTAGCTACACATAACTTTGAGAATGTCGCAATTGGGGGAGATTTTAACGTGAACATTTTAGCCAATAATGCGCTCTCTAGAGACTTCCTTAATTTCTTCAAAACGTTTGACTTGAAACCAGTTAACCAACTTCCGACGCGACGTATCTAAATACTAATAATCCATCGTTGCTGGATATCTTTTTCGTGTCGAACGTAGGAAATGTTTTGTTTCATAACCAGATTAGCCCACTTAGTTATCTCGATCATGATATCCTGTATCTTTCCTTAAAATTCACAGTTAGAAAGACTCAGCAGAAATTGTTTTCCTTTCGCGATTATAAGTCCATCGATATCCCAGCACTATTTCAAGAATGTTCCTCACTACCTTGGGACCGAATTTACCGCCTTCCTGACATAGACAACCAATTAGAGCACTTCTGTTCGCTGATTTACCATCTAAATGAAACCTTTGCCCCAGTTAAAACGAGAAGCATGTCTTCCTCTACCTCACCCTGGTTCTCCATTCAAATGAGCCGACTTATATCCGAGAGAGAATTTTTGTTCAGAAGATATAAGAAAAACAAAACTGCTGTGAATTTAATAGCATACAAAAATGTTAGGAATTTAGTAACTTTAACCATCCGCAAAGCGAAGGCACAGTTCCTTTCGTCTAAGCTTAGCCCTGCTTTGCCTGCAAAGAAACTTTGGAGAAACATAAAACTACTCGGCATTCACGGTAGTGAAGATGAAACTCAGATCAGCCTTAGCGCTGATGAATTAAATAAGTTTTTTGTTGAAGCATCTAACCTATATAAAGATCAACTCAACTCAAGACCAACTGACATTGCTACTGATTTATTCAGCTTTCCCAATGTAGCTCACGCGGAAGTCCACAAAGCTTTCTACTCCATCAAATCTGATTCAGTTGGTCCAGGCAATCTTCCACCGGTCTTTCTAAAGCTAATTTTTCCTGTGATCCTCCCCTATGTTACTCATATTTTCAATAGCTGCCTGACTAAATCATACTTTCCGCTTCAGTGGAAAAAAGCAAAAGTAATCGCACTTCCTAAATGCAAATCCCCGAAAGGCCAGGCTGACTATCGTCCTATAAGCATATTATGTTTCTTAGGCAAAGTACTGAAAAAACTAATGTCTTGGCAAATCGAGGAGCACTGTGAAACATGGTCTCTGTTGTCGCATGCACAGTCTGGTTTCCGCGTTTTGCGTTTTGGGAGATAGTCTATACTTCACACCCATACCTACCTACTATTCTTATATGCTCGTTCTGGAAATTCTTGTTTCGGTTTTTCTGTAGATGTCTCTGGATTCCACTGGCGGGACATTTTTACGCACTCACCATATACATAGCCATATGTACCTTTTGACTATTAAATTAAGCCACAATTATACTGAACGCAGCGGATTGAAATGTCAAAAAGAGTTTCATTGCAGAGAAATTGTATTGAAGTGGTTACACTGGACGCAACGTATCGGAACGGACCGGATCAAAGTTTCAAAACTTTGGAACTTGAAGGAACCGACGGATCGAAGTGTCAAAAGCAGCATTAAAACAGCTGATTTTGTCATTTATTATTTAGCCCAAAATGTAGTCAGAGTTTCTTAGAAAATTTATAAATAAAGTGGAAGATAATGAAATTCTTTATAATAAAAAATTGCTCGGATATTAAAATTTTAAGCATAAGTCCAAAATTTGGTAAAAAATTGTTGAAAAAAGAGACATTTGATTCCGTCAGTATAACCAGGGCCTTTTTCATAATTGCATGGTTGCTTGCCTGCCTGCATGCATCCTTGCAAAAGAGCAACTGTCAGGTAAATCAGTTGCGCAATCTAGAAACTTTTGCATTTTTGAATGAAAGCAATCAGCTGTCAAAAGTATATGTCAAATTAGACGTTTCAAGCGTAAAGTTTCCCTTCATTTTCTGAGTTTGTATACTGCTGAAAAATAATACGAAAAAATGGATCGAGACAATGTGATTAATGTTATTGTCAGTTTGTAGATAGACAATTCGGCTTCATTAGATCCGGTCCGAAAATTTGAAACTTCACAGCGAAAAAGAAGGATAAATTATGTGTTAAGCTCGTTAATCTCTCGTTTAAAAGAAGTTTTATCCTTGGGGTGCTCCAAACCTCTTCTTCATTATTTTCGCTATAGAATACATAATAATTTCAATAATAATTTAAATTAAAATAAAACACCCTAATAATTTCGAAAAACTGAAAATCTTCTGCCAAAATTTCACTTTTGACACTTTTCTTCTTCTTTAATCAGATAAGCATGCGTACAAAAATAGTTGCAAGATTTGCGCAAACCTGTCAAGCAGGTTGCAGGTTTGAACAAATGATAGTTGCACAGTTGCTTTTTTGAATACCATGCAAATGATCGATTTGCGCAACCATGCAATTATGAAAAGGGCCCAGCACAATTCCATTCCGTTAACTCTCCATTCCGTTGCTCTCCGTTGCGTCCAGTATAATTGAGGCTTTACTTTCTCACAAAACTTCTTCATTCTAATTAAATTGGCTTGTGGAAACTACTTCATTGAGTTTGCAACCAGAAACGACAAAAGTGCTTTACCGATGCCGTCATTCTACTAGAAAAAATGGAAGAATGTCGATAACGGAGCACATTTTATTTAAATATATTCATTGTCACACTTAATTTTACTAAAAAAAAACATCACGAAGTTTTTCGCAGCCCAAGCTTTTTTAAAACACACAAAGACTAAAATAGAATAAAGAATAAAATCTGTTTTAAATAACTTAAAAAATGGCGATAAGAACGGACAATAAAATTTAATGCTCAAATGGTAAATAGTGGTACTATCTAAAAGTGCACAATGTTTACAGGTGCACTTAGGTGGTAACAAGAGATTAAAGAGTAGGTACTGCATTCCAAAGTGTTTTTTAATAGTTTAGAAAATATCTAGACAGAAGATAATCACAAATGTTATTACCTTTCAACAAAAACGCAACGCCAGTAGAAGAAATGCAGTTTATTAATCTGATCTCAGAAGTCACATAATCTCGCAAAACCACGGCTCCAATAAAAACAAATTTATTTTATATTAAGACTAAATTGCATCATTCTCCACTCGTTTCCTTTCGTTTTCCCAGTAGATTACTAGAGATTCTAGTAAAGGCCAAAGATCTTGGTGCAGAGATACCCTCCCTCGCCCCTGCTGGAGGTTCATTAAAACTAAATCGTTCCTTCGGGTAGGTGGGATTGCAATTTAGAGTATGAAGGGCAGAGACGAGATCCGTAGAATGTTCCCATGAAATGCACTTGTTCCGGCCATCGAACGGCATAGGGGATAGGAAATTGCTTGTAGCCATCGCACAAATCCGCACAGTTTTGATTCGAATGGCATCTCTATGTTTCTAGTAATGTCCCCTTCCTTCAGCCGGGGTATCTAGGGACAACGACAACGTCTTCGAGCAACTGTTGCTTTCGTTACGACCGCTAGCGAACATCGCTGGTAACATCTCCCCACAAGGAGGTCATGTGGGCAATTACGTGCACGACTGGAGTATTAATCCAATCGAAATGGGAAGTTGATTGCGCGTTTGATCCCGGTAAAGTTACCTTCCCGCCCTCTTCTAGATTAACCCAGGACGGAGCCCTGCCATGACAACAGTTTGAAGCTTTTACTGTGATTACGTTCACTTCAACGAACAATTTCAGGTTTACATTAAGTAAATTAGGAGAAACTTAGAAGAGGTCAACCCAAAGATAGAAACCGCACACCCCGTAACGATTTGATCACAAGGAAGACAGCATCCAGCCAAAGCAACAAAAGACTACGCCAGCAGCAGCTCGGTTCACATGAATGCAGTTCCGGACGCCAAATGATCCATTAAATTACGATCGCAAGGTATGAAATTCGACTTCAAGGTTCACTCGACAATACAATGTAAACCCCAATTTACGGCCGTAATTTACGTGTACCCATTCAAGGAACTTCGTTCTACCGCGACAATTTACATTTACAACTCGGCCTTCAACAAAAGCAGTTGACCGCAACCGCCGAGATCTTCCTGTAAGTCTTGCTTTATTTTAAAAGCCTCCGCCCCGTAACAAAAGGTGCTCTGCAAAAACTCCCCGAGGGCGAATGAATGCCTTGCCACAGTTTAATTGTGACGAGGACTTTGTGCATCCCCACGACTGTGGGGACTTCGCTAACAAAACAGTGAAAAGAGCGTCAGCCCGGTTAAATGGGGCGCGCACTACCCAAGTGTTGGCAGATAAGGCAAGCATGTTTGTGTCGCCCCATTCACGGAGAATCCTAGAAAATTTGAATAATATAGCAAAAAAGATTATTTGTGCAAACTTCTAAAAAATGGAGTACAGTGAATGCAGGCACATAAAGCTCCCAACGACTTACAGAACAATCCTTTGAAGGCTTTCCAGGGAGCATAACATGCCAGTGTACTTGTCCCGAGTAAATCCGCTTACAGTCAGCAGAGGAAACTTTACTCCATGCCACAGACTAGACTCGGTATATTTAGATACAGGAATTCATGATGGCGGAGCTAAGTTTTAAGTACTGATAAAAAGGAGATAGTGTCCTTTTAATAAATGCAAGTGGAACAATATTTACAGTTTGTGCTTAGTGCAGGGGACAATAATAAAGACTTTTTCAACTTAATGCAGATTTTCGTGATATTTATGGGATGGAATTGAGAACCCCTATTCATCCTGTATAAGGATCAGTTTAAATTTACTCAGTCCTCATTACCACCGCAGTCATTCGTAATTATATCTAAATTAAAAGGATTTTTGTTAAGTATTACTTTGACTCTTGTACTGTTCTCGTTATATTACGCAATGAGAAAGTACTGTATTATCACCAATAAAGTCAGTTTCAACACCGTCAGCCCCGAGGTTACGCAGGCGGTCCTGAAACAGCTCAACATCCACATTGGCTGTAGTCAGTGCATCCTCCGCATTATGGTAGTTATTATTGTTGCCTTCTTGCGGTTTAACGGATTCGTAGAATTAATTAAGGAGTAAACTCACACAAAACTGAACAATTCAATTGAATGCATTTAATAGCACTTTTCTCGCATAGAAGACTGCTATCGCCCTTCTAATCAAAACTGACTCCAGAAATAGCTGCCACTGCATTTATATATTTCCCTACCACAAAGTTCTAAAGTCCTCTAATTCTCGAAACTTCGTTCCGCATTACCTAGAAATTTTGAAACTTAAAGTCTTCAATTACAGTTCCTTGAAACTCTGACTTATACCTATATTGTACATACTACGTATAAATGAAGAATTGAATAGTTGAATTAGTTGAGTTAGAATTCAACCCAGATAGCAGAGTTGATTAGAGTTCTGTCGACGCTAACTAAACGCGACAAGCGTCTACATGCAGTTGGACTCGGGTTCAACCTGAGTTCATCTCATCATATATTAAAATCGTAATATTGTACTAAAAGATGCGCGCATTAACCATCACAATATGATTCTACAAACATTATAGAACGACAGGACGAATGCGCGTCCTATTACGGTCGACATGGTGACCTTTCTTTCCACAATCAGCGAGTAATAATAGAGGTGGCTCTCGGAATGGATAGCGAGTAGTGCAATCGCAGCCATCTGTCGGTGCGCTTTTGCATATATTTATTTGCAAATCCAAATCCAGACTACGTCAATTACTAAAACTAGTGGGATGTTGTGCCTAGAGACTAGCCACTAATTACGCTTTTTCATGGTATTCTTTCTGTTGAATAACACTTCAGATTGGATGACAATATATTAAGTGGAGATTGATCCGCACTCACTTCCAAGCCGCCGGATCTGGGAATCGAGGCCACTGCCCAAAACAATTACTCAAAAATTATGGAAAAACAAAATAATATGGCCTCGATTCCCAGATCCGACGGCGCGGAAGTGAGTGCGGATTTGACACTTTGCGATTCTCAAATTCGCAGTCGCGGATTAAATTAAATCAAAAATTCGGAGTGAAGACTCACACGCTATACTAATGAAATACCCGATGTCGGATTATCTTAGGCGCATTTGTGGTTTCAAATCCTCAGAAAATTTGTTGCGGATCACACTTTTAAAGCACGGAAAATGTCAAAGAGAGATTCGCGGTTGCAGATTTGAGAATCGCAAAGTCTCAAATCCGCACTCACTTCCGACCCACTGGATCTGGGAATCGAGGCCAATAAATCGAAAGTGTCAAATTGAAAAAAAAAAAAAAAAAAAAAAAAAAAACACATCACACATGTAAACACTATATATTTATGTAAAACGAATCTAAACATTTTTCTATGGATTGGAGGCAAATCTAAAATCACTTTGCACAGCAGAATTAGGTGTATTATTTTACTTAAACATTCATTATTGTTAAAAATTCAGCTTACCGCGCCTTTTGTATTTATTTACACTTCAATTTAACTTTATTTTTTATTTTTAAAGAAAATATTATCATGCACGCACTTCACTTTTCTTTAAATGTAGAACATCTACTGAAAAACACAGGCACCTGTTTATCCATAGCATATATGCACGTGCACGCACACAAGTACCCCCACTTCGCAAGAGACCAACACCAATAATTACCCGCCAAAAATATGAAAGAATTGATATATTTTAATTGCACCCCATCTATGACAAAGAATAGTAAACACCATCTATGGCAATATTACATTACTCTTCGTTTTACCTATGATTATCAATTTCCATAAAATATACAAAATACATTTCATAAATAATAGAAAATCTGTTGTCATAAATCAGTTGTTTACTTCCTTCTAAAGTTTATACATATCTTGCATTGGAATGTACCTTTTTATGAAAGCATGAATAAATAGGTTTATTGCCACATTCCTACGAGTTAGAGTTTGGAGTAATGGGTTGGTGCTAGCTCGGGGTGCGACAGGACCCGGGTTCGATACTGGTGATGGCCGCGTACTATTTTTTATTTTTTTTAAGTTATGATGATTTTGGTAGTGTTTGTTAAATACTTTGTTAAGTTTTAGATTACGCAAAGTCTCACAACTTATAACCTACATAAGCCTTTAACAAAAACTTTGCAAGATTAATTATACAGGGTGAGAGAAAAGTCCGGCACCGGTTCGATATTTCCTAAACGGTAGGTTTTCGTGAAAAAAGTTTGTAACAAAAGTTGCTCAGCTTGGAGTGTAGATTCGTTTGAACACAAAACTCACCCCCACCCACTCACCCCCTCGCAGGGGGTGGGGGTAACTCTAAATTTTTAAATAGCAACCCCCATTTTTTTTCACGGATTATGATTCTCCGAAGAAAAATATGAAACTTTCGCTTTAACATTTTTTTTATCCGAAGCTTCCCTGCACCCCCAAAATGAATTTTTGGGGATGGGGAATAGTCCGGCACCGTTTCGATATTATCTGAACGGTAGGTTTTCGTGAAAAAAGTTTGTAGCAAAGGTTGCTCACCTTGGAGGGTAGAATTGTTTGAACACAAAACTCACCCCCACCCACTCACCCCCTCGCGGGGGGTGGGGGTAACTCTAAAATTTTAAATAGCCGTTATGAAAATTGAGACCTCCAGTATCCTGTTTTTCAAATCATGAATGTCAGCAGACTTACTTTCGTAGAATAGATTTTTCAAGACAAGAACGATTTCTCAGAACAACAGGGTCTATCAGTGTAACTCCGCTTAATCAAAATTTCAATACTGTCTCTTTCTGAGAACATATCGTCTCGGTTAAGAATGTAACAAAAAAACAAGAACCTAACAAGAACGAATTCTCGTGGATACTTTTCAATAAACATTTGTAAAAGATCAGAAGGCAAGAGTGCAATCGTGCAGTCGAAGGTTTGGAGTCATTAAATACTGAGGGAGCGACGAACCTCGGGGTCCTTCAACGCTTCCACTTTAATAAACGGCCCTTTTCAGGGCCAAAATGATGTGTGAAATCCGACCTGGAACCTCCACGTGGTACACATCGGATAACGCTAATCCAGGAGGTGATGTCTGATCGTCTACTTGTCAGTAACCACACGTCAATACGTCGACAGTATTCATTCGGGAATGCAGGGAAGCTTCGGATAAAAAAATTTTTAGACGAAAGTCTCATATTTTTTTTCGGAGAATCATAATCCGTGAAAAAAAAAATGGGGGTTGCTATTTAGAATTTTAGAGTTACCCCCACCCCCTGCGAGGGGGGAGTGGGTGGGGCTGAGTTTTGTGATCAAACAATTCTACCCTCCAAGGTGAGCAACCTTTGCTACAAACTTTTTTCACGAAAACCTACCGTTCAGGAAATATCGAAACGGTGCCGGACTATTCCCCATCCCCAAAAATTCATTTTGGGGGTGCAGGGATGCTTCGGATAAAAAAAATGTTAAGGCGAAAGTTTCATATTTTTCTTCGGAGAATCATAATCCGTGAAAAAAAATGGGGGTTGCTATTTAAAAATTTAGAGTTACCCCCACCCCCTGCGAGGGGGTGAGTTGGTGGGGGTGAGTTTTGTGTTCAAACGAATCTACCCTCCAAGCTGAGCAACTTTTGCTACAAACTTTTTTTACGAAAACCTACCGTTCAGGAAATATCGAACCGGTGCCGGACTATTCCCCACCCTCAAAAATTCGTTTTGGGGGTGCAGGGATGCTTCGGATTAAAAAAATTTTAAGGCAAAAGTTTCATATTTTTCTTCGGAGAATCATAATCCGTGAAAAAAAATGGGGGTTGCTATTTAAAAATTTGGAGTTACCCCCACCCCCTGCGAGGGGGTGAGTGGGTGGGGGTGAGTTTTGTGTTCAAACGAATCTACCCTCCAAGCTGAGCAACTTTTGCTTCAAACTTTTTTCACGAAAACCTACCGTTTAGGAAATATCGAACCGGTGCCGGACTTTTCTCTCACCCTGTATATAGCGTTGGCCAGTGTAATACTTATGAATCTCCATGGCCAAACTAGGATACAGCATTATGACAATAATTAAATCAATGCAACGTGAAATAAAAGTTTTAGTTAAGAACGGATTTGGCTTATTTAGCTTATTATAGATTGAGTTATAGCTCACAATTGAATATGTCCCAAAGGTTTTAATTAGTCGCCGCTTTGAGATTTTATCATCAACGCAGGCTTAGTTTATTATACTACAATAAATCATCATAACTAAAAAAGCTAAAAAAAAGTACTTAAAAAATTCATCAAGAATCGAACCTGGTCCTTTCGCACCCCGATCTAGCGCCTTCCCATTACTCCAAACACTAACTTGTAGTAATGTGGCAATAAACCTATTTATTCATGCTTTCATAAAAAGGTACATTCCAATGCAAGATATGTATAAACAGATTTTCTATTATTTATGAAATGTATTTTGTATATTTTATGGAAATTGATAATCATAGGTAAAACGAAGAGTAATGTAATATTGCCATAGATGGTGTTCATTATTCTTTGTCATAGATGGGGTGCAATTAAAATACATATATCAATTCTCTCAAATTCTTGGCGGGCAATTATTGTATAATTCTTTCAGCAGCATCTCCATGAAAGATGCGTTAGTTTTACGAGTTATTTGTTTGAATATTTTCGCAATTCTTCACAATCTTCACTTAATATATTGTCATCCAGACTGAAGTGTTATTCAATAGAAAGAATACCAAGAAAAAGCGTAATTAGTGGCTAGTCTCTAGGCACAACATCCCACTTTTGTTTTGTTATTCTGAAGAGATACATACAAATTTAGTTAATAAAAACTTAAAAATATGCTTTTAAACAAAGGGCTGCAAAATTTTTTAGATATGGGGCAAATCGTTTGTAAAATTTTTGTAAAATATTAAAAATTCTGAGAAAAATCACTTCCTTATATTCATGGACTATAAGGACGGTCTTAAATACATCGTTCGTGAAATTTATAAATTTTCATTCATTTCAGTAAGCGTTTATATGCCCTGGTAAAAATTAGATATCTACTTTTCGTTTTAAACCTACCAAATGTTTCGTTTAAATCATACATATTTTTTGTGACAAATCCACAGCGAAGTTCGATAAAATTAAATTTTTGTTTTGGTCTACAGCACCACCTACATGACTAAAAACTATAATAAAATGAACAGCATATAAAATATGCATATAAACAAATAAATACTTTATATTATTTCCGCGAAATTTCTTAATGATTTATAAAGCCGCCGAAGAGCCATAAAACCTCAAGAAAATGATTTTTTTCCACTTCTAATTAAATAAATGTTTATGTTCTCCTGAGTATCATTATTAAATAATATAATTTTTAGTGGGAAATAGAATTAAAACATGTTACACCGAAGTAAAAAAAAATTTTTTATTTCACCATTTTGCGGTCGGGGATTGAACTTGGTTCGCCTGGGATAGGACTCCAGCGCAGTTTTAAAAGCATTTTATTTACCTTAACATCTATCTTAATATAAATTTAACTAAACGCTTAAAGTTAATTATTCTAGCCTATTCTAATCTATCTAACTTACTGGCCCTCAGCAGGCACTCTAAATTAATCTATGTCTTAAATTAGCTTATGCCTTTCGGCTAAAACTTATCTATTTTATAATTATATTTTATCTCTAAAAGGAAAACATTATCAACTTAATTCTAAGAAAAATTGGAAAAAAAACTTAGACACTATATTTATTTTATATAAAACCTTACAACTACTTAATTCTATGGCTTAGATCTACCACTATCTGGGCGGGGGGCAGCGGAGACGATTAAATCGTCTCAGGTGACCCCCGTCCAGGCGACGGGCTTCCACAGACTCGAGTGATGCTAGAGCTCAAGTTCGTGAAAGCTCGCACCACTTACTTACAAGCTAATTAACCTAAACACAAAACTATCCGGACGGGGTACAGCGGAGGACCTGCTTCGGTTGTACTCCGTCCAGGCGACGAGCTTCCACCCACGGGCTCGTGTTAGCAAAACTAACAAAACAAACAAAGAACAGACAAACAACAACAAAAACAGACAAACAAAACTAACAAAAGCTCGTGGTAGCTCGCACTTAAGCTTACTTGGGCCCAGTTATGCAGAAACCAACCAACCCTCATAAACCATGATTAGAGATAAATTAGAGAAAAGATTTTTTTTTAAATCTTAAAGTTTTCAGTAAAGGTTATTTTCAGTGATGTTTCTAAAATCAAATGCATTATTTGACGTTAAATAATGTTTGATTTTGAATTTTTTTTTTTTTGCAAAATCATAGCAAGATTTGTGGGTTACTTAGTTGGTTTCAGCAAATTTAAAAATCAGACATTGATTTGGTTAATAAACGTTTTTAATGTCTTATGGAGCATTAATGTAGTAAATATAGGTTGGTAGGTTTCTGCAAATTGAAATATATGCAACAAAAGTTCATAATGTGGTTCGAGTTCAATTTCGCCCGTTTGTGGGTTGGTAGGTTTCTGCATAACTGGGCCCACTTAAAACTAGGTCTATTACTAAGTAAAAACTATAACTAATCCTATCTAAGCCCTAAGCTAATCGTTAAGTCTAAATTACAAGCTAAACTAGTCTATATCCTAATAATTTAAGGGCGAATACGCAATAATTAGTCGCCCAACCACCAGTACAGTGAGTAGGCGTTGGCGGCATCTTTTTTGTCTCTTTCTGAGATTCTGGTACTGAACCTCAAGAGCTCCTGAACATTCCCATTCTCTTCCGTATAATTATATCGCTTGTCACACGCCCTGCGATGCAAGTGGTAGAAGAGAGGCACCCCCGATCTATCTTGGACCAATCTTTTTGAATCCAGGTACACAAATGTCTCTGGAGAAATAAAGCCGCGTTCACAAGCTGTTTTGTGGTATCTCGCGTTCGGGTAGAACGCTCCCCGAATGAGAGGATTGTCGCTCTCCGTCGCTCTAGCAATATGGCCTCGAATCAACTTGATTATGAAGTTGTCGATCCTATTAACAGATGCCTTATCGTAAAGAACATTGTTGGCGTGAAACTTCGTGAAGCCAGATTCGGGTGTCCGATACAACCTTAAGCACGCCCGTAAGCATTGTCTTTCGAAAACCCGAAGCTTTTCCATATAAAAGGGAGATATGTTGAACCACACTGGGCAACCATAAGTTAACATCGGTCTGACCAAGGCTTGGTAGCAGATCACCTTTACCCGAGAGCTTAGGTGTCTGCTATAAAAAAGCCTTTTAGTCATGTGAAACGCCTTGTTTGCCTTGTCCAGAGCAGCACTTACATTTCTATTGAAATACAAGTACTGATCCAGCCAAAGCCCAAGGTATTTCACTTCCGATTTCCTTTCTAATGCTTGTCCAGCATTGTTCGAAATTTTAAAAGTTTTCCAGTTCCTCTGTACATCGTAGGAAGCTCTTTTTAGAACAGTACGAAAGAGGATCGATTCGCATTTGCTAACATTGATCTTCAACTTCCAATCATCACTATAGCGTTCGATTGTTTCGAAGTCACGTTGTAGGAGCGTCTGGATCACTCCAATCTTCGGCCCCGTCCTGTACACAATCAGGTCATCCGCATACGCCAAAGCGAAGCGGAGTGAACTAATTAGGTCACTCGTAAAGATATTAAATAAGAGCGGCGAGTTCACCGCACCCTGTTGCAGACCATTTTTAATGTCAAAGACCCTACTGGAAGTGAAGTTGCCACTTTTGACGACGAACTTCTTCTTTGAGATCATATTATAAATCGTGTATAGCTGGGGTCCTGACATGCCAAGTCTGACCAGTTTGTAGAGAAGACCTTCGATCCATACTGTATCGAAAGCCTTCTCAAAATCGATCAGGCATGCTCCGGTACACTGGCCTTTCATAAAGTTCCAGTGTATGTCTGATACCAATTTCGACACGGCATGAATAGTGTCATGCCCTGCCCGGAAACCGAATTGGTTATCGGGAATTATCTTTTTTTCCTCAACCCATTTGGATAATGATCTATTAATCACTATTTCAAACACCTTGCTGATATTCGGAAGCAAACTAATTGACCGAAGATTAGCAGGGTTACTTTTATCTTTACCCTTTTTGGGTATTGGGTACACCACTGCCGTCTTCCAGTGTCCTGGAAAATGGGCATTGTTTAACGCGTTGTTAAACAAAGTGGTGTATATGTCTATGGCTACCAAAGGCAAATTCTTTAGCACGATGTTTGGGATACCATCCACCCCGGACGACTTCTTATTGTTTAGGTGGCGAAATATTAACAGGAGATCAATTTTTCTAATGAAAGTAGAATTTAGTTGGGCCGCGGAAATATCATTCGCTGGGCAGTCTTCACTGAATTCGATGATTGATCGATTCTCAGATTTCCAAGCTTCAATTTCATTAGATAATCTGAAATGGTTCAGTAAGGCCCTATTCTCAAGGTCAAAATTCGCCCGAACACTGGTGTTCACCGAATAAATTCCCTGATAGTAGGACCCCACGAAATCCACCTTCTCCTGCTCGTCCTCTATACAATAATTGTCGTCTATGCGGTTGATTTCTTCCGGATTCAAGCCCGCAGACCTCAATAGCTCTTCGTTAGACCGAGTCCGAGGGATGCGCAACTTGTCTAATCGGTTATGGGTTTTGCTCCTAAAGATTTTATTTATCTGTGGGAACATGCTCGCGCTATTAGTTTGAATAGCACGAATCTTGTTGTTCCAATACAGATTCACAGAATGTGAGTATTGTTGTTTCAATAGATGTTGGAGATTTTTCATAACCGATTTAAGAGTTACGATCTCCGGACTCGTTCGGTCTCGAAACTGGCGGTGAAGGGCTTTCAGTCTCGTCAACACTCGACTTTAGGATAGGATTCCAGCGCCTTACCTCTAGGCTACCGATATTTTATTAGAATTCTCTTTTTTGTTGTTTAAATATACTTCTGGTTGATTGTGACAAATCCACAGCGAAATTCGATAAAATTGAATTTTTGTTTTGGTCTACAGCACCACCTACATGACTAAAAACTATAATAAAATGAACAGCATATAAAATATGCATATAAACAAATAAATACTTTATATTATTTCCGCGAAATTTCTTAATGATTTATAAAGCCGCCGAAGAGCCATAAAAACTCAAGAAAATGATTTTTTTGCACTTTTAATTAAATAAATGTTTATGTTCTCCTGAGTATCATTATTAAATAATATAATTTAGTGAGAAATAGAATTAAAACATGTTACACCGAAGTAAAAAAAAAAATTTATTTCACCATTTTGCGGTCGGGGATTGAACTTGGTTCGCCTGGGATAGGACCCAAAACCCTTACCTCTAGGCTACCGATAAATGAACTTTATTAGAAATCTCTTTTTTGTTGTTAAATATACTTTTGTTGTTAAATATACTTCTGGTTGAAATTTCCAGACCATTTTCTCAGTTTTTGGTCTTTTGACCAAGAGCTACATTTTGAGATATTTCCCAAGTCTGTATCTGCAGTACTTTCAGAGATGAAAGTAGGCTTCAGACGGACAGACGGACAGACGGACAGAGCCTCTGTATAAGCTTTTTTTTTTTTGAAAAAGCTAAAAAATGGCATATCTCGAAGTAAAGGGGTCTCTTTTTTTTTTTTTTTTTTTTTTATGTGAAAGACTAGAGTCACAGGAAACGCCCTTTATACTGTGTCGACAATCTATTTTCTTCATATAGAGTGCAATGTCGAACAGCAGCTCTAGTCGGGGGAGGAAGGAACTGTCACAACCTACCAGCGATATTTTGCAGTCCACCTACTCCCAACCATTACTGGCGACTTTGTCATCGGGGCATCGAGAAACAACTCGCTGGAGTGTTATGCCTCCTGAAACGAGTTGAATCTCATCAACCAACCGATGACATGCGCTTTGGTGAAGCGGGGAAGGGCTAACTAAGGCTATGACAGAAGGAATCAGGAATGTAAAGAGGGAAGAAGAACGAAGGAAACTTATGTAGGTGGGAAAGTGGAAAAGGCGAAGAACCGTGGGGCTGGCCGGGATTCGAACCCGGGACCTCTGGGATAGTAGCCAGACGCCTTACTCCCTAGGCTACCGAGGCCCCCAAAGGCCCTCTGCTAACACTAATTTAAACATTTCCGATTGAGCTATACATCAGGCAACAGGTAACCTGCACGTCCCTGAGGCTATTAGAAGAAGGGTTGGCTGAAGAAAATATATGTAGACAGCAATAAACTGGGCTGTCTACCATTGGGAAAAGCCGTAGAGCTATCTGAGCAAACAGGACGAAGTTAATTAGTGCGCGACGTTTAGAGCTCTCTCTTCATCAGGCAACCCGATTAAAGAAAATTTATTTTACTCCATTGCACCCACAGTGGTTCGCCCATAGGTTCTTCGGACACTTGTCCATCATTCAAACCGGTTTTAATACGAGTTTGGTAATACACGCTGGAACCATTTTTCTCCATCACCCTGATAATTAATTTAATTAGGAGCTCGTCGATTCAGAGTCGCTACGAGTCCCTATCGAGTCGTCAAAACGATTTGCTATAGCACTATAGTTTTCATTGTTTACAAATCGTTCTAGTTTCGATGTTGACTCTCGTCTCGAAGTCTTCTCGAAGTTTTCGCGACTCGTTTTCCATTCGATCTCGACTCGTAATGTTTGCAGGGTGATAGAGAAAAATGATTCCAGCGTGTATTACCAAACTCGTATTAAAACCGGTTTGAATGATGGACAAGTGTCCGAAGAACCGCCCATAGGTGCGTGCAATGGAGTAAAATAAATTTTCTTTAATCGGGTTGCCTGATGAAGAGAGAGCTCTAAATGTCGCCAATTTTCGTCGAAAATATGCTTGCGTCAGTGTAATGGACGGTGTAACCAGAAAATGTTTGGGTGAACAAATGATGGAAAATGATGAAGAAAAACAGTGATCCCTTGCCTATAAAACCGGTTTTTGATTTTTATATGATGGACAAGTATGCGGAGGGTCACAGGTCTTAGGTCATAGTTCCGAAAAATGTGTAGGTACTCGAAAACAGGGTTTGAAAGCAAAGTAAACTTAACGCAAAGCACATATTTTTAAGCTTACTTTGCTGATGACTGTGAAAGCTGTTTGTTCCAAATGCTGTTGTTTTCAAATTAATTTCGCGAGCATACTGATCCGGCTGCAAATGCTTCGGCTGTAAAATACTTTGCTGTGAAAAGCTTTCTGTTTGCTTACAGACTTTCAAAGCTTTCCTCTCCAAAGCCTGGGAAATACTTTGCTTCCTTCAGCTTTTCTTTTAATGGTCGAACTTTATATAGTAAAATAGCATGCTCCAGCATTTGTAAGCAACAGCATACGCAGCAATATGAAACAAAAAAGCTTTCACAGCCTTCAGCAAAATGATTGAAAATATAATTGCTGCAAAGCAAAGCAAAGTAAATTTCTGTGGTTTTCATCAGCGCCGTCTTTCATTGCTTGAAGGCCCACTTAAAGAGACGTAATATCTTGAATTTTTCTAAAAAGCACTCTAACATTGATCATTACGGTTTTTCTTTAAAATAAGTACTATCGGAATGGAGCTCTTTTTGTACATCTTGAATTTTTTCTCCGTTCACTATTCTAAACGGTAAGTATTTTTTACATTCAAAATGGCAGCCAAGATGGCGGACCAAAATTCATTTCATGGAAAAAGGTTCATTTTTTGAAAATCCGACCACAGATTCGTAATCATCGGCCAAAAAACCCCTTTATAGAAGTTTTGGCGAAAATTGATGACGTTTCGAAAAAAAATAAAACTTGGTCAAAGGGTTCAATAAATATCGTAAAAAATTAATGATTATAAACAAATACTCATAACTTTCGAAATCCTTAAGATCCCATCGAGATTTTTGATCGACGTGTTAGAGTGACTTCTCCCGAACATTTTGACACCAAAACCGTCCATTTTCGTGATGGGGTATTTGAGAAATTGAGTTGTTTACTATTTTTTGACCTTTTGACATTGAATTCGAAAATATGTTTATGTTTTTCAGCATTTAATTTTTATTGTCAATAGATTGCTGATAAAATTCAAAAAAAAAAAATTATTTGTAGTCTTATAGTTGCCCAATACTGATCTTGGGCTTATTGGATCGGGAATTTTTGCAGCACTACTGAATATATCAGAGGTTTACTTCATTATAGCGGAAAGAATTTGATGTTCTGTTGCAAAAATGAGAAAAATTGGACTTATCCAAATAAGACCCATTTTCTATGACTTTTTCTTCAAAAACTATGTTTTGACAGTAAAGTTAACCTTTTTTCAAAAAAAATATAAAAATCTTAACGATTTTCTACGAAGAGTCCCCCCTTTAGCAGGAGGCCCTGGGCCCGGGCCCGGTGTGCCCTGCCTTAAGGACGGCCCTGGTTTTCATGGCAGCAAAGCAAAGTAAACAGCAACAGTATTAAAATTGTTGCAGCAATTTAAACCCTGCTAGAAAAAATCAAACAAGTTGATACATATTAATAGTCCGATGGATAAGCTACCCTCAGGTATAAAATTTTCAGCATTCGGCTCTAACCCATTGTTTTCAGTGACTCACTTTTCTGCTTTATGCCGAAAACAACTCTTGGAGTACAGTGGTGTTTGTATTGTGTTTTTGTGACAGGGAAATCGAAGAATTAGGAATGGACTTTATATCTAATTATATCATTCATATCTAATTATATCGTCGCAGAACATAAAATCTTGAAAATTTTGATTTCCTTACTGATTTGGGCATACAAACAATCGCAAGGTTTAGCAATGATTCACACTATGTACGATACATACAAAGTAAGGTAATAATTCTGTATTTTCAAAATATTATAACTTCATATGTCTTTTACTGCAGCAAGGTAAGTTATAGAGCCTTTTGTTGTCGTGGCACCCTGCCTCTACGAAACAGTTGATTAAATTAATATGTTTTATTTTCAGGTACTTTAGTGAAATGTTCTTTCTCAAGTCTATACAGGTATGTATTTATATATAGGTTTGTATTTATTTGAGATTTGGCCTACAATAAGTGGGATCATAAAGGAAAAATACCAACGCGGGTTAGTAGTCTTACTAAGAACCATTAACGATGCTGAAAACCTAGGTGTAAGTGCTCTCTATTTTATCTAATAATAAAATTCTCAAGGAGTGCCGCCGAGATCTTAATCGAAAAATGTCACGGGAACTCACAAACCTGAATTTTGTAAATAGGATTTTGATCAATTCGGACCCTTCCATCACAAATCTTCGGAAGCTTCCCCGAAAGAAAAGTTCTTTAGTTTTAAGTTGTTTAAAGTACGTAATTCGAATCTATGTGTGTGCGGACATTAGAATCCAATAAAATAGGTTTTTATTTATTTAATACATCGCTTATTTGTAGCACACACTATATTATGTTTATTTTATTCGAAACTTTTAATTAAAGTATCGCAAATGAATGTTTTGATATGCGACAGCACATTTGAGTTTTTTTATACAACTGTTACGTTCAAACCGAAATATATATAATAAAATATAAAAAATTAAATAAATTGTGTCGTAATTTATAATTTTAATTAATTTTTGGTCATAAATCGGTGGTTAAATAAGAATTAAGTAATTATCATCACCCTTGCGTGGTCGCTGAATTACTGTACACTGTTCGAAATCAATCCATGCTTAAAATATCGCAAACGGATTGTATATTATTGGGCATTAGCAAAGAAGGACTTTTTTCAAACTTGAAAATTAATAATTATTACCAAAATGGTATTATATGTATTAATATATCAACAGATATATAAATTTACAAATTAATGATGTTTATCGTTCAAATATACTTTAAAAAAAAATTAAGAGAAAAACATCCATAGAATAACAATTGTAACTACAGCTAAGAAATTTCAAATATATTTTACTAAAAGAAACATTTATCTTATAGTAATTCTATTATCCTTCGTTGCTTTGTCGTCCATCAACTACAGTTGTACAAGGATATCTTGAACTTGTGGATTATGAAATTTACATGTACTGTGGTGTGTGGGAAACACTCTCCGACTTGCAAGTCACATTAATATTTTTTGTATGTGGAATAGTCTAAGCTTAGATGTCACCCTTTATCCTAGCAATCCGGTATATCGTTTCATCATGGTGCAATGTCTAGTAGTATACTTCGCTCGAAGATAGAAAAAAGATATGATAGGTTAATGGTAGTCTGGAGGATGCATGAGGAGAGCCAATGAGCCTTGTGTTTCAACTCTCGAATGCTGTATGAATTCATTGTTCACCAGTCGGTGGAGCCGGTCTGTCGGCGATAAAGTGACCTGTTGACTATGAAACTATCAAAAAAGAAAGTAAACACTTCTTTAAGCACGAACGTAGACTACCCCTGTTAGATTAAAGGGCGAAAATTTAAAGCCGCCGAAATTGAAATATTGGATCCCACCGCTGCCACCGATATTTTGTACCGTTGGCCCCCCGGCTCCTATTGAAACGCATTTATTGTCAGTTAACGATTAATAATTAATACACTTTGGGCCTGGTCAAAAACGTCAAAATTTTGATCGCATGTGCAGAAAAGCAGCTGCAGCACTGATGCTTCTGCTTCGACATAATCAACTCATGCACGTTTCATCCGCTGCAAAGAAAAGTTTTTGAACGTAAGTTCTGCACGCGTCACTTTTTATACGCACTTTGATTAACAAAATGGAGCGTAATAAGGTGAAAAATATAATTTTAAATGTTTTTTTAGACGAAAGAGGTAGAAAAGTGGTCACAGTGAAAAGAAAGAGTCAAAAAAGATTAATCTTGGAAAAACTTATATTACATTGCTTAAAAAGACAAAAAGTGATAAAAATTTCCGGCTACATAAACATAATAAACAACTATTCGGAAGAAGTTTTTAGGGACCATTTTCGCATGCATAGAAGCACTTTTAAGGTAGGTAATTCTAAAATAAATACATTCCAAAAATATAGTGTGTATTGTTATTACAGAAATTGGTTACAAATTTACGACCCTTGTATAAAACGCGGGCCACCGGTAGACCAGCTTACAATTTAGAATTTGCCCTTTATGTGACAATATGGAAGCTGGCGAATAATAGTTCCTACAGAGATATATATGACCGATTTGGGATATCTAAGGGTACGTCATTTAATTTGGTCTTAAGAATATGCAAACTTCTTCACAGACGTCGAAGAGATTTCATTAGATGGCCATCACACGAAGAATTCAATAAAGTAATGGAGGATTTTGGAATGTTAAGAAGTTCCCCATTTCCCTTTGTCGTAGGGTGTGTAGATGGAACCCACATCCAAATTCCATCCCCTTCGGAGGAGAGCGACAGCTATTATAATAGAAAAGGAACACATTCGATCATATTACAGGTTTAAGAAAATTGTGTTACATAATAATCCATGTTTATTACTTATGTTCTTTACAGGCTGTTTGCAACGCCAGTTGCATCTTCACGGACGTTTTTTTTGGGATACCAGGAAGGAACCACGATGCAAACGTGTGGTCCAACAGCCCACTAAAACGAGGTATCGCAGATGGATCTATAAGGTTACCAGCAGGGGGACATTTGCTGGGAGACTCTGCATACCCATTGTCGACATTTCTAATGGTTCCGTACAAAGACAATGGCTACCTGAGCCCGGTCCAAAGAAAATATAACACGATATTAAGTAAAACAAGAGTAGTTATAGAGCAAGCCTTTGGAATACTGAAAAACAAATTTAGAATCTTAAAATACGTAGATGTTAAAAATTTAAAAAATGCAAAATTTATTGTGCTTGCATGTATTATTTTACATAATTTCATAATTATAAATGAAAATCTCAATATACAAGAATTCGAAGCAGACACCGAAAATAACGGAGACGAAGACGAACAACAAGAACTTTCAGCAACTGTCAGTAGTTCAAATGAAGCAAAAGAACACAGAGATAATATAGCAAATTTGTTATCTGCATAAGAAAATACAAAAATTTAAATAATTCTTCAAAATTGCCTTTTATTCCAACACATTTTTTAATTCTATTAATTAACAAAAACTTCAAAGAAAGTAAATAACTAAAAAATTAAAAGAAAATAATCACATTCTATTGCACTTAACAAAACAAAAAAAAACAGTCTTAAAAGACATAATTCACCAAAATTTTCTCTGCACGCTCACTACTTAATTAATTTTTTTAAAAATTCATTCATGTCAGCTAACACCTTTACTCGTTCTTTTTCGATTTGCATGTTTTCTTGATGTCGCCTTTCTTCATTTTTTTCTTGCTCTTCAATTAAATTTGCAATGTCTTGCAAGGTATTATTACTGGTTTTTTTCTTTTTTGTGGGCGTAATTTCTACTATATCATCTGAATTTTCCTTTTCATCGGGATTGTTATCAATCGAAGAACACAGAAGGTTCTTTGGTGGATTGATGAAGTGCTTCGACCCATAAGCGTTATTGAAAACTTCATAATGCTCCCAACGGGTTGCGTCTCGCCCGGATTCTCCATTCCTTTTTTTTATTCTTCTGTAGGTTATTAATAAATTGTTAAATTTTTTTACTGCTTCATCAACAGGGAAAGAAAAATTTTTGTTAATTTCGCGTATTTCCTCCACAATGGAACGCCAAATAGCACTTTTCTTCCGCTTTCCAGCAGCAAACTCCCATTCATGTTTTATTTTAACTTGAATTAACAGTTTGATGTCACTGGCGGTCCACGATTTCTCTTCCCTGTCATAGAACATTATTAATTAATCAATAAATAAAAATTAGTAATCTTACATTCCTGTTGTCTGCTGCAACTCCATGTTAACGCGGCTGTCAAATTTTCTTCTTCTTTTCAAATTATTGTCGTGCAGCACCACAATTCTAGCTGCACGTCTGCGCATAGTTTATGCACAGAAAAACAATTTTTGGCGTTTTTAAACTTATGATCTGCTTTGCAGGATTTGTTTTTGAACGCCTTGCATGCTGCAATGCATGAGTTAGGCGTTTTTGACCAGGCCCTTTGCTATACTTTAATTCTTGCGGACAACGTCAATTTATCTTCGTTAACTGGCGTAAAAAAATTAAACTTAAAGTGTACGAAAAGAGTGTAACGAAAAGTTCTAGGGTTTATAAAATATGAATATAGTTAAATAATCCCACGAAAGGTAGGTTGTTCTTATATACTGGCTGAAGCAATTAAAATTTTACATTCAAAATAATTTTTTACTTTTTAATTCTTTTAAAAATAAAGGCGTATTTTGTAGTTTTTTTAATTGTTTTTATTGGAACGAAGTTTCTTAACGCGGCTTGCGGGTAGAGTGAGGTGGGAAAAACCGTCACGTAAGAAAATGCGGTATTCTGTGTATGTATGCGTCGTGGGAGTATCGATCCCAGTAGGCAATTTACGAAATCAAAAGGCAGTGTTTTTCTGTAGAAATTTGAATTAGGAATAAATGGTGATTATCGAGGATAGATGCTTATCCTTCTTTATTGAAATGAATGGAATCTCCTTCTCTGTCTTTTTTGAAACGCTTTATATTAGCTTCACTTGTATCTTGTATCTTCTGTGTAAACAAATCTAGCAACTTGACACGAGTGTCAAATGAAAAGGCTTCATAAGTAGAATACAATATGCTATGTCGTTAGATCCATGGCGGCCACCTCAAGAGGGCGGGTTACCATTTTCTTCATAACCTATTCGTCATGGGTATCAAATGAAAGGGCGTGATAAGTAGAATGCAATAAGCAATATTGTATCCTCATTATATCGTTAGAACCATGGCGTCCATTGCAAGAGGGCGGATTACCATTTTCAACCCCGTAGACATGGGTATCAAATGAAAGGGTGTGATAAGTAGAACACCATAAGCAATATAGTATACTCAATATATTGTTAGGTCCATGGCGGCCATCTCAAGAGCTTGGATTCCGTTTTCTTCACAGCCCCCTCAACATCTTTATCAAATGAACGGGCATCATAAGTAGAATGCAATAGGCTATATCGTTAGATCCATTGCGGCCATCTCAAGGGGGCGGATTACCATTTTCTTCACCATCCCTTCGACATGATATCAAGTAAATATAAATAAAATATATAGATTTTATTTGGAGTTATATTCGCAATCGTAGAAAAATCGTTAGTAACTTCTTTCCTAACCGCACCAGTATTTTTGTTTTATTTAGCTTGACCTCGTATATTTGTTTTTTTGTCAAATCTTGCGACAGCTTTTTCAACTACTTCTACTAAGCCGATTCTTAGGAAACGTTGCACACACAGTAAGTTCCTGTGACAATATAATCTCACAATTTTATAAAAAAAAATCAAGATGGTGGTTCCAAGACGGCAATCGAATTTTGCAATTGTGTTCCGATTCCATTGAAAATCGGTATCGGGAGATTTTTTGTGAGAACATATGACGAATCTAAGGTCAAAATAACAACTAACAAGTGCACGTGTGAATGTTAGTGAATCAAATTACATATATCTTTGGTATTCCTAAAAGCAGGAATACTGCTACTGCTACGCTCATCTTCATATGTTTTAGTATTGCTTATGGGCGGCCCACCCAAAGACTACTCTTCTCCTTCGTCCCTTCTAGAGACTTTCTACTAGTGATGAGCAAGACCAAAGCAAGACCAAGACAAAACCGGACAAGGACTGAAAGATCAATGTAGCAAGACTCATCACTAAGTGCCAAGAGCCTTGAAGTTATGAGCAAAAAGTCTTGTCCTGCACATTTAGCAAGACTAAGGCTAAGAACATAGTGAAGCAGAGAGCAAAGCGGCGATGAAAGCGCAGAGCAAAGTGGCGAAATCAAACAAGTGAGTTCCTGTTAACACACCCATAATGGAGCAAAGCGACGCGTTCAAACAATTTTGATTTCTCTGCTATCATCCTTTCAACCTCTTTGCTCTCCGCTCTCATCGCTGCTTTGCTCTCTGCTTCACTATGTTCTTAGGCTAAGACAACACTGCAAGACTTTTTGCAAGACTTTTTGCGCATCACTGCACGACTTTTGGTACTTAGTGATGAGTAAAAAGTCTTTGCAAGACTACAAGACCGGTCTTGCTCATCACTACTTCCTACCGACTTTTTATTTTTGCAGTAAGCATATTATTATACATTTTAATGGTGAACTGATAGTGTAAAGGGTAACTTTTAAGCCTAATTCTGTCACATAAAAAAATTAGTAAAAATTTCGCCTTTAGGACCAACCTTGTAAGTTAAGTAAAAGCTAACAAAACCTGCAGCCGACCGGATCCGGTTTTTATTTCATAACCAGAAAGTTAGAAAGGTCGAGTTGGAGGTGCTCATAAATAATTTTTAATAATGTCTTAAAATCAGACACAAACATTCCAAGCTGCCTCTAAATGCTTCCCAAATATCAAAAGCATTCAAGTCGCTCCCATCTGAAGCCCTGAATAAAGGCACTGCACTTGAGTGGATGCTTTAAATGAAAATTGTGGAACAAAAGCAAAATAAATTCGCAACATAAAGTAGAGCTTAAAACTGACAAGAATAACGACTGACCCTAAATTTCCCGATTCCTTCCATCAAAATTAAGGCGGGCCCGCTCCCACCCCGTCCATGTACATTCTCGCACAACTGTGGATCCTGCAGTATAACAGACAAACAACCCCCGCCCCTGCCACGGCCGCCCCCCACCCAAGGGCAAGCAGCGTGGGGAAAATGAATAATTGCTTGTGGAAAATCCCCGAAGTTTTGCATCCGAGTGAGCGATTAAGCATTCAAAATTAATTCTCCAACTGAGTGGCCATTTCGATGGCTGCAGGCGAGCACCAGGACTCCTCCAGGACCCGGCCGTGCAATTGTCAACGTTGGAGCCCGTGTCCCTGCGAAAATTAAAGCGCGTCCCGCAGTAACTTTAAGCTAAGGACACAGCAAAGGAGCAACAACTTGATATGGAGGAAGGCTCAACAGTGTTACGAGCGGCTTTTAGTGGAGGATAATTTTCTTAATGAAATTTAATTAGTTGGAAAATTTCCTTTTGTTGATCCTGATGGTATCTGCGGGTAATTAGTTCCCGGGCACAAAGAGCGCTCCACGATAATTAGCGTGTGATTGTGGAGGAAGGTCCTTCCTTTAACGAGCGCTAAGCTTCTGAATGAGTCCTCAATGTAAAAGGGCCCGGCACGAAATTGATATGCATAAGTTTCGCCCATTAAGTCCTTTTTTGCAGTTATCCTTAACGACCTCAATGCACTTTTCAATTCGTGCTAGCATTGGCAAATGGCTGAAATAAATATCCTAGAGCATCGAATATAGAAGGATCCTATTGGGTTTATTGCCTCATGTGAGCCGGTACGATGAGGCGCTCATCCTTGATATTTTAATTGGGTTATTGAGGAAGGGAGATCCTGCTAGCTGCCATTATGCTTCAATATAAAACGGTAAACACAACAGCGGAAGGAAACACAACTTCGAAATTAAACTTGAGTATGTTACTTCCTCCCCAAAGGATAAAAGTTTTTTTTTTTCAAATGTTTATTCCCCTTTTGGTAAATTTGGTGTTTCTAGATTGGAATCGGGGCTGGCGAAGCCTTGTAATGTGCTTGGAGGATTGTTTTGGCACAGGACTATTAATAAAAGAGCTAATTAAAAAGTTTGGATGTTAAAAGTTTTTTCTGCTAATTGTTGAGTTCGGTGAAAACATGCTAATTGTTGTCCTTCCCCGAAGAATTCCTTAATAAATTCAAAGTTTTTATTTACAATTTATCTACAACTCATTCCCATACAAAAACTGCTTGGTTTGGTTAATCTGGTTTTTCTTGTTAACCACGAAGGCAATAAGGGCCAGATGCACCAGCATGCTTTTACACTTCGTTTGCCATGCCTAAAATTTCGTATGGCGTTTTCAATTTTTTTGGTAAAGGTTTACATATCACCCTGTATTTTTGTAACCCTATGAGATATTTTCATGAATAAGGTAGCAATCTACGCAGAATACTCGCACCTATCTAAAATTGTAAAAGTCAAAACGTTTTTTTTTCGTTTGCAAGAGGTATTTATTATTTTACAAATTTTCTAAAACACTCTTATTGCACTCCCGAACTCCTATACTCCTATACTTTCCATTACAAAATCGGTTTGTTTGTAAAAGATCCCCAACGCGCACCTTCACCTTGCCGTGGTGGTGAGGCCAGCAATCCACGGGTAGGGACACCCATGCCTTAAAGGCCCCCATACACGGTCAAATTGACTGTACAACCAGATTTTCATCAAACCTATAAGCGCAATGTATTTTGATCGGCCGACCGGCCCACAATCGATAGTTTTGGTTGTACAACCGCACTTCGCTGTACAACCAATTGGACCGTGTATGGGGGCCTTAAGGCCCCCATACACGGTCAAATTGGATGTACATCGAAGGGCTGATGTACAACCAAAACTATCGATTGTGGGCCGGTCGGCCGATCAAAACTCATTGCGCTTATGGGTTTGATTAAATTCTGGATGTACATCCAATTTGACCGTGTATGCCGGCCTTTACAGGCTAATTGCGAAGAGGCCAGACAAAGCTGGGTGCATCCTCTTCGCTCTCCCTTTTCTCTTTTTTCTTTTCCTTCTTCCCATTTCCCCACTTCTAAGCCAAGGTGTTTACCGTGCTGATGGTTACGTGGCCAGCCAGTCGTTAAAGAGTGCTGCTCGCAAATGATTCCCTGTGATGCAGGTGCAGGGTCGGAGTGTATAAGTGCCTTTTCCTGATAAGCAGCTTTGGCAAGATGGACTCTTTTTTCCGTACTACTCGTGGAAGCTTTTATGAATGCTGCTTGACTCCTGTGTGGAGGCTCATAAAACAAAAGCTGCTGTTTTTAAAGGCAGCAAGGTTTGTAAAGGGAAAAGGGGAGCCTTAGACTCTAAATGGAAGACCCCCAAGCCCTCTAAGCCCGTTCCTTCGACAGAAACAGGCCCCTCAACTGCATCCGTACAGATTCCCAGTACCTCAAAAGAGGGTAACAAAACCAATATGCCTTCCGGCTCTAAAGGGGCTCCACCAGCAAGGGTGAAGTACATAGAGCAAGGCGAGAACCAACATGCCTCAATAAGGTGGGCAAAGCAGGTTGTCCGCGTGCACAGTTCGTAATCTGGCAACCCAACACCAAAGCGTCGGAGGTTCCCCAGGTGCCAAATTACCCTGAGGCTAAGCGTAGCAAGAAAAGTAACAATCTCCTTCCTCATGCTAGTAAGTCCTATAGCCAAGTGTTGAATGGTCATGATCGCCGTTATCGACGAAACGAATTCAAACGACGCTATTCTGTCTGATAAATGACAGCCGTTACTGTCGCTATTTTCGATGGCATCAGGGCTGCGGGTCGATCCGAGATCTGTTGATCTCTATAAAAAGCTCTATACAGAATCGGAAAGCATGGCCAGGCACTAAGTTCAAAGTCTATATGAGGGAGGAGCTCCCGAGTCGACTGAAAGCGTCGTAGATATCTAGTGGAACCAGATCGGACTCACCAAATCGATGCCAACTTCGGTTTAGATGTTTGGAGAGTCTGAGTAAACGCCGGAGGAGTATGATAGGGCAACAAGTTTGCGCAGGTTTAGCTAAAGGTGAGGCGTATTTTTTAAGAAGATGTGGGGTATATTATCGGGTCCAGTGGATTTATTGGCATCGAACTCCTTGAGGCACCTGTAGACCTAGCGAGTCCTGAAGAAACCCCTATGCTAAAAAATCAGCCTTGGATTTGCTCTCTGTTATGATTTTCTCATCCTGCATGAAGGAAGCAGTTGTGATGAAAGTAAAATTCTTCTTGATGTTACCAAGGACCAGATGTTTTTGCTACTAGAGGATGAATTAAGGAGTTTACATATCAATTTTTTGTCAAAGTTTTGGCTTTTCTGTTGGTTACTTTACAGGAATTTTTTAGTTTTATATATTCAGCGATTCACACGGGAAACTCGTGTACGCTCGGAAAGTGGCTTCTTTCGTTCTGTTTGCGTTCATACATTCCCGATTAAACCATCTGTTAGGCCTAGGCGACAAAGATTTGGCAAAATGGCGAATAAATAAATGCATTCCTGTCTATAGCATCCTGGTCATACGGATAGTGGCAAGTTGACGTTTTTGCTTAGAAAATACTCGTCCCAGTCAGAGGATTGGAAAAAGTTGAAAAGCCATAGCCAATTGGTCTTCCCATAATGCCTCACCGCTCTCTTAGCTGTTTTCGGTGTTGTGGGGAATTTGGATTGGAAGTTAGCGCTGATTGGGCAGTGTGCGGAATCGCCAAGAGGCGAATGAACTTCGTCGGAGTACCTCCTTGGGTGAGAAGTGAGAAAGTTCACAGTGGGCTCCTCGACTAGCGACTTCGAGGACCTGTGATATTCTTCTATGTTAAATGTCTCCACCATTAGTGTCGAGACTATCAAAAGATACAGTCAAGGTGTAGTTCTGACCAAACTACACGAATGCTATCATTATCTCGGGAAGTTTGACTAGACCAGGGCCGGCGCTTGAGTGTTTTGCGCCCGGTGCCCTATGTTATATTGCGCCCCCCAAAAGTTATTCATTTTTGAACGCAGTGACGGACAATGGAAAAAGACAAAAACACTCGCTCGACGGGAGAAATAATTTTCGTAGTTTGTGCAAAATTTAAGATGGCACATAAAAACAAGATTACATAGGAAGCTTCACATGGGTTAACATCCAACCAACAAAAATCTGCTGAAAATGTCGTTTGTGAGGGAAGAGAGTAGCAGATGGTGTGGGCAGATTCTTTGAAACTCTGAATTCTTGAACTGAATTATTGAACTAACTTTTTGACCACTGTGGGCTTGTTGTTGCTTTTTGTCTCCTTTTTGCTACGAAAATAAAAGGAAAGGAATGAATTAAAAACAACAACACAAGATGAAGCTAGGTCTTTGGAAATTCCATGCGACTGTTCATCCAATCTCAAAAGGAAATGGAAGATTACAGCCATTTTTTGTAGGTTGGCCCGTTTGGAACTGGCCATATTAATTTGTTAGACAATAAAGGCACAAACAAAAAGAGCAATTATAGAACAATTGAAGAGCGATATTCCAAAACGTGCTAAGTTCTTATGATGTAATTAGTGGGAAATAAAAAAAACTGAATATCACTTTCACTCTCGCCTAAAGGGCTGTAATATTATTTCCTTTCTCAAAAAACCGATAAAAGAAACTATTATTTATAAAAATATAAATAAATTTGCTACATTTTATTTGAAAAAAATGGTTTTATTTATGGTGGTACATTTTCATAATGTACTAAGTCAATTACTTAGTACATTTTGAAATAAAATTTCATAGTAAAATTATGATACTATGGTAAATGTTTTCAGTCCTCAGAAAGTTCAGCCCAGCAAAAGAAAGAATAGTATTTTTCAAATCTTTATTTTTAATATAAAAAAAAACATTAAAAAATTCAATATGAATACTAGCTATTGAAATTGATGGAAAATTCATTTGTATGACCCATTATACATCGGAATGAGTATGATTTGTGATAAATGTTTATGTGAATGCATAACTACTACGTCATAGATTGGAAAGCAATACAATATTAAAATTAAACAAAAATTGACCTAGTACGTTTTGGAATATCGCTCTTCAATTCTCGTCAAAACAAATTTTGCACTCTCCTTCGTTTCGTTCATTTACCCTCTTTAAACAATTCTTGGAATAGAATTTTTAAAAGTGCAGCGACAACGCCCTGAAATTTATATCAATCACGGTAACCAGCAATACACACTACATAATTATCGGGACAATTTTCCCTGTGTGTTAGTGGGTATAGTGCTTTTTACAAAATTTTCAATGAGTGTTCTAGCGTATAAGACATTTTTCCCCAATTCTCGAAGACGAAGGTCTGTTCCTTCACTTTTTGAGTAAAATCTCAAAGCTAAAAACTCTGGAAACGTCTTGCCAAGGAGAAATAACATTTCCCTGGTTTTTCTTGCATGAGAAAGTACAGGAACAGAAATTGGGTAAATCTGTGTAATTTCTTACGGATATACTTTTAAATATCAATTCCTGAAATTGCACCCCCGACAAATTGCGCCCAGTGCAAGTGCACCATTCGCCCATAGTACACCCATCCTATGAAAGCGCCGCCCCTGGACTAGACCATTACAGAGATAGTGAGAACAGTAGTCCGCGAAGTTCAAAGATTGTGTTCCACGGAGAGCTTATCATTCAACGCAATTAAGGCCGTCCTGGTGCCTTTTTCGAAACGTTAAAAATTGTGATATTTGCATCCAGGTTACGGCTATTGAGTATTCAGACTCCGTCAATTATGTGGAAGAAATGCTAGATAAGATAGATACTGAACTGGAATGCTCAACTAGCCTACGCCATCAGTAAAGCAGCCAGGCTTTTATAGCTAGCTTTTGGGTAAGACGTGGGGTCTAATGTACTGGATGTACAACACGATCGTTAATCATATTGCAATGGAGGCAATCATTGGATTTGTTTTACGCGAAAAAATCAAATTGTACTAACAGCCGGTCATGCCTAACGTGACCATACGTCCCGTTTTGAACGGGACCGTCCCGTTTTTCGGTTGCTCGTCCCGGTGTCCCCGAAAAAGACCTGGGGACGCAAAATTGTCCCGTTTTCAGAAACCGCGCAATAATTGTCGGGCCGGAAAGAGTAAATGAGAGGGGCAAAGGCGTAGCTAAGGCGGAGGGGGCAAGATCGATAAAAAGACATAAAAAGAAGACCGAGTCGTAGAAAAGCCATAAAAAGCAAAATGCTTGCGCAAATATGCTTGTGTTGTGACGACGGCCGATAAAGCAAAAAGCCAAGTCAGCTAAAGAAATAATGGTTTTATCCAAAAAGATGAAAAATTAAAGTGAGTTTAAAAATGTACCCAGTGAGGTGGCAGCACAGAAGTCGTTTCAACTAATTTGTTTCGAGTTTTAAATGGAAAAATTCAATGGAAAACTCGGAACAGATGACATTCTGTCGGCAAGATGGAATACTTTGCATTTCGAACACAAATTACCTGACCCCTTTCTCCTCCACCTCCAAGAAAATTCTCTATATATGCCCATGGAGAGGGGAGGAAGAGAGGAACTTGGTAACCGCCGCGTCAAATCACGGTAACAATATATCCCGTTTTGATGCGCTTTTTTTAATCCTACGAAGGTGTGCAAGTAAAAATTTTACACCTTCAAGACCAACCAGATGAAACTTCTGATATCATTGTTAATTGACAATACCAGCTTTGGTAGTGGCTAAAATGTAGTGGGGGGACTGTTTTGGTAAAACTACGCTCGCGCTTGGAAAGTAATTGTAAGAGATGAACAAAATAAAAACTTTTCGATACTGGATCACATATCCACATATCAGAAAATGTTGGGCTATAGTAAAACTAGGTAGCTTGCGCTTATAGCTGCCGTAGAAAGGGCTTCAGAAATGTACCAACCATTAAAGAACTACTTTTTGAGCATTGAAAAATGCCCCAAATATTAAAAAACTTTTTTGAAGACCCCAAATCAGAATTGTGGCTTCTTTTTTTCATGCTCAGTCAGCAAGTTTGCTTCAAGCTGTATTGAAGGTTGAAGTTCAGACTGCAAAAGAAATTAACCAACTGAAACATAATTTTATTCAGAAACAGACTAATCAGTTCTTACCCCATGCAGTCCGTAGTTTTATGTTAAAATTGGAAGATAATGGCACTGGTATTGACGAAGAGTTTGTAAAAAGTACAGCTACAAAATTTTATAAAACAAGTTTTGAATATTTGGAACAGTGGACTGGCTTTTTTTACTAAAAAATTGGAGATATTTAATTGGGCAGATTTATAAAAATTACTTGCATGGGAAGACGTTCAAAAATCATTCTACTTATTGATTGAAAAGGGATTATTGATTGTAACGAAGATACAGAAGTATTTGACAAATTTTCATTAATGTCTAACTATATCACATTGCAAAAAGTAACCGAATGGAATAATCTTAAGGATTCTAAGTGTTCAAACCCTTTCAAACCAACAACCTTAACTATGAAAACTTTTGTATTTTAATTGAATATATTTTCTGTCTGCCCGGCACAAATGCAACAATAGAAAGAGTATTTTCTTTAATGCATAAATTGGGGACGTCTGACAAAAAGGTTACTGGTTCCGGTTCTTATGGCAATGTTGATAATTAAAAGTTTTGCTGACAAATATAAAAATGACTTCCTTAACTTTTCAAATTTGTAATAATTACTTTTGATAAAACGAAAATTTTTATAATATGATTTTTTTATTGAGAACCAACGGTATTCTCTAAATTGAGTCTTTAATGAATTGGTTCTACTAATTGACATAAATAAACCGATGTCCCGTTTTGAGTAGAAAAATAAATGGTCACGTTAGTCATGCCGTTCTGATTATGGCGCAATAACTAGTTAGTAAGCTTAGTTTGAAAGATAGAACAGAGAAAGAAACATTAGGGCGGGATTCCGCGGTCATATGTATGTAAGACTTGAGACTTTAGCGGGAGCTTTCTTCCACTATGTATGTAATTCATATCTCAAAGCATATCATTTTACGGGATTAATCTGATGGCGTTTGTTAACTCTTGGTATAATTTCTGCTTCTCTTTATCTGGCTTGTCTTATGTAGGAGTATGGACTTTAATGAGTCTAATTTTATGTAGCTTTATTTTAATGCGAAGCGTACATATTCTGTTAGTTACTGGCTTGAAGTCCAGAATCAGTGATTTTATTTTCTATTCCACAATTAATGCTACTTCAAACTCTTTTTATGGGTTTGGTTCGACGATGATTTAAAAAAAAATTATCTACATATACTTAACTTTAAACTTAAATCAAACATTTTATTTCTTAATTTCAGCAACCCAAACACCATTATCATATCGTCACAAGCTAAACAAAAACGAAATTGCATAGAATCCGGACTACAATTGCTGCAATCACTTCTGGCAGCCCCAATAAAACGAGCATTATTGCATTATCCTTAAAGAAGTGAAATTAATAACAAAGAAAGCACTGCGAAAAGTCCCCATATATTTCCTCTTCCTTCCCGAAATGAAAAGAGTCGCAACAGTTCCGAAATCCAATTATGTCGTTGGGGGTCTGTGCCCCGAGTCGTAAGGCCGGGCCCCAAATGGATTCGTTGCTTTATTTGACGGAAGGTTGATGCGCAAATACCGGAGCCCGATGCCGATGTGGCTGACGGCCGTACGTCTTCCTCAAGCCAAGAGGAGCAATTTCAGAAGTCTGTGATGAATGCCGAAGAATGGAGAATTGGAGACCATCCGTGACATGCACGACATCGAGACAAAATCGTTTCATATTGTTCGGATAATGAGCCCCAAGAATCGTCATTGTCAATGGAGGAGCTCCGAATTGGGTCGAGAATGCGACTGGCTCGATGCTCGACGTGAAATGACTTTTGTAGGATTTCGTTTTTCGGTGGACTCCGGCAATTGCAAGGTTAAATTTTTAATGCAAATTTTTTATTGATTCATTATTAATAAGAATTTTATACGAGAGAAAAAAATGCAAATAATTTCCCGGAACAATTATGCACACTTCTAGATCTGGCAGGCCAAGAACATCTTTGACTTCTCAGTTATTAATTGTTAGTCACGATTCCAGTTTTTATGTTTTTGTTGTGTGGCTTCACTCCATTTGGTCTGAAGGTTGTGCATATTGTTAATGTCATCTCGACGATATCCATTAGTTTTATCGAAGCATGCAACTACTGTTAGACCAGGCACAGCGCGCAACACCATCTGCACATTTGTTACCTGGCGGAGATCATCACATGTGTACATAAGCCAGCAATTACCTTTAGGTGATTGAAAATTGTTTATAAACAATAAAATACCGCCACAGACGGAGCTCGCCCGGCTCGATTTTCAATTTGCATGATGTGTTAGTGACTCGAAGATGCCCTCTGTGCAGCTCAGTACCTGGCACCGAACCAGCCGCGACGCAAATACATGTAACCACAAAATAGGAGTTCCGAGACCATCGGGAATAATGCGAAAAACCTGTACGACAATACAAGCGGCCACAATACAAGCGATATCCTAACCAGCGATAACGAAAACAACTTGGATGACGAGGTTTGACGGACCGTCTCCCAAGAAACGTTCGGTAATAGACGATCGCTCCTCAGGTTGTGTAAACAATTCGAAGAAGCACTTTTGGATCTCCCCGCGATCGGCACGATCTTCGACTAGTTCGTAATTTTCGCACTGGCGATCGTTCATCTGCAGCTAATCTGGACTGGTTTGGATTGAGTTTTCGGTGCTTCCCGGTATTGGCGGCGTCACTCCTCGTTATTGCTTTGTGGTCTGCTTTGAAACACTTAAAATGCTGCTGATTATCACCGAATAATGAGCTTCTGTCATCCAAAAAAAATGCGGAATTTGCTGATCAGAAATCGAATTGCTTTAGATTTGTTCGAGGAAGATTGTTGATGGTTTTTCTTTTTTGTTGAAAGTCTTATCAATGACGGAAATGACTGGAAGTGATTTAGTAAGGCAAGATTTAAGGTAGGTTTATAATGGATGGTTGATATGTAGGCCTTATCGGAAATGGATATTTGATGCATCGGCACTGGGTTTGACAAGTCGTCAGTAAAATGTACTCATTACTACATTTCAGGGCTGGAAGTATGCTAATCAGTTAGCCATACCCAGAGGGTTCTGATAATTTTTACAATAGTAAGTTCTGTGTTTTCTTACTAAAGAAAATTTTTTGAGTGAGTTTTTTTTATATTTTCAATACGGTATATTTTGGTGCTTTCGGCAGACCTACTTTCGGTACCATGGCGAGTGTCCCCGCACGCCTCCCTTGCTTAAAAAAAGCTCGTGGTCCCAGAGCCATGGTCCCTCGTGTACGAATGACCTTTGACTATTAAATAGTGAGTAAGTAAAAGTTTTGTGGTTGAATTTAAAATTAAGTTTAAAAATGAAAATAATAAAAACTCGGTTCAAAATAACCTGGGTTCAAAGCTTCTTTTCTGGACGTTGTTGAATAATAAATATTAAAAAAGTGGATTTCAGTGGAATTTTTTGAATATTATATAGCACACTCAAAAACCCCAAAAAAACATAAAGTGTCCGGCAACCCCCCCTTTGAATTGGCAAATAAGTTTAAATCAAAATCATGTAAATGAAAGCTTGACGCTCGGTTGCTCAACGGACGTCAACACGCATAAAACTTCTGGCGCGTCCTTCACGCCTACGTTATTGGACCATCACCATAACGCTGTAAACATGCTACGGGCGACGCACAGTGGTCTGAAATCCCCAAAACCTGGTCAAAAGTACAAAAACGAAAGTTTATATTTAGGTACTTTTTAGCTTTTTCAAAAAAAAAGCTTATACAGAGGCTCTGTCCGTCTGTCCGTCTATCCATCTGTCCGTCTGTCCGTCTGTCCGTCTGAAGCCTACTTTCATCTCTGAAAGTACTGCCGCTATAGACTTGGGCCATATCTCAAAATGTAGCTCTTGGTCAAAAGACCAAAAACTGAGAAAATTGTTTGGAAATTTCAACCAGAAGTAAAACAAAAAAGAGCCTTTAAAGAAAATATTGTGACTAATTGTTGTGTTCTAAGGCTTATAACTTCTTAATTATTCATTTTACCACAAAATTTCTAAGAACTAAATTGTAGATAATTTAATTCTAAACAACGGGTGTCCTTGCAAATTTCCGGTAAGATGTGCCGTTTCGGAGATATAGTGGAAAAACCATTTGCATACGTTTTCCAAGATGGCGGACAAATGGGGGGGGGGGGTTAGCATCCCGAAAACTCAAACTTAAGCTCACACTGACCCCTCTACACATCCCAAAAATAAAACCTTGTCCTGCATTTTTGCAATGTTAAAGTACCATTTCCATGGACTATAAAGGGCTAGGGAAAGTCCTTCGTCTGTGGGGCTGCGAGTTCGATCCTTCGGCTCGCGGTGCTTTTTTTTTCGTCATAATAATTTTTTTTAATTTCCTTCGGGGATTCTTCGGGGATTCGACTATCCTGGATTGTCTCCGATGTCTGAAATTCCTCAGCAGGAACAGCAGTGTCACGCTGATGTGGATTCCGGGCCACGAAGGTCACATTGGTAATGAAATTGGCGGCAGCCTTGCTAGAGTAGGCGCAAATTCATCACCTATCGGTCCGGAGCCTTTCTGTAGCTTAGCAAACTACCACTTAGAACGGCCATCAAAAATTGGGTCGACCAGCTGTTTCTTCATAGTTGGACAAACACCCAGGGTGCTCGTCAAGCTAAAAGATCCAAATCGATAAAGCTAAAGCGGGCAAAATTTTACAGATCAACAGGTGGGAGCTAAGAATAATAACAGAGCTCTTGACGGGCCACTGTTCGCTTAACTACCATCTAAACAAAATAAGTCTGATGGCTGATTGTAGCTGTCGGTTCTGCGGAGCAGCTCTCGAAACTGTGGAGTACTTGCTGTGCGACTGTGAGGCTACAGCGAGGAAGAGATTGAGCCTCCTTCATCGTGACTTCCCTACCCCCAGGGAGATTTGTGACAGAAATCCTAAATCAGTTTTAGGCTATAATATTAGAAGCCTTAACCTTGATGGTTTTTAAAGACGGGGATGGGACAATAGACCAAATAAATAGGTCGCAGTCCCGGCAAAGGCACCCCTCAACAAGAAATAGAAAAATTCACGATATACTACATATTTGCTCAACATATAGTTTTGAACGTTCTATTTAGGCGCTATATATTAACTTTTTTTCATCTTTATAACAAAGTATTTATAACAAATCTTTGCAACAAAGAAAGCCTAATGTATTTGAACTTGAAAAAAAGTTTTGCGTCTAAAATTAATTTAATAATTGTTAAATTAAATAAAAAAAGTTTATTTTCATTAACAATTCTAGTACATTTTCGTTAAAAATTATTACTGAACAACCACAAAACGTCCTTATTACAGATTTTCATGCAATTCAAAAAAACAAATCTGGCCGCCATATTGGATCCACTATTTTGTTTAGTAAAAATCTAATGACAGATTAATAATTAGCGACTCCGAACAGCCATTATTACATATTTTCATTCAATTCAATTAAATATGAACATAGTTAGTCGCCATATTGGATGCGCCATTTTGTTTTTTTTTCTTTTCCAAAATCTGATAACGAATTCTTACTCAGTGACCCTGAAAACCCCCATATACCAATTTTCATCAAATTTGCTTAATTTTTCATAAATTTTACCGCCATATTGGATCCGCCATTTTGTTTTTTGAAAATCTGATAACGGATTCTTGCTCAGTGACCGCGGAAACCCCCATATACCGATTTTCATAAAAAAATATTTTTTCTTACTGTAATTTTGTCCAGGTTTTGGGGATTTCAGACTGTTCGGCGGGAAATTATTTTCCTGGGTTACGGCAAATAGCCCGACGAAATTCGTTATGCTCCAAACTAAGAGCGACGGCGACACAAATTAAAAAACACACCTCGTTGCCGCCGCAGTGGTTTGCAAATTGTACACGTACATACAAAAGCCGTGTTCGTTTTTTTCAGTCGCTGTGGAAAGCGATTCGTCGGTCGCCCTTATCATGTATACAGCATAGCTGTTAGTAACTTGGACTAAGCCATGATTTACGAATGCGCGTTCAAGGCCGATGTTGATAAGGCCTATCTATGCGGTAAAGTCACTCATCAAAACAATGATGTCTCCTCTGCTTGGTACAGAGCGAAAATCAGTCAATCAGTCGTAGCATTGGACTACCGTAGTGCTTCTTAGTCTGGTGCGCAGAAACGCGGTAATAATTCTCTCAGAAATTGGTGACCAGCTAAAGAAGCTGGACTTGGCCTCCTTCGAGAGTATTACTCTAACGGCACTCCTACGGGTTTCGGTTTGGTCTCTACCAGCATATAAGAATGGTGCCATCTGGTCTCACCAAGTTCCATGATCGTGACTTTACATTGGTTTATCTAATCCAGTAGTCGGCAAACCACGGTTCGCGAGCCTCATGTGGCTCTTTGGCCCCCTAAAAGTGACTCTTCCACCAAACACCATGTGGGGATGTCTAATTTGAAGAAGGCTCGTTGCCATTCTCTCACGATTCAGGCTACTGATACTCGTGGCCAACCGCACCGCTTTTGCTGCATGTGGTAATGTCTTCGAAAGTGATGTTGTAAACATGCTAAGCGCGACCGACGAATCGCTTTCCACAGCGACTGTCAAAAACGAATAGAATAATACGCGGCTTTTATATGAAGGAAGATTTAAGACTCTTCCCATCTTGACCGTAATTTTAAACAATCTTTTGATAAAATTTCAATTTACTTACAAAATTTATGTCCGTCATATTGGATTAGTCATTATTTAATTTTGAAATTTCGAAATTCTACGGAGCAGAGGTGTGGGCCGACGCGCTGCGGTATCAAAAATACAGCAAGCGTATGGTCACAGT
Source organism: Thereva unica (assembly GCA_949987705.1). Classification (NCBI taxonomy): domain Eukaryota; kingdom Metazoa; phylum Arthropoda; class Insecta; order Diptera; family Therevidae; genus Thereva; species Thereva unica. The sequence goes on from OX465284.1 coordinate 85,407,807, forward strand.
GCAAAGATGGGGAGCTCTCCGTGTTGAATATTCCTACCGCAGGGTCTTCGAGCCCGCAGTGTTGGTGGTCACCGGAGTCATCCGTTCGACCTGCTAGGCTAGAAAGACAGCCCGTACATAGGGAGAGGAGCAGGGTGGCGAAACACTACCGGGGCCCAATACCATGGAGGTCTGGCTAACGCGCTGGGAGGGTGTTTCCAGCGGTAGGTAGACAGCCCGCCTGATCTGCCAGCTGAACACCTGAGTGGGCCGGAAGTTCAGCGAGGTTGAATACTACCTTCCCCAATTTTTTACAGGGCACGGACTTTTCCGGGGGTATCTGGAGAGAATGGATCAGGTGGTGGATGCCGCGTGTTGCTCCAGGGACTCCGCTTCAGACGACGTTCGCCATACCTTCTTCGAATGCATTAGGTGGGAGCATGATGCATTTGTTGGGATAATGCTCCGAGGCCCTGATGAATGGTCAAGGGTGGCGCGGTTTATCCAGGTCATCCTAAGAACAAAGAAGATGGAGACGAAGGGTCACTGATCTGTCTCAACGGAGCCCTGCCAGCAACTCATCCAAGCTGGAGGGACCCGAAAGGGTCTTGTTGGTGACGCCCGCCCGAAGTAATACCTCGCGGTGGTGCTAGGTGGGGGGAATGTCATCGAAAGGGGGGGGGGGTAAGTTTAGTCAGTAAGAATCTAACACTACTGTCTAAGTGCGGATGTTCAGCGGTGTGTCTCCTGTCATGCGTGACAATCGGTCGAGCATTGATCCACTGATGTAAGGCTCTCCCCATCCCTCGCCAAAAAAAAGTGTCTCTTCGTGTTTGTACTTCTTCACACTTCACCATTCCATCTGTGTTTTTGTAGTCCAACGATGAATATCCTATATCGTCTAAATTCGTCTATTATTCCTTCCTTCTATTGCTGCAGGTCCACATATATAATGTCCTGACATTCCATGTGACGAATTTTATTTCGCAGTTCATTAAGTCATTAACCCAGCGGCGTTGCTGAGGTCGTTTCCGTAAATCGTGACTTCTCGATTCTATGACAATAATTATTTCTGAGGAGAGGTTAACTTCTTGCACAACCCCCTATAAGGAGTATCGGTTTCCGACTATTTTTGTCCCCTCTGAGCACGGTGGTCTATTTATTACTCTGGACTTTAGCTTTATGGATTTCACTAGGCATAGGTACACTAACCGTTTCTCTAAATCTTTCTACCGTTTTCCAGACAGAGCACGCCGGATATACAATAGGGTAGCTTTTATATTGTTAATTATAGTTATATGTAGTTGCCGACCAACATCCAGGAGCTCAAAGAGCGGTTCAATGACGGTCTCCTCCAAAATCTTACCTTATCCTAGTAGATAATCTTTCCCTCAAACCAAGATTGCTACTAAACATTGCTAGACAAAAATTGGTTGCTGAGGTTAATACTCCCCCCAAAAAAAGCTGAACCGTTTTGAAATCAGAAATAATACTGAATAGGCCCCATAAGTTATTTCTCGAAGGAAATGAAGACATCCTTTGAACCCTGCTGACGTACACGGCCTCCAACAAAAAAAAACAGCCTCGCAGCAATAATTTTCCCACAATTGCACAACTCCCATAAAAATCCCTGAATATTATTTTTTTTATTATTAAAAAATTCTTAATATCTGCGTGTATTTCGCCACAGTGTTTACCCTTGATATCCTTAAGGATTCCTTTCCCTTCGTCAACCCGCCAAAGCCCCGTTTATTTTTCAAGTCATTGGTCGTGAAATCGGTTTCCAGCGAGTCTAAAGGCTGCCCTTATTCAAAAATGTTTATGCTGCGGGGGCCCTCCTGTATCTCGGGGGGAGGGCTGCTGCTATCAATAATCGTGCCGACCTGAATGAAGTCAAAAACCCGTTTGTGCGTAAAATCAATTTCATCATCGATTGCACCTCTATCCAACAGGTGTCAACCTCAATGTGTGCGTGATGCTCGCAGCATGTTGCCGATAAGGTCTTTTGACTCCAGCAACATTTCGCCTAAACAGAATGGGGTAAATCCCCAGTGCGCATTTCTACGGCGAAGACGGGAACAAGTTTTCGCCGGTGGTAAATATTTCAAGGATATTTCTATCTTGGGAGATGTTTTAATTGTTGCTGCTTTGGCGTAATTTATTATTTCGTGGTGGATTGAAGTCTTTTGTGATTAATACTCGTGCTAGCGGAGTGATTACATTTTTTTTTACTGGATACATATTATGTGTGAACTTAGCCAATTTATTTGAATTTATTAGGAGCTTTTGAAGCTTATTATAATTATTTATTGCCTATGTTTCACATTAGATACTTTTTATTCGTTATGATATATAAGAGTGAAAAGACAAGTGCTAGAAAATAGATCCTACTCAGTACTCCTTTTGGGTGCCAACTTCATTTCTTGTTTGACACTTATATCCTACTGAAGTTTATATGCGGCCTATTAGGTCAAAGGGAAGGTTTTGTCGTTTTTTAAACAAGTTAATTATGACTCTTTTCGCGGTTTCTGATTGAGCTGAAATTTTGCATACACGTTTAGTATAGATGACAATGCAATCTGGCCATTTTGTAAAAAAATCCAGATGGCGATTCCAAAATGGCGGCCAAATTTTGGAATTGCGCTCCGCGGCCCTCTGATAAGGGTATCAAATGAATACAATTAGCAGTGTGGCGACTATCCACTTTCAAAATGGCGGCCAGCACAAAATTGCGAAAGACTTATAATAGAGTAAAAAGAAAAAAATATATTCGATCAACTTCAAACTTTGCACACATTCATGGTTGGCCTGATAATTAGTATGTACACATGATGAGTTGAATAGTTAAGTTGAGGTTGAGTTGACAGCACTACACGTTACAAAAATTCACAAACAAAACACAGAGATAACACTGTCAACTAAATTCAACTACTCAACTACTGAACTCACGTCTATATACATAATTTCAACTCAACCCAGGTAGCAGAGTTGAGTCGAGCTCTGCCGACCCCAAATCAACTCGACTCCCGTCTTCATGTAATTGGACTAGGGTTCACCCTGAGTTCAACTCACCAAGTACTAGATGCAATCTGAACATTTTGTAAAAAAATCAAGAACACGGTTCCAAGATGGCCGTTGATTTTTGCAATTATGTTCCACCGAGCCCACGACATGGGTATCAAATGAAAGAGTACGAAAGGTAGAATACACCGAGCGGTGTGATGTAGTTTTAAATCTAATATGGTCGCTACCACAAAATGGCGGAAGACATATAATAGACTAAAAAATAGAAAATAAAAAGAAATAGTTTAAAAAACTAAAAAATACGATTTTATTTTAAAATTAACCAAAAAGAAAAAAAATAGTTTTGAATGTAAAGTTTTTATTGCTGCAGCCACTTACTTAAAAGTAAAAAAGCGGTACGCGCTTAAAAAATATGCTCTCCTCTACGGCCAAAGCTATAAGCCTCGTACGGAGATTCTTTCGAGCCTGGCAATGTCGTCGTTTTTCGTAGAGGTAAATCAACTCTCAAGTCATTGTCCTTTTTACTTGCTCTATTCTATACAACTTATATGATTATATGAAATTCTCGCCGTATATCACCTATAACATTTTCAAAATCACAACTACTGTGAACTCACTATTTGATAGATATGTAGCTGGGGCTCAAACTCCCTGCTCCCTACTTGAACTACACCACGGACTGGCAGTACAAAGTGTGATTCACGTAATACATATTCGTATGTATGTATATTAAAACTATTGTACTAAGAATCGTCCTAATTCAGGAGAATATTTTAGATGACTTTTTTAATGAAACTAAGACATCATCATCAGAAGCTCCACAACCTAGTGTCAGCCTTGCTTCCATGATTGTCGATCTCTGTCCCATATTTTCCAGTGTCTTATTCCTAATTGCCTGATATTTTCCTCGACGTCGTCTATATATCTATTCTTAGCCCGTCCTACTCTCTATTTCCCTGCCAGTATTTTCCAAGTATTTCTGTTCCATACCTTGTTTGATATGACCAATCCATCGTAGTTTGCTTATATTAATCACTTTGATTCTATGGACTGTTTAAACGAAATTTACAATTTAGCTCGCCATCCTTTATCTCCGTTAATTTTGCTGATTCTTCTTTCTTTACACTCCTTTAATCCCTCATGGGACATAGGACGGAAACGGGGACTCTATTTTGTGCTACAGCTCTCTGCCCCGACCAAGATATCCCAGTTGTTGCGACTTCTGCTAGTAGCGTTCTCCTCCACGTGGTTCTAGGTCTTCCGACTCAACGGGATCCTTGCGGAATGAATGTATATGTTGAGTTCGGAAACAGTACTGGTAAATTAAGTCGAAAAAAGCGAAATAGCGGAAATGATTGGGTACAGGCTTCATTTTAATGAATGTGGCAGAGAGCTTCCTTTTAGGGTTTTTGTAAGGGGTTATAAAGTCTACCGATTTTCTACTCTTCATATATGGGGTTTTATTGTCAAAATATCAGTTTTTTGCAAAGACATGTTAAACGGTGTTATCATAAAATGATGTTTACAAAATTTGTATATTATACTATTATTTGGAAAAAATATGTTCTGAATTTTCCCGTACAAATTGCCATTCATGGGATATCGCCGTTTTAAAGATTTAAAATACTCATATCTATTCATTTGCGACTTGTAAAGTTCATCAGACGTTCAATAAATCCTTTGTTGAACTACATGGTTAATATTTACAGGAGTGATTTCCTTACAAGTTTTTATTTAAAATTTTAGTTTTTTTATTAAAAAAAGACCGCTAAATTCGAAATCAAGTTTTATAACAATTGAAGGATATTTCATTACTTTTAGCCGCCATTTTGAAGCCGCCATCTTGTTTATGAAAAATGGACACTAAATTCGTAATCAGTGACCCCAAAAACCCCCTTATACCAAGTTTTGTAGCAATTGAAGGATATTTTACTACTTTTAGTCGGCATTTTGAAGCCCCCATCTTGTTTATGGAAAAATGGACATTAAATTCGTAATCAGCGACCTCAAAAACCATCGTATACCAAGTTCTGTAGCAATTGAAGGATATTTAACTTTTTTTGGTCGCCATTTTGAAGCCACCATCTTGTTTATGGAAAAATGGACATTAAATTCGTGATCACCGACCCCAAAAACCCCCGTATGCCAAATTTCAAATTAAATGGTTAATGTTAAAGACTTTTGGCCTGCTTTTCGGCCCACTGTGGGACACTGCGAAATTACAAAGTGTGCCAAAAACATTTCACAAATTGATTGATAACAAACAAATGTCTGGATAAAATTTCCCTACAATTCAAAAATTTCCTTACAAATCCAAAGACACAAACCTTCAAAAATGAACATTTGAATTGTAATTTGGCACATGCCCTAAATTCTTTTTTCTTAGTGAACGGATTTTATTGAAATTTTCAGAAAATGTGAAATGATTTTAATTTTCCTAATTGGCAAAAACCGTTAGCAAATTTGAATATATTTTTGTGAGCATTAACGCAGGCTGAATAGCATACATACGAACAAACGCCGTTTCAAAAAAACAATCGCCCGTGTAGATTTTTGGTGGCATAACTGGCATCAAGGCCGTCTCAACTACAGGCCTGGAGGAGAGTTTTCCTATTTTTTAGTGGTAGACCCAAAATCTGACGTTTCAACAAGAAAAAGAAATGCGGTGCAAGTTTTCCATAATTTTTCCAGCAAAAAGGGAGAAAATAATATAATGTATTTTATCACTATTATCAGTGATTAATTGTAATGATTTAGTCAGTGAAATAAATGAGTGGAATCAGTGTTTAAGTGCGTTAATTGGTTTCCGTAGGTGATCATTTTGGGCGCCAATTTATTGACTTTATTTTCGCAGTAAAAAGTCATAAGCCGGATCCACACGTTTGCCAAGGCTTCACAAGAGTTCGCAAATTCAAACGTGTGGATAAGGCGTTTGGCTTGGCTTCTGCAAGCTTGGCAACGCTTGTGGCCGATCCGGTCGAGTGTCGGTTTTTTGGCACAAATCAAAGGAAGTTTGCGGCAAGCGTTTGCGACGCGTCCACACGTTTGTTTAGGAGTTTGAATGAATGATGAATGAAAATGATAATTTAACAATAAAATAAATGAAACCTGCTACGGTTTCTATGAATTTTTATCATCCACCATCTTCTCTGCTGTATTTTCCTTTTTTTTTTTCATTTTTTGTTTTACTTTTATAATAAAAATACGTCAAACCAAAAGTTCTGGCCAGCACAACCTCGACGTCCGTCATGTTTGCTTGTCCAGAATATACAAGCGCACTCGCAAGCGTGTGGATGCTCTCCAAATCTAAGCAAACGTTTTAAATTTGCGAACTCTTGCCAAGCCTTGACAAACGTGTGGATCCGGCAATAAAATACTGCGTTTTATTACTTTTTACGGCACAAGGGTTACCAGTGATTAGTTATTTAGTTATCTGAGTGATTAAATTTAATAAAGAGTGATTAAGAGTGTTTTAAGTGTAATTGAGGTGGTTTTATCGAGTTTATTTAGGAAAAATATATTGAATTTGTGTAGTAATCGAATTAAAAGTGATTTTAAAGTGATGAAAGATTATTATGGAATAATTCTTAAAAAAGTAAGTGTAGAAAAATATATGTATATGAGTAGTACATTCTGTAACTTATACATATTCCGCACAAGTGGTTTGCCGAAGCATTAGGACCAGATTTGAGCAGGCAGACCAGCATATTGTTTTTTTACTTCGTAAGTATTACATTTTAAGAGTAATTCCAAGTTCGGGCTGGATAGGTCAGGTTGCGGTCCAAAAACTTTGCAGAAAACAGGGCGCTTTCAGTAATGCAGGATGCGTGCGCAATTGACTTATTCAGTCATTGAAAGCTTATCACTTTCAATTGCTGAATAAGTCATTTGCGCACGCATCCTGCATTACTGAAAGCGCCCACACACATACCAAAATTGTGCACCACCCAGGCATACCGAGATTTTTCATATGGTCTCTGTGAGTACTAGCATTTCAAAAAATTCCATCCTTTTACTCGGTAGGTCACATTTTTTGAAGCCAGATCTTGGACTATTAGATGGTGCCATTCTTTTTTGTGGCGAGTGATGTAGTGTACAAGTGTTGTTGTTTTTTTGTTGTTTTTTTTTCAATATTTTAATTTTGATTTAATTGTTTTAGTTGGTGTTTCGTTTAGTTTTAAGTGATAGTTTTTGTTTTTATTGTTAATTAATAATTTATTTGTATTTCTTTTTTATTTTCAGATACTTACTCCTTAAGAATCTTTTCATATATACAGCGCGACATGAAAAATAAATGGGTACTAAAGTCAAGCGTTACCAAGAAAAACGTTAAGAAAAAACTGGGACTTTTTTTTGACCCACTTTCATAAAACCGATCAACTCAAATTTTGCATATATGCATGGATCACTAAGACAATGCAATTTTACCATTTTGTAAAAATCAAGATGGCTGCTCTAAAATGGCGAACGATTTTTGCAATTATGCTCCAAGGCCCACCCACAGGGGTATCAAATGGAAGGACCTGACAGGTAAATTGCAAATATTTTTTTTATTTCCGAGCTCTATTTAGCCCAAAACAATTTATGGTAAAATACACTAATTGGAAAGTCATTGTAACTACTTCCTGCTACTAATCCATAGCAAGGGCTGGTGTAGTAGCTACATCTACGCCAAAGTCCGCCCAACTACTCTGGCGTACGTACTCCAAAGCAAATGAAACGCACCTTATTTTATAGATGTATATCATTATGTTCTTTTTGTGGTTTTTTCCTCCACACACCCTCCTTAGTTTTCGTTTACTTCCAACCCGATTTTTTGCGGCTTGCTTAAGGTCTCCTACCTGTATTCAAATGATCTTCCAATGCTAACAATATTGTTGACAAAGGCTAATATTTGCACTGATCTATCAAAGATACACCCTGATGTATTAATTGGTGCATCTCTCACAATTTTTCTTAGGGCCACGTTGAATAACAAGTAGGAGAGTGCGTTTCCTTGTCTTAATACTCTATTTATCCTGAATTGTGGTGATAAATCACCATCTATTCTGACTACACCGCGCCTCTAAATTTTCGCATGTTGTACTAGGTATTGACAGGTATTCCGAAAACAAGTAGCCTTCAACCAATTGCCAAATTACAATGTGTCTAAATGCGGGAGTAACATTTTTCGATGGTTAGACCCATAAATAATCTGACCAAACTAAAGCCGCAAAGGCACATAATTCCAATAAGAAGAACTTATTCACCTTCATCCGGCCGCCAATGGACAAAAAGAAAGCAACAAGTGTCCAAAAACACGTGCACAACCACCACTAGGGATACAATAGAGAGTCTCACAGCGCGACTACATATTTTGCATGAATCCCACGAAACCCAGGTAACCCCGGCAAAACAAAGGCGAAAAAGAGCAAGACTGGCCCGCTCTCACCGCTTTACCTGTTTGGTTTCCCATAGCCCATGCACGAAACACCGGAGGCTTACCTTTCTTCTTCGCCGTGATTCTCCAGCAGAGTACGATCCGCGACCATCTTGAATTCGCCGTAATTTTAGTACAGCATGAAGAATAGCGGCAGCCAGCAACAGAAAGGAAAACTCGTTGGCCACGTCGCATTTTTCCAACCTGCTGCGAGCGGTACTTGTGCCCAGTTCAGTCGCTCTCTGAGCGTTGTCGTGGACGGAATTGGAATTGTCGCTTGAGTAATCCGTATCCGTTTCGAATTGGTCCGGGCGAATTTTTTTGAATTTTTTTCAATTCCTTTTAAGTGGAGAAAGTTGCATCGAAAAAAAAACTTTTAAATAATTGCTGAAAAGTGGAAAAATCGTTTTTCTTTTTTTGTTTTCCATTTATTTGTTTCATTTTGAGATCGAAGGAGGAAAAAAAAGGAACTGCCCCCGACGACGACGACGTGGTCTGGACATTGGAACGCTAGAACCAATGGTTGGCAGTCAGTCCGAAAAGCAAGTGGCAAGCGAAAAGTGTCCGAATTTATAATATAGTAAGTTGTTCAAATCGATCGAATAGAACAAAATCGGCCCAACAACACGCTCATATATATAAAAGTATAAGCTAAACAGCCACGGCGACCCGATTTTCTCTTGCTGACGGTGCGCGCGCTACTTTAGTGAAGTTTTGAATCTTTTTTTTAAGTCGCTGGTTGGTTTTATATTTGCGTGTTGCGCGAGCTGCGGCGAAATCACTCGCATTGGACTCGGTTAAAGAAATTTCACTATTGTAGTGGACATATAGATTGGATTAAGAAAGGATCCGAAGGACTTTTTGTGTTACTGTATTTTTGTTATTATTTTGTTTTGGTTGTTGTTTATTTTTTGTCTGGATTATCAAAAAGTACAGTGTGCTCGAAACCTACATTATTAGTTTGTGCACAGTGACGTCAATATATAATTCCAACATCCACACATATCACAAAAGTGTAAGAAAGTGCTGGATAAAAAAAAGTTTTAATAGTGTTGTTTTGCTGATACATATATATAAATATACACATATATAATAATCCTGAAGTGGATACAGTAGTTGGATATATAATATCGAAATCAGGTATGATATACTTACTTAGATATTCCTGCGGTTATTTGTGAAAGTAATTAAGGTGGATGTTATCCCTACTGGAGCTAATTATCCGTTTATGGCGCGCAATTACTACGGGGTTTAGCAAGGGTGTACAAGGGAGCCGCATTAAAGCTGTTTAACTATACATTAACAGCGAGATAAAGTGTGTGATTTCCAACGTTCAAGGTAGCGGATGACTTTGAATTTGAAGCTGAGGTCACACCTGAGATAAATCTACTTGCGACTAGAGCGTGACTGGTACCAGCAGCGGGGAATTATTGTCTTCCTCACTTCACTAGGAAAGATACAAGCTTCAAACGCGCTGATATCTAATCTTGGTTAGCTACATGCACTGTGCAGCGCGGAGAGCACGGGGACCATTTCCAATGCAGAATGATGGCATTGAAATGAAAAGAGTTGCCTCTGCTCATGTGCTATAGTTGATTTCTCAGTACCTGGTATCATGTATGTTCCCGCCTCTTACATGTTTTATATATATTCGTCTTTTTCACCTCATACTCTACCTCTCTACGAAATATCTTCAAGATGCTGATGCATTTCCATGGAATTTTTCTTTTTTTTGGCACTTTTATTTAACTTTTACCACAAGGAATCAAAATCTCAAATGCAATCAAGGAGACAGCCACAATCATTTGACTTCTCGAATGATTGAGTTGGGATGTTTTTTTTTTTCGATTTGGAAATCTCTAGGGCCACACAAGGTGTTCGTCTCGGCAAATATTTGCAGACGAGATATATATGTGCTGAGACTCCCTGCACAGATTTGAATTTCGGGTTACAACTTTCGAATTAAAGATGTTGCTGGAGATGGAGTTGCTACGAATGTATATACATATGTATATATATAAAAAAACCTTTTTCGGGGAGTATTGAGAGTTGTACCCAAAAAAACCCAACTTTCTTGTGGGTGATGTCTTCATATAAGTAACATGCTTTTGGATTTGAACTGTTTTTAAAAGATTTATTGTAACCTTCGACGTGCACTAGGAGTGGTTTCTAAAAATTGTCGATGTATTGCTTTATTTTTCATAATCAATTATACCTGTTATGGTAAACAGTCGAAGATGGTATTGCGATCTTCTGAATATTGCCATCATTTATAAAAGCTAATCGATGTGGTGTGGGTATTTTCATGTATGATATTTTATATATCATCATATTCCAATAAACTTTATTAACTTTATTTTTTCTCTTATTTTTTATTTTATTATAATAAAAGAGAAAAAAATTTCACACCCAATTTTCGTAATGACTCGAAACAATTCGATACATTTTATATGACGAGGAACGTAATTGAAAAATGATATCATGCAATTGAATAAGTGATTTTAATTAGCATAAAAGTCTGATATTTTAATTAATTCTTTATGAACAAGATTAGTATCTAGCAGAGATTTAAAATAGACGCGTGCTTATTCTGAGACAAGGTTACAGGTTATTGATCGTTGCCTTAATAAATATGTATTGTGTGTGTTGTGACTCGGCTTTTAATATACAAATCATACTACGCATTAATCTAATATTGAATTTACCTTTTAGCTTGAACAATTATTATTTCTTTCACACTTTTTCATGAATTAAATTCTTCACACTCCCCCCAACCCCTAAAATGCGTATGTAAAAGATAGAACGTAAAATGTAAATAGCTTTGTTGACAATATATTTACAAATTATAATGTGTGATGGTGTTGTAAGACGAAGTAATAGAAGCGCCTGATGAAGAAGATTTAGCATCAGCTCTATAGAGTTAAAGTAGAGAATGTAATCTAGGGAGTAAATTGGACGAGTGCAACGTGTACCTTGGCACCGTAAATTGTTGAAAATTTAAAATGATACGAATTTATTTATTTGACGGGTGTACTTCGGCGTACTGTGTGACTCATTGTCTGTGGCATAATAATAGGGCGAAATGTCATAGGCTCAACGTCCGCTTGGATATTTTGTTTATTTTTTTAAGCATTTAGCACATAGGTATTAGGGATGTAAAATTTTTCGAATTCTTCAACTGTTTACTGCTTGGCTATTCGATCTTCTGTGGGCTTTTGATTCCTCCAACTGAGTTGTATTTGTTCTATATAATTTTTTAACATACAATTCTTTATAAAAAATAACCGGAATTTTTAATGCACATAAAGGCATTGCTTAGAAAATATCTGCAAACTGGAAATGCGGCCCCTAGCTACCACATGCAATTTTAACCCTATCTGTCACACAGTGTGTTGGCATATTTTTTTATGATAGTCATGCTTAAAATTGATCCAAAACAAATTTTATATGTTTTAAATGAAATTTCATGACACTAAATGACTGCAAATATTGCAGAAGATCTATAGTAGAGATGCGCCGAATGTTCGGCCGAATATTCGTATTCGGTATATTCGGCGTATTTTTTAATGTTCGTATTCGGCCGAATATTCGGTTAGTTTGCCGAATAATTACCGAATATTTAAATAGTATTATTTTAAGAGTTACATACATATGTTAAAGAGGCTTTATTCTGGAACGTACGTAGGTGGTATTTGTAAATGAAACAAACCCTTCTTTGTGTAACCATATTTATACACAAAACAAAAATTTAAAAAATTGAGAATCATAAGAGAGTCGACAGAAACGAGACCGATTTGAAACTAGTTTGCAACTGCTTGCGTGCGACTGTTCTTGTCGGTTGGAAGCAATGGCCCCTGTGCTGAAAGCCGAGTCGTGTAATGTGACAAATCTTTGAGTTGAAGAAAGTGACATTTCAGTCGAATTACTTCTTTCAGCGCAGTGGCTATAAACTCAACTTAGCAGCCCCATTCTCTGGCCTCTGAGCTGAAAGTCGTAAAGGTCGCAAAGTCACTTTCTTCAACTCAAACGACTTGTCACATTACACGACTCCAATTTCTGCACAGGGGACAATATCAAGCTGGTGGCCGACAAGCGTACCTGCATTACATTCAGCAGTTCCAACACCTGATATGCGTCCCGGCTTTTAAACATAACCCAAAAATCTAAGTAACGAGTATATAGGCTCAAACAGAACCAATCCGTTCCGTCTGCTCTGCACGTTTTTTCTTTGTTATTTTTGACGTTCCGTCCGCTTGATTGTGGCTACCGCTACGTTCGTCTCATGGAAAGTTTATGGAAATGTCAAATTTTATTTTAAAAACGGACGGAACGGATTGGTTCTGTTTGAGCCTTATGATTGTGTGTGCTATGTGGAATGCGACAGAAAAACTGGAAAATAGACGGACATTTGTCCTGCATGTATTCCATTCTCGGAATATTCCGTCAATTCGAATTTGAATTCACACACTTCCATATTGTCTGTCACCGAATGCAACGCATGTACGCTTGGAAATGTGACCAGTTTCAGTTGCGTTGTTGCATTTGTACGTGTCAAAGTTTATTCAACAAAATCCTCTCGAGTACAGAATACCGAATGATCAAAAATCAGTTTCGCTTGTATGTGGACAAAGGTTTCATTTTGGCTGAAAACTGGTGAGCGTGTGATAATGGTGAAACCAGTTTGAAACTACGATTGCAAATCAGTCGACTCATGTGCTGTTGTCATTTTCCCACATTCTTGCTTTAGTCCATTATTTTTTGGCGATAACTATCACGAGGGAAATTTCAATAAAAATAAGAGTGGCTGAAGCGGTGGGCAAACGCTGCTACTCGCAGAGTGCCAACCTTTATCAAGCTCTTTGCTGCGCAAAAATGAACCGAATAGTTCGGCCGAATGTTCGGTTCGGTACATTTGTGACCGAATATTCTGCCGAATATTCGTATTCGGTCGAACCCATATTCGGCGCATCTCTAATCTATAGTGAATCATGGTCATAAGCGAGGGGTATGAATGGTATTCATAGAGGTCGAAAAGTGTGACAATTGATTTGACTCGTTCTAGTCAACTTTCATTGTATACGATTAGCGAAAATATAGACAAAATCAAAAACCTCATGTTCGAAAAACGTCATATGGCTGACTAAGAAAATGCCCAAAGATTTTGAATCTGTTAATTGCATCTGTAATTCCTCGACTCTCTTTCATTAAACCACTGCAAAATTCCGGCGCTCTGACAATGTTTGTAACTATAGAGGCATCGCCAAACTCTTACCTGTTCCTAAACTATTTGAATTATTGTATAAAGAATATAATATTTACGCAGTATGTTTTGTTAGTGGCAAATAATCCAGTCTACTGTCGCTTCATATTTCGAGATGCCTTCTGGGGTTTCCCATGGAAGCCCCTTAGGACCTCTTTGTATTTGGAATTTTTGTAGATTCTGTTTCAACTCTTTTTAAGCATGCTTCAGTATTCCTTTATTCGGACGATATGAAAATTTTCGCCCCCAGACGCTCTAAGACGGTCTGTGCCCTACTACTGGATGAACTTAATGTATTTCTGAATGGTCTAAGGGCATTGATCTGGTGCTAAGTAAATCTATATAAAATGCTCAAATGCATTTGCTCCAAAGACCCTCGATGGTTGTGTACTTGCTGTGCCGGAGGCTATTAGAGTTCTTTGGGTATACTTTGATCAAAACTTCGATTCTATGGTCCATATAGAAGTGACCTGCAATGAAGAAAATCAAATGCTTGGTTTTATTAAGAGGAACGCTGTCGCTATTAAGAACCCCTTGACACTAAGGAGTCTTTCCATTTCCTTGGTCAGGCCGATTCTTGAATATGCATCCGTTGTATGGTCTCCATATACTATAGGCAACTAGATTCCAAAAGCTCCGCTCCAAAGGCACCTTCAACGGAGTGGGCCGTCTCAACCTCTCCACCTCTCTGAACCATGAAGTGCTTGTTGCGAACACTTTTCAGAGTCAATCCTCAAGACAGTCAAAGAACCGTTCCAGACCTTTAATACCGGAGCCTTTCTGGGAACACCTTCGACCGTGACAAAGTTGAATGAGCATTTACCGTTTTTCAATCCGGAAGAAATAACATTTTCCCACCCTCGTTTAGAAGTTCCTCGATCTGATACTCGACAACCTTCCCTGCTTCTTTCGAGCCAGCTCCAACTAAGGATACATTCCAACCTTAGGCGGTTGGTGGGATATTTGACCGGCCATGTATGGCTACTTCCACACATGTGTTTGTGAATGTCCTGCTCTGATCTGGCTTAGAAGAAGAACATTTATCAGGGTGCTTATGAGCCCCGCTCAAGTTCGGTCACTAAAGACCTTGCCCTCGTTCGAAGGGAGGGCTCACTCACAAGAGCGATTTTTGGCGATGCACAGTGGGCGGAAACGCCAAAAAGCTGGCCAAAATATCAAGGAGTTAATTGATTTGTACCAAAATTGGTATGCGGGGGGTTTTTAGGTCGCTGAAAAAGATTTTGAAAAAAAAAATTAAAAAAAACAAAATGGCGGCCAAAAAATTCCCAAAAACTATACCAAAAATCGCCAATTTTCATGGGAATTTCACGAAAATTGGTATGCGGGGGTTTTTAGGTCTGTAGTATATGTATGAAGAGAAAAGCCGTAAGCCCGTGGTCAGAGTCAGCCACCGGCAGTTGCGAGTTGGATGCGCTCAAGACTACACGCATTTGCCATCATACCGATAGTCAATAAAGGAAGCATTGAATTTATCATTGAGTTTTATTGAACGACACCCAAGGATAATACATGGCGACGAGGATAATCGGAAAAAGATTACATATTTTATTACGAAACTAATTGAAGAAAATTTTGCAAGTCTTCAACCGGGCAAGTGTACACGTGATTCAGAAAATCGTGCTGCGAATACAAAAAATAAGAATAGTGAAGTTGACAAAAGGTGAGAAGTGAATGGGAGTGAGCAAAAAGAAAAGACCGACGGTAGAGAAAAAACCACGTGGTAGACCACCGAAGACACGTATTATAACCATCACGAAAAGCATGGATTTCCTGAAAAAAATTGATCACTTAAATCTACACGGCAATGTTAGTGAGCAGTGGAGAATTTTCAAGCAGAACTTTGAATTTTTCTATGTGGCAGCTGAGCTTGAAAAGAAATCTGATTCCGTACAAGCAGCTATACTGTTAAACGCACTTGGCCCTGAAGCAGTGGAATTATTTAATACATTCCAACTAACGGACGAGCAACGGAAAAATTACAAAGAGGTACTACGAGCATTTGAGTCGTTTTGCGTGCCAAAAAGCAATGAGGCATACGCAAGTTATAAATTCCACACAAGAGATCAAAACAATGGGGAACCATTTGACGCATTCTTGATGGAAATAAAGAAACTTGTTCGAGAATGTAACTTCGGTGAACAAGAATCAAGGATGCTAAGAGACCGAATAATATTGGGTGTGCGTGATAAAGGTTTACAAAAGCGGTTGTTAGAGACGGAAGGACTGGATCAAGCGAAGGCAATAACTATGGCACGGGCAGCAGAAGCATCAAAACATCAGTCAGCGCATATTCAAGGTCACGGTACCAGCCGGGAATTGCTATTAAACTCAATAGCTGAGAACAATGAGGAGTTACAGTCAACAATGGCGAATGGTAAACCAGTTCATAATACTACAGTAGGTAGAATTTATAAGTCATCGAAAGGTAATATAAGAACAAATTATAATAATGTAACTAAGGATAGAAACAATTGTAAATATCAATCTAATAATTTTAGGAGAAATCAAGAAAGTTCAATAAAAAATTGTGGATACTGTGCTCAGAAACACATAAAAGGAAGTTGCCCTGCATGGAATAAAGTTTGCATGAAGTGTGGTCGAAAAAATCATTTTGCGTCTGTATGCAGACAAAAACAGGTACGTGAAATCATTGAACTGACAAATAACTTGGTAATAGATTCTGTCTCGAATGTTACGTCAAATAAAAATGCTCCAAGAGCATGGTTTAAAAATATAAAAATTGGAAATGAAATTATTAAGTTTAAATTAGATACTGGGGCAGAGGTAAATATATTACCATTAGCAATTTTTAGGAAAATTGAAGGTGCGAAATTCACCCCGACAGAGGTAATGTTGGAAGTCTATGGCGGAATGACACTCAAACCTAAAGGGGTAGCGACTCTTGACTGTGTAGTGAAAAATAAAATTAGTAAACAAAAGTTCATTATAGTAAATAAAAGCGCAATGCCCATCCTCGGGTTGCAATCATGTATAGATTTAGGCTTGGTAATGAGAGTAGACGAGATAGCAGAGTCCAAAAATGAATTGTTAGACAGATTTCCAGAAGTTTTTGAGGGTCTAGGAAAATTTAGACAGGAATATAAAATCAAAATAAAAAAAGAAGCCATACCTATTGCAAAAGCGGCTAGAAGAGTACCCATTGCCCTATTGAAACCACTTAAGAACGAATTAAACACTCTTTGCCAGCGCAAGATCATTGAGGAAGTCAATGAACCGACGGAGTGGGTGTCAAACCTGGTAATTGTTGAAAAGAAGAACAAAAATTTAAGATTGTGCTTAGACCCAAAACATCTAAATGAAGCCATTATTGATGAAGTGTTCCCTATTCCAACATTTGAAGAAATATCGGCAAAGCTAGCGAACAAAAAATTCTTCACGGTCCTTGATCTAAAAGAAGGATATTGGCAGGTTCCATTAGATGAAGAATCGGCGAAAATGTGTACATTTTCAACTCCATTTGGCTTATTTCGCTTCAA
The DNA here is from genome assembly GCA_949987705.1 of Thereva unica. NCBI lineage: Eukaryota > Metazoa > Arthropoda > Insecta > Diptera > Therevidae > Thereva > Thereva unica. Next base: position 85,425,007 of record OX465284.1, read on the forward strand.
GCGTTTACCATTCGGCATAAAGTGCGCACCAGAAGTGTTTCAAAAACTGAATGAAAGGAATTTTTCGGATATCCCAGGAGTAATCGTCTACATAGATGATGTTCTAATTGCGGCTAATACAAAAGAGGAGCATGATGCGATTGTAGAAAAGGTAATACAACGCGCTAAAGAAAATAATGTGAAATTCAACAGGGAGAAAATTCAATATTGTGCAGAGAAAGTGCAGTACTTAGGACACATAATTTCAGGCGAAGGAATAAAATACGATCCAGAGTATAAAAAGGCGATAGATAATCTAAACGCGCCGCACAATAAAAAGGAGTTACAAGTACTATTGGGTATGGTAAATTATGTCAGAAAATTTGTTCCCAATTTAGCGGAGATCTCGCAACCACTACGGGTTCTGCTTAAAAAAGATACTGCGTTTCGGTGGCTGTCAATACATGATACAGCACTTCAGAATATAAAGAATGCAATAACGAATGCACCGTTTCTCCAACCTCTAGACGGTAACAAAGATATTACTATACAGGCGGATGCGTCGCAATTCGGGCTGGGATGCTGTCTGATGCAAGACAAAAAACCTGTATATTTTGCTTCCAGGAGCTTAACGTCTGCTGAGTGCAATTACGCACAGATAGAAAAAGAATTATTGGCGATAATTTTTGCATGCACAAGGTTTCATCAGCTTATCTATGGCCGGAAGGTGACTGTATTAACCGATCATAAACCACTAGTAGGAATAGATCGCAAGGAACTAGGCAAAGTAAATTCCGCAAGGTTGCAGCGAATGAAGCTGAGATTGCTAAAATATAATCTACAATTCAAGTACACTCCAGGCAAAGATATGTTAATTGCAGACCTGTTATCTCGCAACTTTCCTGTTACGGAAAACACAAGACCAGAAATCGAAGACATAAATGAAGTGGTTCATACCATAAATATTAGTGAAGAAAAAAGGGAAATGTTTAAAAAAGAAACATCCAGTGATCCTGTACTAAAGGAGCTTTTGCGTACAATAAAAGGGGGCTGGCCAAAAAATAAAAGCCAAGTAAAGGAAAATATCAAGCATTACTGGAAGCATCAGACGGAATTATCAGTTGAAGACGAACTAGTTTTTTTTAATGACAGAGTAATTGTTCCGGTAACACTTAGACAACAAATACTCGATATTCTTCATAGTTCACATTTTGGAATAGAAAAAACGAAACTCAGAGCAAGAAGCCTCGTATACTGGCCAGGCATAAATAGAGACATAGAGGAAATTGTTGCAAAATGTAGTATTTGTCAACGGCATAGAAAAGCTAATGTAAAAGAGCCCCTACTCCCTCATGAAGTTCCATTATTCGCATATTTTAAAATCGGGATGGATATATTTGAACTGGGTGGTAAGTCGTATCTCGTAGTTGCAGATTATTATTCAAAGTATTTCGACATCCTTCCATTAAGAAATAAAACCGCTACAGAAGTGATGTCAAAACTGAAAGAGTTGTTTTCAATTCATGGCATTCCAAGAGAGATCATTGCCGATAATGTACCATTTGGGTCATACGCATTCCAAGCGTTTGCACGTGAGAATGATATTAGGGTAACAACATCGAGTCCCCGCTACCCCCAATCAAATGGGTTTGCTGAAAAGTTTGTAGGAATAGCGAAATCCATATTATCAAAATGTAAAGACAGCAAACAAGAGCTCTGGAAAGCACTACTAGATTATAGGAACACGCCTGTGAAAGGAAGTCTGTTGTCACCTGCAGAGTTAAATTTTGGAAGGAAAACAAGGAGTGCAGTTCCAGCAAAATTATCATTATACAAAAATAACTCTCATGATGAAGTAGGAAAGTTAGTAGCAAAAAAGAATTATAAAGATAAATTATATTACGACAAACATGCGAGAGTGAGACCTGAGTTTGGAAAAGGGGAGGAGGTATGGTATATAGATAATAGGAAATGGAAATTAGCCAAAATCGTAGAAAAAGCCAAAACACCTCGTTCCTATTGGATAAAAATTGCAAATGGTAATATCATTAGAAGAAATTCAAAATATTTGAGGCATACTAGGGTAACACGCAACAGACCATCAGAAGTCTACCAAGAAATAAAGTAGATTCCGCAGGGCAACTTCCCAACAAGAGTAAATTTGAAGTAGGGTAGAAGTACATACTAATTAAGATTATTTTGTGAGACGCATTGATAACTTAGTGAAATCTGATTTTGTAAAATGAAAATGTAATAGTGTAAGTTGAATTGTTAAAAAAAAAAAAAAAAAAAAAAAAAAAAAAAAAAAAAAATGTGAAAATGAATTGTGTAAGGTTGAGATCCTGTAAGTAGATGTTCTCAAAAGAGGAAGGTGTAGTATATGTATGAAGAGAAAAGCCGTAAGCCCGTGGTCAGAGTCAGCCACCGGCAGTTGCGAGTTGGATGCGCTCAAGACTACACGCATTTGCCATCATACCGATAGTCAATAAAGGAAGCATTGAATTTATCATTGAGTTTTATTGAACGACACCCAAGGATAATACAAGGTCGCTGATGACAAATTATTCGTTTCTTGAGGAGGGTTCCCAGGTGTTCCCAGGTGCATTTTCGTCCAGGAAAATTATGTCCACTTTCAGCCATTCCTCGAATTTGGAAAAGAATCTTGCCTGAATTCGATGTGATTTCTTCCAGTTTTTTCTAAACTGGACTATGACATTATATAGCACAGTTTTCAAACTGTCCGGCAAAGTGTATGGGCGGCCAAGTTTGGTTGTAATATTCTCCTCAATAATGTTGAATATTTTTGTACTATTGGAATTCAACTCATTTTGAATCAATTGAAAAATGTCCTTTCTTGAATCGGACACTATTTTTTTGTATTTGAGCCTGAAAAGATAAAACATTGAAAAATAATTAAAAATTTGAAAATTTTCACAAAAATATTTTTTATACGTTTTTTTCGCTGTATTTTATAATTTGTTAAATATTAAAAATATTCCGTAATGCAATTTTTTTAATTGTTAATTATTAATAGTTATTATAAAAATGTTGTAAAGACATTGCTTTGAACATATTTTGAATTCCTGTATTTACAACATTATTATTAATAATAAAAAACGCAGTAGGTACAAAAAATAGTTACAATATACATACAATGTAAATATCAAATCTGTGATTAATGAGTACAAACCTACACAAAATGACACAGTTTATCGTGCACCGGCGCACAAAATGTTTAAAAACTCCGAGAGTTGCAAAAAGTAGCAGCTACAATTTGGCACATCAACGAAGGAAGTACCAATAAACAATTTAAAACTAATTTCATAGGTACCACTTGATAACAGTGTAACTTATTGCTTTTTTAGTTACTATAATTGACCACGAAAAAAACGAAATTATGCTTGATTTTAAGGTTTTTTAATTAATTGCCAAATGAAATAAATAAAGCGCTACTTAGACATTTTAATTGTACTTACTTTCCGGAACAATATCCATTTTTTAAAACATAAATCACTGTATTTTGAAAATTTTCCTGGCACTTTTACGTGAACGTTATTTTTAATGCGTAGCGAGCGGCCGATGCGTCACGATAAATGGTCGGCGAAAAATGAATTCCAGTTCCTGGTAGGGGTCCCGGGCCCTTATTAACCGTCATTCCTACTGCCAGGGTTACCACTAGAATTACTCCAGCCGTTAAAAGTGGGAACAAAAATCTTCATTTTTTGTATTTTGGCCAGCTTTTTGGCGTTTCCGCCCACTGTGGATGGTCGAAAAAAAGATACGAAATTGCTACTAAAGAGAGGAAGATGGGAAAAGTGGGAAGATGAAGAATCATGGCGCAGCGCAGAATCGAACCAAGAACCTCTGGGATGAAACTCAGCTTTAACCCAGGAGAAAATATAAGACTGAAGACAAATTTACTGAATTTTTCAATGTTTAAGAGAAGTCGGAAAACGAACGGAAACTTTACTTAGGTAGTGAAGAAGAGACGGAAGCACGGAACTGAAAATGTACTGAAAATTGGGTGAATTAGACTGAAGACTGTGGACGGAAAAATTTAGACATTTGGATGGAAGGAGCGACAACTAGAAACTAGTCCAGAAAATGCTGAGACCTCCTTCCTTTCTGCCTTGTTTTCACCTCTTTTCAGTCTTTTGTTGATACTCGTAAAGGGTAACTGATCTCAGCTTTCACTGCAAATAATAATTTCTGCCCACACGTTGTCACACTAATCGTACTTTTGCCGGCTTATTTGGGTTTTGGACAATGAACGTCGGAAGATAACACCTAGTAGTTCGTCCTGTCGAGAGCAACCAAGCAGCGAAGTTCCTTACTTTTGGAAGTTATATACTAAGCTTGCTCCTAAAACTTTCCACCACTTCCTTTAACACTTGCTCGTGCTCTTCGAACGTCTAGGTGACGATATCTCGTCGAGGTATTCACCGTCCAACGTCCTGACCAGTACTCTATCAATTTAATTGTTGCCATGTAGCTGGCGAGTTGGAAGGCATCCCCAAATAAAAATAATTTAGTTGGATAATTTTGTTACAAGCCGCACGCATAGCGAATGAACAAGCATGCCACATGAACAAAGTATGCACGCTCCTGGTGCAAGCATGCACGCTCCCGTCACAGGCACGAAAATCTAAAAATTCCCGGTACAGGCATGAACATTTATAAATGCACACGCATCGGCATAGACTATTCCAAACGTGAGTGTTGTTTTATCAGGCAGTCCCCCAGCTAAGCAGTAACTACGTCCAATGCTGCTTGACCCACGCAATCGAACGAAAACCGTTCTACTGAGTATGCTATTGGTACCGTTTATGGTCACCAAGATAATTGCACTCTCCCGCTGTTCATGCTATCTGCGGGCGTCATGCAAGCTAGTGCGTACCTCCTGTATACTAGGTTCGGACGAGTTTCATTTGTACTCGGGTCCTGTTAAACTCTGCTCGGAACAATGAAGGCTGTAAACTACTTAGACCTGCGCCCTAATAGTAGCCCAACAGTTGAAACACAAAGTTCATCGTCTACTCTTTCAACGTGCTCTGAGCTAATCTAATGGGCTTGCTACTACAAATTTTGCCATGTATTATACCCCAAGATGGACTAGCGTTACAGCGGGTTATTCTAAAGGTTAGTTATACCTCTTAAAGACAAGACTCTTAACGAAGAAGAAGATTTATTTTTGCTACGTGGGCATACGTTCATTACAACTTCAACAGTTGATTTGGCACACATTGTCGAAGCCATATAGCCCAGGCTAACAGACGCATCAAATCAGTCATATTCGCACAGGAGACAAACAAAAAGAGAAACGATTTGGTGGTAGGTACGATCACAAAATACCAATCAGGCGTATCCAAGGTATGAGTCAAGCTTTACATTAATTGAAACTCATAGTCAATAGTAATGAATCATGAATCACAAATGAATCAGTTTGATTAAAATGATAGTGAGAAAACCTGAGTAGCTCGAAAAATTAGGTGTCTGTCAAAAAATATCGTCAATCACTTTTTTATATGACAGACATTTCCTAACGTTATTTTAAAAATAGTTTTTTTTTATACATCTGTTATGGTAGTGTTGACGACTCATTCTGCATTTCTATAATTTGACGACATCTCGCAAAAATGTTACAACCTGTAATTTTCCATGAGTGTGGTCTTGTCGTCATCGTTGCAAGTGCGCCAATTAGCTGAAATCAAGTGCAGACATCATATTCGTGCTTTGTAAGTACTTTGAACAGACCAATCAACAGGAACACTCTGTTGCGACTTATTGTCAATGGTTAATTAAAGTGAAATGAGAAATTATAAAAAAATTTAAGAAATCTGCCTCAATCGAATTTCAGTGCTGTTTGCTCTAGTGACGCTCTTATATTAAAAAAATTCAACAATGACGCCAGTCAACTATGAAACATACCGTCCAAAAACAGAGAAAGCAAGTGCCGAACTGGTTAAGTTCTTTCACCTACAGCCACGGACCATAACTGATGCAAATTTTCGTATCTATTTTTTCATTATTATATTTTTTTTTTCTCATTCAATTTCAACATTTCCGACTAAAAACTGCATTTTACGCCTGGCAGCCGCAGTGGAACAAAAATATTCCAAGTTTGGTCCATTCAGCTCAGCTCAGTTCGTATGGCGAGGCGAGTTTTCATTTAAGTCGAAGCCACCTTTGCGGGATGCATTCGCCAGTCGAGCATGGCGAAAACCTTTGGAGCGCTGAAACCGTGTGGACGTGGACGGTGCGAAGTGGTGGTGCACTAGCTAAAGCAGAGAGCCGAGAAAACACAAGAACTTCTTAAGTTTAATGAAAGATACCTGGGCAGCCCCCGCGCGTCCACTTACGAATTCCAGTGTGCTATACTAGAGTCCGGTATGTGGAGTACGGCGGTCTGAAGCTGTCGAAGCGCAACTTTGAGTCACCAACGCTTTTCAGTGTCAAATGTTGCTTTGATAGCGGCTAAACGCTGAGCTGCTACGCCATTTGGTTCTGGAATTTCTTGATATTCTCGAAAAGTGGCATTTGGCACAGCTTCGGGGATTATTGACGTCTAGATAAAGAAGTGGCTTTAGTGGAGATCTTACAAGACGATGAGATTGTAAGATAGCAGATATAAGCGGAAATATACCGGTTTGCTTACATAAACCCATAATCGGTCATTATGGACGTGGTCTTAACAAATTTGTTGAGGTTATGTTTGCTGGAAAGCTGAAGAACTCTGAAAAATGGCGGAATTGTGACCAAAATAATACTCTTACCTGGCAGCCATAACTCTTCACGTAAACACACGAGGCCTGTGTTGGTGATGGAAAGAACATTGCTAACCCAGCCAGATACTGGTGGTAAATAACGACTTGTAAACCAGTTGCAAGATAGTTCCACGATACCTGAATTCAGGCACCAGGTGTCGAATTACTTTTCCAGCGATCGCGAAAAGGGGCCGACATGATCCTTTTTATAGAAAGTGTGTCGCTGGATGTTCTCTTTAAAAGTTGCGGGAGGCATTGATCTTCCTCAAGATGGAATTGACTTGCTGCTTGGTGATGATGGCGACGATAACATACAGGTAAAAATCCCAAAACAGGTGGAGAGAAACACTAGGTATTTATATATGAGTTGAGCTGCATTTATTTTCCTGTTCCTCTTCCGTTAAGTGATTTTGGTTTATTTTGTTTGTTGTCTTCCTGACCTCAAAGAAGGGGCGATCGACTACGTATGCTAGCCACCAGACGTCGTACTCGTATGTGCGGGAAACGTGTGGCCAGGATTGATATTATTTTTCAGGTTTTTTGTTTTGATATCGCCACTCTTGCTTCCTTAGTTTCGATTTAAACCGGTTCTCGTCAATGGGCGAGATTTGAGGGTATTCTCGATGTAAGGCGGTGATTTTAGGGGCTTCGTCTCACTCTTGCATACAAAATACGGGACGTGGATACACCAAAATATTCGTCAAGTTCAAGGTTGGAAATTTATTTTTAGTATTGAAAATTTAAGCAAAAATTTAGGGGGATTTTTATGGATTTAGTTTTATTTTATATTTCAATTTATTTTGCGTCATTTGCGTTATTTGAATATTTAGAATACATTTTATTATTACGATCTAGTTAGGTTCTGCACTATTATTTTTAAAATTACATTTTTTTCGGATTGATGTATCTAAAGTTTCTACAGTCTAATTGTAGCGCAGGTAGAGCAAGAAATATATACATACATACATATATCAAATTGTGATCCTCCCACCTAGAGTTGAGATCATAGTTGTGGGTGATTTCAACCTCCTTAATATAAATTGGTTGAGTTACTCAAATGTCACCATTGCTTTTGGCACAGACGCTGGGTTACTTGCAGACAGCGATAAATTACACGTTATTGCAAAGTACCCAACGATGTTGACTCACCTATTGGGATCTCGGATCACTGTCTAGTTCTAGTCAACGTTTTCCCCACTTCGATCTTCTGCCCCAGTTAGCACAGTTCGTAAAAGAACTGTCCGGCACCATCTGCATGGGCTTACTCGCATCTTTCAAGCCACAGACTGGGATTTGTGTTTCAGTAGCAAGAGTGCCAACTCTGCCATTCTTTGTGCCACTAATCTTATACGTATTTCAGGGTTCCATGCCTCAATCAAATCTACGATGGATGTAGAACTATCCGTGGACTTCCTTACGGAGGCGGTTATTGCAGCGTACAACAATAACTGCCCCGTTTTGATGAGAACGCGTAACAGCAAAACGACATGGTTGAATAATGAGCTCTCCAAGTTGAGGTCCGCTACGAGGAAGCTATTCAACGCAGCCAAGAAGAGCGGCAACTGGGAGAGCTATAAAAGCTCGCTAACCACCTATAACAGAGCGATCAGACGAGCAAAAAGAAATAGCTGGAGGAATTTCTGCAAGAGTGTCGAGGACATTCGAGACCCAGCAAAAATCCAGAAAGGTTTATTAAAGGACTTATCGGGAGATCTCGGGTCTATTAGGTAAACCGAAGGCTCTTTCACATAGTCTAAGGAAGAAACCTTGATAATATTGCTCTAGGCACACTTCCCAGGCCCAACCATTGAGTCAAATGGGAACACAACTTCTGCTGCGCAGCTAACAGGCCCACTTTCTAAAATAAAGCTGTTAGTGAGGAGATTAAATCGCTCAAACCATACAAGACGGAATCTATCCCATTCTGCTACAGGAGGGCCGCGACCAAGTCACTCCCTTATTATGCAAAATATTCAGGGCTTCCTTCGCAAATGGTTATATCTCATCTATCTGGAGGGACGTCAACACAACATTTATACCTAAGCCAGGGCATTCGGATTACACCTTGGCTAAATCTTTCAGACCAATAAGTCTCTCGTCTTATGCCTTGACGACAATTGAGAAAATTGTCGACAATGCGATAAGAGAAGCTTATCTCAACCCCAACCATTAGGCTCCTATAAGCATGCGTACGAGGCGGCAAATCCACTGGCCAGCATTGCACAATCTGCTGCTCAGGCTGGAAAGCGCAGCTCTAAACAAATGAGTTGCGCTGATGGCCTTGCTCGATATCGAGGGAGCCTTCGACAATCCATCCTTTGATAATGCAGCTAGGGCTCTAAGTAAACTCAGTCTAAGTAGCACTTTCTTTGCTGAGAACTCGCAAACTAATGGTCTCTCATGTTGAGCGGTCTCTGGAAGCAGTATTGCAAAAGGTTGTACACAGGGAGGAGTTTTATCTTCGTGCCTTGTGGTAGATGAACTCCTAGAGCTGCTCAACGGCCGAAGCTTTTCTCCCAAGGTTACGCTGACGATGTCGTCATATTAGTTACAGGTGAAACTGATGGAGCCAAGTCAAGGCCATTGCAGCAAGCAATAGATCTGGTCTCTAGCTGGTGTGACAGTGCAAGACTAAAAGTCAATCCCGACAAAACGATTCTACAGGCACAATTAACCGCCCACCCTGTAATTCTTGTAGTTTGTCTACAAACTGTCTAATTTTACGTAATTTTGATGGATGGTATGTGAAAGCAATACTTGATACATATATAAAAACAAATGAAAATGTAGGAAAAAAATTATTTCTTAACGAAATCAACTTTTTCGAGTGTCTTGTTGACCGAATATTTAAAAAAAAATTTTATTTTTCGCATTTACTTCAAATTTAATAATGGGTGTTATAACCTCGGGCTCTAATGACTTCTTGAAGCCTGTTTGGAAAACATCCATGATGTCCAGAATATCCGTCTGAGGGATATTGTGCCACTCCTCTACCACAGCAGTCTTGAGATCGTCTAGGGTAGTACGCTCTGATACTCTTGCCCGAACACGTCTTTTGAAGTTGTCCTACACGTGTTCGATTGGATTGATATCAGGACTACGCGCTGGCCATGGCAAAGTTTGAATATCGACCTCTTGTATTGTGAGACAGATCGAGCGGCGTGGCAACGTGCATTATCATGAATTAGCCTAAAATTTTCTCCAATAAATGGAGCAAACGGTACGACGTGGTCTTTGAGAACTTCTTTCACGTACCTATGAGCGTTCACACTGCCCCTAACAAAAATGACAAGATCGGTACGAGCCTCATAAGATATACCTCCTCAAATCATTACTGATCCACCTTGATAGCCCACTGTTTCGGTTATAGCTCAGGGAGCAAACCTCTCATTTTTACGTCTGTAGACGCGCTGACGCCCACCTGGACCTCTTAAGGCTATTCTGCTCTCATCTGAAAACAGCACGTCCTTCCACTGCTCGATAGTCGAATCACAATATTGTTGCGCAAAAACAAGTCTAGCTCTACGGTGCTGTGGGAGAAGTTGTGGAACGCGAGCTGGACGAAAAGCCCTTAAATTTCTTTCTGCCAGTCTTCTTCTAATTGTGCGTTCACTTACACTAACATTCCTGACTTCAAACAGACGCGTACGAGCTTCAGTACAGTAGAAAAGCGATCTCTCAACACGTTCCTGACAATAAAGCGGTCGACTCGGGTGGAAGTGCAACGATTTTTGCCTTGACCTGGTCTCGGGTGTATAAGCCAGTCTCCCGATATCGTCTAATTGCATCCCGTGCCGTTGTTCGAAGTACACTTACAGGCAGAACTATAGGCTTTTCCCAAAAAGCTAAATATTTAGAAGTGACCCTAGATGCCAAGCTCAACTGGAACCAGCACATAGACACTCTTTTGAGCAGAAGGCACAGATTCCTGCGGGCTAGCCGCAGATAACGGTTCTTTATCGGCAATTAGGGCTATGAGGTCCCATAGGACCAAGTCGAAATTGGTTTGGAACTGCCAATTGCTCTTGGTAGGCTGGGCGTTTTTAATCGAGTTACTTTTGTTTGGTTCCGGGTCACCGGGGCTTCAAAGCCAACGAAAGTGCGGATGCGATGGCTAAATAGGGCTCTGATAATGCATCCATCAGTCAAAAGGCGGCTATTGGTGCACCTACCAGGTTGCTGCAAAGGGCCCTGGCCGATCGGGCTTTGATGAAACCTACTGAACGCTGGAGGTCTGCGCCTGAGCTGGCCAACTTTAAGCGGTTCCTTCCTGTGCCGTCCCTTGAGACGGTCGAGGAGTTGATAGGGCGCACTGTAAATGATGTCAGGACATTAGTTGGCTTGATTACAGGACACTGTGCCCTAAATTACCACTTTTCGTGGATAGGAAGGGCGGAAGACCCCAAATGCAGGCTTTGCCTGGAGGAGGATGAGTCTGCTCTCCACGTTCTCTGCGAATGCCCCGTATTAGGGTTTATTTGTTTTCAGGCATGTATTTTTTTCTAGGCTAAAGGGACCTCAATTGGGGCTTTAAAAACTGTGTAAGACGAAGAAAACGGGCAATTATCTTGAGTCTTGTTTTTACGTGCATGGTAGCTGCGGGCGTTGTGTGGGTTAGTGCGTACCTTCTGCATGCTAGTTGAGGGTGAGTTTCAGTTTTACCTGGGCCGAAACTGCCAGGTTTGCCGAGTGTTCCAAACACTCAATGGACTGCATTTTCTTTCGGACACGCGAATTTTATAGCTGGCTGAAAGAGCTTGACGACAATAAATCGACTAGCCCGGATAATACAGGCTGTACCTGCTAAGTTTACAAAGTGGCCGGTTCATTTTGGATAAACGAACAAAAAATCGTATTGGAGTGAGAGAAATCGTAAAAAAATCAAAATCAAATCATCTATCAAATCATTTCTCCAAAAAAAAAACGTAAATAATCAATATTTGTTTTTCAAAATTTAGAAAGCTTTGAGTATTCGAATAATGTTTTAAGATACGATCTTTAATTTGAAGTTACAAGCAATTTTAATATTAAAATTGGATTTATTTTGTACATTTGTAGCTCTTGATCACCTAAGCTTATGTCGATAAGTAACAAATAAGGCCAATTTTAACTTTCAATCTTGTACATAATTCAAGCATGTGCCACACTTCGTCTTTTCGATTGGGAACTCATGTTCGCTCTGCTATAAAAGAAGGGAATCTGAAAATCGCTGTGTCCATGCACGTTCCCACAATCGAGTAACATCACTATGTTTATTTAAACGCAATTCCTCATGCGTGTGATCATCGCCCTCTTAGGTTATGTTCTTAGAGCTTTGTGGGATTTTACTGAGGCTGGAATGTATTTGATGTCCTTGCAGAAACTCCTCCTTTTACGTTATCCACCCACAATCTTTGATTTTACATCGATCCTCTTTATACAATTATACTTTCACTCCCATGGGTCAACAATACCTCACGATCGAAAGTCCGATCGTAATTGTTTCAAACTATACTAATACTAAACAACGCTTTTATTCAGTCTTCTCTTTCATGACAAAAGTCACCATCACTATACGAAATCGAATTAATCAAAAATTACACCTGTGTGATAAATTACATTAAGCATTCAGGTCGACATCGATCACCAAAAATAACGAAGTGAAAACTCTCCAAAAACAAAACAAAACACGAGAAGGGGTCACCAAAAACGCCACACAATGACTTCTTCCAACTTTCTGCACAAAAATTTTATTCGGTTAATTATGAATTTTGTTTTTTAAAAAATAAATATTTTGTTTTTTTTGTTTGTGACTTCGACTATCGTCACAAGATTTAGAGTTAGTCACAAGCCTTGCGAAATTCGTATTCGTTTCGGGTGAAATGTGGTTTCCGCGTTTTATGTGTTATTTAAAAACCTCAAAATTGTGTTGATAAAATACAAAATGGAAACCGGTCCAAATTATTGGGAAATTAATTATCTATTTTTATTGTTTTGCATCTGAGGAGAAGGATATGGAAAAGATCCAGAATGTTAGAGAAGAGCTTGGTATTTTTAATTAAGAACTTGAACGCAATGAAACTGGATTTATTCGGACTTATTTCGTATTTTTTTGTGTGTTTTTGTTTAATTTGTTTTTGTTATGGTTTAGATCCTGTTTTCGGTTATTTATAAGCCGGATGATACTAGATTTTTAGTCATTGTTAAAATCTTGTCGATGTTCTCTTCGTTATATCCAATTGACAATGATAAATACTTTGTTTCGAGTTTTTTTATCTTCGCATTTTTAGTGGAATATGCTTAAACTGATGGCATCGACTGAAGTTCTGACACATCATTATCCTTACTTAGGACTTAGGAATAAAAATCAATTTCCTTTTTACAACAACAAAAACAACAACAACAACCGAAAAAAAGCGGCAATCGATAAAATAACAATTTATATCACTTAAGTTCTTCTGCTGTTGCCTTTTTGCCTAAGAATGTTGACACTCTCTACTTAATGTCCATTTTTTTTGCTTTCTTAAAAATGGATAAAATGGATACAAAACCTCCATAAAAAAGCGAATAAAAGACTGAAATTATTTCTTGAGTCCACAGTTTGCGCACTAAAAATGCCAAACATGCAAAAAGATTCCGTAAATCTTATCGGGCTCCCAGCAACAAATCAAGGAAGACAAAGTCCGTTTCGGGGGGCCTAAAATGCCTGATAGATATCCAAAAGCCAAGGAAAACGATAAAATTATCTTTTGCTCGTCAGACGTGATGTCAATGTCACAAAAATTTTCGTTTTACGATTTCTGAGCACGTCCGAGTGTTTTAGTCATCGATGATAGTGTGCCCGCCAACACCACCACCACCACTCCTCAAGCTGGGCGCACTTTGGAGGGTATTTAAATAAGATCCCAATGCTGGAAAAGATAAAAAAGAGTACCCAGCCCCAGCCCTAGCCCCACCACCATCGTTTTTACCAGTAGTCGGATAAATAATCTTTATTCCACCATTAATGGCTGGCCCGTCGTGTGTCCAGGTGAAGTGATTGACCTCAGTTTATTATTGTCGACTTTCTTCTTTCGTTTCGTCGTTTTTTAATGCTAAAAAAATTTCTCAAAATTCATGCAAAGAAAAACGTAAGATGAGACGCAGAAAGGCAACCCATATCGCCCTTCCGGATTTTTTCCCCGCCGCTACAAGACCGGGAACCTGGCAAATTACGATAATTGCTGGAATTCCTGAACTTTACCTGCGAGCAGACATAATCAACGACACCTACATGCACACCTCTATATCCACAACCACTACACCAGGTAAATAAACGGTGTTCGCGCGGTGCAATAAGGGAAATCCATAGAGGAAGCGAACTAATTTCCGGGGGCTGTCTGACGCGACTCCAGTCGTAGGACTTTAGAAAACGGAAATTTATGCTGATGATGGCGATAATCATAATGACGACCGAGACGACTTGGCGGGACGTACTCGGATACCAAACAGGTATCCGACGCTTCAGGTTAATTAAGGCAATTGGAAAACACTTAATGGACTTAAGCGGTTTGCTGGCTGCCTTTATTTCATTTTTCATCTATCTTACCTTACCTTTACCTGGAATTTTCCCTTTTATTATTATTTTTATTATTATTATTAAGTGAAAATATTTTTTGATTATCACAAAAATGGGAAATGAAAATTAATATTGAAAATTGTGAAATATAAATGTCGTTAGGACATAATTTTTAACTTCCGGCAGACAGCAACGGAAGCTCCTGTCACAGGATATGTTTTAGTGGCGATATGCAAATTAAATTGATGTCCCTACAATATTCGCAGGAAAACGGAAGAGCCAACTTTAATATCTTGTAAAGAGGATTAAGTGGAGTTTGTTGTATACATTGTGTAAAGTTTTAAGCTATAATTGAATACAAAATATATTAAAAATAATTAAAATAGATTCTGGGCTCTTACAGGGCATCTCATATTAATTATTTGTAATAAACCTAATTCTAAAAATGTACTGGAATCTATGTAGCGATTTTCTATTAAGAAAGCCTACATATGTGAAACAATGAAATACATCTTTTTTTATTTTTGTTTTATAATGAGGTGTAAGATCCATGAATGTTATGAACGCCATTCAGACCTATTGTACTTTTAGCATTTCCCATATCTTCTGAAATTATGCTTATCCGTCCTCCTTGGGTCTCTAGAAGTCTCTTATTGCACCGTCTGGATTTAGCTGGTTCTGCTGATTTCGTTTATCCTCTTCTAGTAAGTTAGCCATATAACCCAGTGTTTCCTAAAGTGTGGTAGTCGTACCCCCAGGGGTACAAGAAGAGCTTCGTGGGGGTACGCGTACCACATTGTAGCTGCACCTGGTGCAATAAGCAGTTTAATTTTTTTTTACGATAAAAAAAAAATAGAAAAATAATAAAAAACTTAGTTATTTATTATTAGTTTCGCTGTGCGCTGTCATTCTGTGAAATCCTTCATCCAACCAACTGTAAAACGAGCTCCATGCCCTTCCACTTGATACCCATATCAGTGTATCGGGGAACACAATTGCAAAAATCGGCCGCCATCCTGATCTTTTACAAAATGGTCGAATTGCCAAGCGAGCTATGCGTATATGCAAAATTTGAAGATGGTCGTTTATATTTTCTACTTTTTAGTCTATTATGTCTTCCACCGTTTAGCGTTGCCCTCCATTTAGAATTTGGAACGACGCTACACTACTAATTGTATTCTACCTGTTATAATCTTTCATATAAAATACCCATGTCGGGGGTCGAGGAGCACAAATGCAGAAATTATCCGCCATCTTGAAACCGCCATCTTCATTTTTTTACAAAATGATCAGATTGTATGGTCAAGCAAACGACGCACACACAGCACACTCGCCTCGTTGTTTTGTAGGCTGCCAGGCGGTTCCCTAGTAGGGAAAAGTAACCTTTCTTTTTTTTTTTATGTGACAGACTAGAGGCTTGGGGAAAGTCCCTTTGTACTGTCGACAATCTATTTTTTCGTATAGAGTGAATGTCGAACAGCAGCTCTAGCCGGAAGATAAAGAGAAGAGAAGGAAGTAACTGCCACAACCTAGCCGCGATATTTTATTCCACCTACTCACAACCATTTCGCGACTCTGACATCGGGGCGTCGAGAAAAACTCGCTGGAGTGTTATGCCTCCTGAAACGAGTTGAATCTCATCAACCAACCGATGGCATGCGCTTGGAGGAGCGGGGTAGGACTAGGGAAGGCTATGACAGGGGAATCAGGAATGTAAAGAGGGAAGAAGAAAGAAGGAAAGTTAGGTGGGAAAGGCGAAGGACCGTGGCGCCGCCGGGTTTCGAACCCGGGACCTCTGGGGATAGCAGTCAGGCGCCTTACCTCTAGACTACCGAGGCCCCCTCTTGCTCATTGGGCTACTACAAAGGGTCTAGGCGTCAACCAAGCCAAAACTGAAGTAGTGCTCTTTAAAAAAAGCATAGACTTCCCAATTTTCCTTCTTTAAGACTTTGCAATTAAACACTGCATCTAAAGGAGGATGCGAAATTTCTAGGTCTCGTACTCGATAGGAAACTAACGTGGAGACCGAATCTTTTAGAAAGAGCAAATAAGGCCAAAACAGCTCTCTTCTTATGCCAAAGAACGATCGGAGTCAACTGGGGCCTTAAACCCCGCATCGTCCACTGGCTCTATACAGCTGTAATCAGACCTATACTTATCGGTATGGTGGACTGCATTACAGAAGATTACGTATCGTAAGATACTGGTAAGAGTCCAAAGAACAGCTGAGCTGTGTATCAGTGGTCCAATGAGAAGCAACCCTACAGCTGCGCTGGATGTCTTATTGCATTTTACTCCTTTGGACATACACGCTGAGCAAATGACAGCCTAGACGGCTGCCAGGACAAAGGCTTCTCTTGGATGGACTCCATACTCATATGGCCACTCATCCATTCTTAGGAAGTTCACCATCGCTGCGAACAACCTAGACTATACTACACATACGTAGACCTTGGAGAAAGGTTTCAATACCATCATTCCGGCCAGAGATGACTGGACAGATGGTGTTATCCCAACTGGGTCATTATGTATCTTCACAGATGGCTCAAAAATTGGGAACAGTGTAGGCTCTGGTATTTTTTCCGAGGCATTAAATATCTTCGTCTACCCGACCACTGCAGCGTCTTCCAAGCGGAAGTAACTGCGATCTGGGAGGCTCTCGAATGGCTGAAGATAAATAATAAATCTCATAAGAATATATGTATTCTATCGGATAGCCAAGCGGCCCTCAAGGCTCTTAATTCTGTCGTCACAACATCCACGACTCTTCTGAACTGCCGCAGGTCTCTGTGTGAGACTGCCACTCAGTTTGATATAACACTGTGTTGGGTTCCTGGACACAGTGGGATTAGCGGAAACTGTAGGGCAGATGAGCTTGCTATACAGGGAACCGAAGTGGAAAGGACACCCCACTTACCCCGAATGGGAAAGCCCTTAGCCACCTATAAACTAGCTGTGAGAAAAATCAACTTAGCTCGAGCTGGGCTGAGATGGATCACAGCAGCTGTTTGTCGCACTCTTCATTCAATGTATCCAACTTTGGACGCAAAGCGTTAAAAAATCTCTTGTTCAGTTGAACAAAAAGGAGATAAGCCATGTGGTGAAGGTGCTGACTGGTCACTGTCCCTTCGGCCCACACGCCGAAAGATTAGGACTTTCCCACAACGACTTATGCAGAAGTTGTGGCAATGAAGAAGAGGAAGAAACTGTCTCCCATGTTCTCTGCACATGTCCCGCCCTAGCAAGGAAAAGAGGGACCTTCCTTGGCTCACCTTTCCTTGATGGATTGAGCGAGCTGCAAAATATTGGTGTCTCTAGACTCTGTCGCTTCATCAAAAGCTCAAAATGGCTTGAAATGGCCTGAACTATGTCCCAACACTAGAATGGCATCACAATGGGCCCAACAGCGTGCCTAGGTAGGCTCCCTGGTGGGGGCAGCCATTTCAACCTAACCTAACTTAACCTTCCAGAGTCGATTCCGTGCGTTATCCTTCGAATGTGTAATGTCTACTTTCTAGATCGAAACATTCCTTCGATTAACATTGCTAGGTCCTAGGGTCGAAGGCATAACGTCAATCTTTTGCATTATAATTCTTTCCAATATTAAGGCATCTATCCTCGATAATGAGCAAAGGAGAAAATGTGAATGTTTTTTATGCATGACACTTTGGATTACCATTTCTTCCTATAGTTACCGGTTTACATAACTTCTATTTTCTACAAGAAATACTGCATTCTGAATTTGTCTACTGGGAACGATACTCGCACACATACTTACAGAGTACCGCATTTTCTTAGGTGACGATTTCTACCAAGTCACTCTACCCGCATGCCGCGTGAAGTAACTTCGTTACAAAAATTACTGAAAAAGTTTAATTTCCAACTTCACTAACAACCACTAGCTAGAAGTATTTTAAAGCTGGTGAGGAAAATTTTTTCCGGCGTCAGTTTTTTCCCATCATTAATATCTCAAAAAATCAACCCAGAAGTCTAGAAAATTAATTTCAGTGCGACCGCATTTCACCCTACCTTAGATGCTTCCCATTTTTCTGCCTATAATAGCAACGCGATCAAGGGAGGAACATTTGACACATGCAACAAAAGTAATCGAACGTTTGAAATGATTATGGACTCACGATCAAGTTGAGTAAATGCCACTGGGGTAAAGAGGAGGTTGAATACCTTGGTTATAAAGAAGAAGGGATAAGACCACTAGAACACCGAGTGCGACCGGTAATGCAATTCCCAAGCCTCAAACAGGAACTAAGGAAATCCTTAGGTATCTTCTTCTTCTTCTTTAAAGGCTCTGCA
This sequence comes from Thereva unica, assembly GCA_949987705.1. Taxonomy (NCBI): domain Eukaryota; kingdom Metazoa; phylum Arthropoda; class Insecta; order Diptera; family Therevidae; genus Thereva; species Thereva unica. Next base: position 85,443,598 of record OX465284.1, read on the forward strand.
ACCAGGATCTGGGCTTGGCCTCTCGCAACAGATGTGTCGTTCACTGTAAAGGCGGTGCAGCTCCACACTTCAAAACACTAGAGGTTGACCCACATTCCGTCACATCCCCCGCTACAAAACCAAAACAACTCCAGAAGTGCACTATAAAGTGTACTTCTGAACCCGCCGCACACCCGCAGCGAAGGGAATGACCAAATGCGACTCCAAAGCAAATCAACCTCCAATACTGTAAAATACAGAGCTACATCACTCCTACATTGAACGACACAAGTGTTGCTCGTTCCGAAATAATTCTTTTTTCCGGGTGAGTTTATTAGCCTCACGCCAACCCTAGTCGGGAGGGACTCGCCTGATCCTATTAGCCTATCCTCTCTCATAGTTACCAGTGGCCACCTCTAGGAAGTTATGATCGCACTTCAGATTTCAAACAAAAAATTCAAATTGTTAAGATATTGTATACCAAAGATATATATGTACATACTTACATATGAATAGTATAGATGGAGTGTTAAGAGTGATCTTAGTCCTCAAGCGTGAATACATGAGACGCAAGGGGAATGCCTTGGCGATCATCTTGGTAGGCCCCAAATCTATTCGAAATTTAGTGGATAAAATTTTATAATTTTTTTAGAAAAAACATAGAAAACTATTTTTTTCCATTTTATCAACTTATTATCAACAAATTATTGAAATAAAAACCGAAACTCAAGCACAAGAGAAGAAAGTGGAGCCTACTTGCAAAGCTCCCACTTGGCTTAACAGCCACCCGATTACTTTCCTTCTATAAAGTATTCATTAATCTGAGATTTCATGTTACGTCTTTTTGCGTATTTCTTTTTTTCCATAATTCATTGTTATTTACTTGTTAAAAAAGCTGAAATGAGTAAAATAATTTACTCTTTTCCATAGACGCAAACCGTCGAAAATCAATTTAGTAGCTTGAAATAAGTTTTCCATTCAAATTGACGCTTGAATTGTTATTTTGGCACAGGGCCTTAAATTAGATTTCATACAATTTTCTTAATCTTAAACGCACTAAAATTAATTTATTTTATTTTGTATATAACGTAAAAATAGAAAACACTTTTTTTTAAGTACTTAAATTTATTACGAAATTTTAATGATATTTACTTAGCATTCAAGAGATATTTGCAAAATACTGATTTTACAAATTGGCGACAAACATGAAGAGATGTAATTGCCTTGGCAGTTACTCTCTCAATTTGAGATTATGCCTAGCTTTTGATCCAGGATTATGCCTAGATATTTAGCCTCCTTTGAGAAAACTATTTCTTTGCCGTCCAAAGAGAGAGCTTTTAAATTTAGCTTCCTTCTATAAGTAAATGGTACGATGACAGTTTTTTGTGGGTTAATACCGAGGTTCTTGCTACGGCACCAACTATGCACATGTGACAGAGCAGCTTGCATGAGGAGGAGATGCTGATGGGTCGATAGGATTTTGCTTCCCTATATGATCTTCTCCCCGATTTAGGGATAAAGACTACCCTAGCCTCTCTCCAACACCTTGGAATATGGGTCAGCTCCAAACCTCTCTGAAGGAGAGCTGGGAAGATGTGGTCCTTTCCAGCAGCCTTGAAGGGACTGAAGGTGCCAATGGCCCACTCAATCTTACCGGCAGTGAAAATCCTGTTTGCCAGGCCTTTGTTCCTATTATAGGACCGGTGGGCAAGTACTACCTCCGATTCAATGTTAGGTTCAAAGGCCAATCCAGGGTTAATTACCTGAGAGCCGGGGAAATGAGTGCTCATTAATAGCTCCATGGTATCCCTGGTGTTCTCCGTAAAGGACCCTTCAGAAGTCTTGAGAGAGACAATGCCATTGGAGTGATCCTTAGACAGAACTTTGTGTAACCTCCTGGAGGCTGGAAGCTTGTCTATTTCTTCGCAGAAGGCTCTCCAAGACCTTCGTTTGGATCTTCTCAAATCTTTGTTATAATTGGTAAGGGCTTTCTTGTATGGGTCCCAGTTGCCCGAGACCTTAGCCCTATTAAATAGTTTTCTAACTTCTCTCCTTTGCCTGCAGAGATCATTGTTCCACCACGAAACCTTTCGGTTGGTGCTTCGAGGTTTCGCAGGGCAGCTACTTTCGAAGGCTGCGATGATCGTTTCTTGCAGATCGGTAGAGACAAGGTCGAGATCGGCCTCATGCTGCAGTATATTTTGACTAGGTATAAAAAACCTGGGTGCACCTGCAGTACCGGCTTTAGGAAGGGGCGAACCCGGGCGATCGCCCCAGGGCGCCATATCTCAGAGGACTCCACCACGATCCAGTCATGTGTACATTTATTTAGTTGTTAAATGATAACAGCTCCACAATACAAGACACAACTCCAGATATGCACAGGAGGTAAACAAAGCTTGTGTTTGAGAAAAAGGAAAAAGACAGAAGGCAAGGGCGCTTTATTATACGTTCTTTCGCAACTATTGTCTTCAGTTTCTACCAATAAACCAGTGCTGGGCAATAGTAGCTCATGAGAGCCACACGAGCTTCCCTAGAAGTTGTAGAGCGCTCCAATCCTGCTTTTGAGTTCAAGTAGGAGATGTATAAGTCCCTCTCTTGCTCTCTCTTTTCTTCTTCGACTGTGACAAAGGGAAGAAAACAATCCTCATGTCCCCAAGAAATTTGATAAGTTGGTATAAATAATCTCGACATCAATAAATGTCATGGTTCTAACAACCTGCCTCCTTGCTTGTTGCAGGGCTGTTCAAAACAAATTTTGGTTTTCCTCCATCTTATCTTCAAAAAGCCGTTATCGACAGGAAAGTTCCCTAGGATATGCAAAAAATCCTATTTCACTCCAATCCACAAAACTTCTAATAAGCATTCGGTGGAAAACTTTACAGGGATATTGCCATCTTATCAACCAATACTAAACTTCTCAAGAAACTTGTTTACGACAAGATTGCTCCTCTAATCGATCCATGTTTTATTGAACAGCAACATGGTTTCAGAAAGGAACGATCGACTATGGTCGACGTGGTATGGAGAACGGTCATCAAATAGATATGCTTTATACTGACTCCAGCAAAGCCTTTGATCGTGTTGATCTCCATATTTGAAGTAAAACACTAATAAAATTTGGAGTATAAGGTCCTGCTCTAGAATTGAAATCATACAACAGAACTCAGGTTGTCAAATTTCAAAGATTTCTGTCCAAAGAAGTCGAAGTAACTTCTGGGGTCCCTCAATGTAGCCTTCTGGGACCTATGTTATTCAATATATTTAGACCTGTCAGAAAAGCTAGAGGATATTTCGAATCTCTAATATTGCTGCCAGAACCAAGAAGCATCTTGGCTTTATAAAGAGAATTTAATAAGACTCGGTATACAAAAACTCTTTTCTGTCTCTTTTCTGCTCGTCCGCCCAATCCTGGAATATGCGTGCCAGATCTGGGACCCTATGTAATCGACCGAGTAAGTAGCAGTATCTTGAAATCAGTATAGAAGAATTTCTCCTCTTCGCTTTTAGAAATCTACAAGAATCGCGCGATTTTTTCCACAAATACCCGGACCGACTCAAGAAGTTTTGTGCTTACAACATCTGTGGAAAGTACCTAACTTTGGACAACGATAACGTTAAGGTGCAGTTCCTGTCTGATCTTCGAGCGGTTAAATAACAAAACTTCAAACACGCACCACACACCTCCCAATAACCAAACCGATGACTGGCGAGCTAGTTTCTCTTGTGCATCGATAGTAGCTGCGTTCCTTTTCTGCTATTTTTTACACTTGCGTACTAGCAACTACACTTGCTCTTATAAACGAGTAGATATCACTTGCAATTACGCAATTGAAATCCGCTAGGGGGAAAGCGGCCATTTCGAGTCTATTGTGAATTATTTTCACTTACGCCATTGCCCGCTAGATGACTTTTATTTGTGTCGAGCTGATTTACTCATATAAAAACGACCATAAATAAAACTTCAGTCGTATAATTATCAAAAATTATTATCTTTCGTTTTACTTTAGAAATTATCGCATTAATTTCTCCATTGTGTCACAAATTCTTCTTTTAAGAATTTTTTATTTGTAAAGTTTAAAGTAACGTCAAAAATTTCAAGTGAGATTTTACTTAAATCAGAAAATTTTGCGTTCCTTTTCTGCTCTGCTCACAAGTACTAAATAGTAGAAAAGGAACGCAGCTAGTATAATAATTCAAAGGACGATTGTACATAGCGAAAATTATCAAGTACCCATTCAACAATACGCATAAAAATATCTCGCACGGGGCGCCAAAAAACCTAAAACCGGCCCTGTACACCTGTGTTTAAGGGTCGACTGCTAATTCCTATCGGTACTAACTGTTTCATGAATGCAATAAATTGACTGAAAGCGTCCAAATGACCAAGATCATACCAAGACATTAGTAGGACATTATTTTTGAGGTGCGACATTTAAAAAATTGAAGTCTCACATGTAGAGTTGAGCCGGACTTACACGAGTCAGTACATTTGTCCCTTACATGATGGTAAATGCACTGAGGCCTCAATTTTTTTAAATTTCCCGCTTCAAAAATTATGTCCTACTGGTATATAGCGTGTATCCAGATAAATAAAGAAAGCGAAGCTTGATTGTAAATTACGTAGTGCAGATACATTTGTTACTTTTTTGCAGCAGTAAGATATCCAATTTGAACTGTGGCGAGGTGAGATTGTAAACGCGAACTGCAGAGGAGAGACATATCTCACTTTTTTGCGGCAGCAAAATACCCAACTTGAAATTAGGCGAGGTGGGATAGCAAAATATATATTATATATATTTTGGAGGTATAGATTTCTTATTTTGTGTAGCAACTTGAACTTTAGTAGAAACTTTTTTATTTATTACGGAACTTTTTTATTAGCATTTTTAAATTCAGGGAATCAAGAGTCTAATTAATCAAGGGCCGGTTTCACAGTGCGAACTTAAGTTTTCCTTAAACTTAAAGTAATTTTTTTCACTTAAGTGTAACTTAAGTCAAATTCGGTTTCACAGTGCAATTTTTTCTTCTTCTTACTATTATATTTGTTTCTTACGGCGGGTGGCACTTCAATATTGTAAATTATGAACTTACAATAGCCGAACTTTACATGTAAAATTTCCTTTTAATCACGTTTTCCTTGAAATGTACTAGAATTAATTGACGTTTGAATTTTCTATGCATTCTGATTTAAGAAAAACTTAAGTCTAGAGAAATTTCCACTTAAGTTACACTTTAAGTAAATTTTAAGTGGCAACTGTGAAACAGCCATCCATACTTAAGTGTAACTTAAGTTAATTTTTTATGCTTAAGTTCGCACTGTGAAACCGGCCCTAACTAATTCTTTTCAATTACTTGATGCAAGTCAGCTATGTTTTTGGTACAAAGCCTTTTGCACTCAAGTAATATACTCACCTACATACTCGTTTAATGCATATTATAATTCACCTTGTAAAAAATTTCTTCATTGGTGTTTTTTTTTGCATTTGCTTGGTTTTGGCATTACAATAGCACCTCGCCTCATTTTTGAAGTATGACATTGTACTGGCTCAAAAGAGAAAAGAGGCACCTCTTACAAACTCATTTTAAAATCCTGTTCTACCCAACACTAGCTGAAGACTATATTATTTTCTCCAGGTTGAGGAGAGAATATAATTACCTGCATAGATTTCTTTTCAACCAATATATTGTATCAATTGAAGCAAATATTAAAGTGAACGCAAAGGCCTTTTGGTCCTTTCTGGATACCAAGCGCTCTTCACCAACAATACCTCTGGCCATGAATTATAATGACGTGTCATCTGTCAATCTAGAGCAGTGATTCCCAAAGTGGGTTCCGCGGAACCTTAGGGTTCCACGAAAAAATTTTAGGGTTCCGTGTCACCAGCGCCAAAGCGCAAATAAATTTGCAGACAGACCGGCGCTGCGCTGGCCGTTTAACGCGTTCTTGCTAATCAGAAAGTGCGAGCGGCCCTTCTTGCTTGAAATTTGGTCTACGTCACGCCGCGTAACAATTTGGCCGCCATTCCATATTCCCATGTCTAGGAGGTTGTGAAGAAATTGCTATTCCACCCTTTTGAGATGAGCGTCATGGACCAAACGATATATTGGGTATACTATATTGCTTATGGTATTCTACTTATTATATTCTTTCATTTGATACCCATGTCGAAGGGGTTGCGAAGAATATTTCAATCCGCCCTCCTGAGACTGCCGCCATGGATCTAAAGGTATATTGAGTATACCATATTGCATTGTCATCGGAGCTGAAGTTGTGTGCAAAATTTCAGGGTGATCGGGTAACCGGAAGTATTCAAAAAAATCGATTGCAAGATATGTACCGGACAAACAGACTGACACGAAAGCGAGCTAATAAAGACGTTTTAAAATATATTAAAGGATAAATATATGCATATATCATATATTATTTTATTTTTTCATCGTTGGGTTCCGCCAAATTTTATACTTTGTAGAAAGGTTCCGTACGAAATAAAGTTTGGGAACCACTGCCATATTGCATTGTCATCGGAGCTGAAGTTGTGTGCAAAATTTCAGGGTGATCGGGTAACCGGAAGTATTCAAAAAAATCGATTGCAAGATATGTACCGGACAAACAGACTGACACGAAAGCGAGCTAATAAAGACGTTTTAAAATATATTAAAGGATAAATATATGCATATATCATATATTATTTTATTTTTTCATCGTTGGGTTCCGCCAAATTTTATACTTTGTAGAAAGGTTCCGTACGAAATAAAGTTTGGGAACCACTGATCTAGAGGAAAGTGTTGAGCTGTTTGCATCTTTTTTTAGCTCTGTCTACAATCGTAATATCAATCACAGCCAACCTGCCTCATTTAGTAATAATTCTCAGATAGACATCTCGGTCTTATCTCTTAGTTTCAACGAAGTACTACAAGGCCTGTGCAATCTGTCTGATGGCGTTTTTTACGGGGATGACTTAATTTGTAATCTCCTTCTAAAAAAATGTGCTATAAATCTGGCTCCCCCGTTGATGATCATTTTTAATTACTCTTTAAAACAAGGCAAATTCCTCGATTGTTGGAAATACTCCTTCATCAAACCACTGCATAAATCCGGTGATCGTGACAACGTTTGTAACTATAGAGGCATCGCCAAACTCTTACCTGTCCCTAAACTATTCGAATCGATTGTAAAGGATGTCATTTACTTTTGTGTTAAGCATACTATTGATGATAGGGAGCATGGTTTTATAAATGGTAAATCTACTGTCACAAACTTGGTTTTATTTAAAAATCATACCATGAGTATTTTAGAGAATGGTGGTCAGGTAGATGCCATCATGACAGATTTCTCGAAAGCGTTTGATAAAGTAAATCATGATCTTCTTGTGCCTATATTAGAAGCATATGGTTTTCATGGCAGTATGCTGCTATGGTTGGATTCATATTTGAGAAATCGTAAACAGGCCGTTTTAATACAGTCTACTGTCTCTTCATGTTTCGAGGTGCCTTCTGGGGTTCCCCAAGGAAGCCACTTAGGGCCTCTTTTATTTATCCTATTTGTAAATTCTGTCTCAACTCTTTTTAAGCATGCTTCTGTACTCCTTTATGCTGACGATATGAAAATTTTCGCCCCCATACGCTCTGAGTCGGACTGTGCTCTACTTCAGGATGAACTAAATGTTTTTCTTGAATGGTCTAAGGGCATTGATCTGGAGCTAAATAAATCCAAATGTAATGCTTTTTCTTATTTTCGCTCAAAAGACCCTATAATCTACCCTTACTCGCTCGAAGGCTGTATACTTGCTCGTCCGGCGACTATTAGAGATCTTGGAGTTTACTTTGACCACAAGTTGGACTCTACGGTCCACATAGAAGTGGCGTGCAATAAAGCCAATCAAATGCTTGGTTTTATTAAGAGAAACGCTGGCGCTTTCAAGGATCCCTTTACATTAAAGAATCTTTACGTTTCCTTGGTCAGATCGGTTCTTGAATATGCATCCGTTGTATGGTCTCGGTCTCCATATACGAAAGTGTATGAAAATCGAATCGAAGCTGTCCAGAAAAATTTCTCGAGATATGCTTTACGCATGTTAAATTGGGCTTCGCAGGTTCCAACTTACAGAGCTAGATGTCAACTTCTTGGACTCCAAACGCTAAAATGCAAACGTATTTTGGCATCTGTTATGTTTGTGCGAGATACTCTTTGTTTTAAAGTTCAGTCTTCTTCTCTTCTCGCTTTGTTCAATATTTATGCACCTGAGACACGCCTTAGATCTAGACCCTTGTTGTTTATACCGACGCACAGAACCATGTATGGGCAGAATGAGCCAGTCTCGAGAGCGGCGTCGTGCTTCAACTATGTTTATGATCATCTTGATCTATCAATGGATAGACACATTTTTAAAGAAACTGCAAAGTTGCAATTGCAGTCTGATCCTTGCGATGGTTCCGCTTGATTGCTCTTTTGCGAAAACTTAAATTAATCTTAAGTTAATTATAAATTCTTTATTTTATATAGAAATCCTTTGTAAAGTTATTGTCTTTAGTCTGTAAGTTTCATACTGTAGACTGTATAAATAAATAAATAAATAAATAATATTGTAATTTTTGGTAGCTAATAGGAGAAATTGCGAGAGGCCAGGACCGTATCACGATTGTAGAGCTTTTATAGAAGAAGAAGAATAGCAGAAGTGTGATGTGCAAATTTAAAAACAGATTTTTTTTACAGAAAAGTTTTTGAATTGCATAATTTTCTATTAAAAACCGGTTTTTAAAAACCAACAAACCCTAATAGAGTCATTTAGTAAGTAATAGTTCTATCATAACCTTCTACTTTTTTGTTTGTTCCACACAACACTTCATTCCCTATGGAACGCACAGTGGGCCGATCGCCAAAAATCTGGCCAAAAATCGAAAAATCAAGTAAGTGATCTGGAATTTCCTCCTCGGGGGTTTTTTGGGTCGCTGATTACGAATTTAATGTCACATCGACAAAAAGTTACCCCCTTCATCCCCTAATCACCACCCCCTTGCATAAAATATCCCTTATTTCATAACGCAATCAAGTTTCATGTTGTGTTCAAGGTTATTTGGGTTGTTGATTCCGAATTTAATGTCACATCGACAGAAAGTTACCCCTTTCATCCCCTAGTCACCACCCCTTGCACTTATTTCATAACACAATTAAGTTTAATGTTGTTTTCAAGGTTTTTGGAGTTGCTGGTTACGAAATAAATGGATCTGAAAAAACTAAAAATCGGTTGAAGATGTCTTGCATAGTCTTTGCTCGTGAGGACTTGCGAGAAAAGTTTTCACGGAATTTTTTAAAGTACTTATTGCACGACTCTTGAGCATCTACAGACATTTGACATATTTGTTTTTTTGTTTTTAGCCTTCTGGGGAGTTTCCTGGCCCCCTTAGAGGCAAGGGGGGATTTTTCTGGTATTTTTTAATAATAGTAGGGACTGTTACGAACATTTTAAGGGGTCATAGTACCCCCTACGACTTGTTTTGGGGCCGTGGGAGGCAAAAGAGAGGATAATTTTAGTGCATTTTTAGTGCATTTTATGATGCACCTACAAATCGATATAATTAGAGCCCCAGGTGAGGTGCAATGACTTTTTTTTGATTAATTATGAATTATTACAATCAAATGAGCTAGTTTTATAATTTAGACATGGGTGGCGTGCATAGGGTGCATATGAGAGGGGAGCAAACTTTCAGGACCTCATCAGTATTTCATTTTTGCTCGTTTCGTTTGACTGACATTTTTTTTTAAACATACTTTAAAAATTTAGGAGCAGCTAGGAGCAGCTAATTTTTTTTTTTATTACAAAGGTAGTCACTCACACTACAATCTCCAATAGGTTTGATAACAGAATTCTACAGAATTATTCAACTTTTTTATAGTTAATCTACATTTTTTTTTAAATTAGCATTGTTTAAAACTTTAATTTTTATAATTTTTTTAATAATAATTATTCAATCGATCAATGTTTCTTAATGCACTATTTTATTCCACTTACCTCCAGGAGTCTGATCCATTTTTATTCACTGGAATGAGTCTTATTTTCGAATTTATATGCTTACTTTTACATTAATACAATTTTGTGAGTAAATGTACCAGATTACTGTTGTGCAAGAAAAGGTATCTTGCAACTGAAATTTCAGATCAGGCAAAGGTTGGTTGAAGCATGTCTATGTATTTTCTGATGGATAAGGTATTACTGCAGCCAACTCAACAAAAAAAAACCAAACTAGAAAAAAAATTTTTTTGACTTTTGGCCAGCTTTTTGGCGATCGGCCCCACTGTGGAACGTAATGCTTCACACAATAAACGCAAATTTAAATTGTTCAAGTACCAAATGCAATTTTAATCTCTAAAAAATTACCTCTCCAGCAAATTCTATTTTTTAATTAATCCAAAAAAAAAAACGATTTTCCGCCAGCTCCCCCCACCATGGATTTATGTATACAATTTTCCGCTAATGCCACTCTCCCGCATCATCCTCCACCATCTTCCGCAAATATCCCTAAACCACGATGATTTTTTGCGCTGTGCAAGTCAATAGCACTCCCGATATCCTGTGGGATTATCCTTCGGGAATCTATCCGTCCATGATAAACGTCATGCAATAAACAATAAATTCGTGGCATAATCGAGTTTGTGCACTGGTCGGAAGTGGATTTGCATCAGGAACAAGTGGTCACACCGCCATAGTAGAAGCGCGGATGGTGGAATGCATTAATATGAAAAGCGCTCCCCCCGCATGCAAAAATATGCGCCCTCGATTCATTTCGCCCCGGCCAACCAGCCCCCCATGCGTTACGTGTGTGTGGGTATATTGCGAGTAACTGGCAGCGGGATGAGTGGCGAAAACAGGGTTAACGCTGACATTTTTCAGGAGATTTTTATGTAGTCACCAGATCCTTGATGTACAGCAGCTAGAAGGGGTGAGGGGGCCCGGCTGCGACAACAATTTGTCAGGAAGTTCAGGGTGCAGAACGGTACGTTGGATTCTTTTTTAAGGGTAGAAAAGCTGGGAGAGAACTGGTCAATAGTCGGCAGCTCTTATTAATGGACACAGGCTATAATTACTCGCGGTAATTTATTACCAGCGATTTGCTTTTAACCCACCACAGCCAGCATTAACTGAAACTGTGTTTGCACCTTCCGCCCGCCGCCGGCCATGGGGGCTATGCTGCGATGCCGGTGAAGGCTATGAGGGTTGTTTTGGACGGGTTCATAATGTTATTTTACAATATTAACAAACACTCTTGAATATTCACTTCCAGTCGGTTAATTCTTATTTTTTTTATTTTCAGATTTTTAATCCGCTGACGGACATATTTTCGCTCGAACAAACCACCTCGGCAGCAGGTTGGTGCATAGTAACAAAATTAGTGATTTTTTAATAAATTTAAAAAAAAGAAAATTTAATAGAAAAAAGTAAAAAAAGTGCAAATTGAAAACGTGGTGAACAGTTGGAGATATTTTTTTAATCTTAATGATATGTACTATAAATTTGATATATTGAATTTTTTGCGTCACTGAAACTGTCCAACGTCCTTCAGTGACCACGGTATATCCTTCGTTTCCGATGACTCCTAGTAAAGGAGGGCGCTCGGAAGTTGCTTTCAGGCGTCCGCGCTCCAAAATGGATCCAGCTGATGGCGACGGATCCAGCTCGAGGACTAAAATTTACCATGGGATTATGGCTTACCATTCGTCGATGTCTAGTTTTAGTGCGATTTTTTGTGTTATCTTAGCCAGCATCGCCTTAAATTATGGATTTAGTACTGTTTCAGCTGAAAGCAGCAGCAGGGGTCCTGGAATTCCGGGTAGTCTAACAACATTAGGTAAGTGCTTGGTTATTATATTTTATATATTTTAATTTAATATAGATTTTGAGATGGATTATCTAATTACTCTTTAACGAGTGAGTGGATAGTTTTTATGTTCGAGAATCGAATTTGAACGATCGTCCAGTACTGTGTTGGAAATATATTGAACGAGATGTGGACCACTGTCCCTGACAAATAAATAAGACGCAAATACATATGAAAGATGGTATCTATATTTTAATTTCTTAATTCCTCATCGCTGTTTCAAATAGCACAATAATTTCTTATAATTCCGGAAGTTTTTGTTCATAAATAAACCCAGCAATTGCCAGTCGACTTTAAGTCCAGGTCCAGAACTACCAGGCATCCTAAGAAGTACATATAAATTTACTTTGTCAAGGAAATGTATGCACTTTGATACCACCTCCAATAGCTATGTGTAATATATTGTTGGATAGGTATCTTTGAGCTGAATATAAGTTACTATGGCGTCAGTTCGAAATCTTTGACCGTTTCGAGTAATACGGCCAGAACTGTACAAAGGTAGACTTGTACATATCACCCTGTATTTTTGTCAACCTATAATCTATTTCTATGAGTAAGGCACCAATGAACGTATCACCTATCTATGATGGTAAAATTGATGGTTCTACCTTCCCAACTTTAGAGTCCAAGTCGTCAAAGTCTAACATAAGGGTTTTTTAACAAAAATATAGACTTCAGCTACTTATTTTTTGGAGAAAGAGAAGCCCATGTCTCAATTAGCCTATCAAAAATATATGTGTAGATTAAGGGGCACGCGCTGAGATAGTTGTATAACATTCTATGGGGCCTACTTTGAAGGTGAAAAAAAAATTTCCGTTCCTCAATTTTTACATAGAATGAGAATACACGAGTGTGGTCTGAAAAGTTTTCGACCTCAACGTGAAGATGGCAGCACTCGTTAATAAAAGCGTTGAGTGAATGTTAATAGAAGCGTTAAGTGAATGTAGATGTGCATCTTTTAACAGCTGCTCACCAAAGTTTCAGCCACTTTTGATGCGTAGTTGTTATTTGACAGTTATTGGAGTGTGTCACTGTGAGTGTTTTTGTGAAAATTAGTACATAATTGCAAGTTTTTTTACGTCCCAAACGTTCAACGTCTTTCCAAGCTCTCACGACCACGTTTAAACTCAGCTGCCTAAAATTTCACTGTGGTGTGCAGATTCACCCTTCATGATTTTCAAATGTGAAATCTCGAAAAAAAATGTGAATATGAAACTCACAACTGAAACCATAGCATTTTTATGCGGTAAACCATGCTAAGGAATCACCTTTTGACCTATCAGTGTGTCATTTGAGTCAGGTCATGGTGCAATGGCTAGTAGTTAACTTTAGTTTGAAGGATAGAAGAGGAGCTCCGCGGTCCTAAAGCAGATGGCGATGGTAAATGGCTGAAACGGAGAAGGGAAGGTTTTATCGAAGACTAGACAGTGCTTCGTTTCACATGCTTTCAATTCAACATGATTTTTGCAGCCGCTATCAAGAATGAATTCGACATGTCAGACCATTTCCATTATGTTGGCCATGAGCAGTCAATTGTGTATCTCTAGCACGTGGTTAGCTTGCATTTGATTTCAATTATCCTCTGGCAGAAAAAGCGAGCTGCGTTATGCACACGCCTATTTAAACCCATTCAGAGTTCTATAAGCGGGTAAGCGCGCTTATCCTTTACTCTATAATCTACCCTGCGTAGTGCACTTATCCGAAAGTGTACTCGAAAAATTAGTAGAGGCTAATCAATAGGCACCAAAGTAGATTTTGCTCGAGAATTTGACCCAGGTCAGAAGGGAGCTATCTGGAAAACATTAGAATAAAGTAAAGTACCGGTAAAGATAGCTACAAAAATGTTAGCTAAGAATACTTAGGCAGTTAAGCGGTTGTTCAATAAAAACAATAATTGGCATGTCCATGATGCCCCGTTTTATCAATACTCCTCTTGCGAATTTTATAACGTTTAGAATGTGCAAATTGTCTCAGTCGACGTGACGAAAGCAGAGAAAATATCCTATAGGATATAGGAGGATGTACAATCGAAGCAGGACTAAGCATAAATGTTCAACAAACAACATCAATGAGAATTAACCCTTTAAATATTAATACGAGATAAATGATAGCAAATGTGAGACCTACATAGCTCATAAACCGGACGGATATAAACGAAATACAAGTTTTGCGTTAAAAAAAATTGGCCCAGAAAAATAACAAACTCTGAATTATGGAACTTGAACAACAAGAATTTGTAATTAAACAGACCAAGAAAAAAAAATGATTTTGGATAGGGCTTTGCAAAGTAGTAAAGTGTTGGTAGACCTGAACAAACCAGTGGAGAAAAGTGATGAATGAATTTGAAAATGTTGGAGACAAAATTATTTAAAATTAAAAGAATGGCTGAAAACAGAGAACGCCCTATCACAAGATAGTAATAATACTTCTTTTCTTTATTGTTTTTTACCTTGCTTTCCCCAAGGTGAAAAGGTTCATTTTGGAATATCAGTTTCCATGTTTAATCAATTCTTCTTCAAGTTTCAATATGTAAATAGTAAATTAGCTTCAAATTTAGTTTACTTTAATAATTTCATTATCTTATGGTCTTTATTATAAAAACTTTATTGGGGCGAGCTTTGAAGTGACTCACTATAGCCTTTTACATTCATGTTTCTATTCTGCGATTTTTCTTTTCCTTATGATACTTCAAGATCGGTAAATATAGGGCTCTGCTGCTAAAAATTCCGATGTCCTAATGAAATCCTGAAAAGTACCCTAAGTTTCACCTGGTGAAATTCGATTATCTCAAAGACGATGTATTTAGATATTATAAAAGTTTAATCCAATTAAAAATTCTCTACAAGAAAATTCCATATAATATAAGAGTATTATTGCTGAGTCGTAGCGGCACCACCTCACAATATTTTTTCATGATTGATATAGAGCTCGTCTTTTATAATACAAACAAATTCATAAAAGCAAAACAAACACAGGTTGTTATCTGAGACTCCTATTACAGCTGTAATAAAATTTTCGCGTTTCAAAAATACAAATGTATCAGTCTGGCAATTTTATTTGGACTTATGTTTGGAATGGTCAGTGCCAAACATTGTGTCTGTAAATATTTATAGGATTTCGCTGCTTGTGAACAATCTCTATCTCACGATTTGCATTATCCCGTGGCTGCAATTTGCCGTTGTCGCGTATTAATTTCAACTGGTCTTCCGGATCGTGGTGCACCTTTCACGTTGAAATTACCAGAACGAAGTTTCTTAAAACGACTTTCATGGGTTTGTATCAGGCTTTTCTACATAATGAAAATAAAATGATAAAATTATATCCATTTGCAATTGAGGACAACTGAATTATGATGTTTTTAAAAGAAGTGAACAATAGGTGTTAATTAATCGGCATTGGATTTGTTTTCTGGTATCACCTCCCCAAATGATAGAAGGTCTTGTAGAAGAGATAAAATTATGCTTGATGGGAGTGACCAAGAACCAAGAGACGTAGCGAAGGAAAGTCAACCGCTGGGGCTTACGAAAACTATCAACGTTTCCTAAATAGCCTCGCTATTTCTTACGAACTGACGAACCTTGCGGGGTGAAAAGCTAGTTGAATATTAGGGTATCTCCATACCTTTTCCATTCCAAAATTCTAATTTATTATTATTATCGTGAATTCGTAGGAGTGAAACGGTGGTGTGGCACGTGGAGCGATTGAACAAACTCTAATGAACTTAATGAAGACAAGTCTTGATCTCGCTTGTGGCCGTAGAAAAACTGTAGGTTATTTATTTATTTTTACAAATTCTTACGCCTTTACGTCGCACTGTTAGATATGTCAAACTCAATTGTTAAATGAAGATATGTTTCATTTCATAATGTTCCTCGTAACTCCGTCACTCGCCAACGAGAATACCACATTCGAAAACGAAAATAAGGCTGAAAAAATTTAAAAAAAAAAAAACCGACTTCAAAACTACATATACCTATGCATGCATATGTACAAACTTAAACTAAAAAGTAAAAAATAATATTTTAATTACCTCAAAGCAAGAGCCTTAAAGGACAGTTAAAAAAATTATTGATATTTATATATGTATGTATCTATTTAATATTTTTAAAAAGTTCATTTTGGAGTCGGTGCCAGCGAAAGAACAATTACGTTTATACATACCCTGAAAGCTTGGGTGCAAAAGAAAACTTACGTTAATACATACCTTTGGCTGGCACCGACTCCAAAATGAACTTTTTAAAAATATTAAATAGATACATACATATATAAATATCAATAATTTTTTTAACTGTCCTTTAAGGCTCTTGCTTTGAGGTAATTAAAATATTATTTTTTACTTTTTAGTTTAAGTTTGTACATATGCATGCATAGGTATATGTAGTTTTGAAGTCGGTTTTTTTTTTTTTTAAATTTTTTATTTTTTACTTTTTAGTTTAAGTTTGTTTACAAAATTGTATTCTACTCGTCATACCCTTTCATTTGATATCCATGAAGGGGGTCGGGAAACAAAATTGCAAAATTCGGCCGCCATCTTGGAACCGACCGCCATTTTTTTACAAAATTTATATGGGACCACCTCTGAGGTATAACGTACCAAACAAAAAAAGAATCATCAAAATCGATTCATAATTGGCGGAGTAATCGCGTAACATACATAGAAAAAAAAAAAAAAACATACATTCGAATTGATAACCTCCTCTTTTTTGAAGTCGGTTAAAAATATGGATTAGTCATGTCGAACGTGGTTTGGAAAGGAAGCCGCAAAAGATAGTGCTGGGAAAGTACCGGTAGGAACAGAAGGACTAGGACGACCTAAGAAAATATATATAGAGGGCGTCGAGGAAACTGGAAAAGACGGACCAAAAATTGACAATCATGGGGGCAAACGATGGAGGAAGCCAAGGCCAACAATAGGCTGTGAAGCTCCTGATGATGATGAAAACTCAGTAGGCAGGAGTATCCTGGAGCTTCAATTGCTTCATTTCACGGTAAGACTCAGTTTTTTCTTGGCCATATTTTAAGCTACTTTTTCACTCAGATCCGACTATCGGTTTAGACTGAAAAATCGATCCGATAGTCGGAGGAAAGGGCGTGGCAACATCCAATTGCATTTATCAAAGCTTTTAATCCATTTATGAACTTGTAAACTCAGTAAACTTGATCCGATAGTCGGAGGAAAGGGAGTGGAATTTATGGAATTTCACGGAATGTTCCAGCATTTTCTTAGGCGTGTTTAGGCTACTTTTTCATTCTGCTTCGACTATTTGCATCTGGTCCACCGACAGACCAGAAATCAATATATTTATGTAGAAATAGTGTCCCTGGCATAACCTATGTAGTTGTATATTTCACAGAATTCCATCAGTCTTTTTATATTACATACATATGTACATATATATTTGTTGTTCTGCTTAGTCCATGGTGCTCGCTGTAAGAATAGAGTGATTCTACACGAGGGTACACCTGACATGACAAGAGTCAGCTACAGAGCTGGTTTATGGAGAAGAGGTTGAGAGAGGGCGAAGGAAATTGTCTCCATTCCATCGTACTTTCTCATTCTCTTCTCCATAAACCGCCTTTGCCGCCGACTATTGTCGTGTCATGTGTACGTTCGTGTGGAATCAGCCATAGTAGTGCTAAAAGTATTTTATTTTTATTTAACGAAGCCTCAAATAACAGGATGTTGGAAAAGCTAAAAGGTCACTCTTATCCAGTATTTCTGCAGTTAAATATCTCAGCAACTAGTTAAGATAGAGGATTTCTGAACTTTAAACCAAAGCCAAAAAGTTAATAGATTCCGAAAATAAAAAAATTTACAAACATACATAATAACCGTTATTTTATGCAATATTTCAAAACACATTATTCAAACTGCTATCATAAATCTTGAAAGATCTTACCTAAATTCCTCAAAAAAAAAAAATTGTAATAATAAAGCCTCCAATATAAACAGTAATAAAAAATTCCAGCATAAATCACAACAAATTCCTACACACGCAGTTCTTGGGTCTTATATACATAGGAGATGTGGCCGCTAAGAATCCTCCCATTGGGGAGCGCTAAAGAAAAGTGCAGTTTTAAAGGCCCAGAACAGGCTCTCTCTCTCGGTGCTCCACCGCGCATAAAAACGAGTCTGTCGTGTCCAGCAAAGAATTTGTGTCATTTAAGCGCGACCGACGACGACCACGAGACTGACCACTTTCTACTACGTACCCAGTCCCTTCGCTCCCCCCACCCCGGTGACATCTGCGGCCCCACCGGCCACCCTATTAAGGCAATTGCTCTGTCGCTGTTTCTTTAAGTTTTATTAAAGACGTTTAAAATAAAGTAAGCGGAAGTAGCATATAAGTAATCGGAATGTATGCTTCGGTCATTCACTAGGTCTAATGGCCAATCAACGATCGTTTGCGCAATCTTGCACAATAATGTTTTTGACTAGTCAAAATACTACTCTAGTAAGCCAAGACCCCCACCCCCGCCCCCCAGGTGGTGATTTCACGGTGCTTTTTGATTAAAATCTTGAACGTTTCTTAAGCTGCCAGGTTCTCTCTACTTCCTTTGCACAGGTAGGTATCGGGGCGGTATACCTGTGTATTTTGGTGGTGCTCCTTGCTAAATTAACCGACCGCCGAGAGTAATTAATAGACGACATTACTCTACTGGAAATTACTTGCAAATGGTGCCGTTTTGGATATTTCTTTCCTTTTTTATAATTTTTTCACTTTTTTCTGATTTATGGCTTAATTAAGTGGTCTTAATTAGTGGAGTGGGCAGGAGCAATTCGTTTTTTTATGCTTTCAAGAAATAAGAGAAAATGAGTTGAGACGAAACTTGTTAAGTTCGCTCTCGCAAGATGAAAACTTCGTCTGGAGACTTTGTTGTCGTCGTCGGTTAAGGTTGAACGAATTCATTAGGAAATGGACGTTTCCTGTTGACTTTGAAATTAAGAAATAAATAATAAAAATAAAAGAAATACTTTAAAAAAGTTTACGACATTTATTTATTGGTGCCCATTACGACACTCTTTCTTCATTCCCAACTCTCTCACAACAAAAATAATAAAATAAAATAAAAAATAAAAAAAGTTCACCTGAACAATAAATTTCACAAAGTTTTGATTTGAAAGGTGGGAATCGCGGTTTTGTACTAAGATTGATTGTGTTCCATTCCATTTATAAATCATGCATAGATGACATTTTCCACGGATGTTATTCTGTCTCTTTCTTTCCCATCGCGTGTGTATGGTGTACAAACCAGCGCTCTGACATACCACACATCTTACCTAACCAACTCCGGTTCTATGCACCGGTAACCAGCGATCGTACCTGCACCAAAGTGGTACATGTCGTGCCTGCACAATGCGACAAACAATCTTTCGTCGAATTAGGCATAATCTAAACAACAAGTACCTCATACACTAATACTATCACAATTCAACTCACCTGTGCGCACCTTGAACGCTCGCTCGTATCTTTGACGATATTTTTGCGTAAGTGGGAATTTTTAGTAATTCTATTTAGTTTTTTTGCATCATCATCGTTCGCCCTGTTCTATGGAAACTGCCGTGCAAAACCAATCATCAGTCGTCATGTCATGATGGATAAACTGAAACAGCGCGATCGCTACAAAGCCCGAACCAATACATTCGACTGCGCCAGTTCATGCCGCCGCGACACCCTGCCCCCGCAATTGTTGGCTCGGAGCACGTTTCCAGTTTTACCTGTGGCTCTTGCTTTTTCATCGCTAGTTCATCTACCGGTTGATAACGACTAAATAATTAAACCGGTCGGTGCCTGGTACGGCGATCTCCAAAGCTAAGCCAGGCCAGCCATAGAATCACCGCAGCACCGCCGCCGCCGCCGCAGCGATTTGTTGCTGCATTCAGTCAGCATTGGAGGAGCTCGCTCGGGCTGTGCTGTGAGCCTTCAAGTAGTCATCAGCACACAGTAGTCTGCGTCAGCCACGGCATAGAGTAAGCTTCAACGTGGAGCCGTTCTTAAGGTGGCTCAGCTGCGACCTCTTAAGACACACGGCAAGACGAGGCGAAGGAAGTGGAGCTACAGACCGACTTATGACGGCTCTCGTGTTCTATGCTAGCTGCGCGATCATCAGATCATTCAGGAACGATAGTGCGGGTCCGGCACCTATTGGTATTCCGCGAGGGGCCACTCACTTCAATCGATTCTGTGTGCGATTCAGGCCTTGCAGCAGCACGTCTCTTAAGACGAGTTTCTTCAAGACCCACTGGATGGGGGCCAGGGAATGCATATCGTCATCGCATAGAACCCACTTGCTGTAGTAAGGCGAGCACGATCCGGGGGTATGCGGTTTTGTTTAGGCGGGAGGTAATTTCATTCGCCATTGTAACGATATTGAGACTTCCTGATTGCGTTACAAGTTGACAATGGCCGATTGGGCTGCTTAATATTAGTATAAAAGTCACGGGTTGATGAACGTCAAGAACTTTTGAGTAATGCCTCGGGATACTTATTTTTCGTTCTGTTTTTCTTTTCTGGATTAACAAAATAATTTGTTTTCCTTCTTTATTTTTTCATAACCAACACCACGAATTTCGGTGTGAAATCTTGAGCCCTCCTCCAGGGACTTATATGGGAAAAACTTGACCCACAAAAAACGAAATTATGAAAAATGAAAGATCAACAACGTAGCATTGAAAACCACTTTAGACCATAATCAAAAATGTTTAGGGCAACAATTTTTTCGTGATTTTTTATTAATAAGGAAAAGATTCGAAATTTATGCCGCATATTTATTATTAAATGACTTCACAAAACGAGGAAGTGATATTATGACTGTGGTAATTGTACGTTTCTTTTGATCGCGTGTGTATTATTGTCTTTTATTCACGATCATTATTCTCGAGATTGAATGAAGCGATTTTATTTAAATTATATGCAGGTAACGAAATAATAGAGATGAATACTGCAGATAAAACTATTTATTTTGAGTTTTATTTCAATAGTATTGCATTTGAAAATTAAGAAATACTCTAATCGATATTGAATTTGTGTTGTCAATACTATATTCATAAATATATCATAAATATTTTGGGTTGGAACGATTGTTGCACTTAAAAAATTTCCACGAAAAAATTTCATTTGTTTATAATTAATTATTGCGAATATGGTTGACAAAATTAGTAGCAACATTTTTTGGTGTGAAAGTTTCAGCATGCGCAGAAAGACGATCAGTTGAAATCGGTAGGCTTAAAGTGAAGGCACTGAAAGTGAAAAATTCTTTCAAAACGTGTACTACTCACAGAAACCGGGCTGGCATCTTTAAACTCGATGTTTAGGTTTGAGTTGAACTGAAATTAATTTATTTGAATAGTAACACTATGATGTTTCTAGTGTCGAACTCTAATATGACCACTAAAACACCAACCTTAATAGAAGGGTAATAGTTGAAACTGATTGATCTTATTCTAATGTTGATAAGACAGTTTACATCACGTCATCAGAAGAACTGCAGAAATTTTTTAACATTTTTCTTAGGAGCTTTACTTTTTTAAGCATTTTAAAGAACCCAAATCCACGAGAACGTATTACACACCCCGCACATACACGGCCAGTCCCATCGGATCGCGTTGGGCCCGTATGGGTAGTCAAACAAACACAGTCTTCCCCTCCTCCGAAACTAGTAAGTTGATATTTTACCTAAAATGGAAAGTAGGAAAGACTTCATTGTGAATCAGAAGATGGACCTATGGTATACAGAACAGCATGCGGAGCTCCGCAGGGATCTGTACTGGACCTTGTCCTGGGGATCACAATGTATAATGATGTGATGAGGCTACGCCTCCCAAAAACAGGAGTTGCGATCGGGTGACAAAGGGTAGTGCTCGTAATATGACGGCTCCATGTGATGGAATTATAGATGAACCAAGTGATCTGAGAGATTAGGCCCGCAGGAATAGGAATAGACATCAGCGTCTTCATACTTTCGCTCCCGGTCAAGCTCCATTGAAGTCACACTCCGATACCGATCAATCAAAAAGAATATGCTATCGGTCCAGTTTCATGCTAGTCTCGGTCCAGTGAAATATTTTAATTTAAAGACAATTTAGTACCGAGATTGGTATGTGACTGGACAAAGAACGACCGAGACGCATGAGACTTGATCGGGTACGGCACGAATAGTGTGGAGCGGGCCTAAAAGCAAATGTCTGATGCTTGTTGAGCACTGTAGAAAGCACTGACGAAAACTAGTGTCCGCAAGGATCATGGCATGGGATCAGATCATTCAGTCACTAGCTGCCCTAAGGTGCCTTGCAGGGATGATCGACCACAGGCTATTTTATAGCACACTTGGTAGCCTCCGCTATTTCTCCATCACTCCGAAGTTTGTTGTCTAACGAGGGAGCTCCGGATCGAGTCATCGCCTTCTGATGGCAAGGGTCATTAGTTGAATCCTGCTATACGCAGTGCCAGTAATAGCAGCAGCGTTGAATAGGACGGCTAACAGTAGAAAGTATAGGGTGCATACAGACTAAACGGATACACGACAGAGCGGATTCAGCGTGAGTGATAGTAGGGATGATCCCAATAAACATACTGGCGGGAGAAGGCAGGCCTACATATCTATGATCTACGGTATGTTTTTTAAGGAGTGAGGAGGCAACCCACATGGTGAACACCGCGGCCAAATGAGGCCTATTGTCTACGTACACCATTATCGGAACAGACTATCAGCCTTCTGGATGAAAGTGTCGTCGCCTTCCATGCAGAGTCGGCATTCTGTTTCTTAAGATAATCAGAATCCGATAACCCACCAGCAGCCTTAGTTCCCCTAGTTTAAAGTGATAGTGCCCCTTAAGTCAAAGGGTCTTATAAGATCTTTTGCCTCTCTAAAACCTGGGGCTGACTCCCAATAGGCTAGGTTTAGTCCCATAATCCACTCCTTTACCATTGACTTTGAGGTGGACCAAGAGACGACACAGATGGTTTCTGGGACCTGGTTGAGAATGCCTTGATGGCAGCTTGTCTGTCAGAAAAGATTTTAATGTTGGCGCCTTTCAGACCTTTCTAGGGGTTGAGCCAGCGCAGGTCGCAATATATTTCAGTCTGGAAAAAAGGCCACTTACCTTGGAGTTGGGACCTGCGACACCAGCCCCTGTGCCATGTTCCATCTTTGACCCATCGGTAAACCGGTGGAGACGTTTTGGATCCCCAGGAAGAATAAGTTCCTCTCACTCAGAAAGATCCGCGATAATCTCCCTGACTTTCCTTTGGAACACAGTTTACCCACCATGGTCGGATACGCGACAAATGGAAATGCTTGGAGTATTTTTAAGGATATCCATGTGTCCTTTGATTGTATAGGGCCAGTTGGATGTCTCAAGGCCCTTATGGCGGCGGGTTTCCAAATGAAGATATGCAATGGGTTTAATCCAATGATTGCCTCCATCACAGCTGCGATAGAGGTCCGCATAGCTCCAGTAATGGAGAGGCAAGCAAGTCGTTGCAGTTTGGTGCAGTTTATTTATTTTATTTATTTATTTATTTGCCAAACATGGCATACTTAAACCTATTACAGAAGGAGTTGAGGAGGGTCGTAAGCCGTTTTGTCTTCAGCCACCAGACTATAGCGGCGTAAGTGACCACAGGTTTAACGATCGTATGGTACATCCAGCATCTTTTTTTGTGGTGTAAGAGCCCATTTCTTATCCAGAAGCCTTTTGCAGACCTATACGGTCCTTGTGGAGTTGCTGATGACGTAGACCAGTTGAGTGTTTCAATTCAGTCTCTTGTCTAACGTTATTCTCAAATATTTGACTAAGTCTGAGTACTGAACTGTGGTACCCTGAATACATATAGGATCTAGGACCACTTTGTAGCGTTTGGAGAAAGGTACCAGAGCAACCTTATTTGGATTGATTGACAGACCCTCCATGGTACACCATCTTTGAACTTCTCGGAGTGCTGTTTTCATGACTTTTGTAATGATCAAGTCAAACGCGCCTGAAGGAGTGCTGGAAAAATTCCATCTCCTCCCAGGGACTTATAGGTTGAAAAAGGTCACTGCCCATTTAATCATGTCACGGTCGAAGATGTTCCCAGAAAGACTCTAGGAATAAAAGTCTGGGGTGGTCCTATGACTGCACCCAGCATCCAATGCATAAGCGGTCTGACGGATTGGCCTTGGAAAGTTCTCGCTGAACAGGCACTTCAAGGTTTCTTCATGGTTAGAGATGTAGGAGCCATCCTGCATTTTGAGAAGGCCCACTCCGTTGAAGGAGTCTTTGGCAAGTAGCTTTTGGAGTGTAGACGCCTCTGGTAGAGTCTAAAGGCTCACAGTGTTTCCTCCAGCCAATCCTTTTGGAACTTCTCAACTCCTTGTGTTAGGGTGAACCTATATTCATCCCATTCCCGGTATGTTTTGCCCTATTGAGCAATCACCTAACATCTTTACGCTAGCTGCAATGCCTTTCGTTCCACCAGGACACTTAACGCGACAACTGAAACGAACAGACAGTGTTGCTGTCATGGTAGGAAGAGATTAGCACATCAATGAGCTGCGTGGCCGCATTCTCTAGTTCACACACTAAGCTGTTAGACGCAGCAAGCAGGTTTGATTTCGAGGCCACAAGCCCCTGAAGCTTAGACCAGTTGGTTTTCTTAGGAACCAAAGAAGAAGCGATATGTGGGAGGCCCACAATGTCAAATCTAATGTGCAGATGATCCGACAGTGAGGCCACGCCCAGAACACGGCAGCTTACAATCCGCAGTTGGATTAGATGAGACTTAGGGCACTGTTAGCTCGTTTATAATTCACAGGGAGATTTGAAAATGTATGAATAAGATTTATGAAAAATTAAAAAATGTTATGTAAAGTTCGAAGTACCGAATTTGAATCGAAATTGCCTGCGGCGTTATTGCTTCTGACTTCGCAGGTGGAATCGTTATTGAGTGCTGCGACCCCCAAAATCCACTGGCCCCGATATTATACCATCTGTAGTCCCTAAGAAATTTGCCTCACCTTTGGCTAAACCTCTTGCTTACTAAACGTTTTGCTTAGGAATCAGCTCATGCTGCAAGGTCTAGTAATCGCCTTAGCTTGAAGGATAGCAGGATATTAATAGTATAGATTGAGGGTACAGGGCTGCTGAAGCAGATGATGGTCATTCTTAAGTTTGAAGCTTAGCTACTTGTACGAAAATACTGACTGAGAAACTTTGTTCCACAGTGGAGGTGGAGTTGTTCTACTTATAAATGAACTTCTAGATCGTAGTGTGTGCAAAAAGAAGGATTGCAGGGTGCTGGACTGAGCCAAATGGGCTAATCTTATATTGCTAGGGAATTAATTTCAACTCAACAGTCAATTTCAACACGTTTGCTACATTCCTTCGGTACGTTACACGTTTGGTACATTCCAATCTTGCTGAATTGGCTGGCAACAATACCTATTTTTTTTATATTAAACGAGGTAAAAAAATGTTTGTGCATATAATAAAAAAGTTGTTTGTAATTGTAATAAAAAATTGTTGATAATTGTCAATTTATCTCTGTTCTTTCCCGCAATTTACTTTCTTATGTAATATAAAAATACATTTCACAATAATTTTCAAGTACCTACAACAAAAAGAGCTGCGAAACTACAAAACCTCTAATATACTAATTATTGTTATTCATGTTAAAAACTTTCCACATTTATCTCCGACAGCAGTAAGTCACCTTTCAGTAATCATTTCGATAATAATTGATGAACCTGACCTTTTCCAGTCAATGTCGTTTCACATAAACAAATTTCATTTTTGAAAAACAAAAAAACGAGAGAGAGAAAATAAGTTTCCTGCCTCGTGTGTTCTGATGTTCACGATAAAATATCATTATTATTATCAGTTAATCATGGTAATGACTTTCGGAATTGCATTATATAAATTGCCTCCTTTTTTCGACTTTATTTGGGGCTCTTACACACGTAACGAGACCATGTAGCGGCGGTGCTTCTATTTAATAAATTTTTTATTAGTAAAAATTTGTGTGGCATTTTTCGTTTATCTCCACTCGTTGCTGCCAAAAGTAGACCCAAGAAGGAGCATTTTTCTTAGTAAATGGTAATTTCCAAGAATAGGCAATGACCTTGATACATTTGTTCATTCTGCCTGTGTCATCTTAATCCATGAGTGGGTCTAGGTATCCCTTATGTGCCCCCTTGAGGGTTGATCCCGATTTCGTGCTCAAGTTCACTAAAAGGTGGCGCCGTTTTATGTCGTTAATCTCGCAGTACGGGGCTTCCCCGGTCGACAGGAGATACATGCACTATTCCCAAAGGACAATTTTTTTATTATGGAAAGTCTGGAGACGATGCCGCACAGTGGAACTAGGTTCGCCTTTCCAAGAGAGAACACCTCCGGGCTGATTTGTTGGCAAACGAAAGGTGTATGGCTCTGTTAATGTTCGTTTTGAACATTTTGGACATGCAGTTCCAGCAAAAATGAAAAAACAAGATTATTGTTGAGCACGTACTACAAATAAGGATAGATTTCACTTCAAATAAATTGGGACTCAGCTGGAAATTAATGTGGATACATGTGTTTTGGAATAGGAAACTAAGAGGTCGGTAACCATCGTGCAAAAGGTATGGAAATTGATATGAGGACCTATTCACAATGTCAATATGTGGTTTAACTGAAACGGCGAAAGTGACCATCGTCGAAATATGGAAAGTAACAAACAATATATGGAAATATGCAAGAACCGTCACTATTCTGGACTAGATTAAGTACATCATAATCTCCGTGCGGTTGCAATTGATAACTGTCCTGAAAGAAACCATAAGGTAATATGATCAGGTTAGTCTCATCTATCGTGAAACGAGTTATTACATAAATCACGAATATCTCGTAGACCAAATAAGACGATGACAACCAAAGGTTAACGATTTAAGAGTTACCTTCTGAAACACGGTCACGCTCTATCGTCTATCCAAACCTGCAGCTGCAGTACAGCTACTCGATATTATCCTTAAGTATAAGGCTGGTCCAATTTTGAAGATAGGCGACAGTCGGGAATGCAAGAATTATCGCAGTATTAGCCTCCTTTCGATCGTCGGCAAAGTTTAATCGAGGTTACAGTTTCTTCACATTGAATTCACCTTTTTGTAAATTAAATTCACCTTTTTGTAAATTAAATTCATCCTTTTGCAAATCAAATTCACCCGTTTGAAAATTAAGTACTTCTACATTATTTATTACTAGGTGGAAGCCGGTGCACCTCACTGCACCCATAACCCAATAGTACGGCGTGCGCCAAAATAATTGGGAATCTCAAAATCCCTTTTCCAGTGGCAGTGAGAGTCCCAAATTCAACAACGAAAGTACATCCGAAAAGAAAAGTGTCACGCCGTTCGTTTTAACACCCTAATCACCCGCTCATTGCCGTAAACGAATTTCGAAAAGGAAATTATCTACAATTGTATTTTATCCATACACGAAATGTTAATGTGTGTGGAATTGTCATTCCCAATTTCAAGGATCGGCTAACATACTTATTTCTTGCACTAAACCTAATTTTGGAAAAGACTTCCTCCATCATTGGATAATGTGGTAGTAGAAAAAGTAGAGTGTGCTTTTTCTTAACAACAAAATGTAAGAATAGTAATTAATTATAGTATGTCGAGCTTCACCGAACTTGAAACTAACATTATTATAGAAGTATTTAATTAACGAAAGCAAAACAAAGTACATGGTGGCCTCGTCTGGAAGAACACCTAACATTGGTCCCACAATCAAGGTAGTGCAACACGAGTTTGACGTGGTAAAATCATTTACATACCTTGGGTCAATAGTAGCAGCCGACAATAGCATGGAACCAGAAATACGCGCACGACTGCTAAAAGCCAACAAAGCCTACTATAGTCTGTCAAGGCTCTTCAAATCCAAATATCTAACCATAACGTCTAAGCTTTTACTATATAAGACGATGGTCTTACCCGTTCTCACATATGCATCCGAAACGTGGGTGCTTAGCAAAAAGCACTCAAACCTCTTGGGCGTGTTTGAGAGGAAAATACTTCGGAGGATTGTTGGCCCCGTATGTGAGGAAGGACGATTCCGGAGACTCTACAATGACGAGATCTACGAGCGCTATCGCGACATAGATGTTGTGAAGAAAATAAAGCTCGGTAGGCTCCGGTGGGCAGGGCATCTAGCTCGTATGAGTGAAGATGAGCCTGCTCGGAAAGTTCTCTTCGGTAACACCTATGGGGTGCGACAGCGAGGGAGGCCCAACCTTCGCTGGAAGGATGGCGTGGACCAGGACGCTCAGAGTTTAGGGATGCCAAATTGGATGACATCGGCTCAGAATCGGGACCGGTGGAAAAAACAGTTACGCGAGGCCAGGACCGGATCTCGGTTGTAGAGCCGTTAAAGAAGAAGAAGATTTAATTTTCAAACGGGTGAATTTGATTTGCTAAAAGGTGAATTTTATTTGTAAAAAGGTGAATTTAATTTGCACAATGATTAATTTGATTTGCAAATAGAGAGCAAAGGAACCGGAAAGAACAAGCCGGATTTAGACCAAATCGAGGGTACATTGATCAAATATTCGCACTCCGTCAGCTAATTGCAAAAAAAATTCATTGCGGCTGGGCGATGCCGGAAATGTCGTATAAGATGTCCGTTGCTTCGACATTCGTGTCGACGAAGACGGCGCTATCGTCGGCGAACATTAAGACGGCTACGAAGTTGTTGTCGTCGTATCGAACTCCTAGTCGTCCATCGAATGCTTCACGCATAATCGCGTCGATCACAACGTTGAAGAAAAGTGGCGAAGCCACGCCGCCCTGTCGGACAACCGTTTGAATCGGGAACTCATCGAATAAGTCGCTTCGAATACGAAAGCTGCTGGTTGAGCCATCGTACGACGCTTGGAGAAGTTGGATGATTTTCAATGGCACGTGTTTGATTTCCAAGACGATGCAATCGATAGCATATTTGAAATCGATGAAAACGACGACAGTTCGTTTGCCGCACCGAATACTTTCTTCCAATAGCTGACTTAGTGCGAATATTTGATCAATGCATCCTCGATGTGGTCAATGATCAATGCATCCTCCTGCTCGTTCTTACCGGCTCGTTTGCTCTTGATGTTTCTATAGTCTCGATTGTATGATTTTCGCAAATACTTTGTCG
The DNA here is from genome assembly GCA_949987705.1 of Thereva unica. Classification (NCBI taxonomy): domain Eukaryota; kingdom Metazoa; phylum Arthropoda; class Insecta; order Diptera; family Therevidae; genus Thereva; species Thereva unica. The sequence goes on from OX465284.1 coordinate 85,472,609, forward strand.
ACCATCGAAAGGAGGCTAATACCGCGATAATTCTTGCATTCCCGACTGTCACCTTTCTTCAATATGAACACGTTCCGAATGCCATATTTGTGGTATGAGAACATGAAGTCGTTGTGATAAGACATCACCTACGGCTTCGATCATCTCGGCGATTACTTGATCTATTCCCGGCGCTTTTCCATTTTCAGCGATTTGATTGCCATCTTTACCTCGACAATTGTCGATTCGGTATCGAGAAACTGATTCGTCGGCTGTTCGATAATCGGCGGTTCGGGTGCTGGACCTTGCGGCGGATCGTGGTTGTACAGCTGGTGGAAGAGTTCTCTCCACCGCTGCAGGCGCTCATGGGGAGAAGTCACAAAAGTTCCATCCGATTTTTTGATGTTGTCGTTTATTGATGTTGTTTTGCCGATTGTCTGGTACAGCGACCGGTACTCACGCCGCGACGCCGCTTCTTCCATGTCAGCCACAACGTTATTACAGTACGCTTCTCGTTCCGATTTAATTTTTTGTCGAACTTCTTTGTTCATGTACATCGATATCGTCCGGTATTGTGAGCGCCGCGAATTTGTTGGATAATGCCATTTGAAACTCTCGCCCGATGGCCGGGTTTCGTAGGCACGTCCAATTCTTCTTGCCTGGTGGTGGCACCGTTTTCTTCGCTCTTTGTAATCGCATTGAACAAGATAATGGTCCGATCCGCAATCGGGCCACGCATAGCACGTACGTCTTTAAGCGTCGATCGGAATCTTGCGTTGATCAAAACGTAGTCTAAAATCGCTGAGTCTTTTCCGGAATGATTTCGCCAGGTGAATTGGTGTTTGAGTGGATAACATGAAATGCTGTTGCCAACGATCAAGTTGTTTGACGATGCGAATGAAAGCAGGCGTAAGATGTTGTCGTTCTCCGTATCCGAATTTGCCCAAGGTTCCTTCCCAGCCGGTTTGATCTGCTCCTGAATGTGCATTGAGGCCCCCCGCGAGTATCATTAATTCGGTTCGAAGTATCATATCCAGCGCCTGTTGAAGCTAATCGTAAAATTCGTCCTTGTTCGCGTCCGTTCTGGTCTCGGTTGGCGCATAAACGGACGCGATATGGGTCTTGATCGTTCCACTGATGGTTATCACCGCCAAACTCTCGGTTATCGGTTGGAATGCGATAACGCTGCTGGCAGGCCGTCGATCGACCATAAAGCCGGAATAGTAAAGCGCCATCGTTTCGTCGATTGTTGGCGGGACGATCGTCAATGTCCCGAATTCGGTAAGCCGTAGTTCCGGTAGCGCGGCAACTGATGTTTTGCACTTTAACAATTCCATTGCTATGATTTCCTTTTGACCGACGTGTTTCGTGTTTCGTTCTTACATTCCACGCGGCGAATTTAAATTCCATTTTCGGTGTGATTAGTTTGGGTGTTCGGCCAGTAACCCTCTTCTCCCCAGCATCCCTGGTCCCCAGTGCTGTCGCATCGGCTGCCCCGGATGCAGTAGCATTATTTCATGAATAGTTAGTTCGTTTATATCCATGCGGTTTCTTGCCTAGAGTTACTGGTCAATTCGGCAGGTTGACCACCCTCCTCCTTTCACATCCTGGGCTTGGGACCAGACGATGGCGGAGTTGAATTGTTGAAGCACAGTAGAATAGATTTCAGGTGATTATTGATCACCATATATGGAAGGTAGATAATTCGGAGGATAAGTTAGCTGCATTGAGGAGCATGAGTTTGTCGATCATGCCCCCTCTTATTGTAGGTTTAGCGACAAAACACTGGACAAACTGTTGAGGATGTCTAAATAGTCCAGTCTAGACAATTTTGATATAGCGGTTCTAGTTCAGCAGCCTAAGAGTTGAATGCTGTACGTTTGCACCTCATTCGAAAAGGAAGAAGAAGAACTAAGTGTATACTGTCCTCCCACTATATTTGATCCTGTGGTTGCTGCTGAATTCCATACAGCTGTCTCTAATCTCTCGCCAGTATGAGAATCTAGTTGTTGCTGGTGATTTCAATGTTAACTTGTTAAAACCAAATGGTCAGGTGAAATCTCTTAATTATATGTTCGAGGCTCTGGACCTTCATGTTTTAAATAAACTCCCAACTTTTATGAATTGTCGTTGCTTGATGTTCTCGCTGTTACGTCCGTCGACTCAGTGGTGAGGCACAGTCAAATTTCTAATTCGAGTTTTCTCGACCATGACATCCTTTTTCTCGCTATCTCTTTCTCATTCCTACCTTCTTCTTCGCCTCCTTCCCTCTCTTACCGTGATTACAGCAACATCAATCCTGAGCAGTTGCTGTTTCTTCTCTACCTTGGTATGACATCCATATCTCTACCTCTGTCGACGATAAGGCAGCTATCTTGTCTTCCTTCATACAATCAGTGTACGAGCAATGTGTACTGCTTGTTACCCGTAGACTTAAAACTCCTTCCCATTGTCCATGGTTTTCACGCGAGATTTGGGATTTGATAATCCAGCGCACCGGCGTTACTGTAGAACTAAAATTCGCAGCTACCTAATTGAGTACAAAGTGCTTCGCAATCGCATCAACCTCAAAGTCAAAGCTGCCAAACGTGTGTTCTATGCTCGCAAGCTTAATCCTAACCTAGATCCGAAACGACATTGGTCTAACCTTCGCTCGCTTGGTGTTCATTCTTCTGCATCTGACCCTTTTGATGTTGATGTTGAGCTCATAAACTCATCATTTATCCTCTCTCCCCCGAGATATAATGGTATCTCTTTCACTAATTCCTCCTCCTCTGACTTACTCAGTCCTGGTAGCTTTTACTTCCGCTGTGTTGATTCTTTAGAAGTTCTTGAATTTCTACTGTCTATCCTCTCGAACAGTATCGGCTTTGATGGAATCTCTCCACGCTTTCTCAAAATCCTGTCTCCAATAATTGCTGATCCTATCACTCATGTTTTTAACTATTGTCTTACTGTATCTGAATTCCCTTCGCTCTGGAAAAAGGCCATTGTGATTCCAAAAGACCGCCTCCATCTGATATATCTGATTTTCGTCCTATTAGCATCCTTCTCTTTGAAAAAATTACTTTTACTCAAGTGATGAGCCATCTTGAACGTAACAATTTTCTTTCTATCTTTCAATCTGGCTTTCGTAAATCGCACAGTTGTGAGACTGCTATGTTAAGGGTTACAACTGATCTAAGGGCTACCATTGATCAGCGTAATATTGCATTTCTAGCTCTGCTCGACTTTTCTAAGGCTTTTGACTCGGTGGTCCATCCGCTCCTGTTGTCCAAACTTAATCAACTCTATCAGTTCTCTTCCTCTACCACGCGTCTTTTCTCCTCTCTTCTTTCTGATAGATTTCAATGTGTTCGACACAACGGCAGTATATCATCTCTTCTGCCGGTGCGTCTGGGTGTCCCTCAAGGCTCGATACTGGGTCCTCTTCTTTTCTCCCTGTATATTAATGATCTTCCCTCTGTCATTGACGGCTGTTATTTTCATATGTATGCTAATGATCTTCAGCTGTACAATTCTTTTCCTCCTAGTAATATTGTTTCCGGTACAGCAGTTATGAATAATATTTTATATCGTATCAGTGAATGGAGCTCTAATAATTTCCTCAAACTTAATCCAATTAAATCCCAAGTACTGCTTATCAGCCAGCGTCCTATGTCCTCTGAATTTACTCCTAATTTATTAGTAGGTGGTGTTCCTATTCCTGTCGTTGATTGTGTCAAGAGCCTTGGGATATTTATCAATTGGAAGCTTTCCTGTTGTAATCATGTTTCCTTCATGCTGTCTAAGATATATGGTACCTTGCGAAAACTGTGGCTGTTCGCGGATCTGCTATCACACTCTATCCGTGCCAAGCTTGTGAATTCCCTAATTCTGCCGCATTTTCTCTATGGCGCCCTTGTTTATATATCTCTTGATTCGTCCTGTCATCATCGACTCAGGGTCGCATTCAATGATTGTTTGAGATTTGTTTTTCACCTTCGTAGATCCGATCATGTGTCGGGCGTGCAAAATTCACTACTCGGATGTGGGCTCTTTCATTTTCTCAATGTCATGGCACTAACTTTCCTATATAAAATATTTTACTCTAAGCGTCCTTGCTACCTCTCTGATTTCCTTGTCCCGATGCAGTCCTTGAGATCAGTTAAGTTGCTTATCCCTTTTCATCGTTCCATGGTTGGCAGTCGTTCTTTCTTTGTGCATGCGATTAGACTTTGGAATAGACTTCCTATATCCATCCAAAAACCCAGCACATCCACAATGTTCAAAAAGCAGGCTTCTATATTTCTAAGCTCTCTTCCAGCTTCGCAGTAGTACTACTACTCTACTGTTCTTAGCTTACCTAGTTCTATCGTATTTTCTTAATCTCTTACTTCTTTCAATTTCTTCACTTCTCTATATTAAGCTAGCTGTAAGAATTTAGGATTGTTTACCGTTTGCTTTGTACTTTAAAAAATTGTAATCTTGTGTACTCTGTCCAATAAATAATAATAACTAAAAACATTATTCTTGAAAAAGTTATTGCGTTTAAAGTATTTTCGATTTTGGGTCAATAAACTTTTCTCAATAGAATCTTTTCTAAGAAATATCGCAAATCGTTTTTTTTTTGCTGTCAACACTTCCTCTCTATAGAATTATATGATCCACATATATTAGATACTTCTTATCCGTTTCCCATAAAATTGTTTATTTATTATCTGGTCTTGGATTATTTATGTTGTATAGACAAGTTTTAAGTAGAATCATAGTTAAAAGTTTAATTGTGGGGTTTTCTGGTCACTTAAAAACCAGTATTGTATTTAAACATTTACATCTGACATGGTTTAGTAGTTTGCATATTCCCATGTCCACTGCACAATAGAATAAGCAATCCTCCCGCGATCTATTGTGTTTGTTTTTAATAATTATCTTGACCAACATTACCGGCATGAATGATATGGTAATAAGTAGTTGCAACCGTCGAACGTCATGTGAATCGGTATTTCAAAAATAGCAAAAAATAAAATCTATATTTAAATTATAACAACAGTTAAATTAATGTGAAAAATGGAAGCAATTTCAAGTTCATGACAAAGTATGAATTCGCAATTGATATAGCGTTCAAGTGGCAGCCAATATACCGAGGGTACCAGTATCCCACACGCACATCCATTATGCCCGATAAATCCAGTCCGCAATAATAAACAGTCGTGCCCGTAATAATGATTGTCCCATAAAAGTGGTTTATTTTGTGCGGCAAATTAGTTTCGTGATTATTCTGGGCATAGTTGCATCCAATAATTAGCATTCTACACCTGGCCTCACAGTCGATTTATATACGGGATTCGCTGGAATAACCGCAAGCTCACCTGGAAGGTATCGATTGCCTTCCGAGTGTTCGATCAATGACTACTAAAATTAATTGCAATTATGTTAATATCACAGCTAGACAATGCCTAGCCCAACAATAGTGATCCCCTTTCAGCAACGCCTTTGTAGGTGTATTCAGATTGCACTTCTCAAGTTCGTTATCCTTTTGGATGGTGTGGAACGGTGGTGCTGAGTTTGTTTGGCTTTTATGAAACTTTAGAAAGGCTCAAGGAAGCACAAGAAGTGGAAGGATAATATTGTACCAAAGGAAAAGGGCTAATTCAGCTTTCAGAAAAAACGGGCCAAAGCAAACACATAAAAATGCATCCAGCAAGTTTGATGATTGCCTGGGTTCAGCTTTTGGCTGGTCCGGATCCCAATTTTCCAGGATCCATTAACTGAAAACTTAAGGGAAAAAGTTTCCCAGTGCAAAGTTTGACGGGACTGACTTGGCATTTAGTCAGCTAGTGTAGCTCTTGTATGTCTTGGATATGGTTTTTAGCCTTAGTAAATACTCTCTAGACTTTAATCTTCTCTATATACACATGCATATAACAGATTATAGCTACAGTCGAATATAGAACAGCCCAGAAGAGTGTTTGAATGCGCTCCATTCAAGGATATCACGAACTGCAAAACGAACTCCTTGGAATCACGAAAATCTCTCGTCGATTTTTTTCTGTTCGTTTTGGAAGCGTTCACAACGCAACGTTCCTGCACTTATCATCATCCATTTTGACTAAATCAATAAAGAACGTGCTGTTTATGATTTGTGTTCGGCTAATTATGAATGCATGCCATCCTCCAAAGGTGATTATCGATTGTTGCAAAACAAAACGTGGGGTTTCTATGGAATCCGTCAGTTCGTGCAGCGAAAACACCTTTGCACAGGCATCTTGAGTGTTGTCTCTTATCAGATCGTTTCCTAAAGTAAAAACAAAATGTGACTTTAATTAGCTGATTTTGCATTTAAGTGGAAAATAAGTTTTGTTCAAACATGATTCCGTATAATTTATGAATGTTTAAATAATTTAAAATTACCTGTGAGACATTTGACAATGAAACTTGTTTTTATAAGTTTGAATTAAGTAGATATAGAAATTACTCCTCGTTTGTGATGTGCCACATTATGGGGTGTAGTGTCTAAGTAGTAAGCTTAGATCAAAGGAATAATTAAGGATAGCAGGAGAGGCTAGGAGGATTCTACGGAGTGATAAAAGAGGAGACTATGAATGCCATGTATCATACATTTAAACTCTTGGATGCTGAATCCAGTACGTAATAAAGGCTTGTGCTTTTAAAAGTGTAGATATAAATAATCCAATAAAAATAGACAACTAACCCGGGTTCGCCATAGTAGTAAAAATTTCAGGCCATAAAAATATCATTAAAAATAAAATGTTAAAAAGGTCCACAAACTGGGGTTGGCAAAGTCTTTGTAATTTATATAATCGCCATATCTCACGCGACGTTCACTTGCAGGAAAAAATATTAAAGGAGCCTTTTTATGAGGGAATAGAGGAGAGAATTAAATGAATTTTAATCTTCATTTAGGGCCCTTGTTTTTTTTTTTTTTTACTTAAAATGTCATTAGCAAGCACTAGATTTGTGCGTAAAGATATCCCCAAAGCCACCTGGATTTCTGCTGAAGTCGTAGCAAAATAAACCATGTATTGTAGACCGCCGACACTTTTGGGGTCTGATGGCGGAATGGACATACCGAGGTGGTGAGGTCCTGATGTCTATGGGCCAGCAATCATCCACGTAGTTGAGATCCTTAAGGGGGTCTGGCAATCCTGATTGTATGCCGCTTGTTCTACTATCTAGAGCAGTGATTTCCCAAGTGGGTTTCGCGGAACCTTGTAATTTTAGGGTTCCGTGTCACCAGCGCCGAAGCGCAAATACATTCGCAGAATCACTGGCGCTGCGCCGGCCGTTTAACTCGTTCTTGCTAATCAGAAAGTGCGAGTGGCCCTTCTTCCTTGAAATTTGTTCTACATACGTCACGCCACGTAACATTTTGGCCGCCATTCCATATTCCCATGTCGAGGGGGTTGTGAAGAAACTTATAAATCCGCCCTCTTTAGATGGCCGCCGTAGGCCAAACGATATATTGAGTATAATATATTGCTTATGGTGTTCTACTTATCATACCCTTGGGTATCAATGTCGAAGGGGTTGTGAAGAATATTTCAATCTGCCTTCCTGAGACTGCGGCCATGGATCTAAAGGTATATTGAGTATACCATATTGCATTGTCATCGGAGCTAAAACTGTATGCAAAATTTCAGCATGAATTGAAAAATTGATTGCAAAATTTATTCCGTGAAGAAAACAGTAATCCGTCCTCTTGAGACGACCGCCATGGATCTAACGGTATAATGAGTATACCATATTGCATTGTCATCGGAGCTGAAGCTGTGTATTTAAAAAATCGATTGCAAGATATGTACCGGACAAACAGAAAGACCAAGAAAGCGAGCTAATAAAAACGTTTTAAAATATATTAACGGATAAATATATAGGTACATATGGGTGTTTCTCACCAAAGTGGTAAAATCGCTGTCCTTGGCAAATATTACGGAAACTATGGCGAGAAATATTTATATTTCTGCAAATTTGAATTTATAACTATCTAAACTATAGTATACAATATAGAAAATATCTCACTTAAAAACCTATATGGTTTCAATAACGTATTTTTTAGGTCTAAAAACAGTCCCCTAGCCGGTCCCCAAACCAAAATATTTTCTATTGAGTTCATTAATTGAACTAATCTTTTAAAAACAATTAACTTATAAAATACAATTTAATCAATATGAAATGATATGCTATTAGACTCTAATATCAATTTATTTAAACTATTTTTTGATTAGTTTAATTTAACCTAAAGTTGGTCCCCGAATTTCATGAACAGTCCCCTGCCAAAGTTTCGAGTTACGCATCAGGCCATCTACAGTAAAGACAGACTTGTTAATGGGCGTAACGAAACGTGAACGACATGAAGTTAGCTCTGTTACCACCAAAAGTAGCTATACCTCATTTTGTTTAGTGTTACAAGAGTTAGAGGGGCACATGCGCGCATCGGTACGCAACATTAGACAGTCCCCTAGTAAGTGTTATTTTTCTTTTTTTAAAGTGTTCCAGTTTTCTCTATTGTGCATCGTTTTAAATAAGATGTCTTATATTGTTTCTATAAAACAAAATAAAGTCATAATGAAGGAATTTTATGGTACCGTAACAATTACACAAATTAAACAGTCCCCTGCCAACAGTCCCCGGTCAACAGTCCCCCGCTACATACTGAAACAGGAGACTGTTTCATTAATTAGGGCACTATTATTGTACTTTTGCCTTCGTTTTAGGTCTATAACCATCTTTTAATCATGGCGCGAGAAAGAAGAAAGTGTCTAAGGAAGAAATAAAAGTTCACAATTTTACTTGAAACCACACAGAGAACTTGGAACTACCAAAGAAGACTGTTTTATTTTTATATATATGCGTCATGAGGAATGTTTTTAAAGTATATATACTACTAATAAATGCTCATTTCACTTATATATACAGTCCTTTGACATATGCAACAGTCCTCTGACATATGAATTTTTTAAATTTACTCAATAAGTCCTAAAATAAAACAAATATATTTGGGTCCCTTACTGTTTATTATCCACCAGATAGATATCTATTTAATTGTATATTTTTTTTTCATATTCACTAAAAAAAGTTACTGGGACAGATTTCTTGCAAAAATTTACCAGTTTACAGAGAAACACCCATATATCATATATTATTTTATTTTTTCATCGTTGGGTTCCGCCAAATTTTATACATTGTAGAAAGGTTCCGTACGAAATAAAGTTTGGGAACCACTGATCTAGAGACAGGGCTGGATACAGGGGCCCCCACCACTCAGGCGTCTCCACCAAAACGCAAAAAACAATAAACAAAATTTTAATATGACAAAAAATTATAATACAAAACGACCCTTGTGGGTCACTTGCAACTAGTGTTGGGTAGGACACGATTATAAAATGAGTTTGTAAGAGGAGCCTCTTTTTCCTTTTGAACCAGTACAATGTCTCACTTCAAATGAGGCGAGGTGCCATTGTATTGTAATGTTGTGATGCGGGTAGATCTATTGCGTTTGCGAATGAAGGGATACGATAAATGATGAATGAATGAATAGGAATATTAACTATCGTGCCTATGAATGTTGATTACCAAAATATTCTGCAAAATTTTTGTAAACTGTATAAGGAAAAATATATTTACAGATTTAAAAAGAAACTCCCTAAAATTGAAAATAACACGAAAATATTTTATTTGTTATAGATAGAGATTTGTGACACTTTTACCTATTTCTTCTTTCTCCCAGAACTTGACCCGCTTTAGAAAAGAGGAGTTCAGAAGGCACAAAAGTTGCCAGTCTTAGTTCGAAAAGTTGATAGTGTCTAGGATATTGACCTTTTCTCGAATACCACCGCTTTGCTGGGTCTTTGAATCTTAGCCACATTATTATGCCACACAACTGCTTTTCAAAGTCATCCCAAATACTAGACTCCAGCTCCGAAAGCGGAGGCAATGTTGTAGTTGTAGATACTGACATGGCTTTAAAATCACGGGTTTGAATCTCTTATGCATTACACTGACCCAGAGTAGGTATGCAAGCTATACAATCGCACCTCGCCTAAAAAGAAGTAAGAAATGTCTCTCGAGTACAAAACTTCACTCCCTCGACAAATGTAAGAATTGTCTCCTCAATACAAAATTTACCTCCCACGAAAAATGTATGAATTGTCTGTCTCTTCAGTACAAAATTTGCCTCCCTCGAAAAATGTAAGAATTGTCTCTTTAGTATAAAATTTCACTCCCTCCAAAAATGTAAGAGATTTCTCTTCAGTTCGCATTTACGATCTCACCACGGCTCGGTTTAAATTGGATATTTTACTGCGGCAAAATCAGTAAAACAATGTCTTTGCAGTTCGTGTTTACAATCTCACCTCGTCGCAGTTCAAATTGGATATTTTACTGCCGCAAAAGAAGTAAGAAATGTCTCTCCACTTCGTAGTTTACAATCGCACGAGACACGCTCATATCCTATTAGGACATTATTTTTGAACCGGGACATTTAAAAAAGTTGAGGCCTCAGTACAATTTACTATCGTGTACGGGACAAATGAACTGCCTCTTGTAAGTCCGGCTCAACTCTACTTGCAACACAGTTTTTGAGAATATTGATACCACAGTTGTGTCGTTTCCCTAGAATTTCGTGTCATAAGCCCATCGGCAAACAAGGACAAACGCTGCAGTAGTGATGAGCAAAAATGGTCTTGTTCTTGCAGTGTTGTCTTGTTCTTGCACATTTTCAGCTTCTTTTCTTCTTTGATCCGTTAGCTGAAAGTTTCAGCTTCTTTTCTTCTTTGATCCGTTAACGGATAGGCTGCTGTCGGTGCCGCTGGGTCTCGAACTCTATTCACGATTCGTTTCCATTCTTGCCAGTTTTTGGCGACGTCTCGAGCCTCGGTAACTGATAACCATTGATAGCCAGGTTTTCTTCGATCGCTGGATTCTCCCGCCTGCGGTACAGTCTCGCCAGAGAAGTTTACCTGGCAAGCGGTCATCATCCATTCGGCAAACATGTCCAAACCACCGTAGTCGACATTTTCGCATTTCTTCTTCGATCAGTGTCTGCTGATCGCATCTTTGTCTGACTGTCTCACTTTGAGGGCGATCGCGCAGTGAGACACCGAGGATCTGCCTCAAACATCGCATTTGGCATTTGACCTTGAGCTTCTTAACGTCCAGTTTGAACAGTGTCCACGTTTTAGATCCATAAAGAAGAATGGGAAGGATGAACGTTCGGTAAAAGCGCACTTTTGTTTTGATTGAAATATTTGTTCGTTTCCATAGGCACCACTTGAATGAGGCGAAGGTTGCTGTTGCCTGGCCAATGCGGCTGTGAACATCGAACGTCGATGCTACTTTCGTTTCCTCAACCAATGATCCTAAATATTTGAACCTCGGAACCTGTTCGATTTGGGTTCCATCGAGGTGAACATTGGCCCTCGATCTGTTCGTTGTGAGCCCTTTGGTCTTTTCTGCATTGATTTTTAACCCGTATGACTGGGCGATGCGGGAAATATAAATGATGTTCGTTGCTTCCGCATCCGTGTCGAAGAAGACGGCGCTATCGTCGGCGAACCTTAAGTTGGTTACGATGTTGTTGTGGTCGTATCGAACTCCGAGTCGTCCATCGAATGCTTCACGCTTAATCGCGTCGACCACAACATTGAAGAGGAAGCGACGTCTCCTTGTCGGACACCCGTTTGAATCGGGAACTCCTCCGATAAGTCGCTTCGAATACGAACACTGCTGGTTGAATCATAGTACGCCGTTTGGAGAAGTTGGATAATTCTCAATGGCTCGCGTTCGGCTTCCTCTCCACAAGCTGTTCCAATCGATGCAATCGAAAGCGAATTTGAGTTCGATGAAAACGACGACAGTTCACTTTCCGCAACGAATTCTTTCTTCCATTAGGGACGTTGTTGCTTGTTCTTTCCGGCTGGTTTGCTCTCGATGTTTCTAAAGCCTCGATTGTATGATTTTCGTAAATACTTTGCCGACGATCGAAAGAAGGCTAATACCGCAATAATTCTTGCATTCCCAACTGTCGCCTTTCTTCACAATTGGTACAACGATCGCTTTCTTCCACGCCGAAGGGACCTGATCCGAATGCCATATGTGTGTTATGAGGACATGAAGTCGTTGTGATAAGACATCACCTCCGGCTTTGGTCATTTCGGCGGTTACTTTGTCTATTCCCGGCACTTTTCCATTTACATTTACCTAAAAGATAAGCCTAAGTATATTGCTTTACGATAATTAGTCCAGGAGTTATTCAACTCTAAATAAATTTAACATTGTTTTATCGTAAACACCCTGTATCTTAGTGGTAAGCCCCCTCTCTAGAACAAATTTTTCCTCCAAATACATCCAGGAATCACCCCTAAAAAAATTAGTATCGTAGTCCAACTTGAACGTATGATAACCTATACACGTCGCGAATGAGTGCATATGAGTGTTTTAAATCGTTAAAACGGTGATATCTCATGAATGGCAATTCCTAGGGGAAAATGTATAATAACTTTTTTTGTTGAGAATCGCATGATCTACAAACTTTGTGAACATTATTTTATGATAAAACTAACGGTTTAAGATGAATTTGCAAAATCTGATATTGTGACCCTAAAAAGTGAGCTTCCCGGGGTAGAAAATCAGTAGACTTTATATCCCCTTATTAAGAACCCTAAAAGGAAACTCTGTGCTAAATTTTCAACCTTTACCCAATCATTTCCGCTATTTTGCTTTTTTCGGCTTAATTTTCCTGTACTATAATACCTTCCGTCCAGTCCCCCGCGAAGGAGGAGGTGTTGCATGCTATTTCCAGGATTGGCTGTAGCGCATCTACTATGAGGCTTGAATCGACTTTCAACAATTCTGTCGGGATGCCATCTTTTCCAGCTGCTTTACTATTGGCCATTACCTGAATTGCGGTAACTATTTCTGTTTTTTATGGTGCATGGTTGGTTGACACTGACTGTATATTAAAAAGAATTTTTTAATCGCATTATATACAAACGTATATGTGTGTGTGTGTAGTGTACGGCCGTACTGTCCTGCAAACAACCTTCTGATGCCCGTCATATGACCGAGGACTGCGTTTCAATCACGGTCGGTGTTCGCCCGTTGTAAGGCCAAATTTTATTTTTACTCGGTTAACTGGACATATCCTTCTTCCTTCTGTGTCTTCCATTTGTACGGGTTTTGGAGGAAAGTACAACATGCACTGTAAATCGAAGTATAGGTTTATATCTTGCAAGGCTATTGCCTGTCATATATTCTATTGATCAACCGTACCATTGATTTGTTTTTTTATTTTTTTTTTTAAATTTTAAACCTATAAATAATGGTATTATTTTTCACAAAACATTTTTAAAAGGCTAACAAGGACTTTGAATTTTTAATCATTAATATTTTTTCCTCAAATAATAATCTCTCATTAAATTATTATTAAATATGTGATAAATTGTTCGAAAAACATTGATTTGTTAATCAGCAAATAAACAAGCTTGAAAAAAACAACATTTCAATTCATTGACGACTGACTCAGTCAATGCGCGTCGACAGGAGAATAACACGCGAATATTGGCTTTCAATACTAAATCATTATTTTTTATATAATACAATTGACGATTTCTCTACAATGCTGCAATGTAATTAATGTAAATTTTGTATGGGTTTATTGATGAGCTCTTCTGGGAAAAGCCATAAACATTTTCCATAAAATAAAATAATAAAATTGCATTTAATATTACAAATTACAAAAAAAAGTCTTTGCGTCCACACTTGTTAATGGCTGTAATTTACGAGGAAACAATACAATATTTTTAACAATAAATCAAATTCCTGATTATTTAATGACATCTGTTCTGTTCTGTTCTGTCAGAAGTAAAATATTATTATACATAGAATCGACAGGTCTTTTGTAGTTACAAACAAATAGAATTGAATTTAAAAAAATTTTTGTTATATTAAATTATTTTTGAGAGGTAAAACAGGTAAAACTGATTTTGATCTACTAGAGGTAGATGAAAAAATAATTCTTGGGGGGGGGGGGGGGGGATGATGTAAAGAAACAGATAGTATTGGGTGTACAGTTAAAGATAATATTAAAAACATTTACTCCCTAAGAATAAAATAATTCCCCGAGTAAAAATAAAAGATGCCCTTACAACGGGCGAACACCGGCCGTTGAAACATTGTCCTAGGACATATGCCGGACATCAGAAGGATGTTTGTCGGACTGTACACCCACATATAGTTATTGAGAAAAACATTATGGGAACTGGTGCTTATATCTTCGTATTCACCGTATTGAGCATCGTGGGCGTTATGTGCTCCCGTTAAAAGTAGTTAAAACCTCGAAGGCTATCATAACCTCTTAAAAGCATTAAGGCCATCTTTTATTTTTAGTCGGGCTACAATTTTTTCATGCTTTGAACCTGTTAGTACATATCTTCTAAATGGGTCGTCACCCAAGTTTCTGTTAGTACGTACAGGCCCGGCGCTTGGGTTTTTTGCTCCCGGTGCACTATGCCATATTGCGCCCTATAAGCTGTTCATTTTTAAACGCAGTGAAGGACAATGGAAAAAGATATAACCACAGACTTAAATATCTGTTATTACAGAGTTTATTGGAAAAGTTGGCGTTTGTGAAAACCCATGCGATTCTTCATCGAATTTCTAAAGGAGACGATTACAGGCGATTTTTGTTGGTTGGCCCGTGAGAAACAGGCCATATTAATTTGTTAAACAGTAATACCCAGGCTTCACTGGCCGAATTGCGTAAGTTCGAGCAATGTGGTGGACTGAAATGCAATTTTTGCCTGAGATTCTATACATTTTCACATATTGAACTCAGGAAAAATAAAGCCTGAGTTTGCTCAACAGAACACGAAATTTGATTATAAGTAAAAGCTCGCGCAAAAAAGAGTAATCAACTGCAATAATGGAACATATATCGTTCCAGTAAGCTTTTGCATTTCGAACTTCTGGGAATTGAACTGAGGCCGGTGAAGCCTGGGTATAAAGGAACAAACAAAAAGGACCAATTAAAGAGGGGTTCTCGACACAAGGAGTTTTGTTCTCCTCATTTCGTTCATAAACCTCTTTTAACAATTCTTGAAACAGAATTCAAAAGTGCAACAACAGCGCCCTAAATTTTATATCAATCACCGTAAACAGCAGACACTATACAGAGCCATCGGAACGATTGTTTACAGAATTCGCTTTTACAGAATTTTCAAAAAGTGTTCCAAATAAATGAGCGATTTTTCTCTCTCTTGGGAGATTTTTTCCCGAATTTCTCGAATCTTGAAGCAAAAATCTCTGGAAACTTCCCGCACCAAGATAAGTGAAATTTCTTCTTGCATGAGAAAGTACAGGGACATAAATTGGGTAAATTCATATAATTTCTTGCACCCGTGAGATTTCTTTCCAATTTTTTCTTTTTCTTCAAAGTTTTATTTTTTTTAAATCTTATATTCTGAAATTGCGCCCCCGACAAATTGCGCCCGGTGCAAGTGCACCATTCGCACCTATGGAAGCGCTGCCCCTGTGTACGTATAAATGATAAGTTGAACTCAGGTTGAACCCAAGTTTAACTACATGTAGACACAAATCGAGTTGAATTAGGATCGACTGAACTCGAGGTGCGAGTCTCAGTAGCTGAGTAGTTGAATTTAGTTGACAGCAGCATCTCTGTGTTTTGTTTGTGATTTGTGCCGCGAGTCGAAAATTTAACTCAACCTTAACTCAATTATTCAACTCATCATGTATACAAACGTAGTATGTGTTTCGTAAATACCCTATATCTTAGTGGATAGTGGAGATAGCTCCCTCTCGAACAATTTTTCAAATATATCGAGGAATCTTCTTCTTCTTCTTCTTTAAACTCCTTTAATCCCTCATGGGACATAAGGCGGAGGCATTGTTTGTCGATTCGTAGCAATGTTGTTTTTTATGGGAGCGGATTGCTAACCCTCAGCCCAACCGACTTAAAACTCTGTTTTGTGGCGCAGAGAGCTCGCGATTCGCCCGTCTCCCGTTAGCTCCTTCCGAAGAAGTACCCCAGGGGGCAACGCGGGGAGATGGGATTAGGACCTGCTAACAGGTTTTCTAGGTGTTCGTCTGCAGTGACTTTTCTCGGGTCTTGACAGAAGTGACAAATCGGGTGCCACCTCTTTCCGAGGTCTTTGTTAGCCGTTCGCCCCCGAGGAATCACCCCTGCAAATAGTAGCCGTGTAGTGGAACAAAAGATTTTATTGAATGTCTGATGACGTATACAAGTAGTGAAAAAGGCATGTATAATATTTTTTGTAGAGAAACTTATCTACAAACTTTGTAAGAACTATTTTATGATAAGTCTTATTATTTAAGAGATTTTCGCAAAAAACTGATTTTTGCATCTTTTGAATAAATTCCCCCCCCCCCCTCCCGATTGTTGGAGCAATGCGACATTTCATTTATTATGATGTTTTTAAGGGCTGCTCCAATTGTCAGCTATGCCTGATTTTTGCGGCAGTTGAATGTCTATTTTGACAGGACTATGCTTGTATGTCAAGAGTATAAAAAAAACCTGTGTACACCTGCACATCAATGCAAGAAATGGACTAAGAGGGTTGAAATGAATGTGTTTCTGTGTCCCTTGATATTGCTGGATTGGGTTTGAGTGCAGGGATATATAGGTTGCATACAAGAAGATCTATGAACCGTAGGCATAAGAAATTGGAAACTTTAAGACCGACAATAGTGGAGGACGATGTTGCCCGAAGTCAAGGTCAATAACAGGCTGAAGAGCTATTTATGATCTTTAGGTGCAGGTATACACGCTCATACCAAGAGTAGTAGTGTAATAGCATAATGGCGCGACCATTTATTGGGCGCCACTTATGCGAGGTGTCACCCCCCTTAGCCATAAGCCCTGAAGAGAATGGCCAAGGAGCCAACACCATACATAAGAAATACAAAGAAAATCCGGAACTCCTACGCCGACCACACGGAGTTAGCTAGCTCGCCGGAGGGGTCGTGGGGTGTGTGGCCGGGCCTTACCGAGGCTGGTTCACCACTTACCTGTGTCTGTGCAACTTTGACTTCCGTCCATCATTCTCCGGTCATCGCCCGAGCCGCGTCAAGCCCTGAAAAGAAATGATCCCCTCCCTCAACCATTCCACAAAAAAAATTAACGCATGGTCATTCTATTAACTATAAACATTTAATCAACAGAATAACAATTACAAAGAATAACTATCAATCGCGACAATAACTTATAACTCCGTGTCCATTATCAAAATTCAATGAGCAAAGTCAACAATATTAAGGTTCGTTCTTATAGTTACATAGATATGATCTCAAGCTAAAAAGACAACTCACAGTATTGGCCAATAAGGTGATTACAATAAATAGAATCACTCAATTAACGAAAAAAAACACATTTCCCGTAACCAACAAGGAACCAAATATCTCTGACAAGGGCAACACAAATTCACAAATAATTATCAAGAATATTATAAATATTATAGATATAATACTAACTACTATTAAAGTTATGGTTTTCGTAATAAATTTTTTTGTTAAATTAAAGCAACAAAAGAAAATTGTTTTTGTTATTTTATTGTGTGTAATTGTTTTGGGTGGTGGTTTCTCTCTCTGATCCAGCTGGTGTGGATGCACTATAGGTCTTACTTAATTACCTGATAGTGTCTGCTGTTTGTTAAACGTCATCTAATTTTCCGGCAACTTTTTTCTATTTAAACCATATTCGTGTAATTTTGGATAAACTCCGGACGATTCTTCATCCCCCCTCGGTCTTCTGAATTCCTACCTGTTACTTAGGCCACCAACTCTTCATTGCCTTCAGCCATTTCGCTACCCGTTTTTCTTTTTTTTTCTGAAATTTTGGTGACAGATAAACGCCGAGTACTATAAACACAGGGTCCTTCCCCTCAGATAAATAAAAAAATTTGTACAGACCAATACCAATCCGCAATGTTCTCAAACAAACTCTAATCACGCCAAACCCACTCCGAAATAGGTATATCCGGAGCTATTAACTACAGGGCCAAACGCAATCCTTGTATCGCTGGTATCCCTTTCGGCACCTTCAAATTTCTCCAAATTCCTTTCTGACTTGTTAAATTCTTTCCCTTGTTCTGCTTATTGTTTTTTTTTTCTCTTTGAATTTTCGACTAGAAATCACCGCACCGACATAGTCCTGATTGTTGCTACTTCGGAACGAACTGGTTATTTTTTTTGCCAAATGAAATGAATAATGAAGGTTTTTTCCTTTCCAGCCAGTCGTATGTGTTCAAAAAGGATTTATTTTTTTTTATATAATCTTAATTTTTCCGAACACAAACTTTTGCAGTCTATATCTGCATCCGTCAAAAATCGAACTCCCCTTTTTCTATTTTTTTCCATTTCTCCCCGCCTACTTTTTGTTCCCAACCAACTACTCGATTTTCTTCCCCACAGTAATTTTTTGTCAAGTAGATATTCAGGCAAAACTGACCGTTACATACCCTCGGGTCCACAAGGCCGACTCGCGAGGCAGTGAGGAGCCGAAAAAAACGGACGGTTTTTATGCCATAGGTCTAATAGATTTGGGCGCCAATGTGGGACTCGACTCACGACCTGAGAATAAGAGTCTCATGTTCTAGAGAGCTAGCCGGGCATACGTGAACTAGTTGATAATATACGAACCGAGTACAAAGCTAACTATAATTTAGGGTCATGCTTACAACCGTAAGTTGCGATGGCCAGTCTGAAAAATCTCCCGGAGAAATATTTGGAGTTGCGAATAACAGGCGGAAGACAATACCACATTGTCCCCCGACGGATATCAACAAGTCTCCAAACATTTCGTACAAACCCGGTTTGCTTTCGCTCCACCGGGCCAGTCTCCAGCAATACCACATTGCCTTTGACTCCCCCCGATGAAACGACAGACACCCAGTCCGCCGAGAGACCTTCTCCAGCCTGACCGAAAATAAAAACATGAAGATGGAACCTTGAGGAAATCAACGACGTAGGTCTTTGGCGTGATATACCCCTATGCTCTTACCTCCCAAATCCTCCAGCTCGTACAAGCTGGTTCCAATTTTTTTACGTATCCGAGCTTTCAGAAACCGGGGTGCCAATTTGGCACTAAAACGACCCGCTCGGTTACTCACCCAGAAAGTTCTCCGGTAGACCTCATCTCCGGGACGAAAACTGCCCACACGACACCGCAAGTTGTATTGGGTTTTATGTCTGATGTGTGCGGCGGCTAAATTAACAGCAATCCGCTCACGAAGCATCTGCATTTTGTCCGTCAATGGTAAGAAAGCTATGTCACCCTCCTGTAAAACGTTCAGTTTCTTCAGGACTGGATATGCTGATCCGTGCAGGATCATATGGCTACCAAACAGGGCCTGATACGGGGACATGCCGATCGCCTCGTGGTGGGTACTACGAAGAGCACATTCAATGGACGACAGATGTCTATCCCACTCACGATGATCCTCCTTTAAATACGCCCTAATGGCGGTTAGGATGGATCTATTCACCCGCTCGGAAGCGTTGGGGTGCGGCGAATATACAGCCGTGCGCACATGTCGTACGCCATAATCCTGTAGTAATTTAGCAAACTCCTTGGAGGTGAATTGCCGACCATTGTCGGAGAAGACTGTTTCAGGGACTCCATAGGTATGGAAAATAGTTTGCTCAAGAAACTTGACGGACACCGCCGTGGTCTCAGCGGACACGGGGTGCAGGAAGACAAACTTGGTGAATGCATCCAATACAACAAATACTGCCGTGTGGCCTTTCTTCGACCTGGGATAAGGACCTAAGAAATCGACGTATAAAAATTGGAACGGCCTCGACGCATCCATGGGGTTTCCCATAGGTGGTTGAAGTACTGAGCTGGGGGCTTTGGTGGTTTTGCAGACATCACAGTTAGCGATGAATTCCCGTACCTGTTTTGCCATACCTGGCCAAAAGTACTTGCATCGCAATCGGGCTAGGGTTTTCCCTACTCCACCATGCGAGGCTTGGGGAGGCGAATGAGACGACTCGACGAGCGACGCGGTCAATTCCATCGGAATCCACAACTTCCAGGTTAGATCGTCAGCAATCGGATTTCCAGTACGTGGTGATGTACGCTTGAAAACGTACCCATCTTCAACTCGCAGGTCTGGTAGCTGCGGTGAGGCTTGCCTGAGGCTATCACCCAGACGAAGATATTCAGGGGACTTGAAAGACGGGGCATTTAAGTCCACGTCGAAACACAAGGACAATTCGTCAACGCAATCCATGCGTGACAGGGCATCGGGAACCACATTGTGGGTGCCTTTACGGTGTTCGATTGTAAAGTCGAACCCCTGAAGCTTAAGACTCCACCGGGCTAAACGGCCGTTCAGCTCCTTCTGGCTCATGAGCCATTTCAGACTTGCATGGTCAGTAATGACCGTGAACGTCTGTCCCTCAACATACGCTCTAAATTTTTTTATACTCAGCACGGCTGCGTAGCATTCGAGCTCAGTAATGGTGTAGTTCCGTTGTGCTCCGTTCAATTTCTTGGACATATAAGCTATCGGATGTTCTCCTCCATCCATGTCCTTTTGAAAAAGCACACTACCTACACCAGTCCTGCTGGCATCGCACTGAATATAGAAAGGCTTAGAAAAATCTGGAGTGACTAAAAGAGGAGCTTCCGTCATCAGCTTTTTCAAGGTCTCGAACGCTTGCTGGGCCTCATCAGTCCAACTAAAAGATTTAGACTTCAAACAATCCGTGATTGGAGAAGCCACGCTAGCATAATTGGGTATAAAACGCTGATACCATCCGGTCATTCCCAAGAACCTCCGGGTCTGCTTATGAGACTTCGGAGTTGGGAAGTCCATGATGGCCGTCACCTTATTAGGATCGGTTTTCAGAGTCCCATCACCGATTATGAAGCCCAGATACTTCACTTCAGTCACGCAAAATTTGCTTTTAGATAAATTGATGGTTAAACCCGCACGACGGAGACAGCTGGCGACTTCGTCCAGAAGCTTTAGGTGGGAGTCAAAGTCAGGTGAAACAATGAGCAGGTCGTCCAGATAAACAAAAACGTTTTCACGTAAATGGCCCGGGATGGCTTTATCCATCAAGCGACACATGCGCTGTGGGGCGTTACATAAGCCGAAAGGCATAACTGTGAACTGGTACAGTGGACGACCAGGGACAGTGAAAACTGTCCGCTCTCGCGACTTCTTCTCTAAAGGGATTTGCCAGAAGGCGTCCTTCAGGTCTAAGCTCGTGATGAACTTGGTGTCTTGAAGACGACCAAGAAGACCATCAATATGTGGAAGTGGATAGGCGTCTTTGATAGTGACACTGTTCACCTTGCGAGAGTCAAGGCACAGGCGGACCTTACCTGGTTTACGAACCAACACCACTGGAGAATTCCAGGGACTATTTGATGGCTCAATCACCCCCAGCGACAACATCCTGTCTAACTCACCATACATCAGCTGTTGTACAGCGGGTGAGACCGGATAATGCCTCTGTTTAATAGGAACTGAGTCACCAGTGTCAATGATGTGTTCCTCCAGGTTAGTCTTCCCCAGTCCGAAGACATCAAAAGAGGGAAATCTGGCCTTGATGCGTTCCAACCGTTCGCATTGCGTGGACGTTAAGTCGTGCATTTTTGCAGACACGGATGGAGCGTTTATCTCGCCGACTATTTGGGGAGCTAGGCCGAAAAGATTCCAAAAATCCATCCCTAGGTACAGTCTTTGGCTGAGACTGGGCACCACATAGATGGTTATATCACGGGTCCTTCCTCCAAAGGAGATTGGAACTCGAATATAACCGCAAAGTCTCTGCGGAGCCCCGTCAGCAGTATGCACTACAGAGCGCAAAGTGTAGACTGTCACTTCGGGATGATTGGCTAGAAACGCTTCGGCATCTCTTCCCAGACAACTAACAGTGGCACCACTGTCCAACAAACCAACCACTTCCTCGTTAGCTACGAGGACCTTCGTAAACAGACGAGGATCTGACGAATCCGAGATGAAGGCAGAAACAATTTTCTGCAAACATTGTCGCTTCTCCTTAGCTCGTACTCTAATTTGGGGAGGGGTGCGCTTGGAAGTGAGGGAGTCCACGAAAGGTGGCTCCGAAAAGATGCGGGCACGAGTGGAGATATATCTCTTCCAACGGGAAAGGAACGAAAGTTTAACCTCCTCAGAGGGAAAATCAGGAAGAGCATCAGTTGACGTAAAGTCGCTGATGGCAGTCATATCAGGTGTATATAAGGAATGTGTAGGGAAAACGGGCGAGCTTAGCTCGGGCGCGGACTCCCGTTCGATCTCGCACCCCCGCTCCGGTTTCCCTGACAGGTGGGGCACACTGGGGTCACGACTCCTGGCTTGCCACACTTGTAGCAGAACAAGCCACGAGTCTCAGATGGGCAGTCCATAAATGGATGACCCGGTTGTTGACAATTCCAACAACGTAAAGGTCGTGGATTCGTCTGGAACTGACGCGGCGCCGTCATTTCATCTATTTTTTCCGCAGACATGTCCGGAAGGGTTTGGTCCGCCGAATACGGGGACGAGTATTCAACCTCGTGCACCATTCGCTCGGGCCTACGCTCTAGCTTTTTCAGTTTATGCCAGCGTTCCACGCGAACGCAAGTCTCCCGCAATTGTTGAAGGCTGGTGAAATTATGCCCTATAACCGCTGACCCTAGCGTAAAATTCAAATTTCGGACTACGATTCCTAATAATCCGCTTTCCGACATTGGCTGAGCCATGCGGTTATGTAGCGACAGCAGCTGAGCAGTGAAATCGTCGAAGGAAAGATTGTACTGTTTAGTATCCATCATTTGTAGAATCAGTTCTTCATCGGACTCCCTAGCGCGAAAATGTCTGATGAACTGTGTTTTGATGGTTTCCCAATCAGGGTCCAGATGATGGCGTCGAAACTGCGACCAGTACCAGTCGGTAGCTCTACCTGACAACAGCGAGGAGAAATGCCTGCAAATTTCGGCTGGGCCGACTCCATCATCGCGAGCCTTCAGCTCCACCCGGAACAGAAATTCCTCCGCCGACAACACCTTGTCCTCGCCGGAGAACTTTAGGTTCCAGAAGGAAACCGGAGACTTGCGATGTTGGGTCCCAGACCAAACATCTAGCCTGCCAACCGCAGGTGTGGAAGCCTCCGGGGTGGACTGCTGATCCCTGGGTACCCCAGGGTTCATAGGGACCTCAGCAGGTCGCTGCTGCATTAGCAGGGTATCTAAAACCTGCCTCAACTGGGCAACTTGCTCCTCCAGCGAAGGAGTAGGGTTGGGGAAGGTTGGTGAGTCCCCCTGGCCGGCTTCGGTTCCGTTAGGGAGATTGCCTCCACCCGAAGTGGTACCTGCAGTCCTTCCACTTCTGAGCTCCATAGTCTAATCCCAAGATTAATTGATGTAAATCCACAAGCAAAAACTTCTCCCGGAAGAGTCGACGAAAAAAAAAAAATTCGTTGCGAAAACGGATTCAAATGGATGACAACAAAAATCAGAAGAGGTAGTATGTATCCCCCACGAAAACCAAACCAAAAACAACCGATAACCAGTAAGAAGAAGGTTGCATTAAACAAATCAAATAGAAGTTAATAACATTGTGTGTAACCCCCGAAAAAGAATCAACAGTGATTAGTGTGTAAAACAATCAAAGTGTATTAATGTCTATATAGATTAGTGTATAAGAGTGAGTAATTAGCTTTAATTCAGTATAAGCGAGGAATGGTTGAGACGGATAACACTTCCCCTCAGGGCCCCCGCATGTCGATGGCCTCGATGGCAGTTGGTGAAAACTATGAAGCATAGTCATCACCAAGTGTCATCCAGGTCGCCGATCCAGCTTCAGGTAAACCCGGAACGAAGGACGGAAACACAAATTCAAAATCGCACAGTCACGAAAGGAAAGGAAACTTCTTCAAAAATAAAAAAATTTGGGGGATTCGCTGTCCAACCACAACTGAGCTACCTTTCGGAAAATCAATCAGTTGAGATGAACAGACGAAGAAAAAAATGGACGCAGGACATAAACAAAAAGTAGAATTTAAAAAGCTGGATGGACCATCAGGAGGAACAAGGGGCGCAGTGGCAGGCGTTAACACGCCTGTTACCAAAGACGGTTAAGCCCTTGCACCAACTTCACCTTCCACCAGGAAAATTAAAAGAGGATCCTGTTCACGGACCGACGCAGTGGCAGGCGGTATCACGCCTGATACCAGAGTCGCCGACCCTAGAAACAGGACAGGGATGAACCACTACTACACCTGCACGCATAGCCAAGCGAACACCGCTTGTTAGCAAGCCGTGCAGGTCAGCATGGCTCGAAGCTACTCCAAAAAGAAGAAGTCACCGCAGAAGAGAACGGGTAGGCCTAAAAGCGAAGACAAATAAAAATTCACCTAGAATTTGGACAAGGATGCTGCAAAAAAAAATTCGAAAAACAGACAAGGACTAAGGCCTCGCGGTACTACCTTAGCCCACAGCGAGCGCTGGGTAAAAGTGGTGAACCATAGACGAAAAAAAAATCAAACATTGTCCGTGAAGGCACAAGTGGTATTAAACCAAAAAAAAATTTAAACTTCAAAGTCCGTGTAGGACAGTCAACGGGCTTTAAAAGCTTCGTTGGGCGCCATTTATGTAATAGCATAATGGCGCGACCATTTATTGGGCGCCACTTATGCGAGGTGTCACCCCCCTTAGCCATAAGCCCTGAAGAGAATGGCCAAGGAGCCAACACCATACATAAGAAATACAAAGAAAATCCGGAACTCCTACGCCGACCACACGGAGTTAGCTAGCTCGCCGGAGGGGTCGTGGGGTGTGTGGCCGGGCCTTACCGAGGCTGGTTCACCACTTACCTGTGTCTGTGCAACTTTGACTTCCGTCCATCATTCTCCGGTCATCGCCCGAGCCGCGTCAAGCCCTGAAAAGAAATGATCCCCTCCCTCAACCATTCCACAAAAAAAATTAACGCATGGTCATTCTATTAACTATAAACATTTAATCAACAGAATAACAATTACAAAGAATAACTATCAATCGCGACAATAACTTATAACTCCGTGTCCATTATCAAAATTCAATGAGCAAAGTCAACAATATTAAGGTTCGTTCTTATAGTTACATAGATATGATCTCAAGCTAAAAAGACAACTCACAGTATTGGCCAATAAGGTGATTACAATAAATAGAATCACTCAATTAACGAAAAAAAACACATTTCCCGTAACCAACAAGGAACCAAATATCTCTGACAAGGGCAACACAAATTCACAAATAATTATCAAGAATATTATAAATATTATAGATATAATACTAACTACTATTAAAGTTATGGTTTTCGTAATAAATTTTTTTGTTAAATTAAAGCAACAAAAGAAAATTGTTTTTGTTATTTTATTGTGTGTAATTGTTTTGGGTGGTGGTTTCTCTCTCTGATCCAGCTGGTGTGGATGCACTATAGGTCTTACTTAATTACCTGATAGTGTCTGCTGTTTGTTAAACGTCATCTAATTTTCCGGCAACTTTTTTCTATTTAAACCATATTCGTGTAATTTTGGATAAACTCCGGACGATTCTTCATCCCCCCTCGGTCTTCTGAATTCCTACCTGTTACTTAGGCCACCAACTCTTCATTGCCTTCAGCCATTTCGCTACCCGTTTTTCTTTTTTTTTCTGAAATTTTGGTGACAGATAAACGCCGAGTACTATAAACACAGGGTCCTTCCCCTCAGATAAATAAAAAAATTTGTACAGACCAATACCAATCCGCAATGTTCTCAAACAAACTCTAATCACGCCAAACCCACTCCGAAATAGGTATATCCGGAGCTATTAACTACAGGGCCAAACGCAATCCTTGTATCGCTGGTATCCCTTTCGGCACCTTCAAATTTCTCCAAATTCCTTTCTGACTTGTTAAATTCTTTCCCTTGTTCTGCTTATTGTTTTTTTTTTCTCTTTGAATTTTCGACTAGAAATCACCGCACCGACATAGTCCTGATTGTTGCTACTTCGGAACGAACTGGTTATTTTTTTTGCCAAATGAAATGAATAATGAAGGTTTTTTCCTTTCCAGCCAGTCGTATGTGTTCAAAAAGGATTTATTTTTTTTTATATAATCTTAATTTTTCCGAACACAAACTTTTGCAGTCTATATCTGCATCCGTCAAAAATCGAACTCCCCTTTTTCTATTTTTTTCCATTTCTCCCCGCCTACTTTTTGTTCCCAACCAACTACTCGATTTTCTTCCCCACAGTAATTTTTTGTCAAGTAGATATTCAGGCAAAACTGACCGTTACAGTAGTAGGACATTTTTGAAGTAAGACATTTCAAAAAATTGAGAAGTTAGTACAATTTACCGTCGTGTAAGAGGCAAATGTACTAGGATAAATCCTGCTCAAGTCTAACCGTATGGAATCTGTTAATCAAAAAGCTCACAAAGCTATTGTAACTATGTACAATGTAGGCTCTAAAACGAGTTTTCTATTAAGCCACGTTTTTCAAAATTCAACAATTTCAGATACAGACCTATTTTGATTAAATAACATTTCAAACTAAGCCCACATCTACAATTTGAAAATTTTGTGGCATTTTGTCAAGATTTTTTGTTCGTTAAAAATAAAGAGTAATATTTATGAGTACATATACATATGTAGGTATGTATATGAATAGAAAGTAAATTTCCTAGTTCAATTTCACTCGACATATTTTTTTCAGAACTGAAATAATCCAAACTCATATACTTCTTGGGGGAACAGAAATGTCCCTCATTTCCCTCATTGAATCCGCCACTGATTCTAATTAGTTTCTCAATTCGCATTTCTACCAGTAACATCGATTGTACTTTGAATGAACTGAATAGACGAACTTTATTAAAAAATATTCCCAAAAAACACCCCTTTGTGTTTGTGTATAGCTGCAACAATCAAAAAACACCTTATACAATGTCCAATAGTAAATTCATAACAAAATGCCCGTGGGTAATCAATTGTTTTTTTCCAACTTTTATTTGGACAAAATTGCAAGATCCTCTTTTTCTCACAATTGTAATTATATAGCAAAAGCCATGTCGACATACAATATTACAAAACAATAAAAACCTTTAAAAAAACTCAGTTGCAAAATCGGTGTCAGTTGTTGCAAATTTAAAAAAAAAATTCTTTCACGTGTATTTTACTTTTTCCGGTTACGTTTATTTTCCGTACATCCACTGCACCCCGTCCCCTGCTCGCAAAAAAAACTGTCAGTCATATGTTTTTGTGTCGGTAGTCACCTGTCTGTCATTTGTGAAAATAAGTAGATGTCATTACGAACCAGTCCTACGCACGGCATATCCACCTCCTACTACGTCTATCAGTGAGTCGATGCCGACCATCTGACCAAAATACATTCCGTCATTTCCCGTTATCAGAAGATGTATATAATATGCGAGTGTATATGTAAAAAAAAATTCAGTGCCATGGGCATGAGGGTATCATCTTACGAGCGGATAGTCCGGAAGTTCAATTAAGACCGGACTGACCCCAAGTCCAAGTTTGAGCTCTCTTTCGCTTGTTCAATTCAAATTGGCCACAATCAGCAGTTCGCACAGCTTCGATACCCCTTTGTCTCACTACTAACCCTAAACTCCAGGGGCTAGACTAGAAAGCACACAGATTTGACTGGTGCGCGAGAATGGCCACAGTTCTGCTAAGTACGCAAAAAAACCAAACTTCTTCTTCGCCATGCGACCATGGAGGACAGAGCAAAGAAAACTTGGCGCTGACCAACAGGAAACTCTGTCCACCGTTGTAACTGTACCGTAACACGAAATGAAAACAAGACCACAGTTCGCGGCTCTATGACTAGCGACGACGATACGACGACGAGAGTCCAAGGCAAGTAGGTCGTCACACACTTTTTCATCGTACCTTTGTTGGCCGTCTGCTTCCGCACTGCCCCGCGCCCAACGCGGACTCATGTTTTTGGTCGACTGAACTCACAGTTCTTTTTTTCCTTCTAACTTTTTTTTTCTACCTTTATTCGAAAGGTGAGGCTGCCGCCTATTGACTTTGGAATGATCTGCAGAGAGCACGTCACGCAGCGATAATCTCCAGATACGAATATCTGCCGCTTTTTACCCACTGTAGGGCGGCGCGATAGTCGCCGTCGTCGATGGGTTTGCCACTCACAGAATTTCTGTAAGAAAATCGAAATGTGTACGTCAATGTGCAGCGACGGCATCACCGTGCGGAGGCACCTCTCAATTTATCAAATTAGAAAATCGATGAAAAACATCAAATCCCACGTCACCGGGCCAAACCCACACACCTTTTCCGGGAAGAAAATGTTACGCACGAGTCTCGAGATGTTTTCCTGAAGAGGCGGAAAAGAAAGGTACAGCCGCGAGCTGATAGCCATCTATCGCGCGATTATTATAGGTACTGGGCTCGGAGTAACGGTGAAAATTAACCCAAACTGCCACCTTAACCTAGATAGCGAATTAATTAAGGTTCTTTACTATCGACATTATGCCTACCGCTGGGTCTCGGATCGGTCTTGAGACTCTGAAGAAGTTCGCGGTGCCCCACAGTGTCCCACAGACTCTCCGCCATCTTGACAGTGGCCATGATGAATTGCAAATTTGGGTCGTTTGCTTAAAATTATGTTAAATTGCTAGAGATGCACTCTGGCGGTAATGCCAAAAATCCGGGCGGTAATTATGGCGAATTATTCGGCGGCCTCCTTTGGCGATTGTTGTTCTTTCAGGGTTGGCTTAAATTAAATACGAGGAAAGTCGTGTTGTGTGGGAAATTGGTGGCATGGCGAACTTTGCGTTTTCTCGAATTTCATTCGTTTTTCGTTTTGTTTTTCACTGTGGAATACAATTGTGTTTACCTGACGTGAAAGTGGAGCCTTGTGAATTTCCAACGGAGGCTATGCATTTGAGAATATCATCAACAGTAATTTTTTGTAAAGTTACGGGTTTCTTATTGGAAATGAGTTTTTTTTTTGCTGGTCACCATTGATAAAAATTGATTAGAGTAAAAAAAATGGGAAAATATAAGCTCAAATAGTTGACCCAACAATGCAAATGATACCTCCGACTTCTTGTTTTCAATTCCTTTACACTACCCTGAAATGGCCATGCCATAACCTTTACAGGACTCTGGGTAAACAGCCTTTGTGGAACGGAGAGCAACAAAAAATGCATGGGATCTGGTCCTCCGTGAAAGTATTAGACCAAACACTGATAATCTAGGTTAGGTTAGGTGTAGGGCTGCCTCCAATGAGACCGGAGGCCCGAGCAAAGGTTCAGCGATCGTTTTGAAGGTTGTCAGATGTCCTTAGCCAGCGGTCGGCAACTCAAAGGCATTTGCTTGCCACCTAACAGATAATTAAAACTAATGCACATTAACGTGCCAAAAAAAACCATTAATATACAATTTTATTTTTGTAGTAAAAACTTTTACAAAGAAACTTTAAGGCCCCAATTCAGATACAGGCCGCCGGCAGTTCGTGAACTTTCAGACCAGGACGCCAGGTACGGCCCGATCTATGCCACACATTACTCATTCTGACTGAGGGATGAAGGCTTGAGGCATCCGCCTGACAGGCCGTAGACTGCAGGTGACCCCATAATTCCTTTCATGCACACAGGTGAAGATGATAGTTTATCGTGGCAGATTGTTAATTCAAGTGAAAAAATCTTCATTGCGTCAACGAAAACTTTAGAATGAATAGAAGTTCAGATCCCGGACTGACGATAAATACCCACAGTCATAAAGATTTTTATCAGTTTTCCTGGACTGCAGGCGACATCCGGTTGGCGGCCGGTGAATGTGTGAATGACTGAATTGGGGTGTTTATGTCAACTTTCGAGTGAACTGTGTCCCCGACGTCTGCGGTAACGTATGTTCCTTATGTAGTATGTACGTCTGTTAACTCTGATACATACATATGCATCAGAGCAGGAATTGCGCATGCGTCTATAACAGTCGCGCATGAATATGAAAGAGCATGCTGACGCGGTTGTTGAGTGCGGCATGTCATCACAGATTTTTTCGCGTGTCACCAAAGCTCACCGTAAAACCTTACCACACCTTATCTTGTCCCGGATAAAGCCCCCACCCGAACCCACAACCGATGACGTCACTGGTCTGGAACTCCTGTTGCTACACTACTGTGTTTCCTTGTTTATATTCTCACTACGTGGGGATTCGTAGGCAACGTTCTTCTTCCTTTGGTAAGGTATTGGGTCAAAAGTACCCCGGCTACTGGCCTATTGTATTACATCCCTATACTTTGATTGGTCCCGGTTCCCGACCGCAGCCTGCCTTCGGTCTGTTCGGAAGAGGGGCTCAAGTGTACTCCGTGGGCTTCCCAATTCCATTCTGGCCGTCCTTGTCTTAACCGTCTTCAGCTTAACTGGAACATACGAGTCCTATGAGTATGGTAGGAAGTGTGGAAAATTCATCCTGACAGAGCGTCCGTACCAGGACACCAGGGTGTGTCCGCTTTACATCTTGCATTGGTGGGGCCGATCATATTAGCCCATCGCTTTGAGGCTTCAATGACCAGCACGAGGATTGACCTTCCACCTAGTTCGAGATAGTTACGGCACGCACGTAGTGCCGGCCGATTGTGCTGAGCCTAAGTGGGTAGTCGGACAAGCACACCCCGGAATCGGAATATGGGCTGACGATGTACAAATAAACATGGGACTCGCGCAGGGGTCCATTCTGGGCCCTATCCTGAGGATCAAATGTACATAATGATGTGTTGAGGCTTTTCCTCCTAAAAGAGCAGTTGCGATTGAGTTCGCAGATGACATCTGGGTAGTCGCAAACCATACAAATCCAATACATATAGCCAAGCTTAACCAAGGTGCGAACCCAACGCAAAGCTTAACGAAGATGCAAACCAGCATCAGCAAGATCCCGCTCAAAGCATCGCGAAGTCCAAACGGCAGATTCGATCCCCTAATTCGACAGCTCATCCGAGACACAACGAAGTTCAACTAAAGCTCAACCAAGGTACAGCAAAGCTTTAAAGCTCACCCAGGATTAAAACACAGAGAACCTAATTTCCTAAGCTCATCCAAGACTCAGAGATGTTCACCAAATCTCACACAGGCGATGCTCATTAACCGACACCCAAGTCAACAATCGATGACGTCACTGCGCTCATATTCGCATAGCATAACTACTGGCATTGTTATTGTAGTTTAAGAAAAAAGTTCTCAGATTACTCATTCGAAATATCTCGGGTTTCAAGGTAAGGTTATCAAGTTACCTCCAATCTTCGATTTTATGTGGAGTGACCTAGGTTGAAACTTACAATTTAGGGAAACCTTCTCTTATATGTACGGTTCTACATGCTGCTCCGCAATATCGTTGGTGACTGACCACTGAGAACGTCTTTGCACTCTATAAATTTAATTGCGTTCATACATTTCCATTATGCCATCTATTGAGGGTATCTACAATGGTATTCCTTCAACTGTTACTGAACCAATTCTATAACATAATCTAGGTCTAGACTTGTATTCCTTTCACGAGCTACTTTCTTGTCTTTACACGAAGATAACTGAGTGTATGTGTGCTGATAATCCTACTACCCCCAACTGAAGCGAACTTTCCGAAGAATCCAATATTTTTCAGTCAAACCCTTGGAGAATCCATTTGCAAAATTTGACTGTGCAGCTCTGAATCTGATTTACAATATCCCCAACTAACATCATAGCTCTGACCACTCTAGCAGTCAGTCAATTTTATTTCAGCATAAATTTGGCACATTTCTACCAAAAGCATTTACCATAACCATCTTAAGATCAATCGATACCACCCCAAATCGCTCGCAACTCACCACTTATCTCCATTCGCCCTGGAACATAGTGTCAATATAATATTTTGTGGCCACTAACGGAAAATTTCAATTCCGGCGCAAATTTTCACTCTTTTCGGTCCATAAAGAAGGCGCTCTTAAATCAACCATCATTAATTTTTCGGCTTTGTCTTCTGGAGACAGACATCGAACGAATGCCAACGTTTTTCTCGTTCGCATAGTAGAGTTTTGCCCAAAGTTTGATTGATGGTGTTAGCCGGAACACACTGGTGGGGATGTTACCCTTTTTTGCGTTATTGAACGAGCGATGAAAAAGGCTGAATGCCAACAAGCCCCAAATGGATTTCTGTATATCATCATTCAAGCTGGAAGCTAACGAAATAACACTCCTGGGTGAGTCCCACATTCCATTAATGCAAATTTGTCCATTTCATCTGGAGTCTTCTCCTCGGTGGTATCCAGCACACACAGAAGTCAATTTATCGTTATAATTTCGGATATACAGATATACCGAGAGCGGCCGGAAGGCGAATTCATTATTATTTCGGACGAGACTGTTTTTCTGAAAGATTCCGAACTAAGCGAGAGGATAGCCTTATTCATTTTTCTTCTGAAATTGTAATACAATGCTATTTGTTAATATGAGGCATAGCGGTCTGACGGAACGATAAGGATTGGCCCGGAATGATACATAAAAAGGAAGTGTTTCAGGACGATTGCGTGTAGCAGAGATGTAATCTGTTAAAAGCTTTCCATAAGACACAAACAAGAACTTTAAACCACTTCAATTATCCTGGACATAAATCCACGTCGCATCATACCTACTTTGACTCTCCATAATCCTTTCATCCGGTCAGTATTTCGTTTATGGCCGCTCTTATTGCAAATCCACAAGTAAATCTGTGGTCAGCAGTCCTTCAGGATTGGGATAATAACAAGCTTCAGTTCATTTCAACTAACCAGGATGACCCCTCGCCGCCGCCCCCCTCCGGCAACAACAAATCGTTGACAACGCAGGAAAAAATCTGGAGATTCTCTTGCAGCACAAATGAATATCGCTCTCTGGTCCTTTCTGGATTCCCGATTTTGGAGGCAGCGACGAGATATTGTAGTCAGGAAAACGGATGCGATTCACATTATTGCAGAGGGGAAGTAAATTATAATCCTTCAGGAAGCAATCATCGGAGCAAGATATACAGGTATACAAAACCCCCGAGGGGTTTCTGCGACTTCTCCCCCTCTTTGTCCTACAGCTGAAGATGGACCGCAGGAACTGAAAGCGAAGGTAAAAGGCTTATCCAGCTTTTTTCTCAATTTTGTCCGCCTTTTTTCAAATTTCTTTTAGGCGAAGTTAATCAGGATTTGACTAAAAATGGGATATTTTATGATGTTTTAAATTAAATGACGAGATTTGCTTGTTTCTGTCCTTTTGAAAAATTGTTTAGGCAGCTGAAGAATGCGATTATTTCAGACGTTGCGGTTCTTGTGATGTTTTCTAATACCAAACAAGAAAATTGAATTTTTCAAGACATTTATCTCTTTTGCTTAATATGTCCATCTCAGTTCTTCTTCTTTTTCTGTTTTTACTGAGGTACCACGTCCCCTGCTTAGCATTGTATTACACCCCTCATATTTGTTGGCCAGACCATTTGAACATGTTCAGCAATCTGCCTAGGATCTCGTTGAAAAACGTATCAGGTTATCCAGGCTACTGGGGGATAGCGGTCTTTTGGGTAGGAGTTCATGAATTTCCTCATTTTCACTCCGGCCAGGGTCGTGCCTGAATATACGGTCGCCTCCAAAGTAACATCACATCAAGAAAAAGCAAATATTAAGAATTGGGCATCCAGGCCTAAATCGCTCCATAAAAAATTTAGGTCTTCAGAGTGATTTTTGAGTGCTGACAAAATGAATGTTATCATTTTTAGTGTTGCGTCCAGAGCGGGCGGCAGCGACGGGCGGAAGTGGATAAATCACTCAAGATACCTAAAAATTTCCTGGAGTACCACTTCGTAATCCGCAAATTACTATTGGAGCACTCAAAAATCACTTTGAATAACTGATTTTTTTGGAGCGATTTTGGTTTGGAGTCCCAATTCTAAACATTTGCCACACATGCGTATATCTTAGTGTGGAACATTGTTGAACGCATAAAACCTTGCAATATATAGTAGAGTAAAAGCTTGGTCTTGAAGACAAAGAGCTTTTCTTGATATTGTGCAGCCTGAATGTTGTGCGCTTATTCGTAGTCGATTTAGCCGCTTTTTATTTTGAGCGCTTGCTAACTGCGCACGCAATGAACGCTGGCCAAGCACGTCCTAGAGCCTGTACGATATTAATCTGGTAATTAAAGTCTTTTAGAAGCATGACCCATCTAGCCACTCCCATGAGGGCATCTTCTTTCCTTGCTCCTTGCTGCTCCTTTAAAGCAGCATTGAAGTCGGCGAGTCTTGAGTCTTAATCCTCCTTCGCAGAACTTAAACTCTTCACTTTTACAAATCGGTGGTTCTAGGCCACGATTCCATTCAAATTTCTTCACACACGGTCAGGTTTTGGCTATGCCGGCGCCATTATGATGGATAACTCGCTCATGTATGGTGGCTAGGGATACAAATACCTCCTACAGCCATCACCCGCGGCAGTAATCTACAATTCCTACATTTGACCTCGTCTTGGACACAACCCATTTATTTGGGCGCGTGCTACGAAAACTACTTTATTGTGGCTGAGCAAGGCACAAAACTGGGCCCTTAAACTCACTGAAGAGGGCTACATTTGCTCCTTTAAAGCAGCTTTGAGCCATCGCAGGAATGTCCAACTTTGATAAAATTACACCGACACTGGCGACTGTTCCACCGAAGTTAAAAATCTGTGAGGTCTGATTACTCCATAAATATCCAAGGATTTTGAACGAGTGTGGCCTTCTGTTCTGTTGACTAAACTCCAACCTATTAACATCGACTCAGTTCTAAGGAATTGCATTAATATCTTTCTTTCTGGCAGTTGAATCAAGCTATGTACATACTATTGAATGGCGTTAAAACTAGTCTGCGCACACCATCTTTGTCGGTATTCCGTAAGGTTCAATTCTGTGACCCACTCTTTTTCTAATATTAAAAAATGATATGCTCTCAATCTCCTCCAGCCCACTTCACAGCTTCCCCGATGACCGTACTCTGCGTTATTCCTACGCCTTCCTCGATATAACACAAGCACGTGCTAGACCTTTTTTTTTCTTAGATCGTGAACTCATGTTCAACTCTATCAACAGGGACATCAAACTCATTCTTCATTGGGTACTCAAAAATCGGGTTGAGTTCCACTCCTCCACGGTTTATCGCCGTCTGCTTCAAAACCCGCCGAAAGCTCAACTTACTCATCCTATCCTTCTCCTATCCTTATTACTAGACATCTCGAGTAAATATAAATAAAGCCTTACAACGGGTAAACACCGGCCGTAATTGAAACACGGTTTTCAAGCGGCTAAATAAGAAAATTTCTACACCACACACTTCGCGTAAAACAAATCGACGATTGGCGACCTTGTTTCTCTTGTGCATCGGTAGTCTTTAAATATGATAATCCAAAGGCCGATTGTACATAACGAAAATGCTATCCACTTGGCCTTTGTATGCCCGGCATATGCCTGTGCGTACTGCTCATTACTCGGCCATTTAAGTCTTTTTGTTAAATTTGGCCGTCCTGGGCCCGTATGTTCTCGTTCTCGTTAAAATGGTTAAAAACTCTACGGCCATCCTATGCACCTTAAAAAGCGGCCGGTGTTCGCCCGTTGTATGGTCATTTTTTATTTTTACTCGGGATTGCACCATGACTTGAACGACATGACAGACTATGGTAGTACAAAGGATGATTTCTAAGCTTGGTTTTTTCACATATAGAAAAGAAATTCGTTAATGAATAGAACAACTCAATAGTGGAAGAGGTTTCTTCGCAATCACATCCAGGTCCCTTCAGACTCTTCTTCTTAACCTATTGTATCCTCTATGGGCTGGGCTAGACGGATGTGCTTCACGAACCCAGAAGTGGGGTGGTACCCCTCATCATCCGTTCGTGAGGGACATGCGTCTGAACGCAGGGTCTAAAGCGGCTCTTTCAATCTTTCGAATTACACTTACTAGTGCCCATTGCAGCATAACTTGAAGAAATATGAGGGACTGCTAGTAAACATGGTGCCTTTTAATTTAAATTTTGTCATTAAAAAACGTAGAAGGAGATCTCCTAAAATTTCGAGGGTGGCATCTATCTTTTCATTTCTGATGCTCCCTTTTCCTCACTCGGAGGAAGGCGGGGTATTTGTTTGACTTTCTCTTTGATACTTATGGTATTTTCTGTGGGTGTATCCATAAATATCAAAGTAATTTTGTTACTCAGTCCCACATTGAAACTCCACCAACAAAATCCATGCAAAATGTTCTTTCAAACGAAACCAGACCTCCATTGAAGGAAACCTCTCAATGTTTATATGGATATTCTTGTGTACAGTACATTACTAAACGAAATTTCAGCTATGGTTAATATTTATTACCAAAACAATTTGAAATGGAGAAAAAAAACTTCTTACTTTTCAGTTTACTGCGACCTCATTCTTATCGAACTGCAAACAAACAGAAAACTTTTCGGTAGCCCCAATTTGTATTTATTTGTCAACGTTTTTAACTGTGTGCTCCAATTAGCCGCAAACCCAAACATTAGACGCGGGAACCAAATTTCCGCCCGTGCAGACTGTCGTCCAGACTACCCGAGCGATCCGCTAATTAAATTAGACGTCAGCACGGAGCAGTAGAAGTGCTGCAACCACTATACACCAAGTGAACGCATACACACCGAGCGTCCGTAACCCCAATTTTCGAAGTGGTTCGCACTGAATTCGCTTATAGAAGTTCTAGCAGCGTGCCTTTTGCCTTACGATTGTGACTGCAGAGTTGACTGCTGCAGCGACATGCAATTGAACCACAAGGAAACAGCCCCATGACCCGAGAGCTGCAGGTCTGCCCATGGCTCTAATTCGGCATAAATAAATAGCAACAAGAACTTGGCCAGAATAGCCGGGCTTGTGGTCAATAGTGCAGTGGCCCCAATGTTGTTCACCGGGGCGGCCCATGCGACCTAAGCCAAGCGGCAGCACCGGGACTCCCCAACAACTCAATTAAGTCACATTCTCGGAACGAAATTTATCGAATTAATCTGGAGTCACTGAAGTGCAGGCGTCAGCGCAGCTGAAATCATGCACCATGAAATGGAGGCGGGGGCCCCACGGCTGAAATGCTTCAGATTTTTTGAATCAGCACTAACCACCTCAGGCAGTGACTGCCATGGCCATTAATCATACCCGAGCTACACTAGCCGGGAGGGGGCTAGAGCAAGAGATGCTCCAAGGTCCTCGGGCTGGAGGGGGCCCATCTGGAAGTACCTAACTTCGAATTTAGTCCGAAATGGAAGTTCCTTGTTCTTGCAGAAATGTAGCAGATGTAACAAGTTGAGGAGCACTTCATCTTGATTAAGGAAATGACCAACTGGACGAAACGATTGACCCACTTTGATTGATGTCGACCGGTTGTGCCTCCTGGAGCTGCCATCCCGCAACAAGTGAAGTCCTGCGCCCCACGCGAGGGACGAGTGCCTTTGCAAGTCCGTCCTAAGTAGCTGAATGCTTCGTTAAATTCATTACTTAAGATTCCGGGGAAATTTTTTATCAGGAATTAATAATGCATAAATCTCCCCAGCTCTGGCCTCGAGCATCTCGGGAATCTCTAAGATTCTCGAAAACACTTCTGCGGCACGTCACAGAAATTTCCTTTTGATTTAAGGCAACTGAAAACTGCCTCCCAGACTCCCCCGGCACTTGTAGCGCTCCTGTTGCCTCCAATTAAGATTCATAAGACGCGATTATGAAGATTCCCTGTCATGGCTTCCCGATATGAAAAATTCAATAAGAGTCAGAATCCGTTTCCATCTCGGCGATTCTCCGCAGCTGATTGTCTGTCTGTCAGTCACGTCACGTAACTTCTTCCTGGTTTTCAGAAAATCTTGACCTTTTTCCCGGGCGTCGGGGGTGAAATGTCGGGGAGGCTCATCTTTTGCCGTGCTCTGTTTTCTGGAGATTACGTGTCGGATGTCTACACATGGCGGACGGGAGAAAGTTACGCATAGAAATGCTATATTTATTTGATTTGTAATTTTCTGTGAACTTTGCACGTGGATTGACTTCGTTCTGACTCGACGCTGGCGTGGAATTAGGGCATTTGTTTAGTAGGGTAAATAGACTCAAACCGATCGGTGGGGGTGAGGTTATTTCTGTTTGAATTGAGAATTTTGTTTTACGACTTTTCTCAAATTTTTGCCTATAGATGAAAAGAGAAATTTCTTTCGTTAGGAAAAAGGTAGTCAAGTTTTTTCCTACTTTTTTATATTGGAAAATTGAAGGGAATTGCGAACGCATTATTAGATTGAGTCAAAGGAGATTTTATCAAAGGTAAAAAAATGAAAATTTAGCTACTTTTATCTAAGAAAAGGAAAATTTAAGGCTTTCACAGTTCATTGCTGGTTTCAAGTTATCTACTTCATTACACTGCTTTTGTTCACCTTTTACAAATGCTTTTTGTACTTCCAAGCAACTACGCAAGAAACCTAAGCCCACCTTACCATGCAGTAGCCGATGGACGAAAACAACGTCAGCAACCTCACGACGCTTATGTAGAGAGTGTAAGTTGATTAATTTAAGCCTGTTCACGTAAGACAGAAGAATAAAAGGGTTATCCAAAGGTAGGCGGCTGAGTGCAAATCGAACAAACTTCCTTTGAACCTATTCGACTCTTCCAATTTGGGAGGAGTAGTGAGGAGACCAGGGATGTTATGGAGCTCCGTAACCGTAACCGAAACTATCAGATATCCGAAATAAAAATCTATCCGAAACCGTAACCGAAACCGATATAAAAGTTTCGAATAATTTCGGATAGGGACTGAGTCTAAATGAGACACGTTATGACATGTTTTACACCGACCGAGCCGACATACCCGCCCAGTAATTGTTAGACCAAATGTTAACCTAGAAATAAAGTCAAATCATTACCTATTTGTATTTAGCTTTTTCAATTCCTTAAAAATATCCGAATATTTCGAATGTCCGTAACTGAAACTGTCGGATAATCCGAAATAATTTCATATCCGTAACCGTATCCGAAACCGGAATAATATTATTCATTTATCCGTATCCATATCCAGATCCGAAATTACATATCCATAACATCCCTAGAGGAGACCACACCTGGGAGACATACTCGAGTAAAGGCCTGACTACAGATTAATACAAGTGCTTAGTGATGAGAGGGGCTGTTGAATGAATTCCTAAACCATCTTTTTATAAATCCTAGGACTAAACTACCCTTGGAAGAGATATAATTAATGTGAGTGGAAAAATCCAGCTTACAATCAAACCTAACCCCAAGATCAGTTACAGAGTTTACGCAAGAGATTATGTTGTCAAGTAAAGTATAGTCATGAATTATCGGACCACGTTTCCGTTCACGTAAGTCATGACCTCGCGCTTGATAATATTAGGTTGTCATTGGAACATCAAGAATAGAAAGTGTTATGGTCAATTTGCAAAAGTTTGCAATCCTCGGTACTCTTTATGAGTTTACAGTTTGATTTCATCGGCGTAAATAAGGATATTAGAGTACTTTAGTAAGGTGACAATGTCATCGATTGATAAGATAAAAAGCAGAGGATCTAGATGACTACCTTGTGGGACGCCAGAGGACGCTTCAATGTTTCTGGATTGACTCCACGAAATTGAACTTGATACTTGGCTCTGTCGACTAAGTATGATTGGAATACCACAAGGGTATGGCGATAGCCTTATTTTTTTAGTTTTTTTAGAATCGAGTGAGAGAGCTTGTCGATAGAAACACATCGTGGGTTTTCGATCTCATTCCTCTTAGGTTTTGGTAATATATAGAGGGCGAGCGTCTGAAGTTTTTTGAAACCTGGCGATAGTCGGGTGTGCGGGGAACAAAGTATTTATAGAAGCCACCGGAAGGCCAAAATATGGGGTCCAAAAACTTTTCAGCGGTATTAGGCGTTGCAGACAGAACAAAGGGCGTGACCGGTTTGGAAGTATTGCTGGTTTTTCTGCAGGAGATTGTCTCAGGATTGATTGCTTTTCTCCTTAAATAATCTCTAATTGCCTCTGGTTTAGTTTCAGGGTAAAAGCGCGAAATGGAAATATTTCGCGGCCTGGGTACCGTTACAGGTGCAGGACCCAGTATCCCCAGTGTCCAAGTGTCCAGCAATATTGCAAGAGTAGTTAGATGCAACAACTGGGAGATCCTGGTCGGAGCTAAGAGCTGTCATGTAAAACAGAGTCCGCTGGAGGGCAACTGTTTCCGCCCTATGTCCCATGAGGGATTAAAGGAGTTTAAAGAAAGAAGAAGTTAGTTAGAAGAAGTAGACTCTGGGATAGAGTTAGAATTCATTGAAAATGAAGGGCGGGGACCGACAAGCTAACAGAGGAGTTCATAGTGACCGCCTCTATAATAGTCATTTTTCCTTCCTTTCGCTTCCCACAGGTTTTTGAGTGGCTAGGAGCCAGCCTAGAGCCAGTCCTCACTGAAGGGCTCTCCTCGAGTATTATAGAAAGGTCTACGGCATTACCAACCTCAGGAGTAGCAGAGGCTGGAGGCTCTCATTGCACCTCCATAAATTTTTCCGATAATAAGTTCAGGGCTGAGTAATTTTGTGTCACTGTAAGTGATAACAACAAGACTTCAGTGGTGACACCCATCGTACATCTTCAAATATCATTTAATACTGCAGAAAGGGGAACCGAGGTATCGGTTGTGAAGGAGGAAGCAGAAGCACCAAGGCTAAAAATCACTAAGTGTACATCATCGACGGTATCCAAGACTGTGAAGACCCGAGATGAGAACTCGAGCTCGCTGAAAAAGAAGCCAGTGTGCCATACAACCAAGCCGGACATTTCGGATTAGATAACGTCGGACAGGGCGTGAGGTGTTACTCAGGAG
The DNA here is from genome assembly GCA_949987705.1 of Thereva unica. NCBI lineage: Eukaryota > Metazoa > Arthropoda > Insecta > Diptera > Therevidae > Thereva > Thereva unica. Next base: position 85,513,470 of record OX465284.1, read on the forward strand.
GAAAATTAACCGATCAATAACATTTGCATGATTAGTTTCAATGTTTGACTCCGGATGAAAAATACCTCCAGACAAGCAATGCCATCTCAAATGATCTCGGATGAGCAGAACTTGCTAGTATTAGTGACCCTCCATTAAAACGCAAAAAAAAAAATCACGTCATAATTTTTTATGTTACTTGGTAAAGGGATGAGTTGATATCATAAAACGTTTAAAATGTTTATTTCTCTATAAGTGTTTATCATAACTAAATGTCTACTATTCCAAATACTTTTAAACACTTCTAAGAATTATTTAGTAAACGCCTTTAGTGTTCAATTTCTACTAAGTTTTGGTGCATAAAACTTTTTAATGATTAGATTTTGTGTTTATATAGAAGAAACACTTTCACCATTACACATTTTACTGTTTAGAAAAAAACTGGAGTATTTATTTCTAAACACCTATCAAACAATTGGATTTGCAATAATGGAGAATCGGTTTCTGACTGCGAATTGGTAGAAAACTTCCTAGAATCTTAGAATACATATAATTTACCTTTCTTTTTATGTGGTAAAGTCAAGCTTAGGAATTACCCGTTGTACTACTAGTTTGTCATGTCGTTCGAGTCATGGTCAGTCTCTAGTAGTAAGCTTGATTTGAAGGATATGTAGAGGAGAAAGGATAGGTTAGGGGTCTGGAGGGTGCGTGAGTAGATATCGATGAACCTTGCGTTTGAACTCCGAGATGTTATATGCGTTCGGAAACACCGACTGTGGAAGACAGTTCCACAATCGAGCTGTTCTATTTATAAACGAACTACTAAAACGTAATGTGCGCGAAGAGGAGGGCTGTAGCGTATGGGGGTGAGCCGAATTGGTTAGTCTTGTGTTGCCGGGGAAAAGTTGCCGTGTAGACATTCCTACGGTGGCTTAAAGGGTCGATGGAGGAGCAAAAGGGTGCTATCGCCAGTGAGTTTAATGGCGCGGTTTTGCACCTTGTCCAGCCAATCCAAGGTGGTTTTTGGGGCGCCCGCCTAGATATACGAGTTGTATTCAAGGCGGGGCAGTTGACTGAAGTAGGAACTTGCATCTCTTGAGAAATCCCAGGCATTTGGTAAACTTGGTTGGCGATTTGAGATATGTGATCCATCGCAGATCTGAAGATAAGGTTACGCCTAGGATGTTAAGAGATGGGTCAGCCATTACATTATATTTGTCCGTTGAGATAGAGGGACGGGTGGTGCAGGTTTTTGTAGAGATAAGACAGTGCTTTGTTTTAGTTGCGTTGAATTCGACACGATTTTTGAGCTCCCAAGCAAGAATGAGTTTAATGTCCCCGTTAATAGAATTGGACATGAGTTCACGGTCTACATGACAAGGTTTGGCACGCGCTTGTCTTGTATTATCGAAGGTGTGGGAGTAACGCAGAGTACCGTCATAGGCGAAACTGTGAAGTGGGTTGGAGGGGATTGAAAGCAGATCATTAATAAATATAAGAAAGAGGGTAGGTGAGATAATCGAGCCTTGGGGGACCCGGGCGAGATGGAATGAGGTTTGGATTCCACGCCATCCAATACTACTTTGATTGAAAGGCTAGAGAGAAAGCTCGATGAGTCGATACCAATAGCTTGGAGTTTAGACAACAGAACGGGATGCCATACTCTGTCGAAAGCCTTGGAAATATCTAGAGCAACCAGGCCAGACTCACCGAAGCGATGGATGTTTTGTTTGAGAGTCTCAGTCAGACACACAAGAAGGTCGCCAGTAGATCTTTTCGGTCTAAAGCCGTACTGCCTGTCGTGTAAAATTTGGTTTGATTCCAGATATTTCATCAGCCTTCTATTGATTATTGTCTCCATGATTTTGGAGAGAACAGGAATAATTGCTATTGGGCGGTAATTTAAAGGGTCGCTGGCTTCACCTTTTTTGGGAATGTGCTGAACATGAGCTAGTTCCCAAGAGTTGGGATAACCTCCGGAGAAGTATGACAGGGCGAAAAGTTTGCGCAGAGGTTTAGCCAAAGGTGAGGCGCATTTCTTGAGCACCATAGGGGGAATATTGTCGGGGCCAGTGGATTTATTGACTTCGAGATCTTTGAGACATTTGTACACCTCACCTCACCTTGGCAGCCTTCCTGGACCTAGAAGGCACTTTCAATAATATCAGCATCCAGGCTATTCATGTAACCCTGGCGGAACTCAGTTTTAGTTATTTGATACTCCGTGTGCTGGCTACTAAACTATTCTTGTAGCAGCTGTGGTAAAGACGATGTCCCGGCCAGACCCCAGGGTCATGTCGCCGCTGCTACGCTCCTTAAAGAAATGGCTTCCTCGTTTATAGTACTTATAAGCGGCGGCAGAAGAGACCGAAAAGAATTGTTGTAAAGAATGAAAACTTGAAAGTTTGAAATTGACTTGGTGCGTGAAATAGAAATACAGACCTATGGGTCGGGCAGCTTGACCCCAAGGCTGGGACAGGCAAGCAGTATTGGGAAGTTACTTTTTCCTATTCTATTTTGTAAAAATGTAATTTTTATTACACTTAAATAGAGCGGCGCCTTATTACTTTAATTTTTAACTCATTCTAATTGAAGTAATCACTACAATCTTTTTATTTCAAATTTCTTCCGAGCTCTATAGATGGTCAGAAGCTCTGTTGTAGTCTTTCTTCCTACCGTTTTTGATTGTCTTTATTTAAATATGTCATCGATGAGATAACAGAGGAGAAACTCTATTTATATTTACATAAAAGACTGTCATCTCTGATCGGATAAATTTGTCTTGAAATAAAATCCTTAAATGTTTGAAATGAAATTTTAAATTTATGCAGAGATTGACATTGTCGACATCAGTAGAGTTTTATGAATAGAAATCGCTCTCCCACAACAAACATTACATTCACTGTAAGCGGAATAAACAACTACATACTACACATAAACCCATTTTTAATACCATATAAAGGAGAATGGAAGGAGGATCGGGATTCAAAATCGATGCAATCGAGGATAGTGGCGATAAAAGTTGAAAGTCTCTTGGCATCGCATTTCTAAACTGGAACAATTGCTTCTTGTGCAGGAAACTATTGTAAAATGGGAATGGTACGAGGGGACGATAGTGATGGCGGCGCGGCGGTGATGGTGAAATGCTCAATCCTTCCTTATGAAAACAATCATCAAAGTCAGCACAAAGGATAAAGTCTCTGGATGGTTCTCTCTGAAACAGACAAAAGATAAAGAATGGAAGCCCTAAATACGGAAATCCCTTCTTCCACACCATTGCTTAAAGTTTTTGAACACACCCTCATCAGATTGTCCTGGAATTTAAACCCTTTCACATCTAGTTGCATCCAAGACAAGTTCTAACGGACGAAAGGAATGGGCCAGAATCTGGATTGAAATGCGCCCGCTTCCTACTGCCCCCTTTTTGCTCCCTACAACTTCGCTGCTGCCTTGTCGACCAACGACAAAAAGGCACGAGTATCCCCCAAGGAGCGGGTCCTTTCTTCTCAGTATACTTGTGACTAGGATATCCTCCAGGAAAACGATAACAAAATGCTCCGCTTTCTCGTAGCTCCAGGTACTCCTGGGTTGTCTCTTAAGATCTTTGTGTAGGAATTTTTGAATTCCTTAAGATTTCGTTCAGATTCTTTCATTCTGTCATTTGTGTGCAGATTTGTGTATGTGTGTGTGCGGGGGCTTGTGCGAGCAGAAACGGTATATAATGGGTGTACAGGAAGACTGAAGTTGACACGTGGTACGAAAGCTGTGGGTCCGCCAGAGACATGCTTCTCGAGCAATCTTTTTAAATCACGGGAAACCCCCGAAAAGTTTCACAACTTTTGGGGGGAGAGAAGTTTAATCTACCTGAGGTAAAACTGTATTAATTTTGAGTTATGAAATCCGATATTGCCTTGTTAGTGCACCGCCAGAACTGCTTGGGGTGCGGGCTAACGGTGTGGATAGGTAATAGAAGATAAATTACCTCAATGTTCCCTTACGGGAGAAATGGAGGCGAATTCCTGGCAACGATTGTGAATTTATTTCCGTTTCGCAGAAATTTAGAAATTGGAATGCCCGACATTGTTGTTGCTGAGATATTATATGGCAACATTTCTCAAATGTGCAGCCAACGGGATGCTTGGCATTTGTACTCCGAGAGTTGAGTGCATATTTTAGAGACCTTTGTGTTATGGTAATCATTGGGGAATGGCTGTGGTGAGGAGCTGAGTAGTTCGCTCGAGTATTTTGTTCTTTAATTAAGAGAATTAATTTAGTTGGTTAGACGAAATTTAGTTAAGCAGTTGAAAAATGTTTAAAGGACTTTTAAATGCTTGTACGCTAAGCAATTTTAACGAAACTTTTCGCCTAGGTTAAAATTTAGTTGTGGGTTACAAAACAGCAGGAAAATTGTCATAAAATATTGTACTATCACTCAGAATTAAATTTTAACTAGAACCACATTTGCTATATCTGTAAGAATTTTCGTTCTACGCCTGGTGGTAGTTCCCACATCACTTTATACGCTTGGTTTTTACCATTGGGTCAGGTCGACGCAAGAACAGGCCGAATCAAATATAGCTTGTATGGCTGGTTCGACCACTGAATGAATTACAAAAAAATAACACCTATAAAGGTACGTTCATACCAATAAGCTGCTGACTAAGCCTCTAGTGGCTAGGTAGATGGCGAAGGAAATGTGTGGATCGAACTGCACATGATTGAACTGAGGTAGGGAAAGCTGGGGCTTTAGCTGGCACTCTAAGGCTATACACGGCTCTAATAACGCATCTTGTCGGCTTAATTCCCGGTTCACATTATTCCAGTCCAATTATCCAGGAAGTCAATCCAGTCCAGTGCTAGACTGGATCATATCATCTACATTTTGAATGACTTCAAAATTTATTGATCGATAACACGGTAAAAATCTGGTTTTCAGTTAACTTTATCATTGTTAGGAGTTATGGAACTAAAACAATGGGTATTTACAAAAACCATCAACCCGAGTAAAAATAAAATTTCCCAAATCCATCCTCGACCACAACAACCACAGCTACTAAAAGAACTCCCTTGCACTATGTGGAAGCGAACTGGTTTTATTCGCTTGTTCTAACTGGGATTTGTGTTTCCGTAACGCTAATGCGAACTATGGCGCTCTCTGTGTCACCAAAATTATACGAACATGTATGCGCTTGTTTATCCCTGTACCAAATCTGTAAAACTTAGGCTGAACAGGTGATTCAATGATGAATGTATGAACCCAATCAAAGACCCGATAAAGAAGCCGCCTGTAAAACGGACGTTAACCTAACGAGTCACTCCTGTAATTCCACCATCAGAAAAGTCAAATCATCATTTGATTATAGATTGAGAAGTAAAATTCTCAACACCGCTACAGGCAGTGAAAACTGCTGGTCCTTGGTAGCTTCCATCAAAAAGAATTTTACTTCCTCCTAAACACCTCTTTTCATTTACAGGAAGGAAGTGATAACAGAAAGCACACACTCAAGGGATGAGGCTCATTTCAGGACTTGCAATGAGGCTCGGTATTTAGGTGCCTCAAAGAGCTCGACGTCAACAAATCCACTGGGCCTGGCCAATAGCAATAACTTCTGTTCTCTCTAAAATTAAGGAGACAATAATTAATAGGAAGCTGATGAAATATCTAGAATCCTACCAAATTATACATTACAGGCAGTACGACTTTAGACCAAAACGGTCTACTGACGATCTGCTTGTGTGTTTAACCGATCGTACCGACGAAAGCATTCACCGCATTCACCGAGTCTGGTCTGGTTTCTCCAGATATATCAAAGGCTTTTGACAGAGTATGGCACCCTGCTCTGTTGACCAAACTTATTGGTATAAACTTATTTCTAAGGATTAAGAGCTTCTTTTCTGGCCGTTCAATCGCCGAGAATTCTTCCTTACCCGATGCTAACATGCAACCCCCCACCATCGAGTGTTCCGCTCACTCAATGGATAGAGTTTTCTTCAGGACGCGTGAAGTGAATAAGTGTCTCAAAGAGCTGGACTCCAACAAAGCCACTGCCCCCGATAAAATTCCCCCTATAGTTCTTAAAAAATGTGCCTCACTTTTGGCTAAACCTCTGCGCAAACTTTTTGCACTTTCATACTTCTCCGGAGTTTATCCTGACTCCTGGAAACTGGCTAATGTTCAGTCTATACCGAAAAAAGGTGAAGCTAGTGACCCTACTAACTACCGCCCAATAGCAATTACTTCTATTCGCTCCAAAGTTATGGAGACAATAATAAAAAGAAAGCTTATGGAATATCTTGAATACAACCAAATATTGAACGACAAACAATACGGCTTTAGATCGAAAAGATCTACTGGCGACCGCCTTGTTTGCCTAACGGGGCACCTCAGCCGAAGTATACACCGATTTGGTGAATCTGGTCTGGTTGCTCTGAATATCTCCAAGGCTTTTGACAGAGTATGGCATCCCACTCTGTTGGCTAAACTCCAAGCTATTGGTATTGACTCTGTTCTGAAGAACTAGATTGAGAGCTTCCTTTCAGGCCGTTCAATCACCTCATCACATCTCCGCAGGTGTTCCCCAGGGCTCAATTCTATCACCAGCTCTCTTCCTAGTTTTTATAAATGACCTGCTCTCAGTCCCCTCCAACTCACTCCACAGCTTTGCTGATGACGGTACTCTACCTTACTCCTATGATTTTGATAATGTAACACAAGCGCGTGCCAGACCTTGTCTACATCATCGCTAACTGTTGTCCAATTCAATCAACAGGGACATCGAACGAATTCTTGATGGGGCCACAAGAACCGTGTCGAATTTAATGCATCAAAAACCAAGTACTGTCTCATCTCCAGTAAAACTTGCACCGAACCGCTTTCTATTTCAGTGGACAACAAGACCATAACGGCAGAATCCTCTCTAAACATCCTAGGCGTAACATTAGCTGAAGATCTGCGCTGGAATAACCACATATTCCTAAGTGCTAAACAAGCATCCCAGTGTCTAGGATTCCTCAAAATGTGCAAATTTTTCCTTCACCCGTCTGCCAGGGCTATAATTTACAAGTCCTACATTCGTCCCCGTCCTGAATACAACTCGTATATCTGGGCCGGGGCCCCAAGAATCATCTTAGCTTGGCTGGACAAGGTGCAAAACCGCGCCCTCATTGACTCATTAAGCCACCGTAGGAATGTAGCAGCTCTTGCAAAATTTTATCGCTTTTTTCATAATGACTGCTCCATTGAAATAAGTAACCTCATGCCTCCACGGCAACATTTTTCCCGTAACACAAGACTTGCCCGCTCGGCTCACCCCCACAGTTTACAGCCCTTATCTTCGCGCACACTCCGATCTAGATATTCGTTTATAACAAGAACAACTCGTCTGTGGAACAACCTTCCAAAGACAGTATTCCCGAACTCATACAACATCCAAGAGTTCAAACGCAAGGTTCATCGCCACTTTCTGCAACACCCCCTCAACTCCCCTTAACCTATCATGTCCTTCTCTCTATCTTTCGAGCTAAGCTTACTACTGGACATTGCACCATGACTTAAACGACATGACGTACTAGTAGTACAAAGCGTGACACCTGAGCTTAGACTATCACATAAAAAAATCAAGGTAGTATTGGACGGATTTCGGCCGGAGTTCCCCAGAGGTCATTACTATCATCCGCACTTTTCCTAATCTTCATTAATGATCTGCTCTCATTCCCCTTCGATCCACTTCAGCGCTTCGCTGCTGACGGTACTTTGCATTTCTCTTACGCCTTTGACAATATATGACAAGCACGTGCCAGACCTTCCAGACGCCACCAAAACGAAGTATTGCCTTGTCTGCATCAGAAATAGTACCGACCTTCCTCCTATCGCACTGTGTATAGATAATCTAACGGCTGACTCAACCCTTAACATCCTAGAGGTTGGTTTAAGGGAGGATCTGCATTGGAAAGATCACATATTCCAAATCTCCAAACAAGCCTCCAGATTCCTTGGATTTCTCAAGAGATGCAAGTTCCTCCTCAAGCTAGCCGCCCTGGCCGCAATCGACAAACCCTACATTCGGCCCCGACTTGAATACAATTCGTATAGGCGCAGGCGCCCCAAAATCTCCTTGGCTTGCCTCGACAAGGTGCAAAATCGTGCAATCAAAATCATTGGTGATGGGGATTGCACCTTTCGGGCCTCTATCGATTCTTTAAGCCACCCTAGAAATGTAGCAGCTCTCTCTATACTTTACCGTGGGTAGTATAAGGGGTAACTCCTAAGATCGTTTTTTTAATACACATATAAAAGAGATCTGTGAAGTTGGCAACACGAAATGCGAATTTTGGATTTTTTTTTCATGCGTTTGTCCATGGTTTGTCCAAGTTTGTCCAGCAGTTATCTTTATTTGTCCACCCCCAATTAATTATAATAAATAATTGAAATTTTTCAGGGTTGTGAAGTTGGCAACACGAAATGCGAATTTTTGATTTTTTTTTTCATACGTTTGTCCATCGTTTGTCCAAGTTTGTCCAAGCCCAATTTTTTTTGTCCAGGCACCGTTAACAAGTTATAAGCAAAAAAAAATATTTGTCAGGCACAGATTCGTTTGCCCACGCCAGAATTCGTTTGTCCATGGACAGAAATCGTTTGTCCATGCCAGAATTCGTTTTTGCAGGCACTGGCTGCGTTCGGAAACGGCATTTGCAGAGCAGTAGACGATAGTCATTCGTTCGATATTGCAATTGATGATAATCAAGAGTTCGGAAATGCAAATTGACTATTGCCAAACGTACGGCAATGCACATTCGCACTGCCATCTTGCAATCATTTTAATGTCATGTTGTCGAAATCATCAAATTCGTAGTAAAACTAGTCACTTCTGCAAACGGCATCAGTCATTTTTGCAGCCGACGCAGTTAATTGACGATCATTTGACGATACCAAAAGCAGCCGACCTGTGCCTGGACAATCGAATTCTGGCTTGGACAAACGAATTCACGCTTGGACAAACGAATCTGTGCCTGGCAAATATTTTTTTGCTTATAACCTGGTGCCTGGACAAAAAAAATTTGGCTTGGATAAACGATCTATGCGGTTGAACTGTTTTTTTGCAAAGTTGGGCTGGTTGAAAAAATTTGCAAAAAACTTTTTTTGCTTGTAACTTATTAACGGTTTCTGGACAAACAAAACTTTTGCTTGGACAAACTTGGACAAACAAATGAAAAAAAAAAATTCTCAAAATTCGCATTTCGTGCTGCCAACTTCACAGACCTATATAAAAGCTGTAGCTGTGAATCGGAGCTGGCAGATTGTGTCCCCGTCCTTGGTTGTGGCCTTGGACGGGACTGCTAGCTTAACCTACGTAACTATGTAAAAGAGCATCAACAACTATTTTCGAATCAGCTGTGAGACTTCAAGTTGGTATATTACCACCATATTTAATCGTATTAAAAATATATCCCTGCAACAATATTGTTATTAAATTTTTTTCCAACTGTAAAAATAAATCCTCTTAGCAAATTTAATTAAAAAAAAAACATGTTAACCAGCAAAAAAAGCTACCACCATAAATTCATCTGAAATTGAAAGGTGTTAAATATTTTAGAACGTTTATTGGGGAAAAGTAGAAAAAAAAGCATTTAGTTAGTCTTCAGAACAATCTATCAATTTAGTGGAAGCATTAAGCTTTCCAGGTGACTTTTTGCCCAATTTTCAACAATGATTTAAAAATTATGACAGTGCAAGATTGGAGAAACCGCCGCTGTTAAGGTTGTATTCATATAATATTAGAATTGCTTTAACAAGGTGTGTACGTAATTTATTGATAATTAATTAGTTAAAAAAAAGTTAAATTAATAAATCGATTTTTTGTTGTTGAATGCAATTTAATAACTTTAAGTGCCATTGTGAATATTGGAGCTATGAGCGTATATATTCGATGATGCTAAGAAACGGGTTTGGTATTGTAAGCTGATTATATTACAGATACACCATTGTGATAGCGAAAATTCTTTAAATAACAACCTGTTTGCGTCAGATAAGCTTACGCCGATTTATTTTGTGTCATACCGGTTGATATACATACTTTCTAGAAATATGTTAATTCAAATTAATGTTCGGGGATAGTTGAAAATTTGTCTCCCTCACTTGTCTTGAGCTCACATTCAACTTTAGTTCTACTTCAAATAATCATTTCAGTGTTGGAAATCTTGGTATTTGCAATTCAGGAAATCAGGGTATACCGACATAGCAAGAATATAAAAGTAGGAAACATATGCCAAAAAAATTAAATCTAATGTGAAAAAGGAATAGGAACAGATTAAGCGCCCCTAATAGCGTTCTCCACCTTGAGAATAATAGTGGAGCAGTCTACTGAATTCCGATCCCCCCTTTACCTTGCTTTCGTAGACTATGAGAAAGCGTTCGACTCGGTTAATAGGAGCTTCATTTGGCAGGCACTACGGCGACGTGGACTGCCTAATAAAATAATAGAATTGATAAAAGCCCTATATAACAATTCCAAATGCCGAGTTCTCCATAATGGAAAATTATCCGACAGCTTTAAGGTGAGTTCAGGAGTACGACAAGGATGCTTACTTTCGCCTTTACTATTTCTTATAGTAATAAATGACATCCTTGTCGACGCTCTAGATAGTAGAACAGGCGGTATACAATGGGGTTTGCTAGACCGCCTTAAGGATTTCGACTACGCCGATGATATCTGTTTGCTGGCCCACAGACACCAGGACCCCAAAAACAAGTTAACAATTTGGCAACAGCAAGTAGTCCAAAGGCTAAGGCCAAGGCTAAATGCGACTAAAACTAAAGAAATGCGGATAAATGCAAACACCATTGAACGGACAGCGCTGAATAACCGTGACGTGGAACTGGCTACCACGGTAGCATTATTACCGAAAATGGTGGGGCAGAAGTAGAAGTCAGTTCCAGAATAAATAAAGCACGAAGCTCATATGCATGCCTGTCCCGAAAATGGAGATCAACGGTGATCTCCACTAGCACCAAATTGCGGCTGTTCAACTCCAACGTTAAGACAGTTCTTTTGTACGGTTGCAAAACATGGAAAGTCACCCAATTCATCACAGGGCGCCTACAAGTCTTCATCAACAGATGCCTTCGTCGAATCCTAAAAATCCGCTGGCAAGATAGAATTTCAAACGTAGAACTATGGCGCCGTGCCGGCCAAGAAGGGATAGATGACAAAATCAGGCGAAGGAAATGGAATTGGGTTGGCCACACCTTGCGACGCGAAAACGAAAATCTAGCGAAACAGGCCCTTGACTGGAATCCGCAAGGTTCTCGTCGAGTAGGAAGACCTAGAATAACGTAGAGAAGAACCCTACTACACGAAGCCGCAACTACTGGGAGATCCTGGTCGGTGGTCGGAGCTAAGAGCTGTCGCACAAAACAGAGCCCGCTGGAGGGCAACTGTTTTCGCCCTTGTTCCATAAGGGATTAATGGAGTTTAAAGAAGAAGAATAGCGTGAAATATGCAGTGGTATTTGATTTGTGAAATTATTTTTGCAGCTCGTCAAGTTATCTTGGCGTTACTAAACCCATAACAGATAGGTCAGGTTATGACAATGCACCAACCCCTGGTAAAATCTGTAAACCAAACCTAACTATGGATGTAACTAGACCGAGGGAAATTACTGTTCTGAACTGCCGAAGTTCTATATGTGAGTCTGCCGCTCAGTTTGATATAACTCTGCGTTGAGTTACTGGACACAGTGGAATTAGAGAAAACTGGAGGGCAGATGAGCTTGCTAGATAGGCAACCGAAGTAGAAAGGACACCCCGCTTAACCCAGATGGGAATGCCCTTAGCCATCTATAGACTAGCTGAGAAAAAAGTCAGTTTAGCTCCCGTCGGGCTGAGGTTCCACACTCTTCACACAATATGGCCGAATTTGCACGCGAAGCGTTCAAAATCTCTTGTTTAGTTGAACAAAACAGAAGTGGAATAAATCTTTGTAGTGAAGGTGCTGATTGGTCACTGCACGCCGAAAAATTGGATCTCCCCCAAAACGACTTATGCAGAAGTTGTGGTACTGAGATGAGGAGGAAACTGTCTCCTATATTCTCTGTACATGTCCGGCCCTCGCAAGGACAAGAGGGACCTTCGTTGGCTCACCTTTCCTTGATAGATTGAGTGAGCTGCAAAACACTGGTATTCCTGATCTCTGCTGCTTTATTAAAATTTATCCAAATGACTTGAATGGCCTGAATTTTGCCCCAACACTAGAACGGCATCACAATATGCCCAATGGTGTGCCTATGTAGGCTCCATAGTGAGGGAACAGCCATTCCAACCTAACCTAACCTAAGGCCAATCACAGATCCCAGTTCGAACTAAATTCATCGTTGTTATCAGCGATGATGTTGGTGCTTGGCTGTAAACCTTTTAGTAGTTAGATGATAACAGGGGCGTAGTCAGGGCCGCCACAATGGGGGCAACTGAGGCGAATTGCCCCGGACCCTAGATCAGAGGGGACCCCGAAATAATATTGAAAGCCAGAAAGTTAAAATCCCTATATCACTGCGTTCTAAACGTCAAGTAGCCAGTAGGGATTCGGAATCGGTTCTAAGTATGTGTGAGTAAAATCGTAAGAAAAAAAATACTCAATAAGTTACTTTTTACTTGTTCAAAAGTACTCGATTCCTTGAGAACCAATGAGTACTTCTTCTAACATACAACTACCTTCTCACGACAGAATCATGTTTCGGGTAAATAGAACCTTCATCGAAGAGTGGTTCCATAGCTGCGGCCTGCCTATATTCGATTTCCGCTTAGGATAGATTGCAAACACTTATGTAGCTTACATGGGATATAAATTCAAACCTAAAAAGGCCCGTTTACATCACAAACGCAAAGTGGAAATGCAAATTTGAGATCTTTTATCGCACAACTATTTGTATACTTTTCGTTCTGTTATATAAACGTGGATTCTACGTTGGTGAACAGAGAACGAAGCACACAAACTTCTATGCGATACAATTTCAATTTGCGTTTTCACTTTAATGTAAACGGCCCTAAACTCTGAAATCTGACTTGAATGTAGATTGTACTCGGTTCTCGATTCTACCCTATAAGCAATGATATTAATCAGGAGGAATCGATCAAAAGTATCGAATACTGATATGAGTGGAATCAAAATCCAAATACTCATATGAGTAAAGAATCGAGTACCTAGTAGCCTAAGACTTGTTCGTTCTAAGCTACACTGTGCATTCAGGAATCAAGAACCGACCATTCATTCTGAAGTTCTGAAGTAAATTATTCTTAATACATGTTTTTAAAAGTATTACACCCTTTTTTCATTTTTGGAAATTTCAATTTCCTTAAAGGGCCCCAATCATATTTTAGCCCAGGGCCTTTTTTCCTTCAAGTCTACATCGAGTTAGAGCTTCAGGTTAATTTTCTCAGTTTTAAGTCTCTTGATCGCGACCTACAGTTAGAGATATCTTGTCACTTGTCTCTATAAAAGTTTCGATGATGAAAGTGTGTCACGGACTTACGGACAGATACACATTTTTACAGTGAAAACTCTAAAATCAGGAATCAGTTTACAATTGCAAATGTAAAAGGTCGCAAGACAGTTTATATGCAAAAATTTGATATGTCGAGAAACTGAAAAGAATTCAGACTCCACGTCGAAAAAGTAATTTGGCGGCTTTTATTGCATCCACAACTGAATAAAATTGCTCAAGTCTCTGCAGAGACCTAATTTCGCTTCATTTTCACAACACAGAAACACGCGCTTAATTTTCCAATTATGTTAAAAAGTTTAATAACAAATCACGCCAGTTACTAGCTTAGCCATTCATTAGACATCATCATTATCTGCGCCGCATGCAACCGGCGGCGGCGGCCACTATATCCGATCTCCATTGAAAAAATTCCATGCAACATCATAACCGTAAGTCAACAAATCTATTAAGGCCCTCGAGGTTTGTGCAGCATTGCAAAACACTTGAAAAACATTTCGACTATCTTCACTCGATAGTCTCCACGACTGCGCGATCGACTGCGTGCTCGGACCGATCGAGCCAACGATCATTTAATTAACGATTGCCACGCCTAATTGGAGAGCGTCTCCTTTCTTTTCTTTTGGTGCTTCGAGCTTGATTGAAGACGAATTCGATTATTTCCCTTAATATGTGCAAGAATACAAAATTTATTAACAATCGGTCGGCGGATCACAATTCGATCATAATCTGAAGCATATTGTGAATGGCGGTATTCGGGTCTTTGTGTTGTGTTCTTCTTGAAAGTCGTCGAGATTTACGCAATTTTTGTGAATAATATTTTTTGTTTTTTCTGAATATAAACATTAATGTGAAAATTTCAACTTTTTTATTGCTCAAACGTGTTTGTTGTTATTGAAGAAATTTAAATACGAACCAGACGACATTTGTAAACAATTTAGTACACACCGGTATACAGAGATATATCGTACTATGCAATAGCAACATTTTCTGACCTCATCAGCAGAATAGAAACGAACACAATAATTACTTAGTACGTACTAAGTGGCAGTGACGTAGACTAATCTGAATCGCGCGGCTGCTTTTAATTGCGCCACTGCGCAAGATTTCAATTGCGTAATGAAGCGATGTACTAAATTGAAAAAGTTTCGCTGACAACTTATAAATTCTGGCTGGAAATTTATGATGTCAGTTTTTCGTGATTGTGGATTATGAGTTATGGTAATAATTGTTGCTTGATAGAAACGTAGACGTGATATTTGCAAACGTTGGGACGATTGCTGGAAGATATGGTAATTTATACTTCTTGACCCCAAAAATCTGCATTAAATCTGCTCACGTAACAATTTCGCCAACGTGAGTTGTAGCAACAATCGTTTAGCATCAGAAGACTAAAATTCGGTTTTTATAACTCAACAAGAAAAACTAACTTACAATGACAAGCTAAAAAAATCGTACCATCATTTCTCCTTAGATAACCAACCAATGACGAGCGTACCTAGTATTTGGAAATATGTATTTTTGGGTCATCCTAGGTAGAGAAGCGTTAGACTATTTTTCTCACCATATCAGATTTATCTGACCTTATTTGAGCATCCATTCATCCAATGACGCTGCAGCCCAAATCGAGCCTTGGTCTCCTCAGAAGCATTTTGCCTAGTTTGATGGTCCCTTGCAGCAGTTCTCCAGTTCCGAATGTTGAGCATTGTCTCTGTGTCAACCATTACAGGGTCCATCCATCTCCTCCTGGGTCTACCTATTTGTATATTCCCCGAAATTTCTGCCACCATGAGCCGTTTTGGAATACGGTTATCGTCCATTCTGATTGCGTGCCTGGCTATTTTTTTTTCGTGTGTGAGGTATTGGGTCCAAAAGTACTGCGGCCATTCATTTGGCCTATTGTACTGCAACCCCTATACCTCATATTTGTAGGCCAGACCGCTTGAACGAGTTCAGCAGTCTGCCTAGTGGCTTGTCGCTTAGACTTGAGTGCTCCCCAGCAGGGACTCCTCGAACAAAGAAACACTGCTCTTCGCTATTTCGGGACACTCACAGAGAATGTGGAGGGCAGACTCATCCTCTTGCAGGCAAAGCCTACATGTGGGGTCTTCTACCCTTCCTATCCTCCATAAGTGGTAATTTAGGGCACAGTGTCCGGCCAACAAGTGTCCTGACATCACTCCTACTGCGCCCTAACAAATCCTTGGCCGTCTTAGGGGACGATGAAATTAAATCAGCGTTCAGTATGTTTCATCATATGTAGTCCGATCGGTCCTTTTCAGCAAGCTGAAACGGTGCCCAATAGCCGGCTCTGAACCGATGAATGCAATATCATGCAATGCCTTTGAAGCCCCGGTGACCTGGGACCCAGACAAGAGTAACTTGCCCAACTCATCAAGACCACTTTGGCAGTCCCAAACTCCAAACTCACCCTGTAGAATCTGGGGCTTTCACTCCAGATTCCGGCTCCCACACCTGTCTCTGTTTTAAAGCCATCCGTGTACCATACTAGTCCGCCCGGTAATACTTTAGGAAAAATCCAGGTTAGCCTATCCTGTATGTGCCCAGAAGGTCGCTCAAATTTTGAGATTCTAAAGGGCATGCAGTCGGATAGCATTCCCGCTTCCGGAATCTCTTCTATGTGGTTATAATAGAATGTCCTCATCCAAGTGACCATACGCTTTCAGCCGCAGCGCCGCGTTTATAGCGGACTTCTCTATCTCAAGGTGGTGGGGTACCAGATTGAGGAGAGTCTCCAGCGCTGCCGTCGGCGAAGTGGAAGTGTGTGATGGAGAGGCAAGCCATTCTTTGAATTTTGCTTAGATTGGTCATGAAACCCTTAAGCATCGTTCTGTGCCACCAAATTAAAGCTCCATAAGTTACAATGGGCCTAATGATGGTGGTGTATATCCAATATATGGTATTCGGTTGCAAACCTCATGTAGAACCACAATCACCACAAGCTCTGCGACAAGCCCACAAGGATCTGCGCGTTAAACTCATCCATGTGCTGCTTCTAGTTTAGCTTGACATCTACCGTCACTCCTAAATATTTAGATTGTTGTGAGAAGCCTATAGTTCTGCCTGCGAGTGTAGGTTCCAAAAGTCCCGGTAGTGATCGTTTCCTGGTGAAAGAAACCAGAATCGTTTTGTTGGGATTGACTTTTAGTCCTACGCTCTCGCACCAGCTAGAGACCAGATCTAGTGCCTGCTGCAGGCGCCTTGACATAGCTCCTTCAGTTTCACCTGTAACTACTATGACGACATCGTCAGCGTAACCCTGAGCGAAAAAGTTTCGGCCGTTGAGCAGCTCTTAGAGTTCATCTACAATAAGGCACCAGAGAAGTGGAGATAAAACTCCTCCCTGTGTGCAGCCTTTTGATATAGTGCCCTCCAGAGACCCCTGAACATGAGAGACCATTAGTTTGCGAGTTCTCAGCATAGAGTTAATCCAGTTGCAGAAAGTGCTAGTTAGACTGGGTCTACTTAGAGCCCTAGCTATAGTATCAAAGGATGTATTGTCGAAGGCTCCCTCGATGGCTGTCAGCAGAACCGGACTTGCCCGCCTGGTAAGCATAGGAGCTGATAGGAGCTTAGTGGTTGGTGTTGAAGATAAGTTTCCCTTATCGCCCGGTCGACAATTTTCTCCAATGTCTTCAAGGCAAAAGACGAAAGACTTATCGGCTTGAAAGATTTAGCCAAGTTGTAATCCGAACGTCCTGGCTCAGGTATAAATGTTATGTTGACAGTCCTCCAGACAGAGTGTGTTAATTTGGCTAGTCTTAGTGTGCTAATTTTTATTAAAGTTGAGAGTTCTGAACCTCTGGGACATTCTGGGACATTTTAAAAAAATGAGGCATCAGTACAATTTGCCATCGTGTCAGAGACAAATGTACTGTCTCGTGTAAGTCCGGCCCAACTGGATTAAGAGGGAACATACGGAAATGAGTTACTATCTCACGCAGTTCCTGAGTGGGCCACGGAGATTATACCGCTTCAGGTTCTTTTGGACCGAATTTTCGAACACCAAAGAGGGCGCCGAGCACGTCCACAATCATAATTTCACACTCTGGGTCCGCGGATAGCAATCAGCAAAACAATTTTTTTTGTAATGGGACTTCGATTGCTCAAAGTCAATGTCTTTAATAGCAATTTTAAGAAACTAGAACTAAACCAGTTATTGATGTGCTCTTTGCTCAAACTCTTTGAAACAGAATAGAGTAGGCGTCGCGTCGTTACTATGGAAACACAAATCCCAGTCAGTTTAGAAAGCTTATAAGCACCGACCAATTGACTTTCTGTGCTGTGCGTGTTGGGCAAGAGCTTGATTTGGTAAATTAGAACTTACTAGGCAGTCAGTATACCGAGTTGCCGAGCTGAGTTATAGGATGTTATGCACTAAGCCATACCTAGACAATTGATAAGCCAGGATTTAACTTTTTGCAAGAATAGCTTGCAATTTTGGAACAGATGGTATAAAATAGAGAAGAAACTCGCTAGAAGCCCATGAATATAAAAACAACAAAACAATTTTTATTAGGCAGAGATATAAATGAGACTATTGTATCGGACCATTAATGCAGGGGCGGCGCTTTTATAGGTGCAAGTGGTGCACTTGCAACAGGCGCAATTGGACGGGGCGCAATTTCAGAAATTAAGGTGTGTAAAACAATTTAAAACTTTCAAAAAAATTGAAAATTTCGATGATTACATTTTCATTTATAAAAGGAACAAATTTTTATTACAACATATAATCTCACACAAAGGCAAAAATTAGCGACGGCCCTGATCGACGGTCACAATAATATTCAAAAAACTTATCAGGATGATAATTTTGTAGGATTAGGTTAAGCAATTCCGTCCCGCATACTTTTGTACCGGCTGGCCTGTATTCTGATTCAAAATTCACCTTGTATTGGCCACTATAGAAGGTGCCTCTGATTGATTATGAATTTTAGTCAGTCCGGTAGATTTTTTTTTAAATGGTCTACTCTTTGTCCTTTTTTGCAAATAGTCAGTTCGGTTTTTTGGAAAATAACAAGGAGATAGTGAAGAAGAAACCCAAGATTTCAAAAACAAACCAACAAACTATTAGGAAAACCGAAAGGAAAACAAGGGACAACCCTGGGCATGAATTTTGGAAAGGGAAGAACTACGACCAAAAGGGTTCATCATTAAGCTACCAGAGTCAAACTGGACAAGCAGCACCAAGAGTCTTGAACAAACATCCAAAAAGCTTGTTAGGGGAGAGTTACCGGTGGCAGAAACCCGAAGAGTTTTTGGAGAAAAGGGTTAAGATCTGGACCAGGCGAGATAGGTTTCAGGAGCCATCCCGAGTTAACCAACAGAAGGAGGTGGAAAGAAGACTAGGACGACACGGGGACGCCATCTCTGGCGAGTCAGATAAGTAACGTTGTTTTTGTTTTGTTGCGTTGGTTTTGTGGCAGATTAGGAGTGCAACCGGCCTAAGCGACGTTCTTTCGGGGGAAGATTAGAGCAGCGGCACACCTAACCGGCGGACGGTTCCAAAGAGGTGCCTCTGATTGATGACGTGCAGGACTTGGTTAAGCAAGACATCCTAGAATACGTATAACAGGAAGGAAGGAATACTGCACGCCTCTACCTACGGCGTATTGGCGCGGTCTGACTAACGAGTGGATAGTAGATTAATAGTAGTTATTTAGATTTAGTTAGTGATTAAGAGGTTTAGTTTACTTAGTGTTCTGTCTTCTTGTGCTCTGTTTTCTATTTTTACAGGCATTGTTTGTCAATTAATTTACTCTTTTTTTCTCTTGTTACTGGTGATTTGATGTGAGGTTGTTTTCTTGAGTGAATGTCATGAATTTGGTGGCTATTTCTGTAGCATTACTCCATCGCTATGTAATCATGGTTTATATTGTATGTTAGTAAAACATTTTCATTGGTTCGCGACTAATGGGTATTGGATGATGTCGGGCAACTAGTTGTTATAGTTCTACGGGGAAAATTGCGCTGGTATCAAGCCGCTTTCACGCTGTTTTGCTTAGTTTTTTTTTGTCGATGAGTGCAAGTAAAGGCCTTGAAAGAAGGAAACATTACTGAAATAGTGTCACCTAATATCTCGGTTGCAGTTCCGATGGAGTACTAAGTTTATGTTGTTATTGTTAGACATACTTCTTGTTGTGAATATAAGTCTGTTATTGTATTAAAAACTGGGTACATCGAATCAAGTTTTTCTTGTGGATGGAATTCTTGTTTCATGTTGTGACGGATAAGATTTTGTTTTTTAGGATGGGATACTAAAAGACAGGATGGCCTAGCGGCTGATGGCCTGACTCCCTGAGGATTTTCTGGTTCAGAGGGCTCTGATTTCCTCATGAGTACTCCGTAACTGACTGGATGGGGACGCCGAGGTAATTGGTGATGCATGATGGTAGGTGGTATTACAGGGTCTTCCCACGCCTCGACTCTCCCGACGAGCTGCCCGGGGTACCGCTTTAAAAGTCTCGGTTTGGCGTATGGTTCAAATTTTCATAGTTATTGAGTGAGGGTCTGGGGTTGACCGTTCGGGCACCCAACCCGAGGCCCCATTACACTTTTACTAAAAAAAAAAGAGAACTACACTCAAAAAAAGGAAGATTACGATTTAGTGACACCCTGATTTGAGAATGAGTTTCGATAAAACATCCCTAAATAGCACCAAAATGTATAATATTCACTGCGATCAAAAACTAAAGAGCCTTTGGGGCGCTATGTGGTATACTGCACCGGGCGCAAAAAACTCAAGCGCCGGCCCTGCATTAAGGCGATCAGAATAAAGAAAATTCTTAATTTAATTTAAAATTAAATAAATGTTCACCACATTTTTTTATACACTGGTTATTATCTTACGTCTACCTGGATAATTTACATTTATGACTACTTTAATTCCCATTTATAATTTTCCGCTCCATTGAATTTCTTTTCAACTGGAATTTTTTCATCCTGATTACATTTTCACTCAGGTACATTTCGTCTACATTTAGATTTTATCCAACTTGTTTCCCTGCACTTCATTGGATTCGTTTAATTACAGCCATCTGACTCCATTAGGTCCTTGGAGCGATGCTGAAGGATTTAAATTTCTGGAGTAAATTAAAAATGTATGTGTTCGTGTATAAATGTGTATGGAAAGTTAGTGGCAGGTAATTTTCGCGGAAGAATATATCGATTTTTATTTTCCAGATATATGAAAAAGGAATTAGAAATCTTCTTTTTAAATAGTTTGGAAACAAATAAGAAAAAGCGGAAAATTGCAGTAAAATTAATCTTAAATTGAAAAGAAACAGGAGAAACGTGTTCTGGTTACTGTCTGTGATAGAAGGAGCAACTTTGTGAAATTTCCAACTGTTCCTTAATCTTACAAGTTGAAAGGAAAACTTTTACATCGCATTCGGGGATAATAATAAATACAGCACACCGGAAAAAACTTCATAACAATTTTATGCGAAACATATTAAGAAAATTTCATCAAATAAGAAAAGCGGAATTGATTTAAGGAATTTTTTAAATCAAGTCTTTTGTGACGATCACGACCGGCGGCGGAAATTTTGGATGGTAGACAATTTTATTGGAAGCGAGATTAAATTTTTTAAGTGAAATTCTTAAAGATAGTAACTGTGAAAATAGTGACAAATGTCGTGTAGGTAATAAAAAGAATTCCCAATTCAATTTCCATCAAAACTAATGAAGCCTTTAGCGGAGCTATCATCCTATAAACCGATGTCCCTCCGTAGTTACATAGGCAAATAGGCGGTAGACAACTATAGGGGCATTGTTATTTTATCATCAATTCCTAAGCTTTTTGAAAAACTTGTTCATGACAGGATTGCTTCTCTTATCGATCCATACCTAAACGAACAACAACATGGTTTTCAGAAAGGACGTTCAACAACTTCTAACCTTATGGTCCTTATTTCCGAATTGCTATGCGGTATGGAGAGCGGCCATCAATTGTGTACACTGATTTCAGCAAAGCTTTCGATCGTGTGGACCACGCTATCCTAATTGCACAATTATTAAAGTTTGGAATATCAGGTTCTGCCCTGGAATGGTTAAAATCATATCTGCACGAAAGAACACAGGGTATCAGATACCAAGGATTTCTATCTAATGAGATCGAAGTAACCTCTGGCGTTCCTCAGGGTAGCCATCTTGGTCCCCTTCTCTTAAATATTTTCATCTCCGATCTATCCGAAAAATTAGCAAATATTCCACATCTCTTTTGCGCGGATTATCTCAAAATTTATAGTGTCATTACGACCCAAACTGATGCTTCCTTCTTGCAGACAAAACTCAATGCCCTACACGACTGGTGCACCATGAACAAACTGCAACTTATGTTGAATCAGGTTGATCATATCATACATAGATCTAGGCGTGTTCCTAGACAAAAAACTCAATTTCAACCTGCACTACAATAATATAACTGCCAGAGCCAATAAACTTCTTGGTTTCATCAAGAGGAAAGCCAAAGAATTCGGTAATGTATGGGTCACAAAAACACTTCTTCTGTTCTTTAGCCTGCCCTATCCTGGAGTATGCGTGTCCTATCTGGGATCCTATATTCCAAGTGAGCAGCAGGAGGATCGAATCCATTCAAAAGGGATTTCTTCTTTTTGGCCTGAGACATCTACACAGCCCCTATGACTACCAAACCCTGCCGCTTGATCTCATGCCGTTATCTAGCAGGAGAAAATTGCTCATATCTTGCGTTGCCTTTGACGTTCTAAGTGGAAAGCTTAAAGTGCAGTTTCTGTAGGACAGGATCAAATTCAATGATGTAGTTCGACACACATGACACACTAAATTACTTAGGGAATATCCACAGCGTACCGATTACGCAAGGAACGAGCCCGTCAACAGATGCTGTATGGTTTTCAATAGCCATAGCTCCTCTTTCTCACCTTCACTCAACAAGGCATACTATAAAAAATACTCAGATCCCTACTAACATAACCCCCTCTCTGACAAAACTAGGTTTTTAGTAGCTACCAGGGGTATAGTAATATATTATAAAAGACTGTTACACTATGTTTTTTAATTAGTATATGTATACCTAACTGCCTTGTTTGGCGAATAAATAAATAAATTTCTCGAGCTTGCAATCTGTAATAGAATACTCCCTACGGTCGAAAAGGAAAGACCGCTATCGAACAAGCAACTTCGCTTTAGAAAGACAAGGTCAACGCCTGATATTGTCAGCAAGGTGATTGGCACGGCAAGATCTGCCATAGAGAAGGGATAGGATAACCCTCGACGACGAAAAATACGTTCAACTCGGCGAGTTGAAGTGTTGATGAAGCTAGGCCAATCAAAGCACCTAGTGCGAGTAATAATCGAATACCGCCGCGGTAGGTTCTTTCATTATGATTTGGAAGATGGGCCCAACGTATGCAGAACAACATGCAACTTTCAGCAGGGATCCGCTCTGGGCCCCTCCTGTGGATCACAATATATAATGATATGTTGAGGTTATACCTCCCGAAGGGAGCAGTTGCGATCGGGTTTATGAGTGACATCGAAGTAGTGCTTGTAGATGAGATCGAATTGTGTGCGAACGAAGCAATCTGGGAGATAAAAACCTAGAAAACGCTGGTCTGACACCTGTTGAGCACAAAGCTGAAGATGAGCAAAACAGCAAACGAAGAAAAGTAGTGGCTGTAAGGATCAAGGTAGGGGAAGAGATCACCCAAGCACAGCCCGATCTAAGATACCTAGGTTTGATGATCGATGGAAGTATACATTTTAAAACATAGTTGAAGGGCGTGGCGAATAAAACATCCGCTATTTGTGCAACACTTGCAATAATGCTGCCCAAGTTGGGGGCCTAGAACGAGTCTGGGGAGGGTGGTTAGCTCAATCCTACTATACGCGTCGCCAACGTTGAAGAGCTGCATTAAACAGGACCACTAACAGCAGAAAATGGAACGTGGTTTCAGGAGGAAGCAGAGCACGTTTTTTTAACTGTTCGAGATTAGCCGACCCCAAGGCAGAACTGAAAGAAAAGGAAAAGAGGCCAGTAAGATCGAAAAACATCCGACGACACAAGATGAAGTCTAAGGATATGTGGAGGAAAGCGCCGAAAGCCATACACAACAAACAGAGGCAAAGACACCGCAGGAATATTCTTCATCTTCTTCTTTAACGGCTCTACAACCGGGAATCGCTCCTGGCCTCTCGCAACTGTTCTCTCCACCAGTCCCGATTCTGAGCCGATGTAATCCAGTTTGGCATCCCTCAGAGCTCAGAGCTTAGCGTCCGAGTCTACGCCTTCCTTCCAGCGAAGGTTGGGTCTTCCTCGCTGTCGCACCCCATAGGTCTTATCGCAGTATTACCAACTAGATTAAAGCTAATCCATTCCCGTGACGCAATGCTAAAAACCAACCCCGCGTTGAGAGGAGAAGACCCGGAGATGTTTTAGTTCGGGTGCAAGTCTGCAGAAGCGTGTCGCTAGCATGACTAGCTTTTCGCCTTACAAACGCACTTAAAAAATTGGTTTTGCAGTATGTTATTTAACACTACTGACAGTAACGGGGTGCCATTGCTCCTGTACTCTGGGACCTTTCAGGCCCCTTATTCCTTAGACCAGTGCTATTCAAATGGTGGTACATGTACCACTAGTGGTACATTTCTAACGCCTGAATGGTACATTGATTTTATTTTATATTTATTTTTTTTAAGATTTTTTTATATTTTTTTTATTCCGAGAGTTTTGCTCGGGAATGTATAAGTTTTGTTCAATTGGCAATGCTGTCCAAGAATCTTGTGAGGTTTGTTTGCTTGGCAGTACTGCCCAAGAATTAATTTTGACGTTTTGTTTTTACTTTGAAATTGGAAGCAATTTGTTAGATGCTTGATGATTTGTAACTTACAAAAGGTTTGGACCAGAAATGTAAATATATTGAAATTAGGACGAGTCTTAAACTTTTAATACATTTTTTTAGCCCTAATGGAACAATATTTGATTAAAAAAAATTCCAGCAACAGTGATGCGATTTTGAAAATCCAAAATAACCCGCCATCAATAGAAGAAGACGCCAATCAAAATTTACTTGCTGCTGTCGGTAATAGAAATGAACCACAGAAACCAAAAACAGGAAACCGCAAGCCAAAAGTGAAAGTAACTAGAAAGTATCAAGATGAATATATTAAATTTGGGTTGTCTGCTAACGAACAGGATCCATCGCTTCCTTTTTGTGTGGTGTGCCAGGAGAATTTAACCAATGACTCTATGAAGCCTTCTTTATTAAAAAGACATTTAATCAAAAAACATCCAGAGCTTCAAAACAAAACGTCAGATTTTTTTTTAGCCATATATGCAGAGCAGAAAAAGAGTGTCAAATGTTTGAAACGTTTTGCGAATTCTTCTAAAATTGCTACAGAAACATCATATGAGTTAGCGCTTCTTATAGCCAAAGAAAAGAAGCCTTATAACACTGCGGAAAAAATAATTATTCCAGGAGCAATTTTAATTGCTAAAAAAATGATGGATAAATCCAACATTGCCTTTATAAACAGTATTCCAAAATCAGACACAACCATAGCTCGTCGAATAAAAGATATGGCAAAAGACGTACAAAAGCAAATTATTAGAAATGTGAAAACAACTCGACAATTTACTATTCAAATTGATGAGACGACAGATATCACAAATAATGCACAATTAATCGTATTTTTGCGATATTATGACCAAGACGTCGGAATCTGTGAAGAAGTGGCTGGGTGTAAAAGTTTATCAGGGAGGACAACGGGTGAAGAAATTTTTCATACGTTGAACAGTTTTATCCAAGAAGAATGTGGGTTCGATTGGAATTGGTGCTTAAGCATATCAACTGACGGAGCAGCGGCCTTAACAGGTATGCAAAGTGGATTGATAGCAAGATTGAAAAGAATAAATCCGAAATTGCAGTTTATCCATTGCACTATTCATAAATATGCTTTAGTAACCAAAAAAATGCCTTCGGTTCTAATGGATATTTTATCGGCAGTCATAAAGGTAATAAACTTTATCAAGTCAAGAGCCCTGAATTCTAGACTTTTTAAACTTTTATGTCAGGACATGGGATCAGATCATGTGACACTTTTGTTACATACTGAAGTCCGATGGTTGTCGCGGGGCAAAATTCTATCCAGATTTTTCGAATTAATACACGAAGTCATAGCCTTTATGGATTGCGATGATATTAAAAAGAAACACAACATGAAAAATTTAATGAGTGTTTTTGAAAATAATAACAATTTATATTTATTGGCATATTTAACTGACATTTTTCAAAAACTAAACAAAGTTAATCTTGACTTACAAGGATTCAACGCCAATGTTGTCAATACCCATATGAAAATGAGATCGTTTTACAATAAATTGAATTTCTGGACTGATTGTTTCAAAAATGATGATCTATCAACATTCACTTCGATGAAAGGATTTATTGAAAATAATAATTACATTGCGAAACAAGACGTTAAAGATATAATAATTAATCATTTACAAAATTTATCAACGTCGATGGAGTCATATTTTCCAGATATTAAATTAGAAAAAAAAGAATTGTCATGGGTTTTAAATCCATTTGGAAAGGAAGCAATTGAGTCTTGCAAGCTATCTGCAGAGCTGACAGAAGAGTTAATTGAGCTACAGACTGATGGAGTTGCAAAGAATATTTTTAATGAAAAGACTATACAAGAGTTTTGGCAATATGTTAAAAATGATTACAAACTTATTTTTAATCAGGCTATTATAATATTATAGCCTTTTCCTAGCACATATTTATGTGAGCAAGGCTTTTCTGTTCTAACTCAAATAAAAACTGCAGTTAGAAATTGTGTGGATCCTGAGCCGCCATTAATAATGGCTTTAACAAAAATAACGCCAAATATTTTAGGAATTGTTTCCCGTACTCGTCAATGCAATAATAATTAATATATTTGACTGGTAGAGACTTGTTTGTAACTAATTGTGATGAAGTTGAATTTTATTTTGTTTTGTTTGTGAATTTAAATTTTATTTTGTTTCTTTAATAAACATTTTTTATCTAGTATTATTATACTAGAATATTATAGAAGACTAGCTGGGACCCGGTGCGCCTACGCTGCACCCATAAGTCAATAGTAAACAATAAAAACCATCCACTGACTTAATATTTTTCGAGATATGAATTTTACACAGATGAAATGCCTCAAAGAACATGGGTCTTGCGTCGGCCGCCATGAATCGGTATATTGAGTCTACTACATTGCTTATTGTATTCTACTTATCATACCCTTTAATTTGATACCCATGTTGAGGTGGTTGTG
The DNA here is from genome assembly GCA_949987705.1 of Thereva unica. Taxonomy (NCBI): domain Eukaryota; kingdom Metazoa; phylum Arthropoda; class Insecta; order Diptera; family Therevidae; genus Thereva; species Thereva unica. The sequence continues at coordinate 85,540,257 of OX465284.1, forward strand.
AAGAAAGTGGTAATCCGGCCTCTTTAGACGGCCGCCATGGATCTAAAGATATATTTTGTATACTACATTGCTTATTGCATTCTACTTATCATACCCGTTCATTCGATACCCATGTCGAGGTGGTTGTGAAGAAAGTGGTACCCCGCCCTCTTGAGACGGCCGCCATGGATCTAAAGATATATTTTGTATACTACATTGCTTATTGTATTGTACTTAACATAACCTTTCATTTGATACCCATGTTGAGGTGGTTGTGAAGAAAATGGTAATCCGGCCTCTTGAGACGGCCGCCATGGATCTAAAGATATATTTTGTATTCTACATTGCTTATTGTATTATACTTATCATACCCTTTCATTTGATACCCATGTCAAGGTGGTTGTGAAGAAAGTGGTACCCCGCCCTCTTGAGACGGCCGCCATGGATCTATATTTTGTATACTACATTGCTTATTGTATTCTACTTAACATACCCTTTCATTTGATACCCATGTTGAGGTGGTTGTGAAGAAAGTGGTAATCCGGCCTCTTGAGACGGCCGCCATGGATCTAAAGATATATTTTGTATACTACATTGCTTATTGTATTCTACTTATCATACCCTTTCATTTGATACCCATGTCGAGGTGGTTGTGAAGAAAGTGGTACCCCGCCCTCTTGAGACGGCCGCCATGGATCTAAAGATATATTTTGTATACTACATTGCTTATTATATTCTACTTAACATACCCTTTCATTTGATACCCATGTTGAGGTGGTTGTGAAGAAAGTGGTAATCCGGCCTCTTGAGACGGCCGCCATGGATCTAAAGATATATTTTGTATTCTACATTGCTTATTGTATTCTACTTAACATACCCTTTCATTTGATACCCATGTTGAGGTGGTTGTGAAGAAAGTGGTAATCCGGCCTCTTGAGACGGCCGCCATGGATCTAAAGATATATTTTGTATACTACATTGCTTATTGTATTCTACTTATCATACCCTTTCATTTGATACCCATGTCGAGGTGGTTGTGAAGAAAGTGGTACCCCGCCCTCTTGAGACGGCCGCCATGGATCTAAAGATATATTTTGTATACTACATTGCTTATTATATTCTACTTAACATACCCTTTCATTTGATACCCATGTTGAGGTGGTTGTGAAGAAAGTGGTAATCCGGCCTCTTGAGACGGCCGCCATGGATCTAAAGATATATTTTGTATACTACATTGCTTATTGTATTCTACTTATCATACCCCTTCATTTGATACCCATGTCGAGGTGGTTGTGAAGAAAGTGGTACCCCGCCCTCTTGAGACAGCCGCCATGGATCTAAAGATATATTTTGTATACTACATTGCTTATTGTATTCTACTTATCATAACCATTCATTTGATACCCATGTCGAGGTGGTTGTGAAGAAAGTGGTACCCCGCCCTCTTGAGACGGCCGCCATGGATCTAAAGATATATTTTGTATACTACATTGCTTATTGTATTCTACTTATCATACCCTTTCATTTGATACCCATGTCGAGGTGGTTGTGAAGAAAGTGGTACACCGCCCTCTTGAGACGGCCGCCATGGATCATTTTAGTTTCAATAGCGTCATGGCCTACCTATTGTTTGACAGCTGCGTAAATTTGAAATTTTCATTAAATGTAATGATTCAATTTAATGACAATTTTACATTTGTCAAACAATAGGTAGGCCATGAAGCTATTGAAACTAAAATGAAGTGAAAATTCCTAAAATTACCATTTTTGTTTGGATTTTGCAGCTGTTTTTTTGGTTAAAGGAATAAAAAATAGCCTACGACCTATTCTCAGACCTACCAAATATACACCAAAAATTTCATGCAAATTGGTCAACCCGTTTCGGAGGAGTACGGTAACAAACACTGTGACACGAGATTTTTATAGATATAGATTATTGTTTTTCTAAAAAAATACTTTAGTAGGTGGTACACTACTCACGACTTACTCTATATAAAATATGAAATGGTACATGAAAAAAAAATAGTGAATAGCACTGCCTTAGACCACCGAGACTCTGAAAAGCGTGTTGGTGGAGTTTGAAAACAGATAATTTATAAAGAGTACGAAAGAGCCGGAGATAGAATTGACTCCTAGAGAACACTGACGTAGGGTTTAGATTAGGCGCTATCCAATCTCTTCATCTTCTTTGATCCGCTGGCGGTCCGAGCTGGACGTCCCCGCAACGGATACGCTGCTGTCGGTGCCGCTGGACTCTAACTCTATTCACGATTCGTTTCCATTCTTGCCGGTTTTTGGCGACGTCTAGAGCCTCGGTAACTGATAACCGTTGATTCCTTAGGTTACCCTCGATATTCTTCAGCCAGATTTTCTTCGTTGCAGATACGGGACGGTCTCGCCAGAGACGTTTACGTGGCAAGCGGCCATCATCCATTCGACAAACATGTCCAAACTACCGTAGTCGACCTTTTTGCATTTCTTGCTTCAGTGTCTGCTAATCGCATCTTTGTCTGACTATCTTGTTTCGAAGGCGATCGCCTAGTGAGACACCGAGGATCTTCCTCAAGCATCGCATTTGGAAGACCTCGAGCTTTTTAACGTCCAGTGTGAGCAGTGTTCACGTTTCCGATCATAAAGAAGAATCGGAAGGATCAACGTTTGGTAAAGGCGTAGTTTTGTTTTGATGGAAATATTTGTTCGTTTCCATATGCACCTGCCTGGCCGATGCGGCTGTGAACGTCGGACGTCGATGCTACTTTTGTTTCCTCAACCAAGGATCCCAAATATTTGAACCTCGAAACCTGTTCGATTTGGGTTACATCGATGTGAACACTGATCGGTCCGTTGTGAGCACTTTGGTCTTTTCTGCATTGATTTTTAACCCGTATGACTGGGCGATGTCGTATAAGATGTCCGTTGCTTCAACAAAGACGGCGCTATCGTTGGCGAACATTAAGTTGGTTACGAAGTTGTCCATCCGAGTCGAACTCCGAGTCGTTCATCGAATGCTTTACGCATAATCGCGTCGATCACAACATTGAAGAGAAGTGGCGAAGCGACGTCTCCCTGCCGGACACCCATTTGAATTGGGAACTCCTCGGAAACTTCGCTTCGAATACGAACGCTGCTGGTTAAGCCATCGTACGACGCTTGGAGAAGTTGGATCAGTCTAAATGGCACGTGTACGGTTCCCAAAACTCTCCACAAGCTGTTCCAAACGATGCAATCGGAAGCGGATTTGAGATCGATGAAAACGACGACAGTTCGTTTACTGCAACGAATTCTTTCTTCCATTAGCTGACGGAGAACGAATATTTGATCAATGCATCCTCGATGTGTTCTAAATCGCTGTCCAATACTGTACCTTGATTGGGTGGTGAGTAAGAGAGACAATTTCATCCAAAGCTTGATCGAAGTTGCGGGTGGTGAAGCAGTTGGGATACGATAAAAGAGGCAGAATGTTAGCTAGGTGGGGCAAGTGACAAGGCAAAGGACCATGAGGCGGAATGAAGTCGTATTACGTACTTCTGAAATGCTGTAGTCGGGGTGCCCCTACGCTACCAGCCCACTAAAGAATGTTATTTTTTTGGATATGTACTGAACATGAGCTAGTTTCCAACCGTGTGTATATCCATGTATTTATTTCGCTGGTTTCCTGTCATTAAATATAATTAAAACATAGATTTGAAGTAGCTTAAACATTTGAAAGGAATCCAATCGACAAAACCAATCCATTTCATTTGAAACCAAAACCGATTAACGAGAAGAGGAAACACACTAATCATTTTCTTGGCTTCATCACAACTTACAAGACCATTAAAGAAGTTATTTCAAGTGGAAATTTATAGTGAAGGGTGCTTGAAGATCGATAAGGAAACTTCAACGATAAGTAGACCAAGTGCCAATCACTTCAATTTTCCGCAAAACTGAACGCCGCTTGTTGTACACCAATGTTGGTAATTGATAAAAATAACCACTTGATAAGGAAAAATTCGGTGTCCAGTTTGTTAGTTCAGAACTTATAATTGCTGGTGGTCGAGCAAGTAATTAAGACAGCGACACTCTACTACAAAAAAATCCTGGTCATAATTCAGCGGCAATAAAAATTTACAAAAGTTGAAGGAAAAATTGCTTAAAAATTCGCTCGAAGCTAATGTTACAATCCAGATAACATGCACACATACACACAAACCATGAGCTGTCCTAACCTAAACCGAGGGAAGAGATCTAGACTAAACCTCAAATAGCTAGGATACACCGAAGCCAGGAGGACCGCCATGCTGGACGTTTATAGGCCAGCAGACACTTGTAGGATCCCTTTAAAATGGGGCAGGATTTACTGTGGGCTAACGAATTGAAAAAGGTCCTGTTTATTATTATGATTCCGGGAATGATGGGTCCGCAGGATAACTAGGAGGTCAAACCCGATGGATTTAATCAAATTCAGTCTAGCACCATGGGCTGGGCGCCCGGCCTGGAGCCTGGACTGTGGAGATGCTGAAATGCGTAGATATCATCGCTGATGTCCATTTGAGGTGGGTCCTCCCCCGGGCAGGAGTGTAACTTCATCTGGTCTCATTATTTCGAAAATAGAAACCCACCGGGCCGACCACTCTCTGGCTGGTGCTGGAGATGGGAGGCTCCTCCGTGTTGCCCGATGCTGTGGACGTTTGCGGGCCCCTTATGTAAATATCGATGGGCCACTTTATGGTCACAGATGAAATTTTTATGCTCGTCGGCCGGACTTGAGTGGCCGTCCGGCGGCTAGTTTCTGTCGGCAATTTCGGCATAATTTATCCATTTTTAATTTTTTGCTTATTTAAAGGCTTTTTGTATTTGTTGACACACCATTAATTTTCGGGTGAAAGTAATTTAATTTCGGCAGTTTCGTGACGATCTGGCCAGCGGTAATAGGGCCGGCCACCAGGTTTTAATGGTAAAAAAATTGCCTCAGAAGCGTCTATCGTCGTCGTCGTTGCTGAAATGGCGGTTGTGCAATAATTACGAACGACAGTATTATGGACAGTCATAGAAGACATTTTTTCTACAGCCGTGTGCCCCGAACGGATTCCGTGGAAATGAAAATTATCTCAAAATCCCTCGGCTCGGATTGGATTTTTTCTTTAATGACAGCGGGATTATCTCGCATTTTTTCTTCGTGAATTTTTTCTTCGATATTATCATAAATCTTTTTCACAGTCCATTGAACCTCGTTTTATCTCTAACGAAGGTAGTTTCTCGTATGCAAGTGATTATGACTTATCGAGCTCAGTTTCTTTTCGCGTTTCATTGCGTGGCTGTGATTTTGATGCTCAGGCGGGGAAAACAATTTGTTTCGTTGACTTTCGTGTAATCGAAATCGTGTTATAATAAATTTTCTACTTGAATCCTCGATTTTATGAAAAAAATTAGGTCGTCATATCACATTATGGTTGTTAATTGAAATGTCAGAACCAGATACAAACGCTGTGACGTTTCCTTAAGCAGGGATACTTTGGTACATAGCGGAGAGCCGAATCAAGGAAATATAATAATTAATTTGTGAAACATATTTTTTCAAACTCCCAAGGGACAATGTTGAGGGTGGGATGAAAATTGTTTAGAATGGGGTTGAAAATAAAATAACAATAATTCATTTAGGTTTGGGAAAATGTTCGTAGCGTTTTTTAGGTAAAAATTCAACTAGGTTTGTTATAGTGTGAGAATCAGTTTATTTACCCAAACATGCATATCTACCACTATAATCGACAATGTTACAACATTTTTCGAGTATAGACATGATGCCATCGGTGTGGCTTTATGAGTGAAAACCTGAATCAAGTAGCTGCTTTTGAAGGCAGCGTGATTCCATATTAGTTCGGCATAGATGGGAATAAGTTATAGTCACAGTCGACTGCATTGTGTTCCAGGATGGTTTAAAATAGTTTTGTTAGTCTACCAATATCGACACTGTCTTGCAGAACTTTTTCAAGAATTTCACCAGTTTTTTCAGTGATTGGACGAATCAACAGCACCAGAGCGAAAGCAGGCGAACCATTTCCGCGTGTCAGATTTGGATAAAATATCGTCACCGCATACAGCATAATTTTTTTAACCAGCCTGCGCAGGGTTCGTCCTTTCTCGTAATAGTATAATGCAAAAAATATGCACCAAATTTAGATTATTTTTCTCCATTTTCAAACGCAAACAACTTTCCAACCATTTGTTTCTTTATACACTCAAAGTAACACTCGACCTGTTACCTTTCAAACGATGGTTTAGTGGCGTCACTGCAGCCAGTGATTTGTGACTTATTTTGCAATTGACGCTATCTATCGGGAAAAACGCCAACAAAAAACTTTTGCCCAATTATATATTGCCAGATCCAGTGGTTTTATTGCTGTTACGCCTTTTCAAAAGAGCTATACACATCGTGAGTATACTATAGATATTCGCGAATGAAGTGATATGATAATCGTTAATGACGCTACTCAATGAAAAAAAATTGCACACAACAAAAAAACTGACAACTCCTGACCCTACACACAACTGACGGGTAGGTACTACGGACCCATGCCTAGTTGCACACCACGGCTCAACATTCCGGACATACCTCAGTGCCACCAACGCTCACCGCGATCCCAATCTAACACAACGTGGATGCCGATGAGCGAACAAATTACAAACACAGGAATAACATAAACTACCCAGCGGGAAAAGGAGTGCTCCAAGAGCCATCTTGGAGCGCACCAAAAGGAGCATAGAGTGCTCCCGTTGCCATACCCGTTCTATATTCTTTTTAACATTGCATGTCATTGCGAGGGAGCATACGTTTTTATGCTCCCAAAAACGCGTTGTTGGAGCATTATAAAAAAGCTTTTTAAAAAAGAAATATTCATGGGCCCCTACGGGTATGTGATCCGGTATCGAAAAGCTTTTATTTTGTTTATCTTTCGCAATTGCCTTTTTCTTTCCAAGCCCGAGAGTGGCTTTACCAAAGCAGTCCCCCAACTAAACTCTATCAACTTCCAAAGCTGCTTGTCCTCCGTATCGAACGAAAGCCAGGCTATTGAGTTTGCTAATGTCACTTATGGGCATGAAGATAATTGCCCGTTTTCTTTTTTTATATAAAATTTATGAAAACTTCAAGAAAGCTCCCTTGAGAGTGCTCCAAGTGCACTCCCCTGTGCATCGCTCCCAATTTTTCCCACTGGGTATATATAGACAATAATAACACTAAAATTTATAATCAAAAGTAAGACTTTTCCCTTTTTTTCAATCGGGAGCTTTATCTATCTTTAGATCCCTGAAAAGGGTTCTTTCTTCTATAGACTCACACTAACAAACCTCCACCTAGCCTCGTGCGTTAACCTCACCGTGATTGTATCCCCTGCGTGGGTGCTGCCGACCTCCGCGGTGAATCTTCATGCGGTCTCGCCATGGTCTGGTCACCACGAGTACGCTCGTCAATAGGAATTTCGACTAGGGTTCTTGACTTCTTTCGTTGACTTCTAGTGATGACCTTCTTCGCCAACAGCTCGTCCAGGTGGTTGGGGATAATTCCCGGAACGGCGGACACAGGCCACTGAAATTTCGTGAATCACCCCTACCCTAAAAATATTACCAGGGTACTTATCTGTCTGGCCTATAATTCAGCCGGCCACGCAGAGCGGTTCCAGCACAAAAAACCAAGAGCGGACTCCTCTCGAGTCTCGAACTTCCCTCCTAGGTCCCGACGGCTAGGTCCGTTCGCCCTGGTATGGATGACCTGGCGACTCCCTCTTCCTTAACTTCCTTCTTCTTCTCTAAAGATGACGTTCTGTTTTCCGTGCAGACAAATTCTTGCAGGCGATCTTCCAGCATTTACGCCTCCCCTCCAGGGAACCTCGTCCGTTCGTTTCTATATCTCAGGTTTTCCTCCTCCGGTCTGACTCCCTTGCTGATTTTCCTTTTCGGCCACTCAGTTGAACTTTCAATCAAAATTTACGCTAAAGTGGTGTTATGGTGATTTTCGTCCCGGGGGTAGGCCCAACGTTACAAACTTTTGCTGCCAAAACAGCAGGTGGTAATCAAAAATAGTTTTTTGGACCCCGCATATTGAGCCGCTTAAAATCTGCCTCTGCAACTCCCAAAGAGAAGCTTTCTATTTGGCTAGGTTGTCAGCTTTCCCGCTTCGCTCTCATCTATGTTTGTGCAAGAATCCATACGATCTCTCTGAAACTATCCATCGGTTGTTTTTTTTTTAATATTTTTGATGATTTAAAATTGTTCTTATAATTTTGAGGTAAAATAACAACCAGGAGACAATTGAGGAGGCGTGTGCCTTTCTGGAGAAAAAACAGGGGATATCAAAGGGCGTATATTGTAGCCAAAGTAAAGCGGAGTTTACAAGAAAATTGATGCTGAATAGTTTCGGCTCACCATCTCTTGGGACGTCGAAGGAAATTCTATTTTTTTTTATGTGACACACTAGAGACTTAGGGAAGCCCCCTTTGTACTGTCGACCATGTATTTATTTTGAAATGTCGAACAGCAGCTCTAGTCGGAAGATAGAGAGAGAAGTGAAGGAAAGAAATGTCACAACCTAGCTGCGGTATTTTTATTTCACCTACTCCCAACCATTTCGCAACTCTGACACCGGGGCATCGAGAACAACTCGCTGGAGTGTTATGCCTCCTGAAACGAGTTGAACCTCATCAACCAACCGATGACATGCGCTTGGTGGAGCGGGGAAGAGAACTAGTGAAGGCTATGACAGGAGGAATCAGGAATGCAAAGAGGGAAGAAGAAAGAAGGAAAGTTATGTAGGCGGGAAATTGGGAAAGGCTAGGACCGTGGCACCGCCGGGAATCGAACCCGGGACCTCTGGGGATAGTAGTCAGGCGCCTTACCCCTAGACTACCGAGGCCCAAGAAGGGACAAAGTTCCCTCTCAAAATTATTCCAAATCTCTCCGAGTACCTTTGACATAGTTTCTTGTGATAGACCCACATTGAAAGCATTACCACTTTCTTTCTGAAATGAACCTTGCACAAAGAATGTTGGCGAACAATTCCTTCAAGATTCTGAAATATTGGAGGAGATCATTTATCCCCTATGGTCCTCATCTTTCAACATGTTTTGCCACATTTTGCCTCACTCACTTTTTGTTTTGACAATCAACCGATGTGAGGTGAGAAAAAATGTGAGGTGACTTTGGGATTAGGACTCTAGCATTAATTCGATGATCATACAATCGGATGAAAATTTTTGATATTATCGATGATAGTCAGTGTTCAGACAAGCTATGACCACTTTTAAGTTCAGCTGCCCATCTTTCCACGGTAGAAAACGGCGGCACCAAGTCCTCGAGAACAGCATCCATTTCGGGTTTAATTTGCGCAAGCGTACTGCCTTCAAATACACGAATTTAATCACAGCAACTATTTGTTCCGACTGAGATAGACTAAAGGTGGATTTACATATCTGACATTTTTCCGTCGAGTGGTATCGCAACTGATCATTTCTGTCGCAGATTTTTAGTACGCGTTTTACATTTGTGACGAATTCTGCCGCAGCCATCATGACTTTTGACTCATTTATTATCAAAAAAAGCAACAGCAACTAAAGTAACAAACAAACAAATTTTAATAAAATCTTTCTTTACGTGCACGCAAAACCAAACAAATCCAAATAAACAAACATTTCAATTACACATGGCCCTCAAATTTTACTTATAACCACTGTTTCTATCACCCTGACACAGAAAAAGTTGGATTTCGTTCAGCTCTCCGCCGTGACGTTAAGATATCGATGTCGCAAGGATTGTTTCCCATTGGTCGAAATTGTAAAAAAGAGCGGCGCGACAGAAAAACGTCAGATGTGCAAATGGGGGCCTCGGAAGCTTAGGGAGTAAGGGTGAAAACATAGTGGAGCGGCGAGGCTAGAGTGTAGCGAGGAGCGTAGCTGTGAGGTTTTAGACCCCCGATGGTAGCGGGGCTCGACACGCACATAGTGGAGCGGCAAGCGTAGCGTGGCAAGCCAAGAGGTTTGAGTAATCTTTAGTCAGCAAAATGTCGTCGGACAGTGATGACGATATGTTATACAAGAGCAGTGCGCTTAAAATCGTTACAGTTGTAGGCGGTTTTAGATCATGTGCAATGCACCCCTTGAATTCAAATCGCAGGGAATTGGGAGAGTTCCACCACCTTTTTCCACAGTTAAAACAATATCCGGACCGCTTTTTCCAATACGCAAGAATGGAGTACAGTACGTTTGAGTATATATTAAACCTGATCTCTCCTCATATGGAGGTGCAATATAGGAATTTCGTAAAGCAGCCGATTGAATATGATGAGAAGCTACTTATTACGCTGGGGTAAAAAAAATGAAACTTTCTGTATCCATCACTGCACAGTGCACACATATGATGTTCTCGGTTTGACCAGCAAGGCTCGACTGAACCCTCTACATAAAGAAATCTATGTAGAATTCACAATCGGAGAGGGTAGCGGGTCACCGCGGGAACCAGCGCCACTCCACGCTCCACTATGTTTTGGCGCGTTTGCTACGTGTATTATTTTCAACCCACTCAGCTACGCTCCCCGCTACACTCGAGCCTCGCCGCTCCACTATGTTTTCACCCTAAGGCGTCTGGCTACCACCTCAGAGGTCCCGGATTCGACTCCCGGCAGCCCCACGGTCCTTCACATTTTCCTCTTTCCACCTATATAACTTTCCTTCTTGCCTCTTTACATTCCTGATTCCTCCTACCATAGCCTTCCTTAGTCCTTCCCCGCCCCACCAAAGCGCATGTCATCTGTTGGCTTGTGAGTCAACTCGTTTCACGAGGCATAACACTCCAGCGAGTTGTCTCTCGATGCCCCGATGTCAGAGTCGTGACAGTAATGGTTGGGAGTAGGTGAAATAAAAAAAATATCACGTCTTGGTTGTGGCAGTTCCTTCCTTCACTTCTCCCTCTCTTCACTATCTTCCGACTCACTAAAGCATTCTTCGGCATTGCATTCCATACAAAAAAATACATTGACGACAGTATAAAGGGGCTTTCCTGAGCTTCTAGTCTTAACATTAAAAAAATCCACTTTGACACAAGCGACTGACGTATTATTCAAAATGGCTGAAAACATACATCGTTGTAGTACCAGAACTGACGAGCAACGCCATCTTTATGTTGAGGCTGAAAACTTTCTTTACCACCGTCCTTTAAAATACTACTTTAAAATTTACATTGGCAAAAATATTAAACGAAAATAACACAATTTAATGAAACAAAAATTTCTGATCTATATTATCTTGATAAAATATCCTGCTCCTAAAGATGTTCTTAAAACAAAGTAAACGGAGCGCGATAGGAATTTCAAGGAGAATTCTTCCTTTTAATATTGATTCAAAAAGCGAAAAAAAAAATAAAGAGCAGCAAGGAAAGGCTTGATAAGTATCAAGGCAATTATTTTTAAATTTATTCACTTGAAGAAACTTCAAAGGTGTTGACTGTATATTGATCATTGCTCAATGCGAAAAGGTACGGGATCCATTCAAGGTCGCCGGATCCATCTGAAACTCTAAATTATTCCCATCATCCACTGTTTGTGTTTAATCAAAAGGACCATTTCGATCCAAAGCACGAAAGATAAAATAGTAGATTCGCTTAACAAAAAAGGATTTAAAAGCAAGCAATCACATACAGGCGATGTTTTTTTTTCATCTAGAGGGGAAAAATCAGGTTTAAAGTAATTTAATTTAAGCAATTTAAAAAATTGATTTTTTTGGAGTAAATTACATTTGGGGAAAATTTTGCTGGATGACGTTTCTGAATTTAAGAGGATGTCAGAAAGTTATTACTAATCCAGTGGAACTTTTATGTATTGGATTAACTTAAAAGTTCGTAAAATTGAAAAAAAAAAAAAATGTTATTTACTGAGAAATCCATTAATTCAATAACTGAGTAATCCGACTTCCAGACAAGTTCTGAGAATTCTGATAATCCAGGAATTTCTTCTGGTCCGTTTGTACCAGCAATCTCATCCGTCATAATCGATGATTGACGATTTAGATCATCTGTCAACCAAACAAACGCTTTTCAACCAATATGAAAAAATGATAAAGAGAGATCGCAAAGTCAGTAAGCAAAAATATTAACATATAAAATAAGTGTGTTTTTTCAAACAAGTGTCCAAGTGTCCGTGAATGGATTAATATGCGCAAAAGTTGCGGTTCATAATCTCATGCGATACTATTTGCCAAGCCGAAAATTTTTCTTGTCTTACATATGATTTGGTGGCATTTTAAACATACCACCGATTGTGAGTAAAGGTAATCCTAGACTCACGATTAAAGGGGTGCCTCTATGATGTTTCGGATCTAAAAGATCAACAGTGCAATATCGAACAGCAAGCTCTGGTCAAAAAAGGAGCAGTAAAAGTGCTGCTAAGGGTCGTTCATAAATTACGTGAGGCGAATTTTGTGATTTTTTGACCCCCTCCCCCTTGATGAGATGTTGTGAGATGTGTTTCGATCCCTCCCCCTCCCCCTAATCTCACGTGTGATTTTTCAGATTTTAAAAAATCTCTAGTATTTAACATTAAGAATACACATTTACGGACGGAAACACAAGATTTAATTAAAGATAACTGATAATTCGAACTCCTACTCGCTCCCCCTTGTAGTGGACATACAACTACCAAAATGTGAGCATTCAGACTCAATAAGAATTTCATTACGCTAAAATTCGGCGGGGGCCCTTCCTGTAGTTCTATATTCGAATGGCCTTTTCGCGGGTCAGTTTTACTTGGCTCGTACGACGCAGCATTCGCCGAGCCGTGCGTTTGGCCCCTCACGTAATTTATGGCTGGCCGGTGGCGGCTAAAGAATCGAGGAACTACTATGATACTTTCTGGCATCCCCATAAAAATTTTTGTTTAAGATTTAGCTATATCCTCAGGCCCCCTTTCACAAACAGGTCGACGGAAGGCCGTGAACTAAAAGTTTTCACCTTGAAGCCAAGTATCGCCACCCACCTCCCTGGCCGCCAACTGGATGTCGTTTGCAGTCCAAGAAAACTGACAAAAATCTTTATGTATGTGGCTATTTGTCGTCAGTTTGTGCCTGAACATCAGAACTTCTATGCAGTCTCAAGCCGTGATTTTACGGCTCGAATTGACAGCGTATCCAGTCGTACCACCTGAAAGCAAGGCGCGAACTAGGCGCGAAAACCACCCACGTATGCATTCGCGCGTGTTCACGGCGTGAGTCAGGAGCAGTGTTGCCACTCTCTCAGCGCTTTGTCGTATCCATTACAATACAGAAAAAGTACACAATCGTATCCATAAAATTTCTGTACGTATCCACACGATACGAGCAAATCTATATATATAAAAATGAATCATTGTTTTGTATGTAATCGATGTTTGAAAAATTGGCTGTATGAAATGACTGATTGAGTGTTGTTTGTGTTAGAAGACCTCAATAGCAAGGTTTATGTATATAGTTTTCATGATTTTGTATGTTGGTATTTTTGTAATGTCACTTGAAGAAGAATTGTCGATATCCCTATTGGAAATTTTTTTCTTCGCATTTAATTGATATGCTTTGAATGTGAAATCGGTTTGTTTTATTAAATGAAATAAAAAAAAGTTAAATCTTTCTAAAAAAGGATTGCAGCAGCGACAGTGGTGTTAAATTATAAATGCATTAAACGAAACGTAACAGTAATAACGTTGGAGCGCGTTTACATGTTACTCTCATTGGGCTGGCGTAAACGGTTCACAATCCGGTTTGTTATCATACCCCCGAGGTACATAGGTATTGCTTCACCAAGAGTAACTTATTATTCTTATATCTATGTATATGCCGTAATGTTTCGTTATCTAGGAAGTGTTCAGTTTTCACGCAAAAAATCTTTATTGAACAAGTTACAGGAATTCCCTCTCCTCTTTTTGACCCAATTTTTATGTTAAAATAGACTTTATTTAGTAGTTTTCGACAGAAGCTTATGTGAAAAAGAACAAAAAACATTGGAAGTTGAGGCAGACGAATCATCACTTTAATAATTTTAGATAGGTGCAAAATTTCGATACAACTCGAAACGAATGTTGGGAAATCGCTATAGACGTAGATGCGTTGTATGTGTTTAAGTTCATATGTCCGTCAATATGGTCGCCCAGATTTGTTCATAACTTTTACGGCAATCCACAATGGGAGGAGAAACATAAGGCATGATAGATGGGGAATATTTAAAGCGGTATCCAAGATCATTGATATCTGAAACTATAATCGGAAACAATGGCTACCCCGTTTTATCGTCGTCTATTGAGGTCAATGGCAAATTGATAACTTTGAAGGCTAATGATCAGGATTTCGAAGTTGACAATGGTGGGATCGTTCAGAATTCGTCATTATTGTCCACGACATTCAGATCACACATAAATGCTGAATTTTGCATTCCGTCAAAACAATCAAATACATATGCAAATATGTGACGGAAAGCAAATACGATCGACAAAATAGCACAATATTAAATGATTTTTTTTCATTTGCCATTCATAAAAGATATTCGACTGTGGTTCATTGGGTAATTCATTTCTAAAATGCCCAACGTTAACAATAGATAAAGGCCGGCACACACACACATCGGCACTCGGACAACACACACGGAGAGAAAATAAACAAATACAATTTTACCAGTCAGTCCCCACCTGTCCGTGTCCGCACCGCGTCAAATTACTTGAGTTTAGTTTTTGCGCGGATACGGTGCGGATGCGGTGTAGACGCGGTGCGGATATGTGTGTCCTGGCCCTATAACGCTGCGAGAAGGGCTGAACAACCACCATCCACCACATTAATAAGTGCAGCGAGGCGCACCGGGATCCAGCTAATATTTGTATATTTGTGGGGTTTTATATCTTCTCGTGAAGAGGACCAGCTCTGTTTATACTGGGTTAACGCTGAGTCCGAGGGTGGCAGTTCAGCTTAAAAAGGTTTGTAACGCCGCCTCCATGGAATCACAGAACACTTGAACAAATTTTCCTTTTGTAATGATAACGTCAGCCGCGTACGAACATAGAAATGTTTCGCAATATTACATTTATACACATCTAACGCTACTTTTTCTGTTGGTTGTGTGTCTTTCTTTGCATTTTTCTTTTTCCAGCAACAAATCTAAATATAAAAAAAGAAAATTACTTAAAAATGCCGTAACTCGTAATTATTAAAAAATTACCCATCACACTAATTTCACAACACCACAACACGATACAATACGCAAACAACAAGTAACGTAACCGTTTTCCACTTTTAAAAACCCACATGAACACGAGAAGCCAAAAACATCATAGCCTTGTTGAATGAAACCGAAAAAAACAGAGCAGCTCAAGGCAGCTCAAAGAAGGGCAGCTGTCAAAAAAGCAGAACGAGTAATCTTGCCCGAAGTTGCTCTACCAAAAAAGATAGAGCAAAAACCCGTTCTTTAAGCTGCTCTAGTTCAAGTGAAGCGGCCAACACACTCTTAGTTTTAACTGCGCAGTTTAACTGTGTAAAAAAATTGTATGATAAACTCACCTGAAAGTGTGTGAGTTCGTAAGTTAGTTGCACAGTTTTTTTGCTCAGTCTGATCAGTTTTTTTGATTTCAATACATTTGACGGAACTGAACTATGAACTAACCTGCGCAGTTTATCGCAGCAAAAAAGGGTCGAGAAGCTCAGTGGTGAGGACTGAGCGAAAATAGTTCAAAACTGCACATTTCACACAGTTTTTTCGTTCAGACATGACCTCACACGTGATAAACTGCGCAGTTAAATTGATAGTGTGTGGGCCACTTTAAAGCAGGCTCATTTTGCTGAGATCAATGAACACAACTCATAATGAAAAGTACGTCACAACTTTGAAATAATATGTAGCAGACATTAGAAATTAATTTTACTGATTAGACAAGAAACGGTAATAGATATATATTTTGAAAAATAAAAATAAAATTACTATAAGCGCGAAGGTATGCCTTTTCGGGAAACGTATCATCGAATCCATATGATTTTTCCTACTAAATAGTATCCATAATGATACGAACGTATCCAAAGTGGCAACACTGGCCGCCTTATGTCACAAACATATTAGCACGAAAGCGGAAACGGCATTTCCAATACATTTAATTGCTCCGCGCCTCCTTCCTCTGCAAATATGGTGGTCCGTGTATTTTAAAGGTTTTTCCAGTCACGAATCTGTTTGTGCATTAAAGTTTTCATTGAGGCCAGGAGCATTTTTGCACCTGAATTAACAGCTTGCTATGCTAAACTGTCATCTTCGCCAGCGTGTCTGTAGGGAATTATGACGTCACCTGCATGCCACGGTCTGCCAGGCGGATACCTGAAGTCCTCATCTCTCAGTCAGACTGAGGCCTTCATCGGGCCGCGCCTGCCGACCTGGCCTGCCGGTGGCTTGTAAGTAACTAGGGGTCATTAGTGGAGAAACAGTTTTCTACCAAATTTACACTGTTTCTTGAGGAAAAAAAATTACGTGGTATTTAGCGAGACCTCCCCTCTGCCCCACGTGAGATTGGGTGAGATTCGACTCGACCCCGCCCTCCCTAAACGCCTCACGTAATTTATGGACGACTCCTAACTCCAAAACGAGGTCTTGCACCACCTGCTCGCGTGCAGTATTACCGCGACAAAAATACTAACTTCTATTCGGGAAGGGAATATGGGTGATGTAAAAAACCATAGTACTGTGCGGATTCGAACCAAGAACCTTTGAAATGGTAGTCGGACGTATTAATCCCTATGTTGCGTAGGATTCGGTTCGTCATCCAATTTCTTTGACGGTAGTTTTATAATTAAACACATGACTAAGAAAAACGCTTCACTACAATGTAAGCCGTTTAAGCTCTGCCTTCTTCGAATTATGATCTGTTTCCTGACAAGACGCAAATTAAAGTCAACCGACACTTCCGGCCTTTACTTTTATGTCGTCAATGATACTAACTACAATGTACACACCGCTTTTAAATAAAATCATTGTTGACCTAAAAACACAAATATTTACGAAATTATCACCCACAAAAAAGACAGCAGCAAAAGTAAAACGCGCAATAAATGACTACTCAAAATCTCATCTGAGACAATCTTTTGATATTAATTACGAAATTGGTGCACCTAGTCCCATTTTAAGTAATTTACCACCATTGACATACTCACATAGAAGAAGAAACCTACCAGGCAATTATCTTCGCCAGACAATTACCATCTTGTTCACTGGGCATCAGCAGAAGACTGTATTCATGTATATATGTAAGTGTGTATAGGTATAGCAACAAATTATCCACTTCCCTTCGCTTCAGGCTTTAATTACGTTCAATCTGTATATTGTGATTTGTGTACCTGTATAGGTGTAATGTTTTTAAGTAGAAAACGGCTGGGACTAGAACTCCACCACCAGGTTCATAAATATAGATGAAACAGCGACTATAGTCACCTCCAGGTACTCCGGGCATCATCGAAGCACCCACTTTATCCTAAAACCTGCTGCGAAAGAGGTTGGCTAGACATTCAACTGGCAGCATTCCAGCAACTCTTTGAATGGCAAAACTTTCTCATGCGATTCCCACGGCCACAAAATTCATCTTCGTCTTGCACAACATTGCCTCAATCTGTGGAAAATCTCCGCAGCAATAGCGGCAACAGCATAGGCCGCCGCTGTCGTACCGCAATACATTTTGATGCCCCAGCATAGAGGAGAGACAGCACGAAATGTGCACATCATACATATACGCGCGCACGGCTCGGAAAGGTAAACATGGCATGACTTCAATGTAATTAGGGAAATTGAACAAATCCCACCTTGTGTACTCCTTTATGTAGTACACGCCGGATTAATTCTCCTTTGTTCCTCGGAGCTGCTACACCAACAGATTTGGGACTTCTGCAGCGCGATCGTGAACTTATCCAAAGCTGGTGGCCCAGTTTTTACTTTTCTTCTCCTCCTAGTGGCTGCAATGAGCAGAGATGCCATGCTCCAGCGGCTGGAGTAAGCAAGTATTTATAAAGGAGTTTGCTGCTCCTAATCAAATTCCACCCAGCCCCGATTGGAGCCCCTTTCTTCGCTGTAATCTAAGAACCGAGCGCCTTCCATTAAGGAAAATCGATTTTGAAATCATGCTCTTGAATGCTTCTGGTGCATTCATTAATTATACCCCGGCCCCTTGCCCTGGACTCCGTCGCCCTACACCCGAGACCAACATCATATCTGCAAAGTGCAAAATTCCTTTAATTAATTTCCACAATGTTCCAGACATCAAAAGTGCAATCCTTACATCAATTATTGCAAGCAAAGCGTAATGATAATTAAGGGATTCCAGCTCGGAAGCTGGAAAGGAAAGAGCCTCATTTCACGCTCTCAACTCCTCACAGCCCAATTAAAAACTTTTCCAGTTTGGCAAACAACCGAACTCCTCGAATCGAAAACGGTTATGAACATCGAAAAAGGGGGTTTTCACAATTTCCAGAATGGCAGAAAAAAGGACTTCAATAACTCTTCGAAAATTGATTTTGTCTGTTCCTCTCTCAAGTGCATAAAATGGCTGCAGAAATGTCCTTTGTGAATGCACAGGGAGCATTCGAAATTAGGACGATCTAATATGAAGCGGAAAAATTGGTTATTTTTTTCAATACGCTTGCAAAACGAAGGTGGAGGGGGGTTTAGAGTGCAGTGACTGAATCCTATTTCAATGCTGCCTTTTTTTTCGTCGAATTCAATTCTAGCAGAAGAAGATAATTTGCATTTACCTTTTAGGGTACAATAGATATTGACGTGGAAACTGATTGGGAAATATGAGATGGTTACTTTTTATGACATTCGCAAAGAGGATTTTCTATTTTTCGTGGAATGTTTTTAGTGAACTTAAGGAATAAAATATCGATAACGGGCTTCTGTTCTCGTACCTTATACAAAAAATGCTTTTAAGCATATTGACTTTGCGCAATCAAATATCCGCTATACAAAAAAATTTTGTTTTGATGTTTACAACATCCATAGCCTCATGCAAATAGTGAACTGTGTGGCACTACAGTGCGACAACTTATTTGTTTCTCCCGAGACACTGACTGGGATTTGTGTGTTTCGTGGTGCTAACGTTATTTCTGCTAGTCTCTGTGTCACCAACATTAGGGATGCATTCCCTCATTCTACTAAGACTATAAAATCTCGGCCGAATAGATTATATAATCGTATATTAGTTTTAGAAACACCTGTAAATCCATGAGCGGGGAAGTCAAATCAGCATTTGATAGTAGGTTGAGAAGTAAAATTTTCAATAATTCCGAACTATTGTATATGGTAAGAAAAGTATGCGGTAGGGTATTTCAAAGCGTTTGTTTTAAAAAAGCTTTTATTAGTAATAAATTTCAATACTGTTATTGTTATGGCGGGGGGGGGGGGTTAATCGAAATCTGAAGATGATGTTATATGAACTATTAGTCGGTGTACAGTCTCATTTGCCCGGGCTCTCTTTGCACGAGCATTTGTTTTTACTCCCATTCTTCCAATTTTTTGAGTATAGGCCGTATCAGATCCAACTTTTTGAGCAACGGCAGAAGCAGAATTATGCCTGCCAGATCCAAGCAAAACAGCAGCGGTGGCTAACGTAAAATTAAATTGTTTGCGATTGTAATAATTTTCCCCAATATAGTGCAAGATAATCCCAAGTAGAAATTTTGATTCAAAATTCGCTAGTAGTCGACAAGTTTTTCCCTTCTATCCCTTCTAGTTTCTAATGAGCGAACTTGATAGATACTTGGCAGTTTTGTCCCATTTCGACGTATTGTGGGTCGATAGACACTGATAAGAAAAACTCGCCAGTAAAACTTGACAAAAACTCAGGAAAAATAGAGTAGGTTTTTAATAATAAAAACTTCAAAACAGAAGTACAGAAGTCACGACTATCCAGACACGACAAAGAGCAAATTAAAGGATGACGACCAGCGCCGGCTTTAGGGTAGAGTGAGTGGAGCCGTCGTTCTAGACGCCAGGTGGTAAGACCGCCAAAATGAATGCGAAAAACAATTTCGAGCAACAGCAAATCTTGATGGCACTTTTTGAGGACGTTGCTTGTAGCTCTAGCCAAATCTAGGTACGCAGGAAGCACTGACTCCAAGACCGATCGTACATGGCCTTAGGCCACATCCTGCGCGAGGTCTTTGGAGCAGACTGAATACGGCGGATCTAAACTCGATAAAAACCGCAATCCTAATGTCTAAACAATCGTGCTGAAGATATGAATGGATAGAAACGATGGACTGCGAATACCAGGCGAACTTCGGTTTCAATTAGCCTTCCAATGGTGATACGGGCTCTACCATGGGCGACCATCCTTTCTCGCCCAGCTCGTAGTATCAATAAAGAAATACCTTAAAAAACTTTTGAAGATGGAGCATTTCTTAACGCTAACTTGCAAGGTCAGTTAGATATTTTTGGATCCATGCGTCAAGGTGTCGAATGTGGTCCCAGTGAAGAAGAGATTTCGGGATTCTTCAGGGAGGGCAGTCTGAGCTTGTAAACCCAGGGGTGGAGTACTTTCAGATCACTCCTTCTTTAGGAGATATCCTGCGGAAGTAAGGACACCTAATCGGATGGGCGACTCAAAATAACGACCGCTTTCAGAAGACGGGGTGGCGCAGCCCGGAAACATTTTACGCAATATCTGGAAGCTGGCTACTCCCGTTTAGAGGCTGGTAGGGTCTGCGTGGCGCCGAGGAAGAAAGCGATACCGATTTTCTTAATAAGAAGTGGGTTAGATCCTCTGGATGTTCTCCAGGGCATAATAACCCGGAAAAAAGGGCGACGGCTTTGTCCATACGGCTTGAAAAGCCTTCAGAAAAGTTGGCCGCACTCATAATGAAGTCTAGAACGCCTCCAAAGTCGACCTTCTGCTAAATAGCAGAAAGTGTCAGAATGGGTGTGCTTTCGACTAAAAATCCGGAGACTCTTCTGACCACGAAAAACTAGTTATCGCGCAAGGAAGTCTTCTGGAGTCGTTAGCCGCTCGGCTCAGGGCTTAGAATAGCCCAGATCCCTATGATGGGATAAGCCTTGGAAGGAGCATGACTTGTTGCTGTAGAGGGGAACAAGCTGCCACGCAGCCTTTTTGTAATCGGGTACTTCCTGGCCGCAACAGCAGATCCCAATGGCATTTTGTCAAAAAGTATAGGAGTCCAAAAGAAGACTCTAAGGGTGTAGAAGGGGAGAATACTCCATAAAGTGCACCGCAATTTTGGGCTGATGGTAGGAGAAGCCTCTTTTAACGAGAAGGTGACTCCCTCCACCATCTCAACCTTACTGGCTGGGGCAAGCCCTAATGCCCAACCATCCAATACAAACAATCGAATAGTCTCCAAAGAAGGTGGTGCTGTCGTCGAAATGTCGGGGAAGCAGCTCTGAGAAGATATGCTTCCTCTATTGCCCCTACAGTCGGGACTGTGACCCTAAAACCACCATCGAAATTCTTATTAGCCCATAAAGGCTTGCAAATGGAGAGATATAATCCCGTAAGGAAATGGCAGGCAGCCAGTGGTCGAAAAAAGTTTTATTTAGGATAACTGGAAATACAATTTATGTGAAGTGAAAGTGTCCACCAAAGGGCGCCGAAAGACAATCTCATTCCACCCTCAAAAAAGACTAGGGCAGGCGCAGATGACGACCACGGCGACTATGAAAACGGAAAGTGACCATATGCCAGCTGATTGACAAAAAATGAGTTTACAATTTATTAAACCAGACAGAGGCAGTAAAAAGTCTGATGACGAATAAGCACATTTTGCTACTTAAGCGTAGTAGTTTGGTTTGACATGTGAATTACATCATGAAGGGAGAAATTTCAATTAATTAAACCAAGAGTGTGAAAGTTGCCAAGAGTGCAGAATTGCAGTTTATATCGAACTTCTTGAAGCATCTATCTGTGTGATTCTGTGTGGAATACTGGGGCATAGGTAGAATAGTAGCGGCGGGCAAAGAAGAATTTTATTTCAACAGAATTGCTAATAAATCGGCCATGGCTTTACTATGTGTTGCCAGGGGGGATATGGAACGTAGTTAAATTCTTCTTGATGGAGTTTACAAAGGAGTGGAAATTTTTGTAGCCAAAGGTTGCACTAATGAGTTTAAGACTTCTTCTTCGATGGCTCTACGGCCCAATTCGAGCCTTGGCCTCCTTCAGCTTCTTCCTCCAGACGTCTCTCTGCTCCGCAGCTTGTCTCCAGTTTCTCGTGTTGAGCAGTTTCGCTGCATCGGTCTTAACATTATCTTCCCATCTTGACCGTGGTTTGCCAACTGGTCTTTTGCCATCTGGTAGTAGATACAGGGATTTTTTTGGTATCCTTGAGTCATCCATTCTTTGGACATGACCGGCCCAACGTAAACGCAGTAGCTTGGCATGGGTCGAAAGTTTACATTCTTTGTATAAGTCGTACAATTCGTGATTGTAGCGTATTCTCCATGCATTGTCTTCATTAATTGGGCCGTATATCCTTCGGAGAACCTTCCTCTCAAATATATCCAACTTGTCGGCGGATTTTTGGGAGATACTCCATGCTTCACAACCATACGTAGCTACTGTACGTATGATGGTTTTGTAGACTCTTATTTTTGTTTTTCTGTGGATGTCTCTGGATTTCATTACTGGCAGTAGTGAGAAGTATGTTCTGTTTGCGGCGTTTATTCTTCTTTGTACGTCTATCGTTTCATCGTTGTCTTCACTGACTGTGGACCCCAGGTAGTTAAATTGGCTTACCCGTTCGAAGTTATATTCCCCCCAGGTGGTGTTGTGGTTTCTTCTTCT
Source organism: Thereva unica (assembly GCA_949987705.1). Taxonomy (NCBI): domain Eukaryota; kingdom Metazoa; phylum Arthropoda; class Insecta; order Diptera; family Therevidae; genus Thereva; species Thereva unica. The sequence continues at coordinate 85,563,034 of OX465284.1, forward strand.
TCTTTCCACCCTTGACTGAATTAGAATCTTGCTCTTCTCTGCATTTATTTGCAGCCCTATATGTTTAGCTCCATCTTCTAATTCTGTGAATACTTCTCTAAGGTATGACAGTGATCTGGCAAGGCAGTTTATGTCGTCGGCATATCCTGCCAACTATTTTGATTTGTTAAGCAGGGTTGCGTTCGCATCAATGTTTTTTTTTTTTTTTTTTTTTTTTCCTGTGTGAGGTATTAGGTCCAAAGGTACTGCGGCCATTTAGTTGGCCTATTGTACTACAACCCCTACACCTCATATTAGTAGGCCAGACCGCCTGAACAAGTTCAGCAGTCTGCCTAGTGGTTTGTCGCTTAGACTTGAGTGTTCGAGCAGGGACTTCCCGAACAAAGAGACCCTGCTCCTCGCTATTGCAGGGCACTCACAGAGAACATGGAGGGCAGACTCATCCTCTTCTAGGCAAAGCCTACATGTAGGGTCCTCTGCCCTTCCTATCTTCCATAAGTGGTAATTTAGGGCACAGTGTCCGGTAATTAGGCCAACAAGTGTCCTAACATCACTCCTGCTGCGCCGTAATAATTCCTTGGCCGTCTTAGGGGACGGCCCTGGAAGGAACCGCTTAGAGTTGGCCAGTCCAGGCGCGGACCTCCAGCGTTCAATATGTTTCATCAAGGTCCGATCGGCCAGGGCCCTTTGCAGCAAGCTGGACGGTGCCCCAATAGCCGGCTCTGGACCAATGAATTCTAAATCAGAGCCCTGTTTAGCCAGGGCATCCGCACTTTCATTGCCTTCGAAGCCCCGGTGACCTGGGACCCAGACAAGTGTGATTTGATTGAGAACGCCCAACTCATGAAGAGCACGTTGGCAGTCCCAAACTAATTTCGACTTGGTCCTACGGGACCTTATCGCTCTAATTGCCGCTTGGCTATCAGAGAATATAAAAATCCGTTTATTTTGGTAGGCCCTTCTTAAGTTCTCATGAGTGCATGCCAGAATAGCGTACACCTCTGCTTGAAAGACAGTTGCCAGAGTGCCTAGACTTATAGCCTTGCTGAATCTGGGACTTTCACTCCAGATTCCTGCGCCTACACCTGTCTCCGTTTTAGAGCCATCCGTGTACCATACTAGCCCGCCCGGCAAAACTTTAGGAAAAGTCCAGGTAAGCCTTTCCTGTATATGTACAGAAGGTTGCTTAAATTTTGAGAATTTATAGGGCATGCCGTCCGATAGCATCTCCGCTTCCGGAATCTCTTCTATGATGTTGATTATTATAGAATGTCCTCGCCCAAGACCAGCGCCCAAGTAACCATTCGCTTTCAGCCGCAGCGCCGCGTTTATGGCGGATTTCTCTACCTCAAGGTGGAGGGGTACCAAATTGAGGAGAGTCTCCAGCGCTGCCGTTGGGGAAGTGCGGATGGCCCCAGTGATGGAGAGGCAAGCCATTCTTTGAATTTTGCTTAAAAAGGTTATGGAACCCTTAAGCTTCGTTCTGTGCCACCAAACTAAAGCTCCATAAGTTACCATGGGTCTTATGATGGTGGTGTATATCCAGTACATGGTTTTCGGTTGCAAACCCCAGGTGGAACCACAAGCTCTGCGGCAAGCCCACAGGGATCTGCGCGTTCTACACATAACAGTGTCCATATGCTGTTTCCAATTGAGTTTGGCATCTAGCGTCACTCCTAAATATTTGGCTTGTTGAGAAAAGCCTATAGTTCTGCCCGCGAATGTAGGTTCCCAAATTCCCGGTAGTGATCGTTTCCTGGTGAAAGGAACTAGGATCGTTTTGTCGGGATTGACTTTTAGACCTACACTCTCGCACCAGCTAGAGACCAGATCAAGTGCCTGCTGCAGGCGCCTTGACATGGCGTCTTCAGATTCACCTGTAATTACTATGACGACATCGTCAGCGTAACCTTGGGCGAAAATGTTCCGACCGTTGAGCAGCTCGAGGAGTTCATCTACAACAAGGCACCAGAGAAGTGGAGATAAAACTCCTCCCTGCGGGCAGCCTCTTGCTATAGTGCCCTCCAGAGACCCCTCAACATGAGAAACAATTAGTTTGCGAGTTCTCAGCATAGAGTCAATCCAGTTGCAGAAAGTGCTACTTAGACTGTGTCTACTTAGAGCCCTAGCTATAGTATCAAAGGATGTGTTGTCAAAGGCTCCCTCGATATCGAGGAAGGCCGTCAGCGCAACTCCTTTGTTTAGAGCTGCCTGTTCAAGCCTGAGCACCAGATTGTGCAGTGCTGTCTCAGTAGACTTGCCCGCCTGGTACGCATGCTGATAGGAGCTTAGTGGTTGGCTTTGAAGATAAGTTTCCCTTATCGCCCGGTCGACAATTTTCTCCATTGTCTTCAAGGCAAAAGACGAGAGACTTATCGGCCTGAAAGATTTAGTCAGGGTGTAATCCGAACGCCCTGGCTTAGGTATAAATGTTATGTTGACGTTCCTCCAGACGGATGGGATGTAGCCGTGTGCGAAGGAAGCCCTAAATAATTTGCATAATAAGGGAGTGACTAGGTCGCAGCCCTCCTGTAGCAGAATGGGATAGATTCCGTCTGCTCCAGGGGACTTGTATGGTTTGAACGATCTAATCGCCTCCCTGATAGCTTCATGGTTGAACAAGGTATTTGCTTCTGTCCAGGCGGCTTTGGGCACTTTAGAAAGTTGGCCTATACGCTGCCCAGCAGAAGTTATGTTCTCGTTTGAATAAATGGTTGTGCCTGGGAAATGTGCCTGGAGCAATGTTATCAAGGTTTCTTCCCTAGACTGTGTGAAAGAGCCATCGGTTCTCCTGATGGATCCAAGATCTACCGACAAGCCCTTTGATAAAGCTTTATAGATTTTTGCTGAGTCTCGAATGTCTTCGACACTCTTGCAAAAATTCCTCCAGCTATTTCTTTTTGCTCGTCTGATTGCCCTGTTATAGCTGGTTAGCGAGCTTTTATAACTCTCCCAGTTGCCGCTCTTCTTAGCTGCGTTGAACAGTTTCCTCGTAGCGGATCTTAACTTGGAGAGCTCGTTATTCCACCATGGAGTTTTCCTATTACGCGTCCTCATCAGAACAGGGCAGTTATTGCTGTAAGCAGCAGTAACCGCCTCCGTAAAGAAGTCCGCGGATAGTTCTACATCCATCGTAGATTTGATTGAGTGCATGGAACCCTTGAATATGCTACTGAGTTCGGCCCGAAAGTCTGTCCAGTTCGTATATCTAGGATTCCTGTATGTACTCACATTTTCCAAAGACTCACCCACCATAAAGTAAATGTGTCTGTGGTCTGAGCACGATGGCTCATCTGAGACCCGCCAGTCACTCACGTAAGTGGCAACTTGTTGAGTAGCTAGCGTGATGTCTATAACCTCACGTCTCCTACCGTTGTCGAAGGTAGGATCCGTGCCGCGATTTAATATGTCCAGGTTAGTAGTTAAGAGGTAATCAAAAAGGTATTCGCCCCTTTTGTTCACTCCACTGCTACCCCAGGCATCATGATGGGCGTTCGCATCACATCCTATGATGATCTGCAGACCGCTCCTGTTAGAGTGACCCACGATATCCTTAAGTTCTTTGGACGGTGGTGGGTCTCTGGAGTCATAGGGGAGGTATGCCGAACATAAGGTAATCATGCTCTTGCTGCCCCCCCTGTTAATCTGTATCATCACCACTGCCAGGTCTCTCGACGATTTATCTGTGAGAGGAAAGCAGTTGGTGTTTTTATTGTAAACTACACAGGTCCGAGGGTCGCCGTCCACATCATTGCATGCAATGCTGTAGCCGGTTGCCCGCAAGCCCTGTATAGCACCGTTATTTACCCATGGCTCCTGTACAAGAGCCACGTCGATAGCTTGGGTGGCCAGCACCCTGCAAAGGACTGCCGAGGCAGCCCTACTGTGTTGCAGGTTGCACTGTACCACCCGCATCCTGAGGCTGTTCCCGCTGCTGTGAGCCAGCAGGAGTCTCCTTTTTTGAGCCAATCTCCTTGACTCTAATTCGTCCGAAGCCGTAGAATAGGGACATGCCCTGCTCTTTCAGCTGCGTGAGCGCCCTCTCGTCAATGCTAAGGGCAAGAGTTTGACCGTTCTGGTCCACCTTCCTGCCCATCACTTGCCAAGAGTTCACCTCAATTGGCTGGTTCTGTAATTCCAGCCTGCAGAGCACCTGCTCCGGTTCCCTAACATCGTTTTATTCTAATAATAATTTTTTTATTTTAAATTCTATACAAATCTCTTAATAACCTAATTTAATTAAACATTTCATGAGCTTGTATTCTTTTGTTACTTTATTTCTTTGATCTTCGGCATGCTGGAGATTCAGCTTACACTCCTGTGTAAGCTGCTCCAGCCACTGTATGCGCTGCCGCTCAGCACTCAACGCAACTTCCATCGATCTCAGTTGCTCCTTAGCGTTGTCTCGTGCTCTCTTCGCCCTTCGACGCTTCTCTTTTAGCGTATCCATTACATGCTCACCATAGGCAAGCAGGCGCACTAACCTGCGCAATGAGTTTCTCTGAAATATAAAAAATAAATTAAATTCCATTTCCTTTTCATGATAATAAAGTTCAATACTTACAACTTGCAGCCTTCTTTCAGCGTCGTTATCCATTGTGATTTTGAGGGTAGCATGAAGTGAACTTTTCTTTTATACTGATATTGTTTACATTATTCAAATGATACACTAAAAAACACGGTAGGAATTGAGGTAAGGAACCGCTGAGTTAATCAGTACCCGAAGACTTGCACCTGATCCCTTTGTTTATCTTAATATTATTCGTGATATGGTTTAAAGCTGACTTTAGAATTTTCACGCCTATGTATAATAAGGAATCCATCTATACCTGTTCAAAATTGTCTTTGATTTTAGGAAACTGACCCTCACTAAATTCGCAGCATATCAATTTCAATATATGGAGCAAAACTTCCTTTTGTTTATCATAATAAACGTTCGCAGCATGGGAAGACTGAAATTTTCACATCTATGCTTGATAAGGAGACCGGGTGAAAAAATAATACTGTGCTACGTCTTGAATAAACAAATAATTTTATGATTTATCAAAATAAAAATAAAATATGTGTTCAAATTAATAGGTTTTTTTATTTTGTAACTATTACTACTACTGCAACAACAACAACAACAATTCTTTTTAATACCCTAACTTTATTAAATATTTCAGCAGTTTGCTCTGCCGTTTAATTTTTTTCTTTTCAGTACTAACTTGCTGATTACATTTCATTGATGAACTTTGTTTATCTCAATAAACGTTCGCAGCATGGGAAGACTGAAATTTTTACATCTTTGCTTGATAAGGAACCCGATGTTTGCTTATTTAACCATCATTAAAATTTATTCGTTGGGTATAATTAGCACTTAAGGTGATCAGTTTAACTAATAGAATTTATCCAATACATTCAGGATTGAATAATTATGGCATGAGTTAGCTGATAATGGGAATCTTCATTGTTTTTAGTATGTGATCGAGTTTATGTGAAGTATTTTTGCGGTAGCTTTCTGCCACTTCTTAGTGTGTGTAATATTTGTGGTTTGTGAAAGGTATTTTTACCTTAAATTTATTCGCATCATGGCATGGGTGCCAGCCCATCGCCCTGCTTTAAGCCTTGCTTGACTGGGAAGGACTCCGTCAATTCTCCTTGTATTCTGACTGCACACCTTGTATTTTCCATTGTCATTTTAGTCAGTTTCACTATCTTTAGGGGTATGTTTAGGTCCAGCATTGTCGCATACATTTGCTCCCTGTCGATGCTGTCGTATGCTTGTTTAAAGTCGATGAAAAGTTGATACACGTCGATGTTGTATTCCCAGCATTTTCGGAGGATTTGCCTTATTGAAAAAAGTTGATCCATCGTTGACCTATTTCTTCTGAATCCAGCTTGGTATTCACTTATTACGGCTTCTGCATAAGGTTCCAGTCTGGCCTTAATTATATTGGTCATTATTTTATACACTGTGCTTAAAAGAGATATGCCTCTGTAATTTTCACAGTTGAATCTATCTCCTTTCTTGTGTATTGGGCAGATAATGCTTTGCTCCCAATCTTCAGGCATTTTTTCGTTCCTCCATATGCAGCATAGTAATTCATGTATAGCTGCTGAAAGCGGTTCGCCTCCTTGCTTGATCAGCTCTGCTGGGATGTTATCAATTCCTGGAGATTTGTTATTTCTTAAGAGTCGTATGGCACTTTGTACTTCTTCCAGAGTGGGTTCGTTTGTTTCTCTGGTGTCATCGTTATGTTGTGGACGGGGTTCTGGTACGTGTCGGATGCTCTCGTTTGCGTTCAGCAGCTCGCTAAAAAATTCCTTCCATCTTTTCTTTACATCTGATTCTTTACAATGAGTTTAAGACTATCTCGATAATATTGAGCAAAATAGTGATTGTTAACCATCTTTGCCATAGACCTCTTTCAGTATCACGTCAATAATACTGCGCAAATCAAAATATTGCGCAATATTATTAACAGTCGAGGGGCCCCATTAGATAAAAATGCGTAATTGCTCAAAATTTAATTCCTCTATCGATAATATGTTATTAATAAAGCGGTAAATTAGAATGATTCCTTACATTTCTTGATTGCTTTCTCGTTACATCACAATGTATTAATAAATCAAGGACAGATGTGAATATCTAATGATTTACAACGAGTGTGTTTCACAAAATAGAACCTGACCTCCTAACAACATAAATTCCAAAAAAGATCTAATAATCAATACGAAAAGGACTTCAATTATTCACAGGCAACTAAGCAAGCTCAGTTGCGTGTTTCTGCCATTTGTAATAAATATTTGATGTCCGCCCAATTTCTATTATTTAAAAATTCTATCCTAAAAACACCAAAATATCGATTTTCTCTGTACTCCACTTACACACCCCCAGCCTTCACCCCAGAAACTAGCCAGCATGATTCTTTTACATCAAACATACAAAAAGGACGACAACGAATTAACCATAAACAACTCAAGAATTTCAAGAGAAGTCAGTCATACAGTATGACTCATACTTGAGGGTAGTTTTGGGCGAGCGGGGACAGGGTGGATAGATTAATCTATAGGGTTGCCAGGTGGGTGTGGGTGAATAAAGTTTAGATTGTGAAGTGCGAGTGGGCGTCGTCGAGCAGAAAGGACCAGCGCGACGGCTCGGGGGGGAAGCACTCAATGTTTCATCCTGCACGTGCATATCCTCTCTGACATTCTGGCGGTTGGTTACACAGGAATAATTCAAAAGGCAGCATATGTTCCGGTTCAGCAAATTCTGAAAGTTTAATCACTGCGGAAGGACGAACCCATTGGTATCCTTTCTGCATGCTCGACTGCCTTTATTATAACTATTTTCTTCGAAGAATTTTCAACTTAGTTCCACAAGTGTTGGCATTTCCAGCTTTCCAGAGGGGCCACTCTTGTCGAGCTGCATACAAAGTTTTCAACTATTTTAGATTCTCACAACAAATTTGCGGCTTCATCTTTTTAATAATCAAGCAACCGTGGACTTGTGTGATTTCTTTATCTAAGACCTTAAGATAAACGATAAACCACAAAACTTGGCAACAACTCCAACGGTATCTATCCCAACAAAAAATAATTTAATTAATTTTAATTAAATTAATGCGACTTTGATTATATTTTCTTCCAAGAAACTTACATTTAACCCAAAATTTATTTTTAAATTTTATGTTTTTTCCACTCAAAATTTATCTAATTTTATTTGATGGATAAAAAACCTTCAACTTTGTTAAAGCTCCAATTCCACTTAATTTATTTGCGCAGGTGCGTCGCAGTGATCTTACCTGCGCTAACATTTACTATTTGCCGTGACTGCTGGGGTACACCTTTATGAAAGTCAATTTTTAGATAAACTTACCAACAGCAACTTCCGAAGCTTTTGTGACAGTTTTTGTGACGATATGTAAATAAGCTGTTTTCAGATAACTTGCGCGACAGGTCTTTGGTGCGTGAGAGAGGAAGACGTCAATTTTTTTTTTTTTTTTTTTTTTGACAAAAAAAAAACTTTTATCACTCTTTATCGCTAGATGTTTAATAATACATGAGAAAACATTTTTTTTATCTCTGGCGACTTCATTCACTTAAAGCGGGACCAGAAAATCAGTTGGAAGTTATTGGGGAGTTAGTAGTCCAAAATTTTGGTTAATGCAAATTTTTAAGTTATTAAAATCAAATAATTAAGCTAATCATAAAATTAACTAAATTAAATTAAATTTTATAAACTTAAGTTCTACTGCATGGCCAGCCAGTGCTGGACACAAACAGTTCCCTCCGATGCCGGGCAAGGTCGGAGAGTATAAGTGCCTTATCCTGTTAAGCGGCTCTAGCAGGATGACGCCCATTTTCCGCACTACTCCTAGGACTTTTATGGAAGAAATCAAAATTTAAAAAAGAAATAAACAATTGGCTCCAGTTCGGGGGCTCCGAAAACCAAACCTACTTCCTGCAAAGGCAGCAAGGTGCGTAAAGGGGAAAAAGAAGCTTTGGACTCCAATCCGAAGCTCCTCACTACCTCTAAGCCAATTGCTTCAACAGAAGCAGGCCATTCAACTGCATTCGTGCAGTCTCCCAGTGCCTCTAAAGAGGCTATTAAAACTAAAGTGCCTTCTGGCTCTAAAGGCGTTCCACCATCAAAGGAGAAATACCAAAAGAATTGCAGCGCCCAGAAAATCCTTGCTCGATTCGAGGGGGTTGTGAAGGGTGAAGTCAGCGAGAAGCAACAAGCTGCAATAAGGGAGGCGACGCGGGTCGTCAGTGAGCATACTTTGCAAGCTGGCAACCCAGCACCAAAGCGTCAGGGGTCCCTTGAGGAACTAAATCACCCTGAGGCTAAACCGATCAAAGCTTGTGCCGATCAAAGATCTGTCGATCTATATAAGATTTCTATATCCAGAATCTGGGAAGCATGGCCAGGCGTCAACCTCAAAGTCGTTATGAGGGAGGAAATCCCGAGGCGGCCAAGAGCGCGTTCCTGGATCCCAACAGAACCAGCCGAGCCTCAAGCTATTCTGGATATTATTCGGTTGAGCTACAGTCGTCCTCGTGGAAGATTGCGAAACTGGAGGATCCCAAAGGTGGCTTCCGAGCGGTTACAATCGTAATTAGCGAGGAGTCGCTGGGACCTTTGGCGAAATCTGGAGGCTTCATAAGCTACGGCTTCTCTTCCATTACCCTGAGGCCTTACAAAAAAGAGGCCTTACAAGACGCGTAGTGGCAAAGTGGGCCGTCTTGTTGAAAAAATCCTCGTTTGATATGTTTCGCTCTTTTCGGACACACGCAACAATATCCAATGACAGCGTGCATCGTCAAGGGTTTTTCGAACTTTGGAGAAAAATGGTCCAACGATGGTTTTTGAGCACGCTCCGTGGTGTTTCGTGAATGACGTTTACGTTCTCTGTTCCTCAAATTGGACAGATTTGTTTATTGACTTCGCCAAAGAGTGTAAAATGAGCTTTTTCCGTCATCAAAATTTTGCCCGCATCGATTATTCTTGCGATGGCATTTCCATATTGCAAGCGATGCGGTTTGTCCGTTGGCAAGAATCATTAAGTTAGTTGCATTTTGTATGGGAAGAGATGAATATCTTGCTTCATAATCTTCCTTAGAGTCGTTCCACTCACTGTTTAACTACTGAGATCGGCGGCGATACGACACGTTTGTATTATCGGCACAACTATCTATTACCGCTTTAACAATTTCCTTAGAATGTCGCGAACGCAGTCGAATGGGACGCTAGCGAGTAGCTACAGTCCAGTACTCAAGAAATTCTTCACCAAACTACGAATTGTGTTGTCTGAAGACGTCGAATTGTTCTCATATTTTTTACGATAAGCATGCACTATGAGGACGATTGTTTTCAATATTTTAAGCGCTAAAAAATCTACAGCTAACGATTTAGAATCGGGAACATTTGTCGAAATCGGTCTGGATGGCGATGAGATGTTTAATAAAAAAAGACGCAATAAAATTTAAGTAAAAATTAAAAACTAAAGTCCAAACAGTCAAAAAGAAAAGAGGAGGATCGTTTTGTCAAATGGAAACTGTTGAAGTTGTCGCACCAAAAACAAGTTGGCCTCCAACGTCCTACGGCAGCAAGGAACAGTCACATAGAAGGTAAGTCGAATGAAGAGAAACAAGAAGCTGTGCAGAAATGAAAAGAGAGAATATCTAAGTAGGGAGATCCTACAGATGCAGGAAGACTTCAATGAAGAGAGAATTAGACAAGCCAAAACCAGACAATCTGGACACAAATGGGAAACTGTTAGGTCCGTAATAGGATAAAATAAAGGTGGAGAGAATATTTTCAAAAGTTATTGCATCCAATCGGCATAATAAAAGAGTATCTACAGACGGAGGTGTTTGAAATTCTTCAAGATAATATTTCAATAGGGCCACCGACACTAGATTAGGTTCATCAAGCTGTAAAAAGGCAAAAAAGCAATCGCCAGGTGCCGATAGAATCGCAGCTGAATAGTTAAAGGAAGGAGAGCCCAACTCCCTAAAAATCTTACACGAACTCATAAGGAAAATTTGGGAGGCTCCTAGCCTGCAACAGCCACAAACGCACAGCGTCAACGGCACCCAAACGAATCACGGTATGCTCCTTAGATTTGCTCATACCTTTTCTAGACTAACGAAAGAACAAAGAAAATGATCTAGTATCTTGATTGCCATAAAGGTTGATATTAGAATATTCTCTTTCGCTCGTAGGTCAAGCAGCATTGGACGTGGTTAGTACTTAGTTGGATCACTGCTTGGAAAAACAACACTCGCGCTTGCAATGGTCTGTGCCGATAGGGGTGCATTTATCTATACTCATGCCTACAGCGGGATCATGCATACCTTTAGCGAGGACATTTTTTCAATTTACACGCCTTTAGTGGGAGCGGTCATAATTTATGTTTTTATATACACTAAATTTACAAAGCGGCCTCCTGTTGATAGGTTTTGGTTCAACGAATCTAAAATTGAATGGCTTGTGGAAGGGAATGGAGAAACGCAACGGTTTAGCCTCTGAGGCTTTTTAAACTGTTGTTTAGAGTTTTTCATATCACCCTGAATTTTTGTAACCGTATGACCTATTTTCATGAATAACTCCAACCTATTTAAAATTGTAAAATTGACGATTCCACCGTACCAACTTCTAAATTTTTTTAAATCTTAATTTCTGTAATGGCTCCCACGACAATTTGCGCCCGGTGCAAGGGCACCATTCACATCTATGAATGCGCCGCCCATAGTCATCTACTTGCTAAATTAGTTAAGTATTTCCTGCCAAATGATCGGCTTTCATTGATTTAAGATAATATGGAACCATTTTTTATTTCGTATGTATGAAATTCTTTGAAATTTGAACTAACCTCAAACTCTCCAACAAAAGATATCACATCTCATCAATTTTCCAATGATTAAGGTAAAAGTTCAAAAGTGCTCGCACTATGATGGCAGAGATTATGACAAACTCAATGGAAAGCCATTACGGCAGTACATCAAGTTCGCCATAAATTTGACAGTTGTCCAAAGTAAACTCCATCAAAATTTTTAAATTGTTTTCAACTACTTAGAATTTATCTATTTTCATCAAAAATGGATTAACCCACATTTTTCTTTTGGTGCTTGTTACTTTCACTTACGATTTTCTCCAAATTGTCTAAGTTCTGCTCTCTTCCATGACATTTCTTAAATCAAAACTTACGCCTGCCCATCTAAGTAAATTTATTATGGAAATGGCGATGGCGGAAATTTTGGAATGTGTGGAAACTATGTACGGTAAAATGTACCAATTTTTATGTTCCACTAGCTCTTAGGACTTAGGCTATAGGGTTAGGGGATTTCCAATACCAATAAAATACTTATCAATAGTACTTAATTTGATCCTGAATGTCCCGACCCGTCTAACTTCTTTTTTAATTTTGTGTTTACACCTGGTAATACTAGTTTTTGAATTTTTAAGAACTTATCTGAAAAGATTAAGATCAGTGACTCTAGTTTTCATTGACCTTCGCAGTTATTTATTGAATTAAAGAAAGAAAAACAGAAAATATTTTAAAAATAAAAAATTAAAATCAAAACATTCGAAAATTTGCATAATTTCTAATGAATTTTTTCTTCTCTCTTTCAGGTATGTAGAAATGTCGAAAGAAATCTGAGTAAGCAGCTTAGCAGATCAACAAGAACTCTAGTCTACTGCGACTGCGCTGACAAACCATCATCATGTCCCGTGACCAGCTAGAATTTGAATAAGTTAAGGTTAAGTCCGAAAAGTTACGCCGACAAAAAATTCATTAATATTAACGCTTCCACCTCGAAATTATCCCTTTTCAGTGGTTATCGCATCCACCTCATATCAAATATTCAAAATTCAAAACGTAAAACCAGTTGTCTCCCCGCCCGTCGTCGGTCGGCGCAAAAAACAACGATCGACCGCAAAAATTCAAGTGTGTGCGATCGCTGCCCGTGGCAATTCAATGAAGCTTAGTAGAGACTCACGATTGATGAATGTCGGCAAACAACCGATAAATCAGGCTGGAACTCAATTACCCATCTCCGCTGATAGCCAGCAAAGAGACTCTCGGAAAAAATGGCAAAGTACTCGTCGCTCATGTCAAAAAACGCACCACGGTACACCCCCGCGGTGAGGTAAAATAAACGCATACACACGGCAGCGAGTTAGTAAATCACCAAATCGTAATGATGCGCAAACGGATTGCGCATATCTCTTGCGCAACTCTCGGCGCAGCGGTTGCGGTCTGTTGGTCAGGCCCCGTCGTCGGTTCATCTTCAGGGAAGTACCATACCTGGTCCAGTGCGTTGCATCACAGCGCAATATTTGCCCGAAAGCAGTTGCCGTGATCGAAATGTCAAAAGGTTCGCTGCAGAGTCCGAGAAACCAGTTTTTTATTTGAGGCTAGAGGATGTTTTGGTGGGACCACTGGTCCGTCGCGGAGGAAAAACGATGCTAATGCGCGACACCTTTCTCGCGGGAGTTTTTCTGTCGTTTTATAACTGAAAATGAAGAAAAAGTCTCGCCGCGCCGCGCGAGAAACGACCAACAACTGGAAAGACGTCGTCGTGGGGGCAAAAAGAGGTGAACTGGGTTCAGTGACCCCCCGATATGCTACGGTGGATCTCCTCCGCAACCGAAACCAGTGCTTCACTCCGAATCAATTCAACGCGAAGAAAGCAACAACAATAGATCGGTCATTGTTGTTGTTGTTGTTGCTGCTGCTGGATTATTACTTGACGCATTGTTGCCAGATTGAAGGGCGCCCGCGCGTACTGCTCAGGTTCAGGTATTGTACGTACCTCAACAGCTGGTTGTAGGTGGAAACAACTTTGGAATATGCTAATCTCGATGTCGTATGTGAACGACGCAAATTTTTTGTAAGAGAAATTACCGTGATCTGAATTGGGAGTGTCCATGGTAACTTGAGGAATTTCAAATTGATGAGTAGATTTGGGAGATATGGACAAGCGTTGGGCTTTAAGGAGAACACACTTTATTCTGCGTCGATGTTTTTTTAAATAAAAATACTGTAGGAGAATGATTGCTGTCATTTTTTAAATGGTGAAAGTTTTTTTTGTTTTTTTTCTTTACTGAAATTCGAAGAAATTTTTTGCAGTCAAGTTTTTTTGTGGTTTCGATTGGATTTTACTCTTTTAGACAGAAATGGAATGAGTTTTAGAAATTATTGGGAAAGTTATTATTAGCACAAAGAAATGTTTACACTTTATTGTTTTTTTCTGTGTTTGCAGGCTTTAGAAAAATGTTCAATTGAATTTCAAAATTTAATTGTCTTTAAATTCGTTAAATTTAATTTAATCAGTATTTCGCCCGAGCAAATTTATGAAGAAAATTCTCATATGAAAATTAAAGAAACGCCAATGAAGACGGAATCGCTCCAGAGGAGTCAGTGAATTTGGATTAAATAAATTTGCACGGTTTTTAATTAACATTTTGCTAAACATTCCCCCTTTCGGATATAAGCTCGGATAGTGTATATGAGATGCTCTTGTTTTTCTTAAAATATGTAGGTATATATAAATGTAAGTAGAAAAAGAATTTCTGATAATTTTGAGTTTTCGGGCTACCCTGTTTGGACGCCAGGGTTTATACTAGGCTAATCGCAAAGAACTTTAGCATCCCTGTTTTGCCAAAAACCAGGCACAACTCGACAGCATTGTGGACACTTTCACAGAACAATTCACTTACGCCTACAGCTTGTTCAAACAGGCCGCAGCAGACTGGTATAATTGCTCTGGTTCCAGGCCATGTTTACTGAGTGATTTCAAAATGACTGCATCCCTTCTAGTTGGAAAGAGGTTAAAGTAGCCTCCCACACAACACCCAAAGACTTCAGGCGAATCAACCATCAACCTTTCTATTAAAAAATCTAAAAAGGCTAATCGAAATATATGTATTTGAGGCAGACCATAATTAGGTCGGAACTCTTTGGCGCACAATACGCCTATACAAAGGGCAAATCTACTGATACTGCTCTTCACTCATTGGTTTCAACCATTATAACATCCATCCAGGTCAAGGAGTATACATTAATAGCATTTCTTGATATAGAGGGAGCATTTAACAACGTACTCCCGGACGCCATTACCTTAGCCTTGACAAAACAGCGGATCGAGGCCTCGCTGGTGTCTCTCATCCACGAAATGCTTACTGGCAGGATGGTTAGGTCGATCCTAGGTGACAGCTCGCTTCAAATGGCCATAAATAGAGGTACTCCGCAAGGAGGAGTACTTTCCCTGCTCCTATGCGTCGTAACTATTTACCAGTTGTTGCGACGCATGGAGGCAGAGGGGTATCACTTCCTGGCATACCCGGACGACGTTGTTATCATGACGAAAGGAATATTTCCTCAGATTCTTCGTGATCTTATGTAGGCGGCGTTATAAACCCTTTCAAGCTCAACTGCCACCCGCGGGCTCAGAGTTAACCCAGTAAAAACGGAACTGGTCCTCTTCACGAGGATGCCCTCAACGTTGTGGTATACTTTCCTCCTTTGATCCTTGCGGCAAGGGAAAACGCGACTATCGCAGCCCTTAGAATAAAAGAGTCTGGATCTTGGACCGGAATAAGAGGAGGACACTTTAAAGTGCTGGACTTTCAACATTCCCACAGAAACCGATCTTCGCATATCCGAGTTTACCTTCACGAAGAACTACGAGGCTCACATCCCTCCATGTCGTGAATGGATAAATAAACCACATAGTATTCAGGATGCCATTGACTTCTTCACTGATGGCTCTAAGCTCGAGGGTCGAATGGGAGGGATGAGTCTTCTCACCGGAACTTGGGATTGAAGTCTCCTTCCGACTATCCGATCACTGCAGTGTATAGCAAGCGGAAGTTTTAGCCATACATGAGACTTTTCACATAACATTAACTGAACTGTGTACATTTTTTCAGATAGTTAGGCGGCTCTGAAGGCCCTGCGCTCTTGCACTAAGAACTCCAGAACTATCTCTGTATGCCGCAGATCTCTTAACGGGAGGGCTCAGCAGTTCAAGGCCCTCCTCGTATGGGTTCTCGTTCACCGAAATATAAAGGGAAACTGTAAAGCTAAAGAACTCGCTAGGAAGGGCACGACCGTCATTCTCCTTCCTGGAAAGGAAAAGTTTGGTATGCCTTGGGACACCAGCACACAATGCAAAAAGGAGAGAAGCATTGGAAAGATCTTCAAAAATATACCTTGGCCAAAATGGCTTAGCCCTCCTACAATCTCAGGCGAACCACTTCACTACTGAGGCTCGTTAGACGAGACCTCTCAGTTATATTGGGGGCAGAAACTGTAAGAATCTGGGCGTGGAGGAAAGTGTAAAACACCTTCTCTGTCACTGTCAGCCCTAAGCAAAAGGAGACATCACTTTTGGTGAACCCTTCCTAAGCACGCTTGTGGAAATCTCGAAGTTGCGGATCCCGCAACTAAGAAGATTCATTACTGCCTCGAGGTAGTTTAACGAAGAAACGACACTTTAACAGCAGATTGAAGTTGGATCATTATGTCATCACAATGGCGTTTTCAGTTTCGCCTAAGTGATTGGTCTGTGCACCATCAGCTCAGTTGTATCTACCCTCCTAGATATTGCATTAGAGTTCGTGTAAGGTTCTTAACAGTTACTATCCTTCTTTCTTTGACAGCTCAGCTGCGATATCATCGCATTGATACCATTCGATACCATTGATTTTGTTGCCTTTTTACAGCTTCTGGTGCTATTTTACAGAAATGTTATCTTGAAGACAAATGCCTGCTTATGGAGAGAGCTTAAATTGATAAATTTAACCCTGTTCCCGTAAGACGGAAGAATAACACAGTTATCCCAAGGGAGGCAGCTGAGTGCATTTCGAACAAACTTCCTTTGAACCAATTCGATGCGTAGTGAGGAGACCGCACTCGAATAAAGGCCTGACTTAAGATATGGCAATTGCTTAGTGAGGAGGGGGTTGTTGAATTCCTTAGACCATCTTTTTATAAATCCCAGGACTAAGCTGCCCTTGGAAGAGATATAATTGATGTGAGTGGAAAAATCCAGCTTACAATCAAACCCAACCCCAAGATCAGAGTTTACGCGAGAGATTAAGTTGCCAAGAAAAGTATAGTCATAAATTATCGGACCACATTTCCTATAAAGGGTCATGACCTCGCACTTGCTAATACATATTAAGAACCAGGTTGTTGTTGTTAAGGTCAATTTGCAATCCTCGGTACTCTTAATGAGACGGCATAGTTTGATGTTATCGGATGTTACAGTGCTTTAGTAAGGTTGCAATGTCATATGAGATAAAAAGCAGAGGACCTAGACGACTACCTTGCGGAAAGCCAGGGGCCACTTCAATATTTCTGGATTTGACTCCACGAAATAGAACTTGATAGGTTCTGTCGGCTAAGTACGATTGGAACCATACCTCAAGGGCATGCGAAAACCCTATTTTTTTAGCTTGAGAGCAAATCCTTTTGGTGTACTCCCGGTGGCTCCAGTTTTTTCTTCAATAGTGTATCTGCAGTCCAGATCGAACTAGCCAATTCTAGCCTGTCCAGGGGCCAGCTTTAGAGTCTATTCTATTGCCCTCTTATGTAGCCTCTGATTTTCTTTGACTCTTGAGAACTCCTCTTTCTGTTACTTACTGGTGTGATGCCTAAAATCGGTAATTTCATTTGTTTGCCCAAAATGGATGCTACTCCAAATGAGTCAATTTGGTTCGCTGTAGAGCTGTGGTCGTATTTTTTCAATGATAGAAAAAGCGAACGCAGAACGCTCCTCCCGTTAGCGTTCTGACGTTCCAAGTTCTTTAATCGAATTCCATATTCTGTTGCTTGGGTTGTTGTTGTTAAGTCCGTCCTGTTCGAGGTATACTTTGAGGATTAGTGACCAGTGGGGTTTTAGAGTGGTATGTTGCCTTTTTGAAACACGAAACACTCGCCTTTTACCCTCGCCTCTTACCCTTATATAAACAGGGGCACCCAATGCAATGTGAACGTCTTCGCGGAGGTCGAGGTAGGATTCGATAGTATAACTACAGATCGTATCATCAGTTGAGCCGCTCGAGATAAATTTTTTGGTGCCCTGAGGTCACTAGTACCATTAGACTCCCTGTAAGTCCTTTCAGTTGAATATATTTGTCTATTCTAGGAACAGTTAATTATTGTCTCTAGATTGCTGAGGTCATTTGAAACCTAACAAGTATTTTAAGAAAAATTTCGGGAGCTAGTTCACTAAATTCCTGCCTACAAGCTGTGACAGACGGCCGAGGAAGAAGTCTTTCCATAATCATTTCCGTTTTCCCTTATAACGTATGCGGAGCCATAAAAAGGAAGCAAATCCTTTCCGGAGCACATATTAGCTGAGCGACTTTGCAAGTAGTACAGAAAGAAAAATCCCTTTGTCCACCCCTTCCCTATACTCCACCGCACTAATGCCTGAGGAAATTACATTAGAGAAAGTATTACGCAACATCCAACATCAATCACGAGCGAAATCTGGAAAATCCATTTCCTCACTTTCTGCAGGTTAATATGGAAGATGTTCTAGCTGCTCTCAGGTGTACTGCGAAGAAGGGTTACACGGTAATCTGGCATTCTTTATCGCATATTTCTTCCCTTGTTTGCATATCGCATAGCTAATATCCAGGCTGGGTTCCGTCCTTCCTGGATTTGTGCTAAATACTCGGGACGCGCTTCCAGCTGAACGTTATTTACCTTGGGGAATTCCGAGCTCACCTTCCTTTGTCGATTTCTTTTTTAATTTCCGAACCAGAATATTGAAGGAGATTGACTGGATCCTCGTGTCCTTTAAGGCCTTAAAACAGATATTGATGGCGAAAAACTGCCCCAGGACAGTGGCCAATCAGGACTTAAGGACTCCCGATCTCCTCCCGTCCGTGGATGGCTGCAGTAAACATAATTCACCATTTTCTCAGTTAATTACGTTTTGGAAGGTGTCTTAATTTCCTGTTCCTAGCTAAATCCTTGGGGACTAGTAAACGTGACTTTCAACTGCCCGGACATGGTCCTGTTTACCAGTGGCGATTCCGCCGGAAATAATGATCCAAGTGCTGGTATCCATGACAGTTGAATACTAGATACGTTTCGAATTTTATCTCCTTTTTTTCAATTACCAAAATTGATTTCGATCTGAAGGCAGGATAATTATTTCGCAGGATCTTTGTGTTCGTGCTCGTTATTATTGATTATCTAGATATTAATTTTCCTTTTGCACTTGGCTAGTGGCAGTCCTACCAAACCGGTGAGGGATTCACGAGCTTCGCAACGAGTGATAAATGAAATCTCCTTCACAGTTCCTGGATCCTTACAGATCCTTTCTTTTCCTTTTCGTTTTTTTTTTTTTTTTGTTGTTGTTGGTTAGGGGATGCTGTTTCTCTAGTAATTTCCATGAATGAACAGGGGTGGGGGAAATGGATTGTGGAATGAATTTATGGCTGGCCTTTGTGTGCGAAGATTCTATAGCATCAAGTTCCACTCAGTGCGACTCTGAGGGAGTTAATCGTTTGCTTTAAGAGCAAATGGGGAAAATTGGACCTTGCCATCTGGATGCCGGCTAAGGGCTGCCTTTTGTTACGCCACCATCTAACATCGAACCCTTCTATGATGGTTGCCGAAAAACTATCGTACTTTTACATACTTACGTACGGATACAGGAGATGTTGCGGTTAGGACGATATGCTTCGCCCCGTAAAGATGAACAATCTTCTATTAGAACTACGCCGATGTTTGATTAAAACTTTGATGTTTATGTGGGTGTGTTGGGTTGCAAATTCGTTTCTACCGACAAATATATATACACGGCATATGAAACGGTATTTTTGTGGATGAAGGTGTTTCGCATAAGTTTCAGTGTAACAAAAGGACTTCGGGGAGTTAAGAAGAAGCACTTTCGGGTTATAGGACTTGAAGTTTTGAGGAATGGTTAATACTGGTGATGCCTTAAATAGATTAAGTCTTTGCGACATTTGGGCAAAATTGAACAAATTGAATTCATTTTAAGATATTAAGAAGTTTTGAAGGATATATGGTTTTCTTGTTTCCTTTTACCTTAAACTTTGGCCCCTATGAGAAACTGATAAGGTTTATCTGGTTTCAGTATCGCTGATTTTTTTTTGTGTGGTGCTCATAAGGAATCTAAACCCTCTTTCGGCATGCCCCTCATTTGCTACATGGGATCCACAGGCTGCATGAGGCATTTCCCCTTCAAATGCTAGTCGGGTAGGAGACCAAAGTTCCGCTTAGGTCGGGTCTTCACTTGGCACACAGTGTAGTCCTTGTTCCTCTGATACTCTACCGGCTTTACAGATTTTGTCAGCTGGTTAGCTTATTTTACATCACATCACTTATTTTCAGTGATGCATAACACTCCAACGAGCTAAACCCTGCCTAATGTCTGCCGCTAATCCCGACGCCTGCAACTCTCACCCAGCCAATAAAGGGGAGGTTCGCCGCCTCTTCCTCAGGCATCCACCATACTACCCTTAACCAATCCTACACTCGTTCTATTCTTTGATCTAAGCTTTTTTTAAGGAATGAGGGGTCAACCCGATGAACGCAAGGTCTTTAATTGAAGCAGACCGGACTTGAGCGGGGCCCATAAGCTCTCTGATTAACGTTCTTCTTCTAAGCCAGATCAGAGCAGGACATTCACAAAAAATACGGGTGGTCGAAGTCTCGACGCCTTCCATGCAAAGTCGGCATTCCGTCTGTTGAGACAGTCCTAGACTGTGGAGGTGATACCACAGTCCTAAATGGCCAGTCAGATAACCTACCAACAGCCTTAGATCCGCTCTGTTTAAAGTGGTAGTGTCTCTTAAGGCAAAGGGTCTTCTAAGATTTTAGCCTGACTAAGACCTGGGACTGATTCCCAATAGTTAGTCCCTTAATCCACTCCTCTATCAAGTACTTGGAGGTGGACCAAATCACAATAACAATAATCAAAAAGATATGTCCTTAGACAAAGACTGGCGATTTTCTTGGGTGTCTGACTGATCTGCTCTCAATCTCCGCCAACTTGATTCACAGCTTTGCCGATGAGGGTTGCTGGGGTACTGAGTCCAAAGTCCCCACGGCCACTAGCTTGGCCTATTGTATACCGCATATTTGTAGGTTAAACCGCTGGAACAGGTTCAATAGTCTGCATAGCCAACGAGACTCTGCTCCTCGCTCTCGCGGAGATTCGCAAAGAACTAAGAGGGCAAACTCATCTTCCACAGGGCAAAGTCCGCAGATGGGGTCGTTCACCCTTCTATCCGATAAGTGTCCGGTAATCAAGCCAACAAGTGGCCTGACATCATTTCTAGTCTAACAATTGCTTGGCAACATTAGGAGACGGCACAGAAATAAACTTCTTAGGCGGGGTTGATAGTAAGGCGATATATAATAAGCGACATACCGCGAGCGATGTCGCGACGATATATTGCTAGGAGGGTTCATAAAAGCGCCTTTCGTATTTCGCCTCAGTACAAACGGGGCCTTAGAGTTGGCCAGTCCAAGGGGAGACCTCCAGCGTTCGGCATGTTTCGTCAAAGTCCGATCGGCAAGAGCCCTTTTCAACAATTTATTGAGTGCCCCAGTAGCCAGCTCGTGACCGATGAATGCAGTCAGCGCCCTGTTAAGAAACAACATCCGCCGTTTCATTGTCTTTAAAACGAGCTGGACAAGGGTAACTTCATTGAGTATGCCCAGCTCACCAAGACCACGTTGGCAGTTTCAAACCAATTTAGACTTGTCCTACCGGACCTTTTCGTCCTTGGCTATCAGAGAAGATAAAAATTTGTTTGTTTGGTAAGCACGTCTTAAGTTCTCATGAGTGCATGTCAGTATAGCGTACACCTCCTTTTTATGTGAAAGTGTCTAATCTTAAGTGTTAGCCTCTATACACTAGCAGTTTGTCACGTCGTTTACGATATGTTGCAATATCTAGTAGTAAGCTTAGCTCGAAGAAAGAAAAAGGATATTATAGGTTAAGAGTAGTCTGGATGATACATGAGGAGGAGTTAGTGAGCCTTGCGTTTGAGTTCATTTTTCTTAGCAGCTAAGCCGGCTAAACCATAACAGTCAGATTTAGCAGGAGACAGCATTGTCGGAAGAGAAAGAGTAACGAAAGAATATTGCAAACTTTAGTCATTCTTTGATCTGTGTAGTAGGTCGGACAGGATTGAGAAAATACCATTTATAAATAATAGAAATACAGTAGATAACAGAATTTACCTTGAGGACCCCGTCAGAATAGGGTGTGTTTTGGATTTGACGCCATACAGTTTTATAACCTTGATTAACCTGGAAGACCCGATCTGTAGAAATCAATCAACATTAACAGTTTGGAGTTTGGCTAACCGAGCTCAGTGCTATATTCAATCAAAAGCTTTGGGAATATCTAGGGCCTGCAGGGCAGACTCACCGAATTATGCAAACTTTGCGTATTCTGTAGAGCACACTAAAAGATCACCAGTGTACCTTTTGTGTCTGAAGCCATACTGTTTGTCATTTAAATTGGATTCCAGATGCCCCACACAAGCTTTTTGTTTATTATTGCGTCCAGGATCTGAATAAACTACCTAAGGGAGCTGCACGCTGCAAGGTCCCTATTTGTGAAGTTTAAGAGGAGGAAGGTGTAAATTCACATCGAACGCGATCGTGGGGCATGTTGTCATGGCATCTAAGTCTCTCTTGTTACTGTTCTCTAGACCCTCCCTAACTTTATAACATTACAGAACCTATACGTGAGGATCTATTAGAACCATTTTGGGCTAAGACCCACCCCATTTTCGGACGAAGGTCTGTTTACAGGCGTAGAAAACCATATAGGCTTTCCTCGATGTATGACTTGTAGTTTAGTTTTGGGTCCACGAGAGAATGAAGGTATGTCCAGCCATCCTGACTTGCACAGTTTGCATTTGCGTTTGCACAGGAGTATATTTATTTTCCCTGTGATATTAATTAGCCTATTTTTGCCTGGGTTTACAGCTAGGACGCAGCCTGCTGCCCAGATACTACCTCTATTCAAGCATACTTCCTGACATCATTATGACTAGATCGTCTACGTATGCTACTATCTTATCTCCACATCTGTAGTATGCTGTTTATCATTACAGTAATTGCTGCTTTTTGAGGTGTATCCTTTCTTGATGTATTTGGTTACCGTTTTGTTTCTTATTCCGATTGGATTATTCTCGAGCCTAACACAACCACCCAAGTAGTCAACCCCGCTCAACACAGCCATGACAAAAGGGGTTCACTACAAGACAAATATGATGCATTCATCCCTAGTACCCTGTACTGGTAGTTGAAGAATATTTAGAACTGTAAACATAATCAAGGAATACCTTTAACTGAGAGTCACGTATTACCTGCGGGTAAAGGTATATTTCTAAAGCTTAAACCCTACTTTGCCCCTTTCAGTTGTTCGCAATTAATTGTAGCAGTGCTGTTAGTAGTAGATTTTATATTCGAATACCTTGGATTTCGAAATTTTACACATGGGAAACGAGGTGTTAAATCATTATCTTAACCTCAACCCTGGATTTTGTCTTAGATAATCTCGGTTGATATTTGTGATCAAGTTACACTTAAGGGTTAACTTGATTGATGTACATATATGGCCCTGAAAGTATAGTGGGGGTTCCTTGGCCTGTCGAAAGCATCATGCAGCCTACTTGGCTTGTAGATTAGGTTTAATGGCTTGAGTTTAGAAATAAGGTTAAGGTTTAATTTTTACTTTCATAATAATTATGAATAAAGGTAACAAATACTTCCTCTAAGTCCACGGCGCCATCTGCAATTTCGTCTGCTTTCCGCCCAAATATGTATCTGACTTCGGGATTGAGTTCCTTTTTAAGATAGTTGGTAGTCTTACTAGCCATACCTTTTAATTATCTTTTGAGCAATTTAGGTCGAACTAACAAAAAAAATCTTGGAACTGGATTGTGTTAGTCAATATAAAAAGAGCATTTTCCGTTTACATTGACTGCTACTTTAGAAGCACTCTATATCCAGTATCAAAGCATTCCACCCTCAGCGAGAAAGCAAATATCTATTCATAAAAGAAATTTTATCAAAAGAAAACTTCTTCTATATGATACAATAAAAAGAATCCAATTTCTGCAAAACATCCGTGTGCAATACTGAAGCCACAACTTACATTATTAACCTGAGCAGGAGGCATAGAAAAGGCCAATAGTATCATCCGATCGGTGTGTGGGTGGGTGTGTGTCAGTGTGGTTTCCCCTCAGTTGTTGGTATTATTATAACCACAAAACCACACAACTGCCGCCAAATCCAATCTTATATCCTAATCCACTATAAAGTCCTGTCAACTTCCTTTGTACAGAACATCATTAGCAGACTCCATAGAGGAGAAATGAAGACTTCCTTTTGCCCTAATAGTGTAATAGGATCAAGGACTCTCGCAGCAAGCTCTTACGGTGTAGTGGTGTGACCACAGGTATCACAAAATCAAATAAAAAAACCGCTCTATTGTTTGCTGTGATGTTATCGTTCAGTGGATCCAAGGGATAAAAATTATTTCTTTTTTTATACCTCGTAGAAAAGGGGCGAAGATAAATATTTAGTTTTCGATACCTTTGGATTTTTCGGCTTTATTTGGTTTCTCTCTCGTTTTATTGGTATTATTGCATTTAAAGCGAGATATACAGTGTGGACTGCGTACTAGGGTCTAGTGATACTTGAACAGTTGTTATAATTTAACACATTTTTTGTGGTAACAAGTGATAAAGATTGTGTAAGGATGGGTTTAACGTCTTTAAGATGCTTATTCTTGAGTTACGCTGGCGCTTGCGCTTGCAGCATACATATTGTTCTCCGGAAATATAAGACGTCTCATAAACAAAGCAGGTCGAGCCGGTAATCCAGTAATAATTAATGAGCGAATTAATATTTCAAATTTATAAAAGACACATTGTTTCGTTTTCACATAGTGCGTTCGATACAATCGTAGAAAGATGAACAATTTGTTAAGCAACGCACTCCGTCATTTGACGACAGGACCATAAATTCACAAAGATGTTTTGTAAGAATCAAAGGAAAAAGCGTATTTGAGCATTTAGCCCTTGTATTCGTGTCCCTAAGCATTTTAATTCGGCGCTCCAGGGTGATTACTGCTGCAGTATACATATTATAAATCATTTTATCATCATAACATTGTGTTGCACTTCTGCCCGTTCGTCGAGCCAGTAGTATAGCTATGTTGGTCCGGTACCACCTAGTGCACAATCGAGCTTTTCGTTTGTGTCTTTGGCTGAAGTTTTGGTTTGTGTCTTTGCCAGCATTTGCGGTTTAGGGAACTTATAATGTTTCGCATACAAATTAGATTTTAAAGGTACGCCAAATAATTTTTTTATGATAATTTTACATATAAAATACACACAACTCGAACTTAACTAGATAGACCAGACAGAGTGGTCAGATAGATGGACCAGACTGACAGACCAGATAGACCGGTCAGGCAAACCAGACAGACCAATTAGTCTAGCCGTGTAACTGCCTGCTTGGTCTATATCTAAATAGTCGCATCAACGTTGTATACGAAAAATATTATAAATTAAATTAAAGCTCTACGCATCCAGCTACCTGGTAGACTACCCCAGCCAGGGAATGAGTATATGGCCGCCTACTTTCCAGGCTATTTGGCCGCTTCAAGGTAACATAAATATTAAGAATTTTATTAAGAATTGTAAAGTTAATAATTAGGACTCCTGATCAAAATCGCTCGAAAAAAAATTTTTAAGTATTCAGAGTGATTTTTGAGTGCTGCAAATTAAATATTATCAATTTTAGTGCTGTGCCCAGGTCAAGCGGCAGCGGCGAGCGGAGGAGGATACATTACTGAATATCTAAAAGAAATTTTAAGGCTTTTTTAGCCCGGAGTCCTAATTTGCAACCCGCAAAATTACTATTGGAGCACTTAAAAATCACTTTGAATATATGAAATTTATATAGCGGACTTAAAGCTTGGGTTTCCAAACTAAGAGGTTTTCTTGATATTGCGCAGCTAGAATGTTGTGCGCTTATCTCTATTCGAGTTAGCCGCCTTTTATTTTGGCCGCCTGCGTGCTATTCACGCAACTAACCTTGCCGAGACACGGTTCTGATCCCAGTATGAAAGCCCAATACACACTACTGCAATGAAGTTCAACTAGTCTCACACATGTGACGCAAAGGTTCACCAAAAAAGCTCACCAAACCGCAAAAGATTCCCAAGGCACAAACTGCAAAATTGAGAAATAGGCGGACCATACCAACATATCTTTACTATTATACTTTTTCTGTATAAGTGTGGGTATGCGCTGCACCAAAGGTTGGATAGAAAGCTCTGTGTGTATGTAATACGAACGTATCACGAGAATTTGTGCTCTAAACTACAGTAGATAGCTTCTACAGTGTAACAACGGCGCGAAATACCTAGTTCAGCTCTCCCGGAATATAGGTGGTGCGATTCTCGCGTGGCTAAACAAATCAGAAAGGATAGGAGAATGCAAATTTTGGTACCCACGTCCAAAAGCTATGTGTAATATGTCGTTGGATAGGTATTTTTGAGCTGAATATAAGTTACTATGACTCCTAGTTCGAAATCTTTGTCCGTTCTGAGTAATACGGTCAGAGCTGTACAAAGATTGAGTTTTACATATCACCCTGTATTTTTGTAACCCTATAACCTATTTCCATGAATAAGGTACATACCAATGTACGTAGAATTTTGGGTTTTTTTTTTTAACAAAAATATCAACTTCACCACTTTCTCCAAAAAATAAGTAGCTGAAGTTGATAGTTGACACCCTAAACTTTGACGACCCATAACTCCTAAAGTTGGGAAGATAGAACCATGAATTTTACCATCATAGATAGGTGGAGGAACTCTGCTCAAATTATATTCAGCTCAAAAAATCCCGATACCACGACATATTACACTTTTTTTTATGTGGCAGTGCTAAGCTCAGGAATCACCCTTTGTACTACCAGTCCGTCATGTCGTTTGTCACGTCATGGTGCAATGTCTGGCAGTAAGCCTAGTACGGGGGAGGGGGGGGGGGGGGTTATAAGGGTACGGGGGGGTATTGAAAAAGGTGGTGATGAACCCTGCGTTTGTAGCTATTGGAGGTGGTACCAAAATCCATATATTTTCTGGCATCCTCCTTTCTTGTTCTATGGCGGTGGATAGATGGGTTATCTATATTAATAAAGTCTGTGTGTGTGTGTCTGCTTGTGCGTACCGGCACGCGTTGGGGCCAAACTAGAAGAGATAGATATTTGATTTTTTTTGGAAGTGCATGGATACCGCCACAGGTGACTAAAAGTTTCCGTTTTCGATATTTTAATTAGTTTATTTTTTGATTAATTATTTAGTACGATTTTTCACCACTTTTTGCGTTCTACACCTCTTGGAACTTGATTTTGACCAACCTTCATGTAACCGATCAACCCCAAATTTTGCCTGTATGCTTAGTTCGCATTAGAATGCAACATGACACTTTTTACGATGGCGGCGGAGTTTTACAATTATTTTTACGGATCCCCGACATGAGTAACAAATGAAAGGGTATTAAGAGTAGAATACAATTAACTATATGTGGCACCATTCCAAATTCAAAATGGCGGCCAACACAAGATGGCGGAAAACAGAATAGAATAAAAAGTAGAAAATATAACCTATCAACTTGAAATTTTGCACATTTGTATAGTTTGCGTGACAATGCAATCGGACCATTTTGTAAACAAATCGAGGTGGCTGTTCCAAGATGGCGGCCGAATTTTACAAGTATGTTCCCAACTCCCGTCAACCCGTTGAGTTTACACGCAATGATCTATTTGTGCCAATTCACTTGCGCAAGCCAGTTTGCACAAGTAAATCGTTCCATGTGGACCAACCTTAATTACTATTTTTTGTTTAAATTGCCCCGGAAAAAAATGAATGGACTAAAAAGTACCAAATAAAATAAAGTTTTAAAAATCGACATTAGGAAAAAAACAAATCCCATGATACACAAAAAAGGATGAAATAATTGTTTGTAATTCTTAACAACATTAATTCAATCAGAATGACAGAATCACTTTAGAAGACGGTTCCAGATAGTGGTTGACTTTCATTGCACTAACTCTTGCTTCTTTGTTAGGCCTATGCCTTTAATACATCATCCACAGGTGTTAGCACCATCTTCAAAGGTGATTCTTCTTTCTGATTGGGTTACCAACAATCATTTCATTCATTTCTGTTTATCACGGGATTGGTTTTTTCCTGAAGTCGGTTTTTAAAACTTTATTTTTTAAATGCGATTTCCATAATATTTCATGTGCGTATACTTTACCAGGAAGACCCATGAGTTAATCCCGGGCAACGCCGTGTGGATCTAACTAGTTATTATTATTTCGACTTTTGTATAGAAAACAGAAAAATTGAGCCTGGCTACGAAAAGTTATTTTAATTTTAATTTAAAACAGACGATTTTAATTACTTAAAAAAGGATTAGTTTTGGTGGATTAAAGCTACTCACTCACTGCTGTAACTAAAAACTCGCAGTTGCAAAGAATGCTTTTTGAAAGTTCCACCAATATAAAATTTGTTTGCAATATTGAAATTGAAATGTTTATGGAATATTCAATTAATCAACCCTTTTTTCTAATGGAAAAAAAATACCAAAACCGAGCCATTAGCGAGAGCATTTCATTTAAAAGCGATTGGATAAAACCCATCACGAAATTCGCTTTAAGCCTAGAGTAGAATTCGCGCTCAAATAAATAAATAAAAAATTTTCAACAATCTCCCACCTCTGGAGTCGGGACAGAGCTTCATAAATCCTCTTAAATAAAATAGAATAAAAATTTTTACCCGAAATAATGGCGGCCATAAATCCAGTGTAAAGCATTTTCTGTATGCACGCTTCAAGGATCGATGGGGAAGTTGAAAGCCAGAGAGGATCATCCCGGAAAAAGGAATCGCAGATTCAATATAGGCCCACCGCAAATGCACGGAAGAATGCCAGACACAGAATTTTAGACCGCACCCGCCAATAACCGCAGCAAGTCCATTGATTTACAGGACTCATTCGGAAAATGCAGCTCCGCTGTGTCCGTAGCTCATTTCAGGACTGTTGCAGATGCTCAGAAGTCCTGCCGAGGCCCAATTTTACAATAATTAATGTCGGAATTGCCATGGCGGGTGTGTGGGTCGGGACGGCCCTGATTAATGGCCGTGGTGAATGCACTATGTCCTCCGGAAGTGGGGGGGGGCGGGCAGCAAAAAGGATTAGAGCAAATATTCTAGATCCAAGGCATCGTGGGACAGCGCCGGGATGCAGTCCTGCCAGAGATGTTATTTTTGCAGGGGGTTCGCCTGTTTTAAAACGCTTTTAAAAGCTTTCAAATCCTAGTTAGCAAAAATGTAAATTCTGCAACACACAGCAAATGTACGAAGCGAATTTTGATCACTCGAGGGATTGAGCGGAGGGGCCCAGCCCAGCTCATCCTTTTTGTGCGAGGCCCAGTTTTGGAACGGGGTTGTTTTTGCGTCCTGTGATTGCCTTCTACAATACATAGGCAAACTTTCATGCTCCAGTTTTTGTTTTACTTTTTTTCTGTCATTAAGTACAAAGTTTCCAGCAGTCCCCGAAAAGTGTATTTTCTGTTTGAAATTCAACAAACCATGAAAATGTAAGGAATTTACCAAAGTGCTCCCCAGCCAGAAGTTTCGGCCCCAAAATTACTTGTCGGAATCGAAATTACTGTCTGTGAGACATCGTGGCGGGAGCTGGGGAGTGCGCTGCCTGTGTCAATGTGTAAAAAATCCCACTAGTGGAGAAAATGTGATCGTAAATGATTGATGATTTGACCCTTAGGATGCTGGGAGTTGAGGCCTTCTCGTTTTGCGGACCCTGGTGTAACCCTTCTCGAGATGTACCCTTCATTTTAAATGAGACTGTAATCATTAGACTTTCGACGATTGGTGGATCCCCAATTAGACAACTTTTTGGCATTTTCTCAACCCTGGTCCCAGCCGGGCCCAAGTTCGACGCTCTTTTATACAAATTCTCAGTGGTCCGTGTCTATGAAAACTACCCTTTCACACAGGGATTTCAATCTTTCATCCCTTAATCTTGATAGAAGCATTAGCACCAAATTCTTTTGAACGTCGATGGGGGATGATGCTTCGATGGAGCGCAAATGTGAGTCCCATGCTCTGCCCCAAACCATTCACTGATATGTCATTTTCCATTTACTTCTGCCGTGTACATTTTGTAACGTTCTGTTTTCGTTGATTCCTTTTGTTCGTCTCTCGAGCATTCGCAATTCCCTACACTTCAGAAGCTCCATCCACAGCCATTATCCGAAATTGAATTTACTCGTAGTGGTAGTGAATTTCACGAAAGTTTCCTCCTGAACCCCTGAATTTGTGGGGGTCGCTGTGGGGCCAGACCGGGGGTGTGAATGGTTAAGGAATGGTTGCACGTTCGTCTCGACTCTGAAACGTGTTTCAATCGAAATGAATTAACTGTTCCTGAAGGAAGTGCCCGGGTACCGCCACCCCCGCAGCAAGCATTATGTGAACTTCGAATTTCACGCGATTAGATAAAGTGTTAATGGCAGGGATTACTTGCTAGGAGTTAACTCCACCCTCCACGATGTGCGAAATTTTAACTTTAATAAAAGTTACTTAAGCTGAAAATTTCGTTTTTTCTTTCTTGGGAGGAAAAAATATAAATTTATAAATTGCGCAAACCCTTCTCTATATTATTCGGAAAAGGAGTTTGGAGCCCACCCTTTAGATTAATTAGAAAACTCGGGAGGCACCTTTTAGCAAAAAGTTAAGACTGCCTTGAACGAAGGACGGATTTTGATGGAACATAGTGTAATTTACTTAACTTACAAGGAAAAATATTTACTTTGGGAATTTAATGAAATTTTCACGGACAAATCAAGATGAGCAGCTGAACACGCCTGTTTATCTTAGGCATTTAACGAGGGGTAGGAGCTTATCCGAAAGTATTGTTAAAGAATATTACGCAAATTTAATTTATAGATTATCATTTTTACTACACTGACTTATGTATGTATGTGTGTGTAACAGGAGGAAAACGTAATAGTAAAGATCATTTTTATTACACTCACGATTGAACATGAAAATTTTGCGAGACTTCCTCAACATCTACTGGATTATGAAGCTCCAAAGTTTTAATTTGGGTAAAAGGGTTTTATGGAGCGTTGATAATCAAATCACATTGGAGATGAACATAGGTAGGAGTGCTAAGCAAACTGAAAATATTTCTGCAATTCCAAGAATAATTTTTAATTGAAGCTAAAATTATAACAAACAACAAAACAATTTCATTCTTTGCATTGTGATACTATTTGGAGTTGAAAATGGGATAGTGAAACGAACGAAATATACAAGCAGAGTATTTGCTCAATTGTTTCGCTTCATAGCTTCTATTTAATTCCAAATTTCACTTTCGCTTGGTGGAACCTGTAACATATGAGATCGCTAGAACGATTCCCATAGTACCTAATAAGCTGGTCTGTCAAGGATTCGTTCACCAAGTCTAAAAGATGAAAACTTCAACATTAAATGCCACCGCGATGCTTTGTACATCACAGGTTTTGGCTTTCCATGTAAATTCTGAAATTTTGAAACAATAGAAAAACAACAGAAATAAATAGAGAAGTGGTACTTTTGACACTCTGGAAAATCTATCCGGGTTAGAAGTTGACCTCATGGATCCTGAGAAAGGTCAGATCGAAGTCACAAATGTCGATCGAATGTTTATATATATATATATATAGATTTTCGAGGGATATCGAATCAGACCCCTATTTGCAGGTCCCTTTTCGTCCCTCTGCCTAGAGTCATCTTATTGGGGTTGCAGTGGGTTGTCCCATTGCTCCCTTGCTCCCTTGCTTCGACTCCCCTAGTTATCGCAAGCAGCTGATTGAAGGGAGTCTGCCTCATGTCCTCCATCCAATGGAGTCCAGTTATGGCAGCCCTTTTTCTCGCCACCGCCGGACAGTGACACACTATGTGTGTGGCCGTCTCAGGTTCCTCCAGGCACATCCGACAGGTGTCATCCTCCAGAATTCCCATTCTTTTTAGGTGATACCTGAAACATCCGTGTCCTGTAATCAGTGCCACCAACCATCTGAGGGTTCTCCTTTGCATATGCAGGATCCTTCTTCTGGCTGCGGTAATCGGCAACGTAAGCACCATCTTAGCCTGCCTACACGTGGTCATAGCGTCCCACCGTCTCCGGTGTTCCTCAGCGACCCATTTCTCGATGTAGTTCCTTACCAACCCTCTGCCAATGGCAGAGTATGGCTCCGGTCCCCAGAATTCCGAGGTTGACCCCTGTTTTGCCAGTTTGTCAGCCTTTTCGTTCCCATCGATGCCTGTATGTCCTCTAACCCAAGCTAGCGTCACGTTGTTTTGTTTCGCACACCTGTTCAGTTTTTGGACACATTCCAACGCCAGAGACGCATTAATCTCTGTCTGATTCATGCGCTTAATCACGGCCTGATTGTCCAGTGCTATAAGGATACTTCTTCCCTGCACCTGACCATCATTTATGTGATCCAGCGCGTGCAGCAGAGCAAGCATTTCCGCCTGGTAGACTGAGGTGTAATTCCCCAAAGCCAGAGAGCAGGTCAGATTTAAGTCCTCTGAGAAGACTCCCGCACCTGCTCTGCCGTCAATCATGGATCCGTCCGTGAAGATATATATGTCTTCCGGCCTCCCTTCCGGGAGCGTTCCGTTCCCTATGAGGGTTTTATGATACCTTTCGGTCACCCTCATTCTTGTGATCCCTTCCATGGGCATCATGAGCTCCCTAATCCCTTTGATGCGATCCAGAATCTTCATGTGCCCATATAAGGCTCCTGACGCCTGCCATGCGGCATCCCGTCTCATCCGAATCGCTGAGGCTGCCGCAGTCTTCATCACCTGGAGATCTAACGGCAGCAGACCTAACAGCGCCTCCAATGCCGCGGCGGGTGTGGTGCGGAAAGCACCGCTCACACCTACGCTGGCCATTCTTTGCACCTTGTGATCGAATGTTTAAATAACACCCGCTAATGGCCAGACCGTTTTCAAAAACTGTAAGAGACCAAAGATAATAGCAACTGCTGTATAAACTGAAAGTTTAACAAAGGGTCTAGTGAAGCGACTACAACAAAGTACCTATAGCAAACGCTGCACGAAAGCATGCGCGGCCTTAGTAGCGTATGAGCTAAGGTTCCTAACTACCAATCCAAAGGCTCGTGGTTCGATTATATGCAACGGCATTTCCTTTCGTCTATTCGTTTCTCCCTTCCAGATAATAGTTCATCTTTCTTTCCCTATACCCTCGTCACACGTTGTTACAGTTACGACGAATACTCAGCATCGTAACAAAGAAAACCATCGTTCGATAAATTATTGAAAAAAGCTCGCTTTTAGCAGTTTTTCCAGTGTTATGTTGTATCAGTTTTATTTACAACTAGCTGGAACCCGGTGCGCCTCGCTGAACTCATAAGCCAATAGTTTGGCGTGCGCCAAAACAATTGGGAATCTCAAATTCCCCACCATGAAAGTACATTCGAAAAGAAAAGTCACACCATCCATTTAAAAAACCACAAGACCCCCTTTTTTATATTTTCAATAACAATTCAACGGTATTACTGCCACTCTTGCCTTGGTCAGATGCTATGGGGGAGTGCTGTTGCCCGTAAACGAAGGGGAAATAACAATGCACGTGCGCTTGTATTTTATCCATACACGAAATGTTAATCTTTGTGAAATTGCCATTTTCCTGCGTTTAAATTTCCAATTCTTTTGGTGCGGACTAAAGCTTCCATTTATTTTGCAGTTGCGGTTATAAGAATTTTAATATACAGCAGGTTAATGTCTCAGATGAAATTCCGAATAATCAAATAATAAAATGTTCTGCTATCGATTGGAATTTCGCCATTTCCAACGTAAAAACGTTACACTGGTAGTTTTCGCTAATGCCCCACGCTTTTTTACATTTTGAAAAATAGGTCGTTCCCATATGGTGGCTAGCGCAATAAAAACTTGACATTTAAAACTATTTGTTCCCTTTTTAGTTCATTTTAAAATGAAAGCGTTTTTTTTTAGTTTTTTCAACGTTTTTTTGTATTTTCTATTTGTAGTCTTATGCCCTCTGCCATTTTGTTTCGACCGCCATATTAGATTTTAAATGACGTCATACAGCTTACTGTTATACACTTTCATTTGATAACCATACCGAGGGCGTTAAAAAAAAAAGGTAAACCACCATTTTGTATTGGCGGCCATTTTGAATTTTAATTGACGCCACATAGCTAATGGTATTGTACTTGTCATACCCTTTCATTTGGTACCGATTTCGGGAAGTCGAGGTCGGAGTTGCAATCTTCGGCCGCCATCTTCGAACCATCATTTTGATTTTTTTACTGTACCTATGTGCAAAATTTTAAGTTAATATGAAAGTGGATAAAAATCGAGCTGCAAGATTTGTCATAAACATACACCTATAGAATTAACTTTTCGATGCGGCAATGCAATTTCAATAAGGTACCACACCAAAATATGGTACAAAGTTTCTAGACGAGCTAACGAAGTGAATAAAAAAACCCATCTCAATCCGACTTACTGCACAAAAGATTCAAGGTTGGGGCTGTTTTTAAGTTATATTTCCTCGCCAATATGCCTTGACCAGGATGTCATGAAATTTTGACACGTATCTAAAAATAATATCGATTTGTCTTGTCAAGTGGCGCCATCTATATGCCATCCGATGAACTTAAGGCTCGATTATATTGAGCGAGTTTCCAAGCAGCATACTAGGCAAATCTAAGCTAATGCGATTCTATGCTATGCTGGAAAATCGTCGTATGGTACCAGCATGCCCACCCGCATTCTATCCCCTCCCTTTCTGACACAAGGAATGCAGGTTTAGGACCTCAATGCCTTGGAGGCAATAATAAACAAAGAAGCTTTAAGATTATCTAGAATACAATTTTATAGATAGTACGTATACATGATGAGTTGAACTCGGGTTGAACCCAAGTCCGATTACATCTAGACACGAGTCGAGTTGAATTGAGGTCGACTGTACTCGACTCAGCTGTGCTATCTGGGTTGAGTTGAAATTATGCATATAGACGCAAGTTCAGTAGTTGAGTAGTTGAATTTAGTTGAGTCATACAAAATTGGGTCTAGTTTAGACTCACCACACATCTGTGATTGGCTCCTGTGCTGAAAGTTCGGTCGTGTTTCGTGACAAGTCGTTTGAGTTGAAGAAAGTCATTCCTCTGTGCTGAAAGTCGAGCAGTCATGACACGACAAGTAGTTGGAGTTGAATAACGTGTCGTTTCAGTCGAATTACGACATTCAGCACACGGGCCTAAGAAATGCTAAGTTGAGTTTAGGCCCCTGTACTGAAACTCGTGACTACTCGACTTTCAGCACAGAGGACATTGAGTTGTGACTTCATTTAGAATACGGATATCAGACTGCTTACACGACTGACTTCTAGAGATAAGAAATTTGACTCTAGTGTAATTTTTTGTAGATATTTATATTTCCTCTCCTCAAGACAGACTCCTGGACCCGCCCCTGCAGCAATCCAAACGTTTTACCTACGAAAATATGTATTAAACCTAAAGCTTTAATATTTTCCACAAATCTAAACTCAAGACATGCAGTTTAAATGATCTTTATTGTTCCAAGGTGCAATAATCTTAAGATGAAAGCGATTATCACCAATCACTCCTACGGTGTAATTAATAGCAACATTCATTATAGGTGATAAGGACTCTATCACCAAACCTGATTACGCTCCAATTCCATAGCTGCATACCACGAAGAACCATAACAATCATCACAGTTTCAATGGGAACGCACGATGGATGATATTGATGCCAGAGATTAGCCAAGTATAATGCAATCTGAATAATGAATCTGGGAGGCTGCTATGGCTCATGTTTATTTATGCATAGAACGATTTAACGGGATGCAAAGCCCGAAACATATCCGAAACTTGATCCCTGCTTCCCCTGCGTTTAACTATTCAAGGATCTACTAATCCTTAAAATATTATACCCGTGTTCTCCCATACTTTTGATGGTTACACCGCCATAGAAGAGCCGCGTACTGCTAAGAGGCACAATCAAAAACGAGTTTAGTGTTGACTGTCGGCGCTGGAAGAAATGAAACGGAAACCCGAACAGCAGCCGCAGCAGAATCTTTCATGACTATGCGATGATGACTTCCATTAATTTCCCCAAACCTAATATTGTGGAATTTAATACCCACATACAGTGCCGCCTTAGCACAGGAACAGCAGTCCTCGTCCTGGAAACAATTTTCCAAGCTTGAGTAAATTTATTCAGGGCGGCTCGGATCGCTCCATTAATAAGCGGCTGATGACTTACTGACGACTATGATCGACTTATTGACGATGTGTTTGCAGATTTGCCTCAGTTGCAAAAGCGTTCGGTTCCGCCCAGGCAGTCGATGACGCTGCAGATATTAGCGCCATCCGCCGTATAAATAGATAATAAGGAAGCTGCTGAATGATTGATAGCGGATTTGCGAGAGGCCAAGTACCCAGCTCGCCCGGGCGGGGCGGGGGAGTTAATGACGTTACAGGACTTAAAGCAGGAAATTCCGGTGTTTAAGTCGCTCCCAGCATGTTAATATCGGAAACGACTTGAGCAACGTGAATGCGAATTTATTATTTATTTATTAATTAGCTGCCGGCGGGTGGGTGTGCTCGTATGTATGCGATACGCACGAGTGGGGCGGATGGTGTACTGTGAATTATGAACTATTTGTTCGGCGGAATCGAATTGAAGGGAATACTCAGTGTTCAGCATAATGGGCGCTTTATATGTTTAACTTCCAAGTATGCTTTAACTTTTAATTGGCAAACAGAGGATATTTGTTATAACTCTCTCGAAGTTTTAAATTTGTTTACTTTGTTCAATGACGTAGGGTGTTTGTTGATCTAATATACTTCTTTCCGAAATATCATCATCTCTAACAATTTTTTCTTTTATTTTCAGGTAAGGATCGACACCTAGTTTGAATAACATAACTACATCCAGTGGCTGTGGGTAACATAACTACATCAATGGGGTCAATCCCCCCCCCCCCCCGCGATGAGCCTACGAAAATTATATTAGAATTTAATAAAGGTCTTCGTATCTACGTATTTAAGTATACATGAAAATTTTTAAGCACCAGCACCTCTTTTGGCATTAGGTATGTGCAATTATAGGTATATAAAAATCATGTACATCTGTTTTTGTGGCAGCTCTGCATTTGAGTACTGTATAATTTCTTCGCTTCGAGAAGGCCTAATTTTGAGCAAAATAACTAGTTGTCCAGGAGGTAGCGCTACATTTTTGCGAGGGAT
This sequence comes from Thereva unica, assembly GCA_949987705.1. Classification (NCBI taxonomy): domain Eukaryota; kingdom Metazoa; phylum Arthropoda; class Insecta; order Diptera; family Therevidae; genus Thereva; species Thereva unica. The sequence goes on from OX465284.1 coordinate 85,599,956, forward strand.
GTTATACCACCTCAATTGAATTTATAATAGTTAATTAGTATTCAATAATCATAAAATGTCCGGCAGATGAAGAACTCGCTGTAGGGGTAAATATGGTACCAGGTGAAAATTGTTAAAAGAAGTAACGCCTCAAGTAATTTCATCATCATCATCATAAATAGCTCCACAGCCTGTTATTGGCCTTGGCTTCCTGCAACATCCTCCTCCAGAACTGTCGGTCCCTGGCTTGAAGTCTCCAATTTCTTATACCTAGGGTTCGTAGATCTTCTTCTACGCTGTCTAAATACCTCTTTTTTGGACGTCCCGTACCTCTGTGTCCGTCTGGTCTCTTGTTCATAATAATTTTTGTTATGCTGTCGTCACTGCTACGTTCAACATGTCCTGCCCATCGGATTCTGTTAATTTTTATAGTTTTTATGATGTTTGGATCTTTATACAACTGATACAATTCGTGATTGTATCTTCTTCTCCAAACACCGTTTTCGTTGATTCCTCCATATATAGTGCGCAGGATTTTTCTTTCGAAGCACCCTAGGAGGTGTTCTTCGTTACTTCTTAATGTCCAGGTTTCGGATCCATACAGTAGTATTGGCCTTATAAGAGTTCTGTACAGTTTTACTTTAGTGCTTCTTGATATGTTCCTTGATAAGAAATGTTTACGTAGCCCAAAGTAGCATCTGTTTCCCAGCGCTAATCTCCTTTTAACTTCTAATGTCGTGTCGTTGTCTTTTGAAATTAGCGTCCCTAGATATATAAATTCTTTTACTGCTTCGATGTTGTATGTATCAATTGTCATATTCTGGCGATCATTACGTCTTTTGGAGATGCACATATATTTCGTTTTCTCTTCATTAATTGCTAGTCCGAATTTCTTTGCTGCTCTTTCTAGCGATATGAAGGCTTCTTTCATTGCTACGGGGGATCTGGCTAGTATTACGATGTCGTCAGCGTACGCCAATATTTGTACCGACTTGTTGAAAATACTGCCCGCGGTGTTAATTCCTGCGTCTCTTATCACTTTTTCCATAGCTACGTTAAATAGTAAGCACGATAGGGCATCTCCTTGTCTTAGTCCTACTGTGGCGTTGAATGGTTCTGATAGCTCTCCTTCAATTCTTATTCTGCATAATACCTCTTTCATTGTCATTTTGGTCAAATTTACGAGGTGTTTGGGGAATCTTAGGTACTCCATGGCTTTGTATAATTCTTCACGTTTTATTTTATCATAGGCGTTTCTGAAGTCTATGAATAGCGAATGTATGTTTGTGTTAAATTCATTCGCCTTTTCTAGGACCTGCCTAAGGGTGAAAATATGGTCTGTGGTAGATCTTCCGGGACGGAAACAGCTTTGATAGTTTCCCAGAGCTTCTTCTGCGTAAGGCTGCAGTTTAACGTATAAGATATTTGAAAATACTTTATATGCTACGTTCAGTAGAGTGATGCCTCTATAGTTACGGCAGTTTAACTGATCTCCTTTTTTATGTATAGGACACACAATGCCCTCGCTCCATTCCGATGGTATTTGTTTCTGGGTCCATATTAGTGTTACGATTTCATGCAGGCTTAATATTACGTTTTCACCTCCTTTTTTTAATAGCTCTGCTACAATGTTATCTTTGCCCGGAGATTTGTTGTTTTTTAGTTTTTTCACTGCGTCTTGTATGTCTTCTAATGTAGGCATATCTCCCGCTAGTTCTTCTGCTACTTCCACGTTTTCTGTTGGCGGTTGCTCCTCATCTCCAGCTAGCAGTTCTTTGAAGTGTTCGCGCCATCTAGTTAGAACTAGTTCTTTGGTGCTTAAGATTTCCCCATTCTTATTTTTGCACATAGTTACTCTGGGCTTGAAACCGACTCGGTGCTCATTTACTTTTTTATATAGTTGCCTGACGTCGTTTCGGCTGTTCGCTTCTTCTATTTTTAACATTTCGTTTTCCCAGTACTCCTTTTTCTTCGCTTTGTGCACTCTTTTCTCGTGCCTTCTTTTTTCTTTGTACAGCTCAGCTGCATTTGTCGTTCTGTGTTTCTGTAACATCACTTGATATGCTACATTCTTTTCCTGCGTTACTCGTGCACAGTCATCGTCGAACCATTCATTTCTTCTTTCACGGGGCTCGTATCCTAGAGTATTTGACGCTGATTCTTTGATTAGGGTTTTTAAGTTACTCCATTTAACCTCTATGTCTTCGGCGCTGTCGTTACTTGCATTTGTCACTCTTCTATTTATTTCATCTACATATTCTTCTTGTTTTTCCTCTTCTTTTAACAATTTCACGTTAAATTTTCTTTCCTTGCGAGTTCTTCCTTCGTTTACTATCGATATTCTGCTTCTGATTCTCACCCCAATCATATAGTGGTCAGAGTCGATGTTTGCACCACGATATGATTTAATACCTAGTACTTCTGAGCAGTGACGCGCATCTATTAGTATATGGTCAATTGAGTTTTGCATTCTTCCATCTGGAGATCTCCAGGTTACTTTGTGTATATCTTTAAGCTGGAATCTTGTGTCTGCGATTACCATATTATTCATCATTGCAAAACTGATCAGTCTCATACCGTTTTCGTTTGTTTCGTCATGTAGACTGAATGATCCTATTGTTGGTCGGTATGTCCTTTCATGTCCGATTTTTGCATTTGCATCTCCTATAATAATTTTTACATCATGACTAGGACAGTTTCTTAGCGCTCTATCTAAGGTTTCATAGAATGCATCTTTGACTTTCTTCTAGTGCATCTTCAATCGGGGCATGTATATTTATTATGGAGTAGTTAAAGAATCTTCCTCTTATGCGTATTTTACATATTCTTTCGTCTATAGCGTCAAACCCCATAACTAGATGTTTAATTTGTTTTCTTACAATGAATGCCGTCCCAAAAGTATGATTTTTCTCGTTACAGCTATAGAATATATTGTGCGTTTTTTCTCTAGGATCCCCTTTCCAATCCATCTCACCTCTTGTATTGCTGTTAGATCACTTTTATATTTATCTAATTCGTTTAGTAGAACTTTTAATCTGCCAGGTTGATACACAGTGTCCTTACATTCCAAGAAAAAATTCGTAAATCATGGTCCTTAATACGATATCCGGGTCTTCGTTGTGTAGTCAATCCTATCCGAGGCTCAGTTGTAGGTCTCGTGGCAATATGGTAATGCCAGGACGGGTTGCTAGCCCGTCGCCGGTATGCGGGAATATAGCGTCCCACGCTCGCTACTACCGTCGTTAGTTGGCTATCCAGTGGGCACCACGGGGAGGTGACGTTTCGGTTTTGTAATTTCATACCGTGCGAAAATTTTTGGAATGAAATTTCAAGCCAATTCCAATCGAAAAATAATCGTCAACTCTATGAATATCTGGGGTAAAACCGTCAATTAGCCTTATAAAATTCTGCGCGCTTAGTGCATCTGAACGTTTCAAATTTCCTTTGACGATTGAACAGACGATGAATTCACTTACCCGGGCCGAACTTCAAAAGCTCGAGCAAATATGTGAACTTCAATTTTAGCCTAGTATTCCATACATTTTCACCTATTGAACTCAGGAAAAATCAAGCCTGAGTTCGCCCAACAGAACATGAAATTGTGGTTGAAAGTAAAAGCTCGCTCAACTGGAATAATAGAATGTGATTCCAGTGAGCTTTTACATATCTAACTTCTAGCGAAAAAGCAACAACAATTTCAAGCACGAACTGAACTGGTTTCAACTTTAGATCCATATGTGTAGCACAGATACTACCCTCTTGTGTGTAAAATACTGCAGCGTGCCACTGTTGGCAGCATTTTAGAGTTAACTGATCAACTGTTTAAATAACGTGGCAAGTCATTTCAAGACTGTTAAGCATAACACAATATTTACACCGATTCACTGAAACTGAAGCTGCCTAGTCAGAAATTATGACACATTCAACAAATTGCAGACATCAGAAAATAAAGTCCTTAAATTCTTCCATACAAGGCACCTCTTCAAAAGAACCACCGAAATACATTTCTTTGATTACACCAAACGTATGCCTCGGCACAGCTCTGATACCTGCTGCATAATGTATTACGCCATTTGCCCCAGCACCACACGAGCATATTCAATTGATAATGCCACATTTAAAAACCTCACGTTCGGCAGCCCCAAATTGACATTGATATAATTGCCCTCGGTACATGGGAAGGAGCTCGCTTGTCTATCTGATGTCATTTTCTGATATCCGCGAATTACGCAACTTCACGTTACATGAGCATCCGCGAGTGCCGAAATTGACGCAGCATCAGTGCCGTAATTCCCCGTCATCCTGTCTGTGCGGAGGAGCACCCCTAAATATTTGATCGAGCGAGATTCCTAGCCCTCAATTATTAAGGTCGGAGAGTGTTCCGTGCCGAGAGCTTCTTAGGACACAATGGATACTAATTACCTACGAGCTGAGCAAGTTGTCATTTATGTTGCACGGTTTAACTCGAGGAAGGTTGCCCCCGCGGGCATTTGACCTGAAAAGTATACAAAGGCTCCTTTTGCATGAAGTAAGCTCCACATGGAAAATTTCTCGTTCATTTTAAAATCAAAGAAATTTCAGAATCCTCGTATGTTACTCCAGCAGCACTAGAAGATGTAATCTTGACGCCAAGGATGCAAACAAGTAGAACTGCTCTCTGTACAAGAGGCGAACCTCGCGGCTAATGCATTTCTAATGTTCTTTTCCAACAACTAGGACTCGCCTGCGATAATATAGAGCACAAGGGTCCTTGATGACATAACTCTGCGGAAAATATTTTATGAAGCCATTTTCCAACTACCATTGCCCCGGATTTCATGTTTTATGGTGTTTGTGCATAGCACGACGTCCGCCCAAGTTAAGGGTTCAGGACCTCTACATTCTTACATCATGTTAAGGTTTCTTCGTGGCTGTTTGTCTTTTTTAGGGGTCGAGAACAAGGATCTGACAGCAGTTTACAGTCCCTCCAGAGGACTCTCCCGAGACTTAATAGTGAACGGTCGGCGCTGCAGCTATGCTATATCCTTTGGCGACATTGTCATCACAATGAGGGTGGCAACGTGATTTGTTCCTACCCATTTTCATCCTCTTCATCCTGTTGCTGCACTTTACTTTGTGTTGAAGGCACTAGCTGTATTTATTATGTTTCGGTAGGGATTTATCAGGACTCCTTTTTTTAGTTTAATGAGATTTAGATCGCTTGATGAGGGCAAATACACGAAATTGAATCTTCGTGAAAGACTTGGGCGAGGAGCTTTCATCCGCTCAATTAAGATAAGGCAACAGAGTCGTCTGCCAGATGATTTATAAAGGTACGGGGTGACAACAACTTAATTAGAAATGTTTCTATTTTCAAGCACAGAAGTCCTTAATTATTACTAAAAGATAGTTCTAAAGAAGAGGGAGAGTTGTCTGAGTCAGTCGTAGCGTTTGAGTAAGCTTATTACTGATTTGTGAGTAGCGACAGCGCTCAATGGACTTTCCGCCACACGAAGCAGCAGTAGAAGTAAAATATAGTAGAGAAAAGAGAATAACACATAATTATATAGTGGTGGTTATTTAATTTTCACATATGATCCTTTCGAAAAATATAGATGATATTTTCAACTAGCACTTGCCACAAAAATACTTATAGAGCCTTGCGACCATTGCAGCATATTTAGCACGGCTGGTAAAATTTGCCATATGTTTTCTGGTTACATGTAGAATTAATTATGGAATCCGATTCAGCTTGTGATCAGACGGCAATGGAAAGCTGCCCACAGGAGATGACTTGATGACAGGAGAATGGATAGTGAATTGCAAGAAAAGAGAAAGAAAGAATGCTATCTGGATGGGATAAGGAGAAAGACGAATGACCATGCCGTGAAATGGAGTCGAACCACTGACTTCTGGAATTCGGGCGCCTCTACCCCTAGGCTACTGATCCCGGCAAGGAAGATAGGCGGAAAATCATCAAGTCCAACAGACTCAGACTTTGTGGAGTAAAAAGCTTTGTGACTTCCAGAGTAATCCACATTGCGAAAACTGTTTTGTGCTCACAAACCAAGTCTTTATCCCCCATATCGCTTCTTTCGTGAATATCCCGATCGTCGAGCCTCCTTCCTACTACCTCGACTTCGACGTCATCGGCGAACCACCGCTTCTTGCGGATGGCGTTGCTTCAGTATACCTTATCGTTCATGACCAGTGCTGCCATATCATTAATGCGTTTCTCCCCTGAGTGCCAACTTCCAGAGTTATGAGTCAAAATATGTGCTAGGCATGTGCTAGGTATGTGCTCATTGTTACAGTAATCGCTGCAGTAATGAACCTGAAGAGAACTTAGACGAAGAAAATGAAGGTGAAATGGACAGCTCCGGTGAACCAGACCCCGAGACATCGAGCGATGAAGAATAAATGGAAATAAATACAGGAACTTTGTCAATTTTTCTAACAACTATATTCGTATAGTTTTTCTGTGAAAAAAATGAAATTTTGACTCATAACTCTGGAAGTTGGTAGTGTAGAACCTTCGCTTTTACAGTTTTAGATAGGTGGGAGTATTCTGCGTATACTTAGGTCATCGGGTTACCAAAATACAGGGTGATATGTAAACCTCTATCAAAAATTTTCAAAACGCCCTAGTGGCTAAACCGTTACGATTTCCGCCCCCCTCCCAAATGATTTTTTGTTCGTCTATCCAAAGCCTATCTACAGCCCGCTACTTTGTAACTTTAGGTAAGACACCCTGCGTAAAGAAAACAATATATACACGAAATAATTTTTCATAATTTTTTCTTTACCCTCCATTTTCCGACCAAACGTGAGGTTTTCCGGGAAAAGCTTATATAACCTTTTTTGTCGAGAATTTTCATAGCTTTAATTTTGTCCTCTCAACATTTTTCCAATTTCGACGTTTTTGCCGAGCTACGGCCGGGAAAGCGTCGGAAAATCCTTTCAATTTCTCGTGATTTTCACGAAGTACGGCCCGGAACTCAACGGTTACCTTTTCTCCTATTGCTAGACTCCCCTCATTTCAAATTTCATTAACCTACAATTTTTTTTTTTTTCAAAAGAAATCTCTAGGAGCTGTACTAAAGTTATTGTAATCGGTCCGAAAATCGAAATCGAAATTTTTGACGTATTTTCATCTTTCAAGGTCCCAGGAGCATTTTAAGCAAAAAATTGGGAGGAAGTATGTGTGTGTGTGTGTGTGTGTACGTATGTGGTCATGATCGCGCGAACCAAAAAAGATATCGACTTCGTTGAGGTGTCGTTTGAAGTGTATTAACCGAAATATGATCTGAAAAGATTTTCATAAAATTCGGTCGAGCCGTGTTTTTGTTTAAGCGGCGTAAGTGATTTTTGTACCTGCACGATATCTTTCGAACCACGAAAGATATTAACTTGCTTGAGGTGCCGTTCGAAGAATATTAGCGACAATATAATCTGAAAAGATTTTTATAATATTCGGTCGAGCGGTTTTTTGGTTTAAACGACATAAGTGATTTTTGTACCTGCACGATATCGCGCAAACTATAAAAGATATCTACTTAGTTGACGTGCCGTTCGAAGAGTATTAACCAAAATAGGACCTGAAAAGATTTTCATAAAATTCGGTCGAACCGTTTTTTTTTTTGTGTAAACGACGTTTATGATTCTTGTACCTGCACGATACCGCGCAAACTGAAAACTATATCGACTTCATTGAGGTGCCGAAAAAAGAATATTAACGAAGAAATGCTCTGAAAAAAATTTCATAATATTTGGTCGGGACTTTTTTGTTTAAATAGAAAAAACTTCGGCTAATTGTCAGAAACACCTTAAATTGACAAGTTTTGCTAATATCTGATAAACTCGATGGAATGATACCCGTTCTAAACGAAGTGATATTTTTTGGGTTCTGCACAGCGATAGCCTTCGAACACAACATCACTTGTCAAAATCCGATAAATTTTCAAAATCGTGCAAAAATTTCGTTACCCTTTACAAACAGCGCGAATTTTTCAAACCTTGGATTAGCACTTTTTGACGGGGAATTGTTTTCTAAGCGTGATATAGTTTCAGAAAATTGCGGTTCATCCCGGGATTTCCAGTAGTTACCGCAAAATTTGTTCTTTTTGGTCAAGTCTGACAAGTACTTAACAGTTACAGTTTTGCTAATATCTCCGGAAACTTTGGAATTTCCAAATGAAGTCATTCGCTTCTCAGTTTGTCAATGGCGCTTCAGCCCGCTCAATACGAATTTGAACACCCGCTTTAGTGCAGCGAACGAAATACGGAGGAAATGTTTGTTTGCTAACGTTCAGGAAAAACAAATTCTCTAGAAAAATCTTGTGGATTTACTAATATTATAGTTATTTGAACTAGCTTCTCTCCGGATTGCTTTGCCATCAGTTCTGATACTAGCCATTTTTCCACCAGTGCTAAACGTATAATTATTTTGTAAGAAGTCAGTTTATTCCATCTTCGTTCATCATACTGGGAAGTTAATCGTGTGGACCGAAGGGGTCAAATCCACACCCCAACTAGTTTTCAACTATTGTGAAACAACTATTTCTTCTAAAGTTGCTTCGATTAAATGAAAAATATACACATTGAAATTGCATTCCCCTAGAAACTCCCCTGACAATTTTTATCCCCTGAAATTCCTCTGGCGAGCTGATATTCCCCTAAATTTAGGGGAGATTCCCCTGATCTGGCAACACTGTTCATGATGATTAATATAAGAGAGCCAAGAACGGAGCCTTGCAGATTCGACAAGTTATCCTATCACTACATTACTGCCTCCTCTAACTCCTAACTACAAGGACTTCAATCTGTCACACACTGGATATTTCAGGGCATTCAGTTTTATCAACGCTTCGACGACCTGATAAAATAAAACCGCGTGTGAGCATTGTCAGTTTTTTCACTCTTCTCTCAACTACTTTTCCGATAAGAGCTTGCTGTCCGACATTGCAAATATAGAACCATCGAAAGTGCAAAGACATTATATTTTTAAAAATGCCGCTTTTGAGAGTAGAACTGCTAGATATTTTTTTAAAAGAATAAAAAAGGTATGATATTCCTATGTACATACATATGTACGTAAGAGTACTCATTGCAATTTTAAACTGTAGATATTGCAACATCAAGAAAACGCTATCCAGTAACCACGAAATGACACTGTGTGCATTCCGGCTGAACTGAGCAATCCCAGAAATTAAAATTATTGACCCAAGAGCAGCTTTTATATAAAAAACCAACAATTTTTAACATCGCGCCAAATGAAAGTCCCAATTTAATAAATAAAAAAACCAAACTGTTCATTCGAATTTCAACAATTTTTTCCAATTAAGTTAAAGCTAAAGGTTTAATTGAAAACGGAACAAAAACTTTAAATTAAAAACCCCGGAATTTGGTTATGGATAGGTGCTTAAAAAACGTACTTATTGGTAGTTCTTATCAGTTGTGGCATCGGTGATGACTTTCCACAAAAATTCACTGTGTAATGTCAGTAATCACACAAGCTTTCAAAAAAAGTTCACTTTAATTAACTCTAAATGGCCGAAAGTACAAGCTCATATCCAGAGCTCTGCAAAAACCTTAAACCTGCCCAAATTCTGCGTCAGGTATGGTTCTGTTTCCATGGTCCGAAAACAAAGAACGAATGGAAATCTGCTGGTTGCTCGTACATTCGCTAAACACCTTGTTCCTGACGTGTATTATGCAACAACACCTTTTTCTAAACACACCACCGAAACAATTGCTGGATGCATGTTTTCGAATATTGAAATGATCAGACATGACATAAGAACGGAGCTGGCCGCACAACTCATCGTATTTAACGAGCCTTCGGCAGGTGACCGCCATTATCGACATTTCATTTCATGGATGGGATTCGAAGCATGGGTCACTCAAGTGGTGCTTCACGGAGATTTATCGATGACTTGGCGTATGGAGGGCAACAAAAAACAAAATAATTCGTGGAATCGTGATGCTCTGGACGTACGTACGCCACAAAAAAAATGAAAGTGAAAACTCATGACGGCTGTAAGTGTAATTATTGCGCATTCTACAATTGTCAAAAAAAAAAACACCAACAGAAATTGAACGAAACACCAGATGCAAGAAATTCACCAGTCCTAGAGCGAATGTGGGTGTTTCTGGGATTGGCGGCTTCAAAATTGAAAACCGTTTCTTCCTGGTCGGGGTTTTGAGCGGGATTACGTGCAACATTGTAGTAATGTCTTCATACTAAGCCTCCGCCGAGCACCAACGTTCCAGTTCTCCAGCTCTAGCTGGAAATTATCGATTATAGGAAAAAAGAACTTAATCAAGCGTGCTAATGGCAGGTTAATTGACCGTAAGATTCTGGCAAACTTTCTTAAAGGGGTAATAGCGAGCAGGAGCGAGTAGGGGAGGGCTGGCTACGAGTACATGTGGCTTGAGCCCACCAAAATATCTTAGGAACTTTTCTGTGAGATTACTTCGTAGAAGTTTCCTTCCAAGAAATGAGTTTCGAAAAAAAAGTTTGAATTTTGTTTTGTGTTCATTTCGTTCTATTTTTTTTTTTTTTGGTTGGTAGCCGTTGTTGCTGCTGCTGACTGCCATTTAGTTCGGTATTAAAGCATAAAATGCGGTGATTTGGAAAATGTGATACAAGTTAACCGAAGAAACTGTATCTCATGGTGTTGGTTAAGTAAGTTAACTTTTAAAGAGAGAAAAAACTGAATACTGCTAAATTTCTACGTTAAAATTCCTTTTCCTGTTTGATGATTTTGTAAATTCTGGTGTGTTTGTTGCACGTTTTGTTCATTTAGGAGTCACAATTAACTTGCAGTTTAAATTAAGTAGCTGAAGTAGTCTAGCCGCTTTTTAGAAAATAACTACGTAGCTGGAACCCGGTGCGCCTCGCTGCACCCATAATAGCGAAATAACCAAGTGACTCAGGTGGAGCCATTGCCATTGGAAAAGCATGTCTCAGGTGCTTCTTTTTGAAATTTTAAAGCATGACAATATTGGCACAATTAATCCATTGGAGCCAGGCGTCGACGAGAACTGGACCCGCCTTAAAAATACTGCCATTAGTCCTGCTGATTCCATCTTAGGCAGAAGTCGTAAATATCGGAACGACTGGTTCGATAATGAATGCAAGCTGGCAACTGAACGTAAGAATGCTGCGTACCGAGCCATGCAGCAGTCTCAGAGAACACGGGCACGCGAAGAGAACTATAAAGAGCTCAGAAAAGAAGAAAAGAGAATTCACAGACGAAAAAAGGAAGCCTGGGAAAAAAATCTCGTCTGTGAGCTAGAACAGTACAGAGAACGACGGCCGCACCAGGCGCGGGAGTTCTACCAAAGAGTCCGCAGTATGACGCAATTCACACCACGTTGCACATACTGCAAGGACAAAGAAGGGAATCTGATCACCGATCCTAAAGGCATCTTGGAGCGATGGGAAGAGCACTTTCATGAATTGCTAAATGGCGAGCTAACTGAGGATTTGGAGGCTCCACCAATATCTGATGACAATGCTATGCTGCCGCCACCAAGCACAGAAGAAGTTAGCAGAGCCATCTCAAAAACAACAAGGCCTCGCCGGCTCAAAAACAACAAGGCCTCGGGTGCAGACGGCATCGCAGCGGAGCTGGTTAAATATGGAGGGCCTACATTACACCAAGCGATTCATGAATTAATTGTGCAAGTATGGGAGCAGGAAGTGATGCCAGAAGACTGGAGAAAAGGCATCCTCTGTCCGGTACACAAAAAAGGAGATATCACAGCGTGCACTAATTATCGCGGTATAACGTTGTTGAGTACCGTGTATAAGATATTCTCCGCTATCCTACAAAACAGGATGGCCCCATACGCCAGAAACATCATAGGCCATTACCAGTGTGGCTTCAGCCCAGGCAAATCAACAACTGATCAGATTTTCACCTTGAGGCAGACTATGGAAAAATGTCTAGAGTTTCAAAACTCAATTCAACACCTCTTCATAGACTTTAAAGCCGCCTATGATAGCATAGCCAGGGTAGAACTCTACAAAGCCATGAGAGAATTCGGCATCCCCAACAAACTGACAAGACTATGTAGGTTGACCATGATCAATGTGTCAAGCCAGGTATCCGGAACACTGTCCAGACCAATCAACATCTATAATGGACTCCGACAAGGGGACGGTCTGGCCTGCCTCCTTTTCAACCTGGCGTTGGAGAAAGTGATCCGAGATTCGGGCGTGACATCAAGGGGTACAATCCTCCACAAGTCCACCCAATTACTGGCTTACGCAGACGACATTGACATCATTGGAAGAACAACAACAGCTGTACAAGAAGCTTTCACTCAGATTGAGCAAGCGGCAGGAAATCTGGGACTGCACATTAACGAAAGCAAAACAAAGTACATGGTGGCCTCGTCTGGAAGAACACCTAACATTGGTCCCACAATCAAGGTAGCGGAACACGAGTTTGAAGTGGTAAAATCATTTACCTACCTTGGGTCAATAGTAGCAGCCGACAATAGCATGGAACCAAAAATACGCGCACGACTGCTAAAAGCCAACAAAGCCTACTATAGTCTGTCAAGGCTCTTCAAATCCAAATATCTAACCATAACGTCTAAACTTTTACTATATAAGACGATGGTCTTACCCGTTCTCACATATGCATCCGAAACGTGGGTGCTTAGCAAAAAGCGTGTTTGAGAGGAAAATACTTCGGAGGATTGTTGGCCCCCTATGTGAGGAAGGACAATTCCAGAGACTCTACAATGACGAGATCTACGAGCGCTATCGCGACATAGATGTTGTGAAGAAAATAAAGCTCGGTAGGCTCCGGTGGGCAGGGCATCTAGCTCGTATGAGTGAAGATGAGCCTGCTCGGAAAGTTCTCTTCGGTAACACCTATGGGGTGCGACAGCGAGGGAGGCCCAACCTTCGCTGGAAGGATGGCGTGGACCAGGACGCTCAGAGTTTAGGGATGCCAAATTGGATGACATCGGCTCAGAATCGGGAACGGTGGAGAGAACAGTTGCGCGAGGCCAGGACCGGATCCCGGTTGTAGAGCCGTTAAAGAAGAAGAAGAAGAATCCATTGGAGCGGACCAATCCCATCATTTGGGTGCATGCTGTAACAGTGATACTTATTGTAATTGAAAGCTTCCATCTTAAAATCGGACTGTACTTAAAACTTGATTGTTGTCGGTCGACGAACAACAGTAACTAATAACAAAGGTATACAAAAACATTGATCGTTGGTAGGATGCATTGTATCTGCCCTAAAGCATCCGTCGAGAAGAGATTCGGATGCCCTTCTACTGGTGTTCCTTGTTTGCGGGGTTGTAATATTTTAAAGTTTGATTCCAAGTGTAATATGGTGGCTTTCCGAGTAAAGCAAAGTTGTTGCAAATTCGTCAGCTTCGCGCATTGCGAAATGTGGTCGAAATTGTGAATGGAGTCGTTCAGCCCTTCTCGCAACATTATCCGTTGCAAAATATACACGTTGGCCATTTTCAAGATTTTTATTTTTTAACCCTTTTTTTGGAAGGAAGATATGTATAATTTGGGCCGGTCACTACCGAAATGCTCGGGCCGCTAAGGGGGGTCAATCCATCCCTGCTCGCAGCCAAATTTCTGCAACTTTTTTGTTTCTACTCGTTTCTCGCCTTCTCCGACACGCCAGAAGTAGCAGCTCGTATGCAACTCGGACAGTAGCTCGAAAAGTATAAAACTACTGGAATCTTTGAAAGCTACTAACATGCGAATACACTAGAGCAGTAGCTGTCCACTGTCAGGCCAGCAATTCGTATTTTGTATTCACGCCTTTACATTCAGTCGCCCGGTTGCATTCATCATCGAACCAGGCGTTCAGATCTTTACGACTTCTGCCTAAGATGGAGTCAGCAGTATTAATGATAGTAATTTTAAGGCGCTTCAAACTCACATCGATGCCCGGCATATCATCTCCAGGACTTACAGTATCCTCACCGAACGCGAGTTATAACAAATGCCCGTAGTTGTTTCGAACCATTTCATTCCGCAATAGAAGTGTCTTGATTCGAAGCTGATCCGCGGACACAACGATTCCCAGCGGGAACTGGAATGCTCTAATAGTCATGTTTGAGCACTCGTTAAAAAGCTTACAGCTCTCCCATTTCCTTACAAGTTGCATATACTTTTTAAAATTGTATGTCATTGCAGTGGAGCATCCCTTTTTATGCTCCTTCAAAAACGTTCTAGGAGCAGCATTGTAAAAAAAAAATATGAGTGTGCTTAAGACCACACTTTAGAAGTAAAACTTTTGTGCCCAACTGCTAGTAATATGCAATAGATATAATGGAAAGTCTGTCGGATCTATAGTACGCTTGAGAAAATTCAGGCCAACGACAGATGCAGGAAGAAATCGGGGTATGCACGCTTCCGCCACAGGCATGGATACTACCGCCACAAGCACGAAAATCTAAACATTCGCCTCATGGAAGTAAGCTGGTGACATATGCAAGCGTACATGCATTGCATTCAGAGGTTCATAAAATTGCATGGTTTTTTTCCGTCCCGGCTTTCACACATAGCCCGAAAATCTAAGTAACGAGTGCCTTCAAGGTGCATGTGTTTGTTGTGCATACTTGTGTGTGCTATTTCGAATGCGGCATTACAGAAGAAGTTAAAAGTAGTCCGACCTTCCATTCATGGAACATTCCGTCAGGTCGCATTTGAATACACCCACTTCTATATTATTTATCAACGAATTGAACGCATGTACGCTTGGATATGTCACCAGCTGTATGCATGCTCCGCTCCCGCTACATTCATGATCATTAATAATTGCATCCGCATCGGCATAATAGACTATTCCAAACCCAAGTATTGCTTTACCAAGCAGTCCGCCAACCATATCCAATGAAGCTTTACCTACGCGAACGAGAGCCAGTCTACTTGAGTATGGTATTGGCACCCTTTATGCCGGGTTTTCATTAGTAGAATTAGTTGTAGAGTAACTGGCGTACTTTTAAGCCGAGCTAACTCTACTCTACTTATTTTGGTAGAGTACCCGTTTTCACTTAAATTGAAAATAGTATGGTGCAGAAGGTAATAGTGACTAGTTGTTAATACACGCTAAATACTTCAATGACAATACACTAATTACTTCAACGACAATACCGTAAATACTTCAACTAAAAAAAGCCTAAAAATTTAATGACAGCACAATAAATACTTAAATGTCGTGAATTTCTTGTATGCTCGACTATCTCAACACTGTTTTCATTAGCATAGTGGCGGTAGAGTAGAGTGGAAAGCAGTGGTGGGGGACAGAACTAGTAGAGTAACTTTACCACGGTGCTATCCCACTCTACTCTACTGTAATCAAGTACTCTACTCTACTACTTTCGTTTTCATTAAGCGAGTTCTCAAGATAGTTAGTACTCGCCCAGTATACTCTACCACTAATTCTACTAATGAAAACCCGGCATTATGGCCACCTAGCCAATTACCTGATTTCTTCGTCCCATACAATCTTTTAGGGAGCCAATTAATTTTAAAGGGAGCAAAAAGGAATGCAAAAACCAATCAACCTTTTTTCAAATTCTTCTTTCTAGGCGTAGTTGAAAATAATTTATTTTAGCTGATTAAACCGAATTTGAAGCATAAAGTTGAAAAACCATTTTTTTCAAACCTTTATATTTTCAGACGATGTAGGGATAGTTTCAGCCCTTTACTATTATCCCTTATCATAAAATTTGCTTTGTTATAAATCAACCACTTTTGAATATAAATATTGCAAAAAATGTATTTTATTGGATTGTTTTTGATTATAATTAAAATTATCGCGAAAATCCTTAAAAAAGGGAGTTTTTAAGCATATTTAAAGGTGATATGCATATTTTAAGACTGTGGGACCCCGATTTTCGTAATCAGCGACCCAAAAAACATATCAGGAACGATTTTCACAACAGTGTAATGTTTTGACATAAACGATTCGTCGATTTGTGCAAGTTAAAAAAATTGTAATTTAACACGTTAACGACCTAGGCGATCTTTCTAGGGGTGGCCACAAACCAGATGATAAATTTGCACGAAATGAGTTAATTATAGCCCAATATTAGAATATATTGTTTATTTATGTGTTTTGAGGAGTTTGTGACGTCAAGGATAGTATGACGCATATGCGCGTCGCCGGTTTATGGAACAATTGTGTTGTATAAACCGCAGGACGCAAATATGCACATAGACATAGAAAATGGAGACGCACATATGCGTCCTCGGTTTATGGCGAAAACCGCAGGACGCATATGTGCGTCCTGTGGTCGTCAACGTGTTAAAAAGGGGAAAGGTCCTAGCACATCTCACCAAAGGGGAAGTGGGTGCCAATTTAAAACAAGAGCCCCTCAGACATTTAATTCACCACTCCCTTTTGGTATTCTAAGCACCCAAACCACTGGACATACGGTTTTAATAGCTTCGGTTTTATCAATTGAAGCGTGCAAAAAATATTTTATATTGGAGGCAATAACAAAATAAACGTAAGAAAGATGTATTGTTCATTTCTTCTTTCATTTTTTCATATTTGTTTACATCGTTTGGCATTTTAAGAAATTCTCAAGTGTTTATACCGTAACTTCCCGGCAGTGCTACCTGTTTGGCCACGCCAAAAAGCAGATCCACTTGCTCAGGCTGCGCCGAAAATTCTTGTGGTATATGCTGCTTCCAACATACCAGTCAACTCCAAAGTGTCCGCGGCATGCATAAGCCCGGCCAGTGACCAAACCACAAGAGAAATCTCAAATAATTCACCTCTACATAATGGTGAATTTGTATTCCTATAATGAGATAAAGCAAAGTCTGGGCGACAACGTAGCTAACATGCCAGAAAATTTATGCAGTAAGGCAGAGTGTACCCACAAGGAAAATTCAGAATGCTTCCTATTGGTAGGAATAAGGAAGCCTTCCTGTTCGTTGCCCAGAGAAGGTATAGAGAATTTTTTGAATTTTATTTCCGCAAAAGCTTCATTCTTAGTCTTCCATCCAATGACATGGATGGATAAAAAGAATATGAACTAGAGCACGGAAGAGAATGCTTCCAAACTTCCTCGGAAGGTTTCCAGCATTCATGATTGTATGTTTCCTTTTCCTTGTGGGTATTTTAACTGTTGCACACACAGCCCCGAGTTTCTTCGTCTCTTGTACCCCGTCCACCCCATTTCCCATCGTTATACTAAAGTTCTGACGATTTTTCATGTGTGAGAGCGTTATGCGAATGAAATTGATTCACTCTCATGTAAATTTTTTTAAGCAAACGTCCCTAAAGAAGTTTTACTTCAAAAACTTTTTAATAAATCATATTTATGGACACCTGTGAATATGTGAATAAGCTCCGGATGTCGAAAAGCTTTTACTTTTGTTCGCCTTTTGCAATTGTTTTTCGTCTTTTTCCAAGCGCGAATGTCGATTTTCCAAGCGGTCCCCGCGCTAAGTACTAACTACGGTCCAATGCTGCTTAACTTCTGTAATCGACGGTCTACTAAGTATGCTAGTTGCACGATTTATGGTCATTAAGATAATTTCCAGCTTTGTTCGTTTTATAAAACTTCTCAAAACTTTAGTAATGCTCCCTTGGGAGTATAATTTGCAGCGCTCAAAATAAGCTCCTCTGAACAGCGCTCCCAACAAGATAGGGAACCGAATCGAAGATGGCACCTCGATAAATTCGTACCGTCATCAACCCGGAGTGGTAGCAGCGATCTATCAACATATAGTCTCTTTGGTTGCAAGTAGCTCCATTAGAAGAAAACCAAATGGCTTTATGGATATCTGAACCGCTAATCTAGTGCTTGCAACGAGCAAGTTCCTACTTGCTGCCATCTCTTGCCTCGTTGCGTGTTCTCATGCAAGCTGTGGCTGCCGACATACAGCCTTTATAATGGCTTTCGATCTACTTTAACGTTGAAATCTCTCAAGATTATAAATCATACCTAGGGCAGGCATTAAGTTTCCTTTCAACTGCTTCGAAGAATTCTTCTTTTTAATCGTCCGAGGACTCACTCGTTGCGTTCAGGTTTATGAGACTTCTGTTCTTAAGTTTGTTGTGTCTTGCACTGAGGGAGCATACCCTTTCATTTATTGCTTTAAATCCGATAATGGTAAGTTTCATCCTTTTGCTGACCATAAAACCTGCCCCGAACACATAGTCTTTCGTACGACAGGTGTCCTATATGTACGTCTTTCTCAAGTTTTTGCAAGACACATCATTCCCTGCCCATCGCACCTCTCGAATGGCTGTAATGTCAGCTTTATACGTCAATCTTACTTGGGAGGCACTATCCCCATCATAGTAGCTTATCCTCTCTCGCAGGATATATATGTAGTTTCCAGCAGCCACCACTAGCAGGTTATTTTCGCGTTTCCATCTGTCCGTAATAGTCACCGCATGTGCTTTCATATACCTAATACATATCGTTCCCCCTATTCGGCTGATGACACCACTATGATGAACTGTATTATTTATTGAAAATGCCAGCTTTAATTCGTCATTGATTTAGCTATTCAGTATGTGTACATAGATTGCATGATTCACTCTGCGTGTCAAAATCAGTTGCACCGTCCAACCCATATTGACCAGACAGACATTTTTATATTCCGCTTCTATCCGTAAGGTTCTATACTTGAAAAGCAATGTATATTTTATATTTTGATGATTGTAACACAAATTGCTTGCTGTACTCCATCATGCATTCCGACGTTCACATGACATGCAGCTCGATTATTAATGTCGTAACTGGCCATCACAGCAAATCATTTCAGCAATAAAAATCTCGTAATACTAACAATAAAACACATTCCCCGGGCCATATACATATACAAGTTGAATTTTTGTAACAAGGTAACTAACTGTAAATATGTACACATGCAATTGAAATCCATTTGCACGGTTATGTTACATTTCAAAAGGATATTACGATTACATTTACAGCAGTAAAGCATTAAAGGCAGCTGCACACACAAACCGAAGCTACATTTCAAATCACACTTCAGCATTTCTCCTCCCCCCCCCCACCACTCTGTTAAAATTCAGGAAGTTTTGAAACATACCAACAATAAAAATTTATAGCATGCAATCCCTTTCCCCTTCCCCGGGATCCGACCCTGTCTCCAGCCAGATATCCACCCCCTCTTAAAAAGTCAATATAGCTGAAGGAAGAGGAGCTCCTTTGTCAGTGTTTCATGGTGTACTTTGGCGCAATAAAAATTTTTACGAGCGTTACACTTTTATCCTTGCGTTGGAACTTCCCTTGTAGCGAAGAAGGATAATATAAAAAACTAAAACTGTCACAAAAAAGTCCTTTGAATTCAACAAGTTTCAACAATGGCAGGAGCAGCAGCGAATTAAATTTAAGTTCGCATTTCGATTCTAGGACCCTTTTTACGGCCGCCGAGGAGCTTTATATGAAGTAGACGAGTTGAGCAAGGGATCAGCTGTAGAATTTGAAAAAAAAACCCATAATGTCCTAATGTAATCCTTGAAGGCGTTATCTTTTTGGGATTTTCCCTTTTTCTATTCTTAAAAAAAAAAACTCAAGCTAATAACAAATGACCAGGAAATTTCCGTCAATACTTCATCCCCGTTTTCTTGACGTCTCCATAATCCTTAATATGCTTACTCAGGAAACATTTGTAGAAGCTCTCGCCCTCAGCAGTGAGCCCCACCCACCCCCATCATGGCTGGGTGTCGCACAAAAAAAGGGAAAAGAAATCCTCATATATATCAGTGCCTCCTTCAATACGTTCAAGGATCAAAGGAAAAGGAGCTTCAGGGTTAAATCTGTCGACTTACACCTTCAGCAGCAGCAGACTGTTAATGTTTGCATTATGGAGGGGAAATCTATCGTTTTCGGAAGAGTTTTGAGTCGTCCCACAACCCCTCACTCCCCACCCCCACCACTTTTGACGTTTTAAGAACGGATTTGTTACAATAGAAAAAAATAAAGTAAAGACGGAAACGAACGAGATAAATCACGGAAAAGTTTTGATGTATAGAATATGGCGGGCGGATGCCCTTTAGGGATTTTCCCCGACTCTATACCCCGTCTAGGACGTGAATAGATATTACCCTCCCCCTGTTCCGCCCGAGTATATATATTTTTTTTTTCAAACTTGTACATGTTGTCCGATATCCTGTAATAAACCTGCTCCGACGTCTCATGAAAGTTTAACGCCCTGCTTGAGGTTTTCATCTTTGTGTAAGCTCACCGACCTTTGAGTGGGATTTTAAGAGTGTTGAATTTGCCAAATGGTGTAAATGTGAAGAAAGTATCTTCGAGCAATTATTTAAGTGGGGGGGATATGGCAGATCCTGTATAATACAGATGTTAAAAGTGGCCAGGTGGATGCTTTTCGGAGGAGCTATGAAGATTTATATTTATTTATGGGGTAGAGTTCTTTTTTTGTTGGGAGTTTGTTTTTGGAAATATGTAATATTTCTTTCGACACGTCCATGTTATCCAATATTAAATAAGATTTCATGATTTTAGTCTGTGGGGAGTTTGTAAAACTAGATTTAACATGTACATGGGGATGTCTTATGGGATGATCTTGCACTATGTGGCTGTGACATTGTTGTTGGTAGGGAAGTAAGATTTCCAACAGTGTTGTAGGATGCCTATTATAGTGCTCTGAAAGAAAACTTGTGTTTATGCAATTTTAAAAATTTATTCTGTGACTTGCACTGCATGGTTTCCATCGTCTTTAAAGAAAGAAGTCGGAAATTTTAAGGGATATATAAAATATTAATTTATTCAAATATGTTTTGTAGCCTTTAGACCAAACACCAACCTCCAAGCAAATATTCTTCATAAACTGATTGAGTCATGGCCTTCATCTCCTTTATATCACAAATTTCCTGTTATGGTCTCAATTGATTTGAAATACCTTGGTTAATTTATTTTATAAACCAGGAAAATGCCACACCGGGTTAGGTTTGGTTAGATATGGCTGAGCTGCTGGTGTACAGCTCAAACACTTAGGCCAAAGGATTACGCCCATTGTGATGTGATAGTGATCCCACTTTAAACCTGATGTGGAAGTGTCGTTTCTTCGCTAAACCACCTCGTGGACGTAATGAATCATCTTAGTTGTGGCAACCCAATCTCCGAGATTTCCGCCAGCGTGCTTAGGAAGGGTTCACCAAAAGTGATTAGTCTCCTTCTGCTTAAAGCTGGTCAGTGACAGAGAAGGTGTTGTACACTTTCCTTCTGGTCCAGATTCTTAGAGCTTCTGCAGAAAGCGTAGGTCTCGAGACCTAAGCGGGCCGCATGTTTGCCTATCAGACAGTGTCCGGTCAGCACTCCCATTATAAGAGAGAAGTCTTGTCTCCCTAGGTTCAGTAGTGAAGATCGTAATGGCGGCCGCCAACTAAAGTGATGTGGCAGTGTCGTGGTTTTAGCCTGCCATGTGGAACCAAAGTGGTGTAGCGGTTGAATGGTAGCGGAGTGGTATTAAAATTATTAAGCGCGCATCGAAATGGCAAGCATCGTTTCGCGTAAGTGATTCAACATCATCTTATTACTTACGAGAAGTGGCATTAGTTCAGTTCAATGGCCTTACAGCCCAAATCGAGCCTTGGCCTCCTTCAGTTTTCTCCCCCAACCTTTTCGCTCACCGACTAGAGCCTGATGTGGGGGTCTTGAGATTTTTAGATTTTATTTTATTTGAAAACCACGTCACACCATTTTATTTTAATAAATCTTATATTAAAATATTTTTGTAAATTTAGATTTTTATTTTTAATGAATTATATTTAAATTAATTTCAACAAATACGTTAATTATTTTAACGGTTTAAAATCCGGACATGTAGAATCTTTTATCTTCTAACTAATACTCGTACATTTTCAAATTTTATTTTTCATGACAACTTTTTGTGTGTCTATGTTTTTTGAAAATCGTTTGTGTGTTCAGTGTCTACGTATATGATATCTGATTCAGTATTCTTAAAGTGTATTTCTAAGTAGTAGTGAAAATATAATTTTTGACATATTAAAAACACTGTACTCAAAAATTACTAGTACAGGAACTGAACTGAATGTTGAATAAACTTGCTACAGTAACGAACACAAACTAATACAAGCAGCAACGAACGTAAATTAATAACAAGTAGCAACCGCTACAGAGCCCACCAATTTCTTACGCTCAACAAGTGTGCAGCGCGTGAATATACGGCTTCAAACCATCTTTTCCTCAGTCGCCCTGCTGGCCTGTCACCGATTATGATTCCCTTATATGTATATCTTCTTCACTGCTCTGTTTTCCGGTCTCCACTCTACATGTCCTGCCCATCGTAGTCTATTTATTTTGATAGAGTTGACGATGTCTATTTCTGTATAGATTTGGTACAGTTCGTCATTGTATCTGATTCTCCAGATACCGTTTACGTTTAATGGGCCAATAATGCTTCTTAAGATTTTTCTCTCGAAAGCGCCCAATAAGTTCTCGACTTTTTGGGTCATAGTGCACACCTTCGAGCCATAACAAGCCACAGGCCTTATAAGAGATTTGTATAGTTCAAATTTAGTTTTCCTGTGTAGCGCTCTTGATTGAAGTACTCTACCCAGTGAATAGAAACTTCGATTGCCCTGCAGTATTCTGCTTTTAACTTCCTCCAGCTCTTCATTTGTTGACGACACTATTGTTCCAAGGTATTTAAAGCTCTTCACTACCTCTATATTGTAGGGATCTATCGTGAAGTCGGTCCTTAGGCGTTGGTCCTTAAATAGCTTGGAACAATAGTGTCGTCACAAACGAAAAGCTGGAGGAAAACAAAATTTGAACTATACATATCTCTTATAATAGCTAAGGAAGCGTATGACAGGAGGAATCAGGAATGTAAAGAGGGAAGAAGAAAGAAGGAAAGTTATTTAGGTGGGAAAGTGGAAAAAGACCGCCGGGCTGCCGAGATTCGAACCCGGGACCACTGGAATGGTAGCTAGACCCCTTACTCTCTAGGCTACCGAGGTGTTTTATACCATGTGGTGTGGTGTTTTATACAACTATTTCGAAATTATGTAGAACCGTTCGCACTGAATTGAAATAATTTCGTTTGACAGTTTTTTTCTGGCACTACGCATATCTTTTAAATTTTCTGCCCAAGTTTCACTAGCAATTCCTCTTCTAACAAAGCTTTTTTCTTTTATTTTTTTGGGTTTTTGCATTTCGAAGAATGTGAAATTCAACTCTGTTATTAAATTGTCAACTGATAATTTCAGCATCAAGAATGACGTGCTGAATTGGGCTGAATTCGATTTTCAGTATTGAGCATCGGCTTTGGACATGTATTTGAGCATTTGAGAATTTAAATTTTTTCACTAAAATTTAACATTAAAATTGCCTATAACTTCAAAAGTAAAGGCCGTAGCATAAAAATTGTGCCGGCATTAGGTGGTTTAAGTTGAAATTTTAGTGAAAAAAAAAACATTTTTTTTGCGACTCATTACTCTGGAAGTTGGTAGGGTATAACTTTTACTGTGTTAGGTAGGTGGGAGTATTCTGCGTACACTGATATCTTACTCATGAAAATATCGTATAGGGCTACCAAAATACAGGGTAATATGTAAAACCCTACCAAAAAAACTTCAAAACCCCCTAGCGGCTAAATTGTTACGATTTCCCCCTCCCCTCCCATACGATTTTTTGTTCGTCTATCGAAAACCTATCCACAGCCGGCCGTAGGGATGATCAATATTCATCGATGTTATCGAAACATCGATGTTGAGCGTGAAAACATCGATATTTTAACATCGATACTAGGTCCTCTAAAACATCGATCCATCGATGTTGTGAACAACAACATCGAAAATCGATGTTTCCACATTCGTTTGTTATAAAAATTAAATTGAGCTTATGCTTAAAATAAAATTTCCAAATGACTTATAAAATGTCAATGCACACTTCGAACTTGGCGAAGTAGTTCTTAATTTTAATGTTCCATTTCTTTTGCCAAGCTAGATTTTGCAGATAGTTTTTGAAATGAAACTTCGAGAAAGAAAGCACAATAGGTATACCTATAAAAAATTTTGCTATCTTATAATATTATTCTCAAACCCTCGATCTAAATGCCTGCTTCGAGAAAGTGAATGTAAACAGGACTACGAATACTTAAAATATCAATATCCTAGCTGTCGCCACTCTCTTAGACCCTAGATTTAAAAATATACTCTTCCAAGATGCACTTCCATGTTCAAAAGCAATTACAAGCATTAAAGATTTACTTTCAGTAATACCAACATACTGAATACTGATTTAAACAATTGGTTGATGCAGAACGCACTACTCAAGAAAACGCTGAAGACATAAGGATCATTATTCCTAATCTCCAATGGGAAAACCAACCACGAACCAACCACGTACCAGTAGGCTGAATTGGCTGACAAAATGTGTTCACACACATTTCTATCACTGTATATGTGAATTGTCAGAAATGTCTGTTTTGTTATTATTATTACTAGATTCGACTTTTCTGTTGTCATATTTTTTGGCGGGATATTGCAAATACAATTAACGTCATTTATGCATTGATTTTGATTGATTTTTGACATTTTTTGTACTAAATTGCCCGCTGAATTTCATCTGGCAACTCAAATGGTTTAACTAACACATACGAAAAGTTAACCCATGTCAACCAAAACACGAGCGAGACGGATAATTCAATTTACAATGGGAAGGAATAGGTAGCAGCACTTTGGTTGGTTGGTTCGTGGTTGGTTTTGCCATTGGAGATTATACCCCGGCTTCACCGCCCTAATTTTAATCAAGTTCACTTCAATATGCAAAAGTGGCTTCACCGGCATTGTTCAGTAGAGAAAGCTTCGTGTGTGACGTATTACATTTGAAAGATCCTTTATAGAGATGGAAAATGGAATTTTCAATGCTTTGTGGGATTTAAATTTTTTATTTAATAATACCTATTATAAAATAAATGTAATTGAGTATATATTTATTCATTGACAGACATCTATACTTCCTTTTTTGATCCTTGTTTATTTTTTCAAAGCTCTTACTTTAACTGTCATGTAATAATACATCAGTTGCCATGGAAATATTCCAATTTTTTACTCTCTTTTGAGCGAGCTTTTACTTTGAAACTCAATTTCATGTTCTGTAGGCCCAAAGCAGGCATTTTTTCCTGACTTTAAAATGTGAAAAATGTATGGGAAATCAGGAAATTTTAAAGTACAGTAGACTAATTTGCTCGAACTTGCGAAAATTTGGCGGTGAAGCCGGGGTATTAGGCATTATAAACTTGTGAATGACAAGAATTATTTTTTGACGCAACAAAGTGGGGCAATACATTTACCATTTTAAAAATGTTTGATTTGAGCACCAAATCATCGATGTTTTCAAACATCGATGTTTTTACATCGATGTTTATCGCACATCGATGGTTACTTACTGATATTGGCATCGATGTCAGTATCGATGTTTTTCTAATATCGCCCATCGCTAGCCGGCCGTTTTGTTAACTTAGTAAATACACCCTGTATTTAAGGAGGAAGCGTGGGGAAGTGAGTTACGACCTCACGCAGTTCCTAAGTGCACATGGTGGGTATAGGGAATACCTTCACAGAATCGGGCACGATGTTTCATCGTTGTTCCCGATATGCAAGAAGACGCAGAGCAAAAATTCCGTTTTCAGCCAACTACCCATTTGTGCCGAACTCCATCCGCCGGCCCTGCTCATGAGGTAGTGGAGCTAGCCGCATAGGAGCCGTCTCTACATCCCATCAGAATGCTAGTGCAGTTCTGTCAACCGATATATGTATTCCTAATCTTTATAAATTGCCCACTCTTACGTTTATAATCCTAATACTTTAGAAAGAAAATTTAAATTATGATATGATTATACTAAATATTTAACACCAGTTATCACGTGTTATCAAAATGTTTCTATTTTCAATATTATCTATACCTAAAATAGCATTTATTTCTAAAAAGATTTGTCTATGGAGAGGTAAAATTAAGATGTTATTTCTTGCTTAAGTTTTAATTGGCCTTGAGCGTGAAATTGCTATTTATAAGCAGAGGATGTACATACATAATATGTATAGAAACGTGAGAGGTTAAACTTGCGGAAGCAATGCTCATTTACGTTGAATAACACCAACATAAAGTAATAGAACACTTACCATTACTTTATATTAACAATTTAACAAATAAAATGTAGAAGTTCCTATATTGAAAATTGTAAATGGAAAAGAAACTTAAAATCATATACCAATTCCAATAAATTCATCATCCTCCACACCGTCCACATTTGGCACCCATTGATTACTATCCGACTCCAAATATGAAAAAAACGACTTCACGCATGGAGTATTGATGATGATGAATCACTTCCATCAGCACTCACCAACGAAAGTTACCTCCAGCATTTTTTATATCAGCACATGATCTGCGTATCTGGCAAAACATTGAAGTTAATTAATAAATCAATGCGTCACACTAGGCCTCCTCGTGTAGTCTCAGTAGAAAATGCATTAAAAACATTTTCGGAGTAACTGAAACACATTTCCCGAATTTAAAGATGTAAAAACTTTTGACATAAAATTACTTTCTAAAATCTCTTTAAAAAGAAATTCAAATCCTGACATTACATAAAAAATCCATCACCATCAAAAGTTATTGATTAATTCGGGTTTTCTCGGTTACTTTATCCCCGGCGCGTCTCCCATGAGTGTTATAATTTATTTCGGAAACTTCTGAATGGTATTAATTATGCACTTCGTGTTTTAACAATAAACGAATCAAGAGGGAAAGAATCTTCAATTTGTGTTTTCGGCAAAAGAATAAAAAGAATGAGGAAAGTTTCGTAAAAGCAATACAGCAGCACTTCCGAATTTTTGAGGGAATAAATTACAGGAAACAAGAAGAAAAACTCCGTGAAATGCGAAAGAAATTCTATCTTTTTCCTCTATAGAAATATAATAATAAAAAAGGCGCAAAGCTTTCACTTTAAATATTTGTCGGCGGCCAGAAGAAAAACGATTTTCTTACTTTTCCTTAATGACAAAAGAAATGAGATTGAAAAGTCGCCTGCAATTGAAGACGCTGATTCCAAATCTACCGGAATTCACCCGCCATGAATAAATTGCACATTTGCCTCAACTTACACGAGTCACTCCCTCCCTGCAGGCGGGGGTGTCCTTAAATTTGCCGGCGCTTCCACACCAGAAACAGGAGCTAAATTTAAATTTGGCATATTAATCACCACTCATCGATCACCAATTTATTACACCCCCACTCTGGTTGGTGTTCATTCATTGTTGTAGTGTTGTCGGTGGTGCGAATACCTCTGTATTTTGGCGGCGGGGTTTTAACCAGGTGCAGCCACCCCCGATTTAGTGGGCTTAAAGAGCTTCATAATTCTTCCCTCTCGCAGCAGCTCCGTTTTATGGCGGCTTGGCTAAGTTTATCCAATTTTCACGAGCCAATCTCATTTTCGGCACGGTTTGAATTTTGGAAATTACACCATTTATCTACCTCAAAATGGCGGAATTTATCTTTATTTTTGCGGAACAAGTTTTCCTTTGTTTTATGTATTTCAATAATGTTGATATTACGCGGCAGTAGTAGAAGGTTGGCATTTTTTGGGTGGGAGGGTGCTTGTTAAATGAATTGTTTGACTCTGTTTGCTCGCGCCATAAGCACAGTGATTTTACGAGAACTTAACACAAAAACCGAAATAATGACAAAATAATCTATGTTGGCATCAGTGGTGCCATTTTGAGATCTACATGATAGTTTAAATTTTCGCTCTTCTTTTAGTAGATATATAATTCAATGATAACAGTTCTTTTAGCAGGGGTGAAGAGGTCGATTGAAACAACTTACGTGCTGCCACCCCTGGTTTGGATTGATATCGAAGAGGTGAAAAATAATAAAAGGAGGAGGAGACTCCGTTTCTTTATCTAGTTGAAGATCAAACTAATTTGATATTGCCGATAATTTGGGCTAGTAGGAAATAGTTTTTTTGCATGCCGATGCCGTCCTTTTTTTGTGATAAGCATTGTCCCTAAATAGAAGGGGTCATATAAATGTGACGCCTAGATGTCAGCACTGTATACAGTTTTTTCGTTCGTTCAACGTTTTCCAAACTCAATTAATAATACTATAGGCCCTTCATGTAACGATAGTAGTGCCGCTTGTGCATATCCCATGCACATGCATTCGCTGGATTTTTCAGCCAATTTATTTCGTTGCATTTTCAGTATGTAGGCCCTGGCCTTGCAACCAAATACACATATCGATGACAGATTCGTTCATATACATTATATCGCACTCTTAGAATGAAACTGACCTAACTCAAAAATTATAATTTGAGAGAAATGAACAAGAAAGTACAGTGTTCATGCATAGTTGAATAGTGCGATCAACAAAAGTGACCTATATATACGTGGTCCCCTTTTTTACACATAATTCGGGCTATTTCTCACCCTAGAGTTTTAGAGTTAGAGGGTTTTTTAAGGGTTAGTTTATATCAAATGAAGTTAAAGGAATTTTGAGTTAGGTCACTTTCATTCTAAGTGTGCGATATCTAAATTTTCAACCACTTCCAAGCTATTGATTGAATATCAATCTTCCGAGTTTTCCAGAAAATTTTCCCCACTTTCCCTAGCTGTTCGCGCAGAATAATTTTTTTGTCTTCAAGCACTCTTCAAAAACTGCTCGTGTGCCAAAAATCATTTCTATTGGTTTTAGTGTCAGGTTTTAGTAAAATTTTTACTACAGCGCCTGGACTATTATGAATATCAATTAACAACAAAGTTCAGAATCGACACGAGGCGGAAATGCTAAAATCATGCGACGTAGCCAAAGCAAATAACGGGATTTTTCCCAGATGCTTCAGGCGGTACAGGCAAAACATTTCTTATCAATTTCATTTTGGCGCCGATTCAGCGCCCAAGCTCCCATTGAATTTGAACCAGATAGAAACACCTACATATAACATCAGCAAAAACTCCCATATTGCCACAGTCCTTAAAACGATCAAAATTGTTATTTGGGACGAGTGCACCATGGCCCATAAAAAACGCTTGAAGCGCTTGACAGGGCTTTGAGAGACTTCCGAGATAAAACCAACCGAGTCGCTATGACGCTACTTGCAGGGGATTTTCGCTCAACTTTGCCTGTTATACCTCGATCAACGCCTGCAGAGTGCAGATGAGCTTAACGCATGCTTGAAATCATCATATCTATGGAACAGATTTAAAAAAAACACGCTTCAACGGGATAAAATACACGTGCTTTGTGAATTCCCCTTTGAAATCTGACCATGACAAGAGTGGCAGGGAGACCGTTGAATTGTGATTGGGAATATAAATGAGCGGATGATTTGGGTTTTTACACGGAGTGAGACTTTACTTTTCGCATCTACTTTCGTGGTGAGATTTGAGACTCTCACTGCCCATAGAAAAAGTGATTTTGAAATTCCCAATTATTTTGGCGCACGCCATAATATTGGCTTATGGGTTGTAACGGCACGATGACGCGAAGGTGCTGAGAAAAGCCAGGTGATGCGCCATTATGCCTGTGCATGCTCCCAGGAGCCAGAAGCCCTGAAGAACCTGACTATAGGAACATGCACGTACATAAAAAAAATTCCAAAAAAATCACTCTCCCTAAACCACCGAAATAACCGTTAGGGAGAGGCATTATGCCAACCACACGATGAATGCTAGCTCGCCGGTTGGGGTCGTGGGGTGTGTGGCCGGGCCGATACCTTTATGGTTCACCACTTACCTAAATGTCGGTGCGAAAAATCTTCCTTCGTCACTCCATGTCTGCGACACCAACGATTCCCTGACCTGAAATCATTACAAGAATACCAAGAAAAAGTAAAGAACCCCGGAGCGAAAATCCCGATCAACCATCCTGGAAAACAAGTTTGGCTATTTAGGCCAGCATGACTCAAAAGAAGAAGTCGATTTCAAATGAAGTAATTATAAGTAAATTATATTATATTATATTATTTTCCTCAAAATACCATAGGCACTAACAAAAGTGTTAATAACGAAAACGAAACAACCTACGGTTTATACAAGTATAACCTCGCAACACAAAAATCTACGCCCTGGCGCCAGTCGTTGACTTTTTTACATTCATTTTCAATATAAATATATAAACATTATAAATTCTCTAATAGTTTAAACCAACATGAAAATTGCATACCCAATTCAAAGAATAAAGTTAGTGTGTATTAAAAGAATTCTTAAACTAGTTGAAAATAGACAATTAATAAAATATAATATAAAATGTAATATTTAATGAACATTGGTATACGCGAATTCTGTAAATTCCTTTTGGGTGAAGATATTTAATAAAGAAAGAAAAAAAAACAACATTTAATATTATTAAAACAAATTCAATCTTCCGTGGTCCGTAGGCCGCTAAGTGACTGCCAATAAGTCCACATTACCAGTATTAAGCGGTGCAGTGATAAACGCTCAAGAACACCAGATTAAAATTGAAATAAGCTAATAGCTTCGCGGAAATAAACCTTTGAACGATGGTTTATTACCGATTCTTTCAGATAAAAATAATCACGAATTAATCGAACGGGAATGAGAGCCTGATCCATACAATTCATAAAACAAATAGCTCATAAATTTAAGAGACCTCTGAAACCAATTGAAGGTACTGCTGTTACGTGACGTCTTCTTGGATGTTATAATAATAAATTAACTCCAGGATGGAGTGGTTACCATCGCCGCCTCGATAAGCTTTAATTAAACTTCTTTCTTCTCTACGTCAGTGATTTTCAGCACTGGCCTAACTTAGCTGAGCAATTATAAAAATTTTACATAACTTACAATATCTCGGGCCATAAGATAATAATAATTCTAAAGCATTTTCCTGCCTTGTTGCTTTCCAATGATCCAATATGCACCTTTCCAGCCAAAATAAATGCCACGCAAAAAGATAGATGGGTTCCAGAGCATCTGCGACTGAAAACCTGAGCAGGTAAGCCCCTTCCTTCACCGAGCCTTCCTTGACACGCAAGCAGGAAACCACGCTTGGACAACACCAACAGTTTTCTATGCTGAACTCCTTAATGTGGACAGACACTTGTACTAATAATACTCAACTCTTAAACTTTTTTCTATTATTTTAACTTTCTGAAATTAATGTGCAAAAAATTAAACCTCCATACGGGTAAAATCCAAAACCCAACTGACTGACTGACTTTCTTTTCCATTTTTTCCTAATTTTTCCTTTATTTTTTTCTTCCTCCCCTACTCGTTTAAAATTTTCCTTTTTCCTACAAAGTGATTTTCTAAATAAATTTCCCAACCAAAATATTTGTTACAACCGACCGTTACAGGGTGCAGCGAGTTGTACCGGGTTCCAGCTACATAGTTATAACTATCTGATTACTCAGAGATCTATTCTTTATAAATTGTGCTGGGTAATCTCCTAACTTGTCTTCTGTATGTGGTTTCGTCTACTACTACTACTATGTGGCAATAATTTTGCTTAAAGACACTGATTCTATTTCTTTAGTAGTCTCGTTTTTTCTGTTCCCCAGATTTGATAGTTTTGTTTATTCGCCGCGAGAGAGTGTAAAATGAGCTTTTGGTCTGTATTGATGCATAGTACTCAAAGACGTTTGAGAATCGTGTACATTTGTCGAAATCGAGAATCGAAAATGTCAGAGTTATTCAATGGTGAAATACCAAAGGTCTAGTTGGCCCACCCATTTAATCAAAAATTTGAGCTATAAAGGCCACCATACACGGTCAAATTGGATGTACATCGAAGTGCGGTTGTACAACCAAAACTATTGATTGTGCATCGGTTGGCCGATCAAAACTCGTTGCGCACATGGATTTGATAAAAATCTGGATGTACATCCAATTTAACCTTGTATGTGGCCCGGCATTGACTCTTCAAATTCAAGCACTGGACACTTTTGTAAACTTTTTGAATATTTTAGCTCCTTTATGCTTGGTACCGCGCAGTCAGCGTAGAAATTAGAGGGAACATTGATCCCATCCTATCTTTTTCTCCATCCTTTAAGCTAAGCTTTCTTGTGGACATTGCACCAAAACGTGTACGACATGACGACAAACTGGTAGTACAAAGGGTGACACCTTAGCTTAGACAAAAAAAAGGCAAATAAAAAAGAATAGTGTCGATAGAGACTACATTTTTCAATATAACAACACTTGTTTTACGACAAGTTTTTACTAGCAACCAAATGTTGCTGAGCCAAAGATTTTTTTAACTTCTGTCAAGTAATATTAGCTCCTAAGTGGATCTAGGAAAGTTTCTTTCCACTCTTGAGGTTATTAATAAATATTGCTGTCTATTTAAATCCATGAATATTTCCAATTTACTCCAGAACTTTCCTAATCAAATTCTTCGACTTCGCTCTCAATTAAGAAAAGAGCTAAGCTATGTCGCCCACCCCAATGCCCCTGTCCCACCACTCCCCCGCCCGTCCCGCCTGGAACTTCCAACAGAAAATCATATTAATTGCTATAGTTCATCTCCGCTTATATTACTTGCAAACTTCATTTCCCTTTTGCGCAAAAACAATCATGAAATTCTTGATGTTTAAATTAAACAAGCAACAAACTCGCTCTGTTTACACTTTAAAACGATTCCAGCCTGCAAAAGGCACCAGCGCACACACACACCCGCACAGAGAGGAGGCTATTGTTGGAATCAAACAAAAGTGAGCGTAGCCTTGGCAAAGGACACAAAAAAGTACGCCTTTTGCCAAGTTTTTTAATTACAAACGAAAACCCTGGAAGATGAATAATTCGAGTTATGTAAGGAAATTAAAGCCGCCGCTGCCGGAGAAAATCGATACGCCACTGCAAAAAAGGATTCGAAAGGAGTTTCTGCGGTGAGTTATTCCCGGAAGGATTTCCTTAATTCAATTCCTTGAGCCGCTCGCAAGCGTTTTTCGTTTTATTCATATTTCACCGTTTTTACAGCGGCAATCGTCCTGTTGCTCCGGCAAACAAGGGAATTAAGTAATATACAACCCTAGTGGCGCCCTACCCTAGTTATGTCTGTGAAATATAGATTATTGCACTTGTGCAGGACAGAGCGGACGGAATGGAGTGGGGGGGGCGATAAATGCACGTCTAGAATAATATTATCCTTTCTCAAATTCATAAGACTTTAAGCCATCCACGACTGCGTCCGTAATAAGGTGCAAAATTAATGAAATTCAATATTTTACTTTCAGGTGGATCTCAGTTATCAGACCCGGCGGAGGGTTTAGTGCCATTCAGCGTAACGTGTCCTACGGGAATGTTTCGATGTGCAGACGGAAAGTGCATTACATCACTGTGGGTGTGCAATTATCAAAAAGACTGTGAAGGTGGAGAGGACGAGCTTCAAGCATGCCGTAAGTATTCTCTTAATTAAAACTAGATTTATGCCCGGAGATATGTTGGGATATCACTCAAACCTATTATAATTAAATGTGGATACGTGTGCAGAGGTATTATTTATTGCAATTACTTTAGCAGTCTCGGCTTCTTTATCTATTACACTTATATGATGTCGCACTGGGAATCCATATTTTGCACTTAAGCCTTCCATATAACCAAAATTAAAATATCTTTGATTTTAGCATAACAAACACAAATTTATCATTAAACCGATGATTGCGAATACCAAATTATATGCACTTGCCAACCGAAGAACTTAATCTTGTGTATTAATCCCAGAGTTCGGATGGTTTTCCGATAGCAATCACTCTGCGATGT
Source organism: Thereva unica (assembly GCA_949987705.1). NCBI lineage: Eukaryota > Metazoa > Arthropoda > Insecta > Diptera > Therevidae > Thereva > Thereva unica. The sequence continues at coordinate 85,633,671 of OX465284.1, forward strand.
TTGTTGTCATTTTGGCAAATCACAATATGGATTACCATGGGAAGATACACTTTAAGACAATTTATATAAGGTAGGCAAATTTATTATCGAAATCGAAGACTTTACGCAGAGGCGGCACTTTCACGGGTGCAAAAGGTGCATTTGCACCGGGCGCGATTGGACGGGCGCAATTTCAGAAATTAAAATTTAAAAAGTGTTCCCATGTCTTTTTTCAGTTTGAGGTATTGGGTCCAAAGGTACTGCGGCCATTCATTTGGCCTATTGTATTACAGCCTTATACCTCATATTTGTAGGCTAGACGGCTTGAACAAGCTCAGCAGTCTGCCTAGTGGTTTGTCGCTTAGACTTGAATGTTCGAGCGGGGACTTCTCGAATAAAGAAACCGCTTTCTTCTTCTTATTACCCTTTAATCCCTCATGGGACATAGCGCACCTCGCTATTACGGGGCATTCACAGAGAATGTGGAGGGCATACTCATCCTACTCCAGGCGAAGCCTGCAGGTGGGGTCCTCCGCCCCTCCATAAGTGGTAATTTAGGGCGCAATGTCCGGTAATCAAGCCAACAAGTGTCCTGACATAATTTCTGCTGCGCCTTAACAATACCTTGGCCATCTTAGGGGACGGCGCAGGAAGGAACCGCTTTGAGTTGGCCAGCCCAGTCGTCCTTTGCAGCAAGCTGGTGGGTAGCCCAATAGCCGGCTCTAGACCGATGATAGCAATATCAGAGCCCTGTTTAGCTAGGTTACCCGGGACCCAGACAAGGGTAACTTGATTGAGAACGCCCAGCTCACCAAGAGCACGTTGACAGTCCCAAACTAATTTCGATTTGATCCTACGAGACCTTGTCGCCCTAATTTCCGCTTGGCTATCAGAGAAGATCAAGATCCGTTTGTTATGGTAGACCGTTCTTAAATTCTTATGAATGCATGCCAGTATAGCTTACACATCTGCTTGAAAGACAGTTTCTAGGGTCCCTAGGCTTATCGCCCTGCTGAATCTGGTGCCGGTAGTAATCGTTAATTTAAGGTATACGCTGGCGCAGCAGCTAGAGTCCAGATTTAGTACCTGCTGGAGACGCCTTGTCATGACTCCTTCAGTTGCACCTGTAACGGACGCATCAGCGTAACCTTGAGCAAAAAAGTTTAGGCCGTTGAGTAGCTCTAGGAGTTCATCTAAGGCAAGGCACCAGAGAAGTGGCAATAAAACTCCTCCCTGTAGTGAACCTTTTGCTATAGTGCCATTCCGAGACCCCTCAACATAAGAGACCATTAGTTTGCGAGTTCGCAGCATAGAGTCGATCAAGTTGCAGAAAGTGCTATACTTAGACTATGCAACGAATCAACTATCATCAGTTACCGAAGCTCGAGACGTCGCCAAAAATCGCCAAGAATGGAAATGATGCGTGAATAGAGTTCGAGACGCAGCGACACTGACAATAGCGTATCCGTTGCGAGGACGTCCCGCTCAGACCGCCAGATAACGGATCAAAGAAGAAGATAAGAATACGTCTACTTACAGCTATAGCATCAAAGGATGTATTGTCGAAGACTCCTCGATGTCGAACGGTATAAATGTTATGTTGACGTTCCTCTAGTCAGATGGGATATAACCATTTGCAAAGGAATCCCTGAATATTTTGCATAATAAGGGAGTGCCTAGGTTGCAGCCCTCCTGTAGCAATAGAAAACGGGATAGAACCCGTCTGCTCTAGGGGACTTGTATGGTTGGAACGATCTAATCGCCTCCCTAATAGCTTCGCGATTAAACACGGTGTTTGCTTCTGTCCAGGCATGTTTTGTCACTTTGTTAGCTGTCCAGTAGAAGTTTTGTTCCATGGAGTTTTCCTGTCACGCCTCCGAAAGGAAGTTCATGGATAGTTCTACTTCCATCGTAGATTTGATTTAATGCATGGAACCCTTCAATAAGTCACAGAGTTCGCCCCAAAGGTCTGTCCAATTTGTATTTATCTAGGATACCTATATGCACTTACTCTTTCCAAAGACTCACCCACCATATAGTGAATGTGCCAGTCACGTAAGTGCTAAAATTTTCAGTGGCCACCGTGATATCTATAACCTCATGTCTCCTGCCTTTGTCGAAGGCAGGATCCGTGTCGCGTTTTAATCTGTCCAGGTTAGTACGTGAGAGGTAATCAAAAAGGTATTCACCCTCTTGTTCACTCCACTACTATTCCATCATGATGAGCGTTCGCGTCATATTCTACGATGATCTGCAGACCGCTCCTGTTAGAGTGACCCACGATATCCTTGAGTTCTTTGGATGATGGTAGGTCCCTGGAGTCGTAGGGGAGGCATGCTGAGCATTAAATAATCACGTTCTTGCTACACCCTGATAATCTGTAACTTCACCACTGCCAGGTCTCTCAACGATCTATCTGTGACAGGAAAGCAGTTGGTGCATGTAAACTACACAGGTCCGAGGGTCGCCTTCCACATCACTTCATGCAATGTTGTAGCCGGCTGCCCGTAAGCCGTTTATATCACCGTTGCTTACCGATGGCTTCTGTATAAGAGTCACATCAACAACGTGGGTGACCAGCACCCTACAAAGGACTGCCGAGGCAGCTCTACTGTGTTTCAGGTTGCACTGTACCACCCGCATCCTGGGGATGTTCCTGTTGTTGTGACCAGTAGGAATCTCCTTTTTTAAGCCAATCTCCTTGACTTTAATTGGACCAAAGCCGTAGAATATGGATATGCCCTGCTTTTTTAGCTTCATGAACGACTAGTCAATGCTAAGGGCAAGAGTTTGACCGCTCTGGTCAACCCAAGAATCATCTGACTGCTGCCGTTTTGGCAATGTATCATGTGGGTCCGGCATGCGACATTGCACCCTAGACGATATAGGAGCTAGTGCTATCAATTTTCTGGCCGACTCCTTGGAGCCCCCGGTGTCCTGACCATGAATATTACGGTCCGTTGCGGCTTTACTTGCCTTGACCCTCCTTCTCTTGGTACATAGCACCACATTTTTTCTGCTAAGCTGCACAGTCATACCGAAAACTTTAGCAGTTAGTTCTTCAACAACAATGGCGCCAGTTGCCTGGGCCGCTGTTGTTGATTGGGAAGCCGAGGCTTCTGTGCTGCACGAGATACCTCCTGACATGTTCCCAGACATCCGATGATCTCAGTAGCCTTCAGGCTTCCGTAAAAACACAAAAAGTGCGTTGCCACCGGTGTTTTTTAATTTATACCGGACGTGAAAAAAAATATTTTTTTTTAAATTCAACGGAAAATTTTATAAGAATTCAACAGAAATTTAGGTAAAGTTAATTTTAAATACCCTGTTTCTGTGCGACCACTTCCCGAAGACTCCACCTGGGGCAAACCCACTCTCTGCACGCTAAATTCCAAAATAAAATGTCGGAGGTCATTGAACATTGATCACCTATACGGAAAAAGGCGGTACTTTGTCAATGTCAGTGAAAAACTCATCACGGAAGCCACTGACATGAAAATCATCGGCGCCGTGCCGTTACGGATATGCGCGGATCGACATTTATCCGTATTCGATGCTATTTCGTTAGGAATTAGCCGACTTTTATTTTGGCCGAAAACGTCGAAGTTTAAACAATGGGCCTGATTGTTGAATCCGGCGGATCGGAAGTGAGTGCGATAATGACTTTGCCGATTCTAAAATCCGCATTTGTGCGGGGGTATCGAGGGACTGCCTTTCGATAGACCGGTTATTTAGCTAAAAGAAGTATACGTTCTGTCAAGCATTGCATCATCTTTTTGATTTGGACTTACGGCAGACTTTTGGGCCCAAATACTCCTATGTGCAATAGCTAGAAATCGAAAGAAACACATTAAACTCTCATATAAATTTATAACAAGGGATGTTGGAAATTTTTTTGCTATCCTTAAATTATTTATAATATAACACACACACACCCAAATCTCCACACAAAAATGCCCATATCTAAACCCATAAAATTAATGTCTTTTTAATTTCTCTTTTACAGCACCACCTGAATGCGAACCAGGGCAGATAAGTTGTGGCCAATACGTTTTTAATAAGACCTATTGTATACCACCACACTACAGATGTGATATGACTGTAGACTGCGAGGACGAATCGGATGAACTACAGTGCAGTAAGTATCCTTAATATAATTTTAATTTAGATTCCACGCCAGGTGAACCCATTTTTCATAGCTCAAGTCCTTAATTTACATCCTTACTCCTCTCCCAATTTAATATCATTTGAGAAATTCGTTATGTGCTGTTACAAAAGGGGAAAAATGCACAAGGAAACCAGATGGTAGCTGTCTTCTGGTCTGGTCTGACTTTTTGAACAGGGCACCTTCCTCGAAGATTTTTCGCCAGACTCCTGCCGACAAGGTGCACTTTATCTATTTAAAATTGCACCAGGCAGGTATAATCCATGAGATTAGCTAGAATAGATGCGCATCTTATTTATGTAAATTGGTTGTTGTGCCAGGTTTTCCTTAAGTATTAAGTTACTACATGCTGGATTTTCACCATGCAATCCTATGCCACAAATGCGATATGATAGCCCACAAGCACGTTTTCTACTTCTGGTCCAAAATCCCAGGATTGGTGGGCATAATTCAAAGCTTATCAGCGTCCCAAAGTCCTATTCAAACCACCCATTTGCTCACACCTTCTCAGTATCTCGGAGCGTTCTAGGACTCCGTCACTGGACTCTGGATACACACACCGCCATCTCCCGCAGCCATGAGGGGGTGGCAATTAAATGGAACATCTTGAGTGTCGAAACCGATTCATAAATTTACTTTTATGGTCAAGCGAGCACAAATTGGCTAATTAAGCATTTGGGGGCTCCCTTGGCACACTTTGGGGCATTTATGCAATCGGAAGTCCAGGGACACTACCAAGGGGACACACAACTTTCGTAAATAGATAAATTCACTTCCGATATCTGATGCTAGTGGTTTCTGATTCACCGAAAAAAATAAAAACTGATTTATGATTTGCAATTTATCAAAAAGATTGATGTCATTATTTCTGAATTATTATTATTATTTTTTTTTTCGCAAATTAAAGACAACACTTTAAATCATAATAATTTTACATGCATCAGCGACAGCAGCCAGCTTAATGCTTAAGTTATGACCTAAGCTTTGTCTTATCTCTGGAATTTTTTTATTCCACTCTATAAAAATAAAAAGTTATGATTCAGTGGCCATCATCCAGGATTTTATTGTGATTGCCTGTTTACCTTTCTATCCTATTATCTGTGTTTATCACACTCCTCTTTTTTTTAAAGACCAGATAACTCGAGAGCCGTAAAAGCTTTTGTTTTAATGGAATCCAGTCATAAAATTGCTTTAATTTATTTTTCAAATATAAAAATAATGCCGGATTTTTGACACAACGATGAATAACAAGCAACGATTGCTAAATAAATTTACGGAGATACTCGCATTACAGGACATTTCACCATGATAAATGGATAAATGATTTTTATGAGATCTGACCCAAGTTTCAATAATATGAATCAATTTTGGAGTTTTTAAAAAATGAATTTTTCCCTATATTCTTCAAAGAATAATACTGATAGAAAACAAGCAGGATAATATCTATGTTCACAATGTAAAGTGAGTTGATCAAATGGTGTTTCTGTTTCAGGTAAAGATACCGAGCTCTTTGCAGACACCAATGACCTACATCAAATTATCCTTGATGCTGCAGGGCAAGAAGCTGATTTCTTTGACCTATTATATTTTTTACTTCTCGCCCAATAGCGTACTTCGCCGAAGTTGATTAACCCTAAGTAATTCGAATCAATTTCTAGTTAGCGCTAACTTCCCATACCAACCAGCCCAACCAAACCAGCTAAATCATTAAGAAAAGCCAATTAGATAAAGCTTACTCGTTTCTTGCAATCAGCTGATTGGGAACTTCGTTTCTGAAACAAAAAAGTAAACTCTGTGGCCATCCGTGTAACTCGGATCCTACAAGCGAGCATCCGTTTGTACAGGGTGTCCCGTGGCAAGAGTTGAATCGCATCATCATGAGTACATTAAACTAAGCAATACATGTAAATCCACCATCAAGAAAGTGAAATCATCATTTGATAACAGGTTGAGAAATAAACTCTTCAATGCAGCAGCAGGCGACAACAAAAACGTCTGTTCCTCCTTGGTCATATTCATCAAGAAGAATTTTACTGCGTTCACTACATACTTCTCCGGAGTGACAAACAGTATGGCTTCAAACAAAACAGGTCCGGTCCATTGGCGACCTTTTATAGTGTCTTACAGTATAACTCAACCTCTACCTATACCTCCAAGCAGATTTGGAAACCGAGACGGTAATAAAATACTTCAATAGAGGTGCACCACAAGGAGGCGTCATTTCCCCTCTACTGTGGTTAGTAACGATAAATAGTATAGTAGAAAAACTAGACAAAAGCGGAGTTACGCAAATGACCTTATGATTATGGTATCCAGAATGTTTCCAACAGTGATTAGTGCAAGCTTCATGCAAGGAAGCCTAAATAAAGTTGGCAGCTGAGCAGCAGGCTGCGCTCTGTCAGTCAATCCGAGAAAAACTGAGGTAATGCATTTTACAGGGAAAACGAAAATTCCCACCTTCAATCTCCCCAAGTTGGAGGGCCATACTCTCAGCTTATCCTCCAGAGTCAAATTTGTGGGCCTATTACTGACTCCTAAACTCATCTGGAAGACGAACATCGACGAAAGCATAAAGAAAGCCTGTATAGCCTTCTACGCCTGTAAAAAGACCTTTGGCAATGAGGTCTCAAGCCAAAGATATCCGGTGGGAAGGGTTTGTTTTACACAGAGAAGCCACGAAAATAAATTGAAACCCAAAAAGTTTAAACCTCCATATGATGACAATTAACTAACGCCAACGTACGGGTGCTATATTTCACGAGGAGAAGCTCATAACAATAAAACTCGTACCAAAGCTTACGTCACTTGAAACATTATTTGGCTTACCCCTAACTAGTCTCTTTACCAGGACCGTGCCTCGCCAGCGTTCATTGCGTGCCGAGCACGCAAGCGGCATAAATAAAAGGCGAGGAAAGTGTGTCAAATACGGATAAAGGTCGATCCACACCGGTCGGCGCCGTAACGGTACGACGCCGTTGCTATCAGTGGCTTCAATGTTTGAATTTTTCACAGACATTCACATAGAACCACTCTAGAGAAAGTGCGTTCGTTCCAGGTGGACTCTTCGCGTGGCCGCACATAAATCGGTTGAGCTGTTGAATTCTTATAAAATTTTCTATTGAAATTAAAAAATATCTGTTTCATGTATTATAAATTAAAAAATATCGGTGGCAACGTATATTTTGTGTTTTTCACGGACGCCTGAAGGGTACTGAAAACTTCGGTATCCCACTGCATCTGGTGTCCTGGAACATGTCGCGCCTTTCTCAATTTGTTTGCATAGAATTATATCGCACCGATTAATTTTTATTTCACTGATGCTCCCGGTACTGCACTGAAGTCGCCGCCGCGTCACGAATATGTGTGGCTCGAAAATATTCAAGTTTTTATTTATTGATGATCAAAAATGCTTTTGCTCTTGTATTCGTAGTCTTGTTCGGCCTTAGATAGGCACGATTATTGTGCAAGGTATTACATATGTGTTCAATCACATAATATACACCAATTAATTTTTAAAGTAAATTTTTGCAATTTCAATTTCCTTAAAGGGCCCTCAATCATATTTTAGCCTTAGCCCTCGCAAGGTTATTTGACTGGCCTTATCGATATTATAGCACGGCAATATTTTTCCTGCAACACCAGACTATCCTCCGGACGACCCTGACCTATTCTATTTTCGTCTATCCTTTGAACTAAGCGTACTACTGGACATTGCACCGTGACCTGAACAACATGACAGAATGGTAGTACAAAAAGTAAGCATGGATTTTTCACATGATAAAAAGAAATCTCTAAACGTCTTTGAGATTAACCAAAGATCTGCGATGCAATGGCCACATATTCCACATCGCCAAAAAAGCATAACAAGCCCGAGGTATATAAATTCCACATTCACAATTCTACATGATCGAAAACAACTCCTTTATTTGGAGCGGGCCTTAGAAAATCGCTGCTAACGGAGTTTGATACAGTATAACAAACCACTTGAGTGACCGAAGGAATCTAACAGCGCTAACCAAACTTTATTGGTACTGTCATAGCGATTAGTTCTCCTCGTCACGACAATCTTAAATCCCCAACACCAGACAAGCTCGCTCGGCTCATTCGCTCTGCCTACGGCTCCTTTTTCATTCAATATACAGATAAGGAATTTGTTCATAAACAGAACAACTCGTCTGCGGAACAATCTTCTCCAATCTATTTATCCGCACTCCTACAACAACCAAGAGTTCGAACGCAGATTTCATAGCCGTCTCCTGCAACATCCTTCCTCAAGCCCAAATTTTCATCCGGACTAAGCTGATTATGTATACTCATACTAGGTTTTTCACCATGACGTAGCTAATAACATGACGGATTGGCAGTACAAAGAAAAATTCCTAAGCGTAGATGCTACTTAAAAAAGTTAAATAAATAAGCCCCACCTTTGCGGTTGTAATAAATGACAAGAAGTATGTGTAACAGTCGCTACTGCTACAGTATGGACCTACCACACTTCGACATCTTTAAATTTATAACCGAAAATTTTCAATTCCATCGATGAAAAAAAAACTCCAAAGAAATTAACAATAAATAGAATTTCTCTTCTCAAGTTTTCGTCAAGTACGGATTAGTACTTTAGACTTTGTCGCCCATAAACCACTTAATTACCACCAACCACACCACACTCTTTCACCTCCTCGAATCTGGCCTAAATACATCTTCTTCCGTCTTCCTTGTTGTTAAGCCGACACTTCACCCTTCATTACAAGAAATTCTACGATAAACTTAATATTTCCAACAATAACACAACTTGTCCAACTGAATTTTGTTAAAGTCATTTCCTTAACCAAAACACGGCTAAAAGTTAAATTCAACAAAAACATTTCTTTACGCGCTTTCGCTCATTATGGACGAAGAACGACGGCAAAAAAAACTCAAGCAACATTGCCAACATTCTCTAATTAATTTAATTGCGACATTAAGCACCTCATAAAACAAAAGCTCTTAGTCAATCCTCCATTTAAGAAAACAAAAAGCGTTAATTAAAGTCACTAAACCCATAGGCCGAGGAATGACCCTTATCATGGCTGTCTTGATCCCTTCCATTCTTTACTACGCTCCAGGGTATAGTGTCACACTTACCCCAAAAACAAACTTCATTCATGCTCTCGTTGTTATTTGTGTATCAATGGTTGCCATTTCTTTAAAGGTCGACAATATTTAAAAGTCTCCTCGCAGTTGGTAACAGGCTTAACCTTAACCATCCTTCAATTGGGTGCGCTGGCTCCTCAACCCTTTTCGCCTGATCACTCCCCCGCCATTAATCATTACGAGACCATTACAAGCACCTTCTTGAGAAATGTAAAAAGAAAATCTAAGAATTTCATCCCAAATTCCGAGTAAGCATCCTTACACAGAAAATCCTTAAAATCAATCTTGAACTGTTAAGAAGTGTTTTTTAAGGACCACTTTGCCATCCATTCAACACGTAATTGGTGTATCCTTCAGGAGAGGAAGAGAGATAGAGAAAGAGGGAGAGCAAATAGCAAAATAAAAGTTCGATTCGTGGCTGTGAACGATGGTAGCACTAGACTCATTTACTCATTCGTCCTTTTCTTGTATCCTTTCAGCTTACAGGAAGTGTCAACCGACTGATGTCTTCTGCAACGCTCCAGGGGAGGCTGGGACTCCTACGGTGGGACGGATGTCTGGTCCTTGTGTTCCAAAAGAGAAACGCTGTGATGGTTATTTTGATTGTCGAAACCGAAAGGACGAGGATGGATGTTCCGGGGTATCCTGTCGGTTGGATCAGTTCCGTTGTGCAAATGGACAAAAGTGCATTGATGCTTCGCTTAAATGTAATCACAAGGACGATTGTGGTGACAAATCTGATGAACAAGGATGCAGTAAGTATTATTTATTGAAAATCCTTGCTGTAGGTCTGAATGTGGAAAATTCTCCGTAGATTTCCCACCTTGCCACAATGGACAATTCCGATGTGCGAACGCTTTATGCATTCCTGGAAAGTTCTACTGTGATGGATACAATGATTGTGCAGACGAGAGTGATGAAGCTAATTGCACAGCGATTGCATGTCCAGATAACAAGTTCCTCTGCCCTCGAGGCGGACCAAACGGAGTCCCGAAATGTATTCCAAAAACTCAACTATGCGATGGTAAACGAGATTGTGAAGACGGAAGTGACGAGGAAACCGCTTGCTGTAAGTATAACCATTTTTACTTAAATAACTACAACGTTAAGCTTAAGATAACAAAAGTTTTTTCATTCCAACAAATCTAAAAAAACCCTATTACGAACTACCATCCTCACTTCTTTTTCTCCATTACAGCAATTGCATCATGCCCAGCTCTAAACTGTGAACACAAATGTGGTCCATCACTAACAGGAGGTGTCTGCTACTGTCCACCTGGCCGATCACTAGCCCCCGATAATCGAACGTGCGTTGATCTGGACGAATGCGCCGAATGGGGACACTGCGATCAATTATGCACCAATACTGATGGTTCTTATAGTTGCGCATGCGCAACTGGTTACAGCTTAGCAGATCACTCAAGGTGCGTAGCATTCGATGCAGCCAGCCTTGAGCTTATCTTTGCGCATGATCTTGAAATTGTGCGAATGTCATCACACGGGCAAGACGCAAGAAGCATAGCAAACGCAACTGGTGCAAGCGGAATTGGATTTCATTACGCCCGCAATCTACTGTTCTGGTCTGATGTGAAAACTCGAAAGATAACGTCACAGAATTTAGATGAATTCGGAGATACAATTCCAGCCATTGACCTAACTCTTCCTGGAACTTGGGCACCAGTCGCTCTAGCGGTTGATTGGATCGGTGATAAGCTATATGTTGCAGATTTTGTAGGTCAGAAGGTGGACGTATTCGAGCTCAATGGACGGTGGCATGCTGTGGTTTTGGGATCAAACCTAACCAGCCCTGCCGATCTGGCTTTGGATCCGACATCAGGTCTCATGTTTGTAGCAGATGGAGGACAAGTTCTTCGCGCCCATATGGACGGCACTCATGCTAGGTCGATTGTATCAGAAGCTGCTTACAAGGCGTCCGGTGTTGCTGTTGATGTTATTTCGAAACGAGTTTTCTGGTGCGATTCCCTCTTGGATTACATTGAAACAGTTGACTACGATGGTGGTAATAGAGTTGTGGTACTTCGTGGACAGCAAGTCCCGAGCCCTTCCAGACTGTCACTTTTCGAAAATCGAATTTTTTGGACAGATGCAACAAAACAAGGAATCATGTCAGTAGATAAATATGAAGGCCCATCCTCCATTCAAGCCATCTACAAGGCCAAGGACATTCGTGAACCTAAAGCCATTATTGCAGTTCATACTCTTAGTCAGCCAAAGGCTTCTAGTCCTTGCGGAAATAACAACGGAGGTTGTGCTCAACTCTGTATAGTGACGGCTGTCAAGGGAGCTCCAACAGGACTTGGCTTCAGATGTGCATGTCACACTGGCTGGCAACTAGCAAGCGACTTACGAAATTGTCATTTAGTTCAGCAATTCTTGATGTACTCACAGCAGAGATTCATTAAAGGAAAAGTTTTGGACCCAGTTATCGAAGGCTTCAGCGATGCTATTCTTCCAGTGGTATCCAGGCGAGCGAGATTTGTTGGATTGGATTTTGATTCTCGTGATGAGCACATTTACTACTCTGACGTGCTGCAGGATGTTATTTATCGTGTACATAGAAACGGAACAGGACGTGAAATTGTTCTAGCATCGCAGAACGAAGGAGTGGAAGGTTTAGCAGTTGATTGGGCATCAAAAAATCTTTACTACATCGACAGCAGAAAAGGGACTTTAAATGTTCTGTCTACTCGAAACGTAACATACCGAAGGACATTGTTGAAAAATCTCAAACGACCCCGAGCCATTGTAGTACATCCGAATCGTGGTTACATCTACTTCTCCGAATGGGATAGACCAGCAAATATTACTCGCGCAAACACCGACGGTACCAGTCTCTTGGTATTCAAAAACGTAACTCTTGGCTGGCCGAACGGTCTTTCAATCGATTTCAAAGCAGACCGTGTATATTGGTGTGATGCATTGCTGGATCATGTGCAACATGCAAACTTAGATGGCACAGATATAAAGACTGTCAATTCCCGTTTAGTCCGGCATCCTTTCTCAATCGTGATACATGAAGACTGGATGTACATAACAGATTGGAGATTAGATGCTATCATACGTCTTCATAAACTAACTGGCGAACAGGAGGAAATGATGGTGCGTGAGCCACAGACAAATCGCTTATATGGCGTTAAAGTATACAGTCATAGTGTTCAAGAGATTGATGCTGCACAGCCGTGCAACATTAATAATGGCGGCTGTGAGAAGATGTGCTTTGCTGTTCCTAAAAATAATACTTATGGCTTACATGTGAGATGTTCTTGCCCCTACGGCGAGAAGTTAGGAGATGATGAAAGAACGTGCGTGTCTGATCCTAGTGCCGAGCCACCGGTGCAACCATGTCCAAATTCTTGGGATTTCACATGCAATAATCAAAGGTGTATTCCAAAATCATGGCTGTGCGACGGCGATGATGACTGCTTGGATAATAGTGACGAAGAGCAAAATTGCACAAGTAAATATAATTTTTTTTTAAAAATTCATTTCCAATTAACCCTTTCATTTTTTTTCATTTCAGAACCAACATGCGGCTCTAATGAATTTCAATGCAAATCTGGACGCTGTATTCCACTTAACTTCCGCTGCGATCAAGAAAATGATTGCGGTGACAATTCCGATGAATTTGAATGTGGCAACGTTACTTGTGGTTCTGCACAATTTGCTTGCGCAAACGGACGTTGCATTCCAAATATGTGGAAATGTGACAGCGAAAACGACTGTGGCGACGGATCAGACGAGGGAGACTTTTGTGCCGAAAAGACATGTGCCTATTTCCAGTTTACCTGTCCAAGAACTGGTCATTGTATTCCTCAAAGTTGGGTCTGCGATGGCGATGATGATTGCTTCGATAAGCAAGATGAAAAAGATTGTCCACCCATAACATGTCTGGCGAATCAGTTTAAATGCCAAGATTTGCGGCAATGCGTTGAAGAATCGTACAAATGCGACGGGATACCAGACTGCAATGATGGAAGTGATGAGCTGGGATGCCCATCAATGGGTCCGAATCAGTGTAATTTAGAGAAACATTTCAGATGTAAATCATCCGGATTTTGTATACCGATTGCCTGGCATTGTGATGGATCGAACGATTGCAGTGACCACTCAGATGAAGAGGACTGTGGTCAAATTTCATGCGCTCCGAACTTCTTTAAATGTAACAATTCCAACTGCGTTTTCAAAGCTTATATTTGTGATGGAAAAGATGATTGCGGTGATGGATCTGATGAAAGTGCTGAGCACGCTTGTGTACCGCCAGCATTCAGATGCCCACATGGTCAGTGGCAGTGCCCAGGAGTAACCGAGCGATGCGTTAATATCACTTCTGTATGCGATGGCACTCCTGATTGTCCGAATGGTTCTGATGAAGGTGAAGGATGCGATTTGGCTGAATGTCAGCATCAACTTGGATTATGTTCGAATGGTTGCCAGAAGACTCCCTTAGGTGCTTTATGTATATGTCCGCCAGGATCAGAGTTGACTTCTGATGGCTATACATGCGATGATATGGACGAATGTAGTCCTCCTGGATTATGCTCTCAAACCTGCACAAACACCAAAGGATCATACTTCTGCTCTTGCACTGAAGGATATATTCTAGAACCGAACAAGCACAGCTGTAAAGCAGTAAATCATTCTTCAGCTTTCTTGATTATTTCTAATAGACACTCAATTCTTGTTGCTGATCTTAAGGAGCAAGGACTAGAACGAGTCCCAATTATCGTTGAGAATGTAGTAGCTACTGCTTCTAATATGCACACCGGCACCATCTTCTGGAGTGACATGAAACTTAAGAAAATCTCTCGATTAGATCGGGGTATGGAGCCACAAGAAATTATAACAACCGGCTTAGATCTTGTCGAAGGCTTAGCTTATGATTGGATTGGAAAGAATTTATATTGGTTGGATAGTAAACTTAACACAATCGAAGTTTGCAACGAAAACGGCTCTAATAGATTAGTATTAGTTCGAGAAAATATAACCCAACCAAGAGGAATGTGCTTAGATCCTAGTCCAGATGCTCGTTTCATCTTCTGGACAGACTGGGGAGAAAATCCACGAGTCGAAAGGATTGGCATGGATGGATCAATGCGTGAAACAATCATTAACACAAAGATTTATTGGCCAAATGGATTAACATTGGACATATCCACAAAGAGAGTGTATTTCGCAGATTCAAAATTAGATTTTATCGATTTTTGCTACTACAATGGAACAGGAAGACAGCAAGTGCTATCATCTAGTCACTATCTCCTGCATCCGCATTCACTATCCTTATTTGAAGACACTTTGTACTGGACCGATCGTCAGCTAAATCGTGTACTATCAGCAAACAAATTCCGAGGAGTAAATCAAACTGTTGTATCACATTTAATTAGTCAGCCTTTATCTATACACGTACACCACCCATCATTACAGCCACTTTACGATAATCCCTGTGATAAGGCTAATTGCCAGCATCTTTGCCTGTTAAGTCCCAGCACTAAAGAGGGCTGGACTTGTAAGTGCAAACCTGGATACCGATTATTATCAGAAGGTAGATGCTCAGAAGAGGAGAATCCCTACTTGATGGTGGTTAAAGGAACTCAAATTGTTGACGTTCCACTTAGTGGCGGCGATGCACGAGCTGGTGCCTTAACACCTGTTATAGGAATCGATAGCAGTAATGGTCTAGATTTTGATAGGAAAGGTGAAATGTTGTATTGGGTGCAAGGTCGGGAAGACGACGATGAGAACTGTACAATTTACTCAACTCCATATGGAGGAGGCAATAAAACTCAATTCTTTGGACCAGATACAGGAATCGTTGGTGCACCTTATACAATTGCCTTCGATTGGTTGGGTAGAAATTTGTTTATTGGTAATCGGCTGGCAAGTAACATCGAAGCTGTCAGGGTTGACGGCAAAGTGAAATACAGAACTATAGTTCTAGCAAATGATGGAAATAAAACTTCAGTATCGAAACCCAAAGCACTGGCGCTAGATCCTAATGAAGGAAAAGTATTTTGGATTGATGAAGGTGGATTCGGAGTTCCAATCAAAATTGGCCGAGTCAACATGGCTGGTGGTAACTCTGTTATATTGAAAGAAGACATCGACAGACCAGAGAGTATAACAGTAGATATTGATCGCAAGCAAATTTACTACAGTACACAACACCCGGCTAGTATCTGCGTTATGGGATATAACGGTGAAGATTGGAGAACTGTTCTCACCGAAAACAACGACATTTCGAGGCCAAAAAGCCTGGGAATTCTAGATTCTAGATTATATTACTTGGATCCTGTCTACGAAAAAATTGTGCGTGTTGATTTACCGAAAGGAGATAATCCAAAAACTATCATCGACAATGAATCGGACCTGAAGAGCATGATTGTGTACAAGAAACGGGCAATTCTGCAACATCCATGTCAACTGAACAATGGTGGTTGTGAACATCTATGCCTGCCAAATGATGGCTCTT
This sequence comes from Thereva unica, assembly GCA_949987705.1. Taxonomy (NCBI): domain Eukaryota; kingdom Metazoa; phylum Arthropoda; class Insecta; order Diptera; family Therevidae; genus Thereva; species Thereva unica. Next base: position 85,649,435 of record OX465284.1, read on the forward strand.
CAAGAGTATGTGCATGTGGAATTGGTTACCGCAAAGAGAATGATATAAATTGCGTCCCATACAAGACCTTCGCTGTTGTTTCACAGCTAGACGTCACTAGAGGATACAGCTTAACAGATAGTGCCGAAGCAATGGTTCCAATCGCTGGACCTGGTCATCATATTCTGCATGTGGATGTTGTATTCCGTGAACAATGGATCTACTGGGCTGAATATAATCGCGGCCAATGGAATGGAATCTTCCGCATTCGGCCAAATGGCACTGAACTGCAGCATATAATCAAAGATGGAATCGGCAGCAATGGAATTCGTGGTCTTACCATTGATTGGGTAGCTGGAAACTTGTACTACACTAATGTATTCCCGCACGAAAATTATGTGGAAGTTTGTTGGCTAGATGGCAATAACCGCAAAATACTTGTTAAAACTACAAGCGATGCACCAAGAGAACTTGCAGTTAATCCTATCAAGAGGCTCTTATACTGGATTGATTATGGACAATACCCAAGGATCGGAAAGGCCTATCTAGATGGATCCAATTGGCAGCCAGTTGTTACATCCGGCATATCAAACCCTCGCGACTTAACCATTGACATGTTGACACACGATGTCTACTGGGTTGATTCCAAACTGGATATGATACAGAAAATTTCATACACTGGTGGTAACCGTCAAGTAATTCGACGAAATCTTCCTAACCCAATGGGAATCGCTATTTATCTCGGTGAAGTCTACTGGGTGGACAGAAATTTAATGACAGTATTCAGATCTTCAAAACTACCTGGAAACTCTTCAGCCCCAGATCGAATAAGAACAAATCTCCCGAAATTACGAGACATTGCTATTTACGACATAAACAATCAACCACCAGACGAAACAAATCCTTGTGCCCGTTTAGGAAATGGTGGATGCGATCAACTTTGTTTCAGTTTCCCACCTGATGCCACTGCTAGCCCATCACGACTAAACTACAAATGCGAGTGTGCTACTGGAAAATTAAGCTCCGATGGCAGAAAATGTGAAAGTGTAAATGAGTACTTAGTGTTTGCAACAAGAACAGAAATAAGAGCAATCAACCTAGACCCTAGATCTACTCAAGTACCGTTCAATCCAATGGTTAATCTGACAAATGTTGTGGGTCTTGATTTCGATTATGCTGACAATCGCCTGCTTTTCACTCAAATTCGGCCATGGGCAAAGATTGCTTGGACTAAGGCAGATTCTCCTTCGGCAGCGGATGTTAATGTTGTTTTAAGCAGAGGCATCAATCCCGAGGGCATCGCTTATGATTGGACACAAAACAAAATCTACTGGACCGACAGCTCAAACAACTCGATTTATGCTATGAATTTAGATGGAACCGAACTAGTTATGATTTCTCGAGTTGAAAGACCACGTGCTATTGTCTTAGATCCTTGCAATGGAACCCTGTTCTTTACAGACTGGGGTAGATTCGGTACATCTGGAAAAATTTTAAAGACAACAATGGCTGGATCTTTAAAGAGAGCGATAATTGACAAAGATTTGTCCCAACCCAGTGGATTGGCTATTGACTACGAAGATAGAATGTTATACTGGACAGACGCTGTAAGAGAAAAGATTGAACGGTCGAAATTAGATGGCAAAGGAAGGGAGATACTTGTAGCAGCCACCATATACCCGTTCGCAATCACAGTATTCGGAAACTATATTTATTGGACAGACTTACAACTTCGCGGTGTATATCGAGCTGAGAAACACACAGGAGCCAACATGATTGAAATGGTTAAACGTTTAGAGGACTCCCCCCGTGACATTAGAGTGTACAGCGCTGATAGACAAAAATGCCAGGCAAACCCCTGCCTCCAAAATAATGGTGGATGCGCCCAGAGCTGCCACCCTGCCCCCAATGGCAAAGCGGAATGCAAATGTGACGACAACTCGAAACTTGTTAACGAGGGTCGGATGTGTGCACCTCGCAACCACACATGTGAGTCGAGCAAATTCTACTGCCAAAATGGTAAATGCATTTCAAGGATGTGGGCATGCGATGGTGACGATGATTGTGGAGATAATTCAGATGAAGATGTTAAATATTGCTCGTTCCATTCTTGCTCACCTAATGAATTCCGCTGCAACAATGGACGCTGTATATTCAAATCATGGAAATGCGACCATGAAAATGACTGCAAAGATGGATCAGATGAGATTGGATGTGTATATCAGCCCTGCCTTGACGGTGAATTCACATGTAACAACAGCCGGTGCATTCCAATGTCACAAGTATGCAATGGAGTAAATGACTGCAAGGATAATGCAACGTCAGACGAAACACACGAACGTTGTCCTCAGAATACTACTTGTCCACCAAATCATCTTAAGTGTGAAAAAACCAATATCTGCGTAGAACCTTATTGGCTTTGCGATGGAGATAATGACTGTGGCGATAATTCGGATGAGGATCCTCTACATTGTGGACAAAGAACCTGCCCACAGAATAGCTTCAGGTGTCCCAATCATCGTTGCATACCTGCTACGTGGTACTGTGATGGAGATGATGACTGCGGAGATGGCGCCGATGAGCCCCCAGAATATTGTAAATCGGAAGGAAGAACATGCTTCGGAGATCTGTTTACGTGTGATAATGGAAATTGCATCCCAAGGATTTACATTTGCGATGGCGACAATGATTGCTTAGATAACAGTGATGAAGACGGCAGACATCAGTGCAGTAAGTATTCAATTGAATTTTGGAATATAATAGACTGCAGGGCTATAAATTGTAATGTAGGTTGTGGTGGAGGCAAATATTTAAGGAGTTTACGGAGTAGACGAAGTTATTTATTTCTTCTTCTTCTTCTTTGATCCGTTAGCTGGCGGTCCGAGCGGGACGTTCCCGCAACGGATACGCTGCTGTCGGTGCCGCTTTGAAAAATGCGGTTTCTTGCCTAGTTTCTTCGGTCTTCGGAGTGACCGATTCTGGTCAACTCGGCAGGTCGACCACCCTCCTCCTTTCACACCCTGGGCTTGGGACCAGGCGACGGCGGAGTTAGTTATTTATTTAAAGTATAGTGGGTGATGAGACTCTAGGTTTGTCGTGGATTTATAGTGTTAAAGAAGGCACAATTTTAACAATTTGGATAGCGGTTTTCTGAGTGAAAATATGCTTAGACTTAACTGGTTTCAACTGTTCAATAAAACTTTTTCTTCTTCTTTGATCCGTTAGCTGGCGATCCGAGCGAGAAGTCCCCGTAACGGATACGCTGCCGTCAGTGCCGCTGAGTCTCGAACTCTATTCACGATGCGTTTCCATTCTTGCCGATTTTTGGCGACGTCGTGAGCCTCGATAACTGATAATCGTTGATTTTTGTAGGTCGCCCTCGATATTCTTTATCCAAGTTTTCTTCGGTGCTGATCACAGGACGTGCAGGACGGTCTCGCCAGAGAAGTTTACGTAACAAGCGGTTATCATCCATTCGGCAAACATGTCCAAACCACCGTAGTCGACGTTTTTGTATTTCTTCTGCGTTCAGTGGCTGCTGATCGCATCTTTGTCTAACGATCTTGCTACGAAGGCGATCGCGGAGTGAGACACTGAAAATCTGCCTCAAGCATCGCATTTGGAAGACCTCAAGCTTGTTGACGTCCGGCTTGAGCAGTGTCCACGTTTTCGATCCATCAAGAAGAATCGGAAGGATCAACGTTCGCTAAAGGCGTACTTTTTTTGATGGTAATATTTGTTCGTTTCCATATGCACCACTTGAACGAATGTTGCTGGTGCCTGGCTAGTGCGGCTGTGAACTTCGGCCGTCGATGCCACTTTTGTTTCCTCAACCAATGATCCCGAATGATCGTATAAGATGTCCATTGCTTCGGCATCCGTGTCGACGCTATCGTCGGTGAACATCAAGTCGGTTACGAAGTTGTTGTCGTCGTTTCGACCTCTGTGTCGTCCATCGAATGCTTCACGCATTATCGCGTCAATCACAACGTTGAAGAGAAGTGGCGAAGCAACGTGGTAGTGCCGTTTTCTTCGCTCTTTGAATTCGCATCTGTAATTTCGCTCGAACAAGATAATGGTCCGATCCGCAATCGGGCCCGCGCATTTCACGTAAATCTTTGAGCGCCGATCGGAATCTTGCTTTGATCTAAACGTAATCTAACATCGCCGAGTCGTTGCCGGATGGATTTCGCCAGGTGAGTTGGTGTTTGAATGGATGGCGGAAAATGCTGTTGCCAACGATCAAATTGTTTAACTCTGCGAATGAAAGGAGACGTAAGCCGATGTCGTTAATTAATCCGTATCCGAAATTGCCCATCCTTCCTTCTCAGCCGGTTTGATCTGCTCCTGAATGTGCATTGAAATCCCCTGCGAGTATTATTAATTCGGTTCGAGGTATCGTATCCAGCGTATGTTGAAGGTGATCGTAAATTTCGTCCTTGTTCGCATTCGTGCTGATCTCGTTTGGCGCATTAGCAGATACGGGTCTTGATCGTTCCACCGATGGTTATAAACGCCAAACGCTCGAATATCGGTCGGAATGCAATAACGCTGGTGGCAGCCTGCCGATCAACCATAAACCCGACGCCGGCCTCTCGTTTCTCACCACCGGAATAGTAAAGCGTTATCGTTTCGTCGATTGTAGGCGGGACGATCAATGTCCCGGATCCGGTAAGTCGTAGTTCCGACAGCGCAGCAACTGATATTTTGCATTAATTGCTATGATTTCCTTTTGACCGCCGTGATGTCCTGTTCGTACATTCTCAGCGAATTTCCATTTTCGGTGTGACTAATTTGGGTGTTCGACCAGTAACCCACTTCTCACCAGCATCTCTCAGGTAGATTTTCCTTGTTTTCCTGTTTTATTTGCCATTTCGGACGTTGTTGTAATCTGTGGAGATTTTCTGTTGACCAGGACTTCCACACCTCTTCCATTAGTTTCTCAATCAGCTTCCATCTTGCTCTGCAATTTGTTTGGTCTAGCTTCTCTGTGTTTGGAGGGCATATCAATGAGGGACATATTGAAAAATAACCAGGAGTGATTACATCCAGTTTCTGCGGATCATTTCTTAGGGGATATAGTGGTCTTAAGTTTAGGTCTGGTGCTTCTAGTTCAGTTTTTAGGGATTGGGCTATTATTATAACTTATTCCTATTAACAAAAATCAAATCATATCCCCAAATCAAACCCCTATAAGTCGTTTCTATATAGAATTTCTTTAAAACAATCACAATATTCCAGATGACCGTAAATGTGATGAAGTCACCGAGTTCACTTGTGAAGTAAACAAAGCATGGGCCAGGGCTCAATGTATTCCCAAAAAATGGATTTGCGATGGAGATCCAGATTGTGTTGATGGCGCAGACGAAAACGCAACACTGCACAACTGCCCCACTCCTCAACCATGTGGAGATGACATGTTCACCTGCGATAATGGAAGATGTATCAATAAGGTATGCATTTACTTTCTTTCATAATAAAAAGAAAAAGTTTAAAACACAAAACTCTTAATTTTATCACACAGGGCTGGCTTTGTGATCATGACAACGATTGCGGCGATGGAACTGATGAAGGCAAATTCTGTAACTCACAGTATAAAACGTGCTCACCGCAAGAATTCACATGCCAAAACTTCAAATGCATCCGTTCCCAATACAGATGCGACGGAGAAGATGACTGCGGAGATCATTCAGATGAGGTTGGCTGCAAGAAGGAGAATGTTACATGCCCAACTGGACAATTTACTTGCGCGAATGGTCAATGCATTGATTATCATTTGGTTTGCAATAAAGTCTCGGATTGTTCGGACGACTCTGATGAGCCACTGCATTGCAACGTTGATGAATGTGCAAAGGTTGAAATTCATCAATGTGGTCACAAGTGTGTAGACACACTAACAGGATTCTACTGTGATTGTAATCAAGGTTACAAGTAAGTTGAAACTATAGTAAAAATATAAATGTTTTTTTTTAACCTGTTCTAAATTAATTTTTAGATTATTAACTGATGGAAAGGCCTGTGCCGATATAGATGAATGTTTAGAAACTCCTGAAGTGTGCTCTCAACACTGTTCAAACACTCCCGGAAGCTTCTACTGCAAGTGCGACGAACGCTATTACGAACGTCAAAATGATGAACACACATGCAAAAGAAAAGACAAATCCGAGCCATGGCTTATTTTTACAAATAAATACTACGTCCGCAACATGTCCATCGATGGTACTCAGTACAACTTAATGCATCAAGACCTGATGAATGTCGTTGCCTTAGATTTTGATATCCAGGATCAGTACATGTATTTCTGTGATGTAACAGCAAAAACAATCTACCGCTCCAAATATGGAGAAGACATTCTAGGCAAAGCCGAAAGAGAACCGGTAATTCGACATGACTCCCACGGTTTAGAAGGTATCGCCATAGACTGGGTCGGAAGGAAGCTTTATTGGCTTGATAGACACTCCAAGAATTTAGACGTTTCCGAACTAAACGGCACTAAACGTAAAACACTAAGAAGCGGTGTGGTTGACCCTCGTGCAATCGCTGTACATCCTGGAATTGGTTATCTCTACTTTACATCCTGGCATCTACAGGCATACATTGCAAAAATGGGCATGGACGGATCAAACTTCACGCGAATTTTAACTTGGGAAGACGACATTGCATGGCCAAATGCATTGACTATCGATTACTTTACCGACAGAATTTACTGGGCTGATGCTCATTTGGATTATATCGCATTCGCCGACTTGGAAGGACACCACCGTCACATAGTTCTGTCAGGAACAAAAGTTCCTCATGTTTTTGCATTGTCACTGTTTGATGACTACCTGTACTGGACGGACTGGAACATGAAAGCCATTATGCGCGCCAACAAATTTACCGGATCTGATTTTAAAATCCTACGCAACACTACTCACCGTCCATATGATATACATATCAATCATAGACTTCGGCAATTGCCCTTCACGAATCCCTGTGGTGAAAACAATGGGGGATGCTCCCATCTGTGCCTGCTGTCTCCACCCCCGGAATCAACATATCTGAACATTGAAGGTTACATCGAAGAGGGTGCCCCAAGCTACAAATGTGCATGTCCAAATCAATTCTATTTAGCTCGCGACACGAAAATTTGTATAGCCAACTGCACAGCAGGACAGCATCGTTGCGGAGGAGAGGATGAAAAATGTATACCATGGTTCTGGAAATGCGATGGAGAAAAGGATTGTAAAGACGGATCAGATGAGCCAGCAACCTGCCCGGCAAGGCATTGTCGTGCCGGAACATTCCAGTGCGGCAATACGAATTGCACACCATCGGCGACTATCTGTGATGGAACCGATGATTGCGGAGATGGTAGCGATGAGCAAAACTGCGACTTGCCTTGTCCGGAATCTGATTTCAAATGCAAATTAAGTGGCAGATGCATTTTAGATAGTTGGAGATGTGATGGAGATGCGGATTGCAAGGATGGAAGTGATGAAGATCCGGCTGTTTGTCGTAAGTTTGCAAAATGTTTTATTTAATTATTAGAATTTTCAATTTCACATTTTCCGAGCTCTTACGTGTCGTTATTTTTATCATTTCCCCATTTTCACTATCAACTGTATTAAATCCACTTAAGTAAAGAACCCTCAATTTCCAAATAGAACTAAAAATCCAAAAACCAATTCATACATGCTCTAACAACCCCTTTCTAAACCATTTACAGATAAACGAGTTTGTGATCCAGAAACAGAGTTCAGCTGCAAGAACGGTCGCTGCATACCAAAATTATGGATGTGTGATTTTGACAATGACTGTGGAGATGATTCTGATGAGCCGGCATACATGTGTCGACAACGAAATTGCACAACCGGCTGGCAGAGATGTCCTGGACAATCGAACTATCGTTGCATCCCCAAATGGCTGTTCTGCGATGGCAAAGACGACTGCAGAGATAACAGTGATGAATTACCTGAAAATTGTCCAAAATGCTCATCTGAAACTGATTTCAAATGCGGGAACAACCGTTGCATTCCAAAGTAAGCCATAAAATACACAGTCGTTAAGTATGTACAGAGAGGGACAATTGATTTTAACCCACTTTATTTTTGATTTACAGACAATGGATGTGCGATTTTGCTGATGATTGCGGGGATGGAAGTGACGAGGCAGAAGCACAGTGCAAGGGTAAATACCGCGAATGTTCAGAATCCGAATTCCGTTGTGGAAATGGAAAATGCATTTCATCTCGTTGGCGCTGTGATCACGAGGATGATTGCGGTGACAACTCTGATGAGCTCAACTGTGAAGGATACCAATGCAAGAACGGAACATTCCAGTGCGCGTCCGGGCATTGTATTGCTGCTTACTTCCGTTGTGACGGCGATAGGGATTGTAGGGATATGTCAGATGAAATTGATTGTCCGCCACGATTCCCGGGAGGACGCTATTGTCCTGAATCTAGATTCCAATGTACAAACAATCTTTGTGTATCGCCATCAGATCTTTGTGACGGCACCGATGATTGCGGAGATGGCTCTGATGAAGACCCGTCCGTTTGCTCCAACTTTAACTGTGATACTTTGAGACGTTTCCAATGTGCCAATCACCGTTGCGTTGCACGATATCAGATTTGTGATGGAGTAGACAATTGCGGCGATGGTTCAGATGAAAACAATATGACGCTTTGTGCTACCAAGCAAAAACCATGTGATTTATACACTCAATACCAATGTGCAAACAAGAACTGTATCGAGAGGAATCAAGTTTGTGATTTCGCTGATGATTGCGGTGATGGTTCTGATGAATTGGGCTGCCACCACTCGAGCTCGTGCTCCGAACTAAACCGAGGTGGATGCGAACATCATTGCATGAATCTTACTGATGGCGGATACATTTGTGCGTGCTATCCTGGCTTTATAATATCACCGGAAAATAGAAAGCGATGCAAAGACATTGATGAATGCGTGACAAGAACTCATACGTGCAGCCACACTTGTACAAATTTGAATGGAACATACGAATGCTCATGTCATCCAGGCTTTAGACTAGCTGATGGCATGTCCGGAGTGTGTAAGGCAGAGAAGGATGATGTTGTCATTGTATATGCAAATGGTCCCGAGATACGAGGATTCGATCTAAAGAAAATGGAAGAATTTGATGTCGTGCAGGCAGAAAAACGCATTGAAGCTTTGGATTACAATCCTGAAACACAAATGGTATTTTGGGCTGATAGTTACGATAAAACAATCAAGAGATCTTACATGGTGAATGCACAAGACGGCCAAGCTAAAATTGGGTTCGCTCAAGATTTGAATATGAAAGGCAGCTCTAAACCAACTGCAGTAGCTGTAGATTGGATCGCCGATAACCTTTACTGGACTGAAGTTGATAGGACTGGCTCCAAGCCCAGAGGTCGAGTTATGGTGGCGAAAACAGATGGTCGTTATAGGCGAGCTGTAGTTACGTCAAGTCTAGAAGTTCCAACATCGATCGCTCTTGACCCCGAGCTTGGTCGTTTGTTCTGGACTGATGCAGGTTCAGCTCCTAAAATCGAAGTGTCCTGGATGGACGGCTCCAAACGTAGACCCCTAATTACTGAAGCTATTCGACACCCTGCAGGCCTTGCAATTGATTACTCTCAAGATCATACCATATACTGGGTGGATACAAAACTTAACACAATCGAATCTGTCAGACCAAACGGATCACAAAGAAAGACCATCATTAAGGGTGAACAATTACATCACCCGATATCACTGGACGTTTTTGAAACAAACCTCTATTGGGTTACTCGAGACACTGGTGAATTGGTAAGACAAGATAAATTCGGCCGAGGAGTACAAGTTGTTGTCGAAAGGAACCTGGTTAATCCATCTGATATTAAAATTTACCATGAATTGCGATACAATACATCGTTAAGGAATCCTTGTTATAATAGTGTCTGCTCTCATTTGTGCTTATTAGTACCAGGAGGTAGACGTTGTGCATGCCCTGATAATTCAGGACCACCACAATCACATCGTTCAACAGCGGAAGTAATTTGTGATGCAGCCGCAGAACGACCAAGACCATCACCGAGAATTTGTCCTTGTGAAAATGGTGGATTCTGTAAGGAGGATAATGCAGGGGATTTGATATGTGAATGCCTACCAGATTTTAGTGGAGATCATTGCGAAAAAGCGCTAGGCCATTCATTTGGTCATGGCGGTGGCAGTGTCGCTGCTGTTGTTGTTCCTATTATGGTTATACTGTTAGTGTTATTGGCAGCTGGTGGTGTGTGGTATGTCATCCGGAAGAAACCATTGTAAGTATTTTTTGTTTATTATTGTTTTGGATAATATTAGTAAAAACAAATCCACCTATTTTATTTCATTTTTCAGTGGCAAAATGGCTCGTTTAAGTTCTTTGACAACATCTCGAAGCGTATCATTCCGACATGGCACTAATGTTGAATTTGATGGATCTGGATTCCCAAGCTCTCCGCCACCAAACGAAGCCGTAGCACCAATAGAAGGATACAATTTACAAACAGTTACTAGTAATAAAGCGAGAGATTTCGCTAATCCAATGTATGATGCAGTACAATCTGGTACAACGACAGATCCTAGCCTAGGGAATGGATCAGGTAAATATATCTATATGTAAATTTCAGGGATAGTAAATAACTGTTATATTTGTATTTTTGACTTAAAAAATCAAATAGTAAATGTTGTCTGATCTGCATAAATAACGGGTTCTACACGGTCATTCTTCTTCTTTCTTTATGCACCTTTAATCCCTCATGGGACATAGGGCGGAAACAGTTGCCCTCCAGCGGACTCCCAGTTGCTGAGGCCTCTGCTATTAGGGTTCTCCTCCACGTTGTTGAGATCTTCGTTGATCTCCATATTGGTAACAGGCGTGCATATGCGCTTCGTGCTTTATTTATTCTGGAACTGCCATCTTCTTCTCCACCGCCATTTTCGGTAATAATACTACCGAGGTAGCAGAATTTATCTACCAGCTCTAGGTCATGGTTATCCAGCGCTGTTTTTTCAAAGGTGTTTGCATTTATCCGCATTCTTTAGTTTTATTCGGATTTAGCGTTAAGCCTGCTGGACTACTTTCCGTTGACAAATTGTTTAAGATGTTGGCCATTGCATGAATTGCGGTTACTTTTTCTGTCTTGGATGGGGCGCGGGTGTTGATTCTTATTGGCTGTCTATAATCACGTTGTATATCCTTGCAAATATCCGTTCTTGGCTGAAACTTATTGCTGATCTGACGTGTTCCTTTGTATGTTTGCCTAATTCTCCCTTCGTTGAAGTCTTTTTGTATCTGTAGGATCCTCCTGTTTAGATACTCTCTCTTCTTCCAGCTTGTCTGTTCTTCTTTTTAGCTTAAAGACTTCCTTACTGGCTCTTGTGGGCCTTGCGATGTACTCCCGGTGGCTCTGGTTTCATTCTTCTATTTGAGCTCTGCAATTCTGATCAAACCAGTCAATTCTAGTCTGTCTGGGACCCAGCCTATAGTCTCTTCTTCTGCCTCCTTTTTGCTTTTTTTTTTAGTTTTTCCCATTTGTTGTTGATGTCGGGCTGTTCTCCTTCTCTCCTCAGGTTTTTACGATAGCATTCTGATATGCATCTCTTCTTTCTTCAAGTTTTAGCTTGTCTATATCGTACCTTAGTTGTGTTTGCTCTCTGTGAATTTTGGTCGTTATCCGGGTTCTAAATTGCAATTTAACGAGATACTGATCTGAGCCAGACCACGCCCCTCTCAGTATACTCGTGGCTACTCTTCTCTCAATCAGAACGTGGCAATTTGATTATTTGTTACTCCGTCTAGTGACTGCCACGTCATCTTATGAATATTTTTGTGCGGGAACATTGTTGCACTTAATACCATTGAGTTCGAGCTAGCGAGATCGATCAATCTACTACCGTTGTCATTGGTAGCGTTAGGTAGGCTGTGCTTTCCTATAACTCCTAGGACTTCCTCTTGTTTTCCTACTTTAGCATTCATGTCTCCAAGCACCATTTTAATATCGTTTGACATTTGTTAGCTCCTGGTAGAATTACCCTTTCTCCTCGTCCATCTTGTCTTCTGTGGGCGCATGGACGTTCATGAGACCAATGTTATGTAGTCTTTTTTAATGCGAAGCGTACATATTCTATTATTTACTGGCTTGAACTCCAGAATCAGTGATTTCATTTTCTTTTCCACTATGAAGGCAACTCCGAACCGAACCCTGTTCTTCCATTCGATGAACCACTGGAGGATATGGTGTGGGTTCTGTGATCCATTATGCCACTGTGAGTCCATTTGGTTTCCTGTAGAGCGGTGATTGCTATGCCGTATTTTTCCAGTAATAATAAAAGCGAATGCAGAGCGCCCGTCCTGTTAAGCGTTCTGACGTTCCAAGTTTCAAAATCAAATTCCATATTTCGTTGCCTGGGTCGTTGCCGTTGAGTTCGTCCTGTCCGAGGCCTGCCTTGAGCATTCGTGACGGGTGGGTTTTTACGGTGGAGGGTTGTCAGCCTGCCGCCCAACCCCCATCCAGGAAGGCCAGTCCAATAATTATTTCGTTTTAAGAAGCGAAACACTCGCCTTTCACCCTCTTCCGTCTGTTACTCTTGTATAAACAAGATCATCCAGAGGTCACCCGATGTAAAGTCAACATCTTCGTGGAGTTGGAGGTAGGATTCAGTAGTATATCAGAACATCTTAGATCGTGAAGACCTTTTTTTTATTTGACATGGTCAAGTTGAGGAGTCACCAAGTCATGATGCAATGTCTAGTAGTAAGCTTGATCTGAAGGATAGAAGGGAAAGGTTAGGTTAGGGGACTGGAGGGTGCGTGAGTAGATGTTGATGAACTTTGCGTTTGAACTCTGAGATGTTATATGAGTTCGGCGTTTCTCAGGACTTATCTCTTATCTCTTATCTCGACACCACCAAAGGTCCCTGAGGCCGCTACTACCATTTGACCACCTATGCCTTAAATCATATATGTTTCAAAATAATGATTAATTTCTGGTTTTGTTCGATAAAAGTTACAACAGTTACGATCGCTGATAAATTTATAATTTAAAACATTTCTAATTTTGTGTGTGTTTTTTTAAGGTATTTATGAAGTGCCAACCGATGTTCCAAAAACAAAACCAATCCAATCAGTGGGTCCATTTACGGAACCAGTTTCAGCAATCTTAGCTCCAAGCAGTATAACACATAAATCATCACCACAATTACAATTACGAACTAGGGAATTGGATCCGTCAGCAGATACGGGTAAAGATACACAGCATCTCGTCGAAGAGGATAAGTCTGAATGCTGATATTAAATTTATTTTTTTGTTTTCTTTTTTTAATATTATTTTTTATTTTTTTGTAAAAGTATGTTTTATTGTTTTTTTAAAGGTTTTAAGTTTTATATTTCATTTTAATATTAAGAATTTAAATAAAAAAATATAAAAAAAACTGTTTATAGAACTGCTAGTGATTTGTGCCGGTTTCGTGTTTTTTTTTAGTTAACGATCAAAATGAAATAATAATAGCAATTAAAGAAAAAAAACATTCTCCTAAATCATAAAGTTGTTAATTTATATTAATAAATAAAAAAGATTTTTTGATTTAATTTGCTATGGTTAAAAGAGGATATATATGAATGGTTAAACCATTACTACTAGTATACAATAAAAACTGGCATTTATCGTTGCATTTCTTTCTATAAATATAAAATATTTGTTTTTTTTAACTATCAAAAAAAAGAATACAAGACAGAAGAAACCATTCCACGTTGTTATTAATTTTTTTTTATAATTATAATAATAAAGAGATAAAACTATATCAGAACTTACGTCCGTTTAATTTTCAAATATCTTGGAGCAATAATTAGATATATAATTTATATAAATTATAGCAGAAACTTATTATATAAAGAAAAAAATAAATTTAAAGAGAAAATCATAAACTACATAAGCCAAGCTTAGTAGAATTTTATTAAAAGCGAAAAAAAAACAATACATCCTAAAAGTGAAAGTATGAATAAATATCAAACTAAAACAACATTCCATTTCCAGAAGAAGAAAGATAAAAATTAAACAAAAATATAAATGTAACAATAAATGATAGAGAAAAAAGCTAAATTATCAGCTACGACCGTTTTTTAGTAACTAAGTATTAACAATTAAAAAAGCAAGACATCAACTGAATAACACAAAAATAAAAAAAACCTACAGTAATAAGTTGTTATAAAAGAATGAGAGTTTTTTTTAGAGAGAATATTTAAATAATTAAATGCATAGGAATTTATATATATACATATATTATATGTAAAGAATAAAAGAAATAATGAAGAGAAAAAAAAATATATTTTTATATAAATAAAAAAAATAAATAAATAAAAGCGCGCCATTTTTTGAATTTAAAAAATAAAGAAAAAGTTGAACAAAAAAAAAAAATAATTAAATAAAATGAAAAATCGATGTAAAAATTTGTATAAAGATTTTTGTTTTCAACACCCGAGAAAAACGAAGAACATAAAAAAACAAGATTAAAAAAAACATCATGTTAATTATCACAGTTAAAAATAATTGATTAAGTTTAAAAAATGAAAAGGTTTTTATATGAGAGTATTTTTTTTTTAATTATTTTTATTTTACTTTTTTTTGTAAATTTTTCTTTTCTTATTAATTTAAAAATACAAATTTTTTATTTTTGTTCTGGAACAAAAAAAAGTGAAACAATTAAAGAATGGTTGTTAGGAAATATATTTAATTTTTGTTTTTATTTTGTCATTTTTAAAATTCCTTTTCCTTAAAAAAAAAATACTTATCCATATTATAGCAGTCTCGAATTCTATTTTTCAAAACTCGTCATTTAGGCTATTGACCATGTCCTATAGGAAGGAACTAAGACGTTCAGTGGGGTTTATTGCAGGAATCGCTCAATGGGTCATTTAAGAAGAAAATACCGCGGAGTGCTATTCTCACTTGGCTTGAATCAAATGAGCGGTGTGACTAATATATTAGGAAGGCAGCAGGATCTTATATTCTTTACTGACTCAGCCAACATGACCCATTCTTTCGCTTTAAATAGGCTAACCTTGCTGAGCTGTCATCTAAACTTGCCATGGTTGATTTCAACAACTTACTTTCCGCAACTGAGTTGGAAGACGATGTGGCACGGTTTTATGGCGTACTATACGAAGTCCTCGTTTCTTGCGTACCTTATCTTCTTTCTTTACGCTCCTTTAATCCCTCATGGGACATAGGGCGGAAACAGTTGCCCTCCAGTGGACTCTTGTTTTGCGTGACAGCTCTCAGCTCTGACCAGGATCTCCCAGTTGTTGCGGCTTCTGCTAGTAGGATTCTCCTCCATGTTGTTCTGGGTCTTTCGACTCGAGGGGATCCTTGCGGATTCCAATCAAGGGCCCAGGGCTAGATTTTCGTTTTCGCGTCGCAAAGTGCGGCCAACCATTGATTATCTATAAGTAGATACGTAACCTTGTTTGAACTTTTGAATTCATGTATATAGCAATCGCATGAATTGGGATACTTGCGATTGCGCCTGCCGTTCTTTGAGACAAAATTTTCGGAATTTTTGTTGTTGTGTTGTTTAAAAACGATTTCTCAGGTTTAGGGAAAAATTTAGTCGTGGAAGATTTTATTTTTATTTTTTATGAACTCATATTTTTTTGTGTGCAGGTGGATACGGTGCCGCAAATTTTAATTTCTGCTTTGTACAGAATATAAAAATTTTTCTATTTTCGACCAAAAGCTGAGCCTGAGACAATTGCAGTAAAAAGTTTTAAATTACATATGGAAGAGGTTTTTATCATATAGTATCCCAGGCAATGAAGCATTTTGCCTCATCATTAAGATTTGATGTTTAATGATATGGAAAAAGTAAAATCTTTCTTTATGTAAAACCATTCCATGCTAAACTGTCGCACTTTACTCCAAAAGAATATTTTAAAATTTATAACGCACCAGGAATTGTAAGTGCTTTATAAATATAATAAGTCTTGTACACTCTCTTCCACACCACCTAAGAGATCGAGTACAGGGCGCGTTTTTTTTATATCGTGGTGTCCCCAGTAGGCATTAATTCACGGCTTTCAATCAAAAAGATCCTTTCGCATTCAGGCATTGCTTTGGATTTAGGACCTTGGCTATAATGATAGATCCACATAAATATATCATCCTGGAACTGTAAAACAATTGAATCCTTCTTTCCAAAATTTACAGACAGCATAACAGGGACAGGCTGAAGTGTACTATAAACCGGCTTTACTTAGTATTAACTGGTTTTGTTAGTATTCATCCTCTCATCTTTACAATTTTTCCGCAACTGCTTGTACAGGGTCTGTCACGTATGCTAGGACTCCTAATAGTTGGCGCTATAAAATTTGTAAATAGAGTATTACTAACACCCTATATGTAACAAATCAAAGGCTTTACTTCCCAGCGGGAAAACTAGCGAGGGGTTACTCAGGTAACCCAAGAATTCATTAATGATTTGTGTAACCGCTTACATGGTAATTGAAAAATTCTACTGCAAATTTAGTAAAATGGAGGTCTTTACATTGTAATGGCTAGGTAAGCGACTAGGTAATGACTTGTGAAATACTTTCGTTGGAAATGTGATGTGCTTTTCTTATTCTTTGTCTTGTCGAAGCCTCCCTTCTTGAGTTTATTCCGTCCTCCAAATTCGTTCGGTGTGGATCGTGCAGTGCAGTCAAAAAGATATCTTACTAGTAAAATTCTTACCAAATGTAGCTGAAATGCAATGGTAATTTTGGATAGTAATGTTTTTAATGCTAAAAAGGGTTGCCAGAATTTTATTCTGCGTGCCTTACATGGTAATCTATGTATTCACTTAATACACTTCACCTCTGAAATAAGTCCTCATTTGTAATGCCTACAGTAAGTACTTACCGCCATAGGACATCCCTATGTAAAAGTAAGCTATTATTTCATCACAAATGTAATGGGTCCATCTCATTATCACCTCGCTTACCTAGCCATTACATTTCCCGCTGGGTTGTAAAAACGGAGAATATTTAAACACTTTTATCAGTTTTATCCCGTAAACTTCCGAAGTTATCGTCGAAGGCGAACTGATGACAATCAATAAATCTTGGTGCTTCCTGTGTAGATCAACAAATTACTTGCTAAACATACAACATTCTATCGCCACTATCTCAGTACCATCGAAATAAACCCTCTCCTGACTGCACGGCAATCTTATTCCCTCAGTACCAAATTAGATAACTCGTCTCACTCCTTCCACCTGCAGCCCTCTTTTCGGGCACTCTACAAAATAGGAATTCGTTTCTAAAAAGAACAACTGGATTCTGGAATAATCGGTTAGTATTTCCGAGCTCATACAACATCCCAGAATTCAAACGCAGAATTCCTCGTCAATTCCACCTCCCAACGATCATAATGGTTAACCTATTCCACCCTTGTACTAATCTTACTGCAAGACAATGAACCATCATATGACAAACTAAATAATGGACTAGTTGTACAAGAGTTATTTTGGGAAATTTATTCAAAAATCGTACAACATTTTTCAAGTTTTTTTATTGATTTTGATTTGATTCAAGAGTGAATTCACCGCATTGAAAAAGAGGTTATAATAAACTTTCCAATTTATTTTTGATATTATTTCATCAAAAATAAAATTTAAACACATAAAAATATTTGAATCATTTTTCAAATACAACCTGTATCTAGGGGTGGTTGAAAATGACTTATTTCTTTTTAACAATACCAAGCAACCAACCTGCAATCCGGTAGCAGCAACAATTACCCAAAATGTAGAAAAAAGCTGCTGTATAACGTTTATTTTTAAAATATTACTTCCCTTAAGTTTTATCCCCTTAATGCTTGATAAAATTTGGCTAGATTAAATAAAAATCAACCACCTTCGCAAATAAATATAAAAAAGAGTGCATTTAATTTGATTATTATAATCATCCTTATCCTTAAAAAGGGGTGTATTTTATATTTATAAGGGTGACAAACATATTTTATTGCAGTCTTAAAATTTCCTGCTGATTTTCATAATCAGCCACCAAAAAACATAAAGAGAAATATACCTAGTTTATAGCAGAAAAATTAAATCGATTTAACTCAAAGTTACATCCAAATTTCGAATTAGCGTATAAACGGGTCTTAAATACATTCTTATAACTATGGCTTAAGCCGAAATATTTCGGTTTAAGCCATAATTCGAATTACCTCGTTTATAGGGTAAAAAATTTGGGATGATCCATAATTCGAATTATTTTTGGAGTAGCTATAAACTAGGTAATAGTTTCAAAACGGTGTTTCGACACCCCTCCCCCTCCCATTCCTTTCCGTTGCAAATGGACTTTTCGCTAATTAATGCAAATAAGTCTCATAAAATCAGAAAGTCCGAAAATTGAAAAATCATGAGATTCTATATCTCAAATTTGTATACGGCACCGCGCCCCAGCCAACTTCATTTTAATGTTCCAAGAAAATACCTTCTTATATACACTTTATTTCCATCATCGATAACCCTCAGCTTTTTTATTATGTATTATCGAAACTCCAAACCAAAGCTTCCAAATCTTGCAAGTTTTACCGAAAGAACAAACCGCAAAAAGAAAGCAGACGCCAGCGCCGCCAAACACCAACACCCGCCATCCTCGCAGGTCCCATGATTACGCATCTACTTATAGATAATCAATGGGCCAACCCAATTCCATTTTCTTCTCCACATTTGTCGTCTACCTTTTCTTGGCCCGCACGACGTCATAGTTTTTCGTTTAAAAACCTATTTTGCCAGCGGTTTTTTAGGATACGATGCAGACATCTGTTGATGAAAACTTGTAGGCGCCCTGTAATGAATTGGGTGACTTTCCATGTTTCGCAACCGTACAAAAGAACTGCCTTAACGTTGGAGTTGAACAGCCGCAATTTGGCGTTAGTTGAGATCTGCGTTGATCTCCATGTACGGAACAGGCATGCATATGAGCTTCGTGCTTTATTTATTCTGGAACTGACGTCTTCTTCTGTCCCACCATTTTCGGCAATAATGCTATCAAGGAAGCAGAATTTATCTACCAGTTCCACGTCACGGTAATTCAGCGCTGTCCGTTCAATGGTGTTTGCATTTATCTGCATTTCTTTAGTTTTAGTCGGATTAAGCCTGCTGGACTACTTTTTGTTGCCAAATTGCTTAACATGTTTTTCAGGTCCTGATGTCTGTGGGCCAGCAAACAGATATCATCCGCGTAGTCGAGTAGTCATTGTATGCCGCCTGTTCTACTATCTAGAGCGCCGACAAGGATGCCATTTATTACTATAAGAAATAGTAAAGGCGAAAGTAGGCATCCTTATCATACTCCTGAACTCACCTCAAATCTCAAAGCTGTAGGATAATTTTCCATTATGGAAAACTCTGCATTTGCAATGTTTATATAGGGCTTTTATCAATTCTATAATTTTATAAGGCATTCCACGTCGCCGTAGTGCCTGCCATATAAAGCTCCTATTAACTGTGTCGAACGCTTTCTCATATTCCATGAAAGCAAGGACCAGGGAAGTCGTAATTCAGTAGACTGCTCCACTATGATTCGAAATTTGTTAATAATGGTCTATGCAAGAGCGGCCCTCCAGCCTGCTGTTTTCTAAGCGTTCGGTTTACTGCCCCTCTTATCCTTGATAATATAATGTGGGACAAGATTTTTCCCACAGTATATAATAGACAGATGCCTCTTCAGTTGTCACATATTGTTAGGTCCCCCTTTTTTGGTATTTTGACTGCGATATCTTCCGTCCAATCCTCCGGAAAGGTACAGGTGTTCCATCTTTTTCCAGAATTGACTGTAGTGCATCTGCTTTCGACTCGAAAAACCTCATTCATTCGCATATAGAACTCTTCCTTGATGTCGTCGTCTGCGTCTTCAGTTGGAGCATAGCATTGGACTAGTGTAGTACTTCTTAGTCTGCTACGCAGGCGCACGGTAATAATTATCTCAGAAACTGGTGACCAACTAATGAGGCTGGACCTGGCTTCTTTGGTGAGTATTACGGCAACGCCACTCCTACGGCATTCAGATTCATTTCTGCCAGAATATAAGAAGGAAACTCGAAAGACTCAGAAAGTCATTTTTTTCAGCCAAACCTATATTTTTTCATTGTTAATATGTTTTTGAGGGCCATGTTGAGCATTGTAAGCATTTCGACTTTTTAACCGACTTAAAAAAAGAGGAGGTTATCAATTCGACGTGTTTTTTGGTTCTGTTCACGCATAACTTTGTAACCCCAATAACTTTTTTGCCTTTTTTTTATTCATTCTGAAACTCCCCCTTCCCACGTTGGTCCCGTGCAATTTTTTCGAAATTCTGATAAATGAGTTCGAAGTTAGGCATAAAAATCCGTTAAAATTAGTGCCACCTGAACATTTCATAGGCACAGAACAAATTACTTTATTGTTGTGAAACTGGTAGAAGGCCGGTGGGAGAGTGCGTAGAGCTTCGGATCCTCGATCCAGCGGTTAAAAACCCGTGAACGTCGTAGTTCCTTAATGCCCTGTTTTTAAGACATAATCAATAGACTAATTATCTTCCATAAAAATATTGAAAATTTACGAAAGCCTTGTTCATCAAGCTGTACTCAAAGCAAGTTAACTATTTTCTTTTTTAATATAGGCGATTTTATAAATAAATAATTATAACACCCACGATTCTTGTATCTTAAATTTTTCGTTTACACATTTTCAAATCGAAATATGTTTTATTATTTACTTTCTTTTTGTATTAAATATATTATACTTCATTTGTTATTAACCACTCAGTAACTTTTCAATATTTTTTGTCAAATGTGATTGTAGTTTTTTGTTTTTGTTGGCAATAAATTTGTGAATATTAATAGTAATATAGTATTTAATAATTCGAAACGTGTTCATTACATAGGCTCTAAATGCAAGATCGTTTTAATATTATTATTAGTCCATTGATGATTGTTGAGTGTAGTTTTTACAATTTGTTTAAATTGATGTCGAATATTCAGATTCACTGTACAGCTGTAAATTATGGTTTTATATCTCGGTTTAATAATGTACATATTGTCGAGTATTTTATTAGTTTCGTAGGAATCAAAATCTGTTTAGTAACAAAGTTTGTGCCACAACTATCCATCCAATATCGATACAGCCTAAGTAGCACTTTAGCCTTTTCGAGTTCTATCTGAAGAAAATGTTCTCAACTAACTCCTTTAGAGGGCCCTGGCCCATCGGACTATGATGAAACATACTGTACGCGACTGGCCAACTCTAACCGGTTCCTCCCTGCGTCGTCCCCTAAGACGGCCAAGGATTTGTTAGGGCGCACTTGTTGGCTTGATTACCGGGCACTGTGCCCTAAATTACCACTTATGGAGGATAAGAAGGTTGAAGGACCCCACATGTAGTCTTTGCCTGGAAGAGGATGAGTCTGCCCTCCACGTTCTCTGTGAGTGCCCCACAATAGCGAGCACCAGGGTTTCTTTTTTCGAGGATTTCCTGCTCAAACCCTCAAGTCTAAGCGACAAGCCACTAGGCAGACTGCTGAGCTTGTTCAAGCGGACTGGCCTACAAATATGATGTATAGGGGTTGTAGTTCAATAAGCCAAATGAATGGCTGTAGTACCTTTGACCCAATACCTTCATTCTATTAAAGCCAATACATATTTTTATTTAGTAAGGACAACTACCATCCACAACTCAAAAGCATACATTCGAAAATGGCTGCGTTGTTGCTTTGACAGTTGCGCTGCGAACTTGAATTTTGAACGTTCCGAATGAATGACTAGTTCATCTATATTTACTAACTTGTAGCCTCGTTGCAAAGCATACGTATTCTTCTTCTTCTTTAACGGCTCTACAACCGGGATTCGGTCCTGGCCTCTTGCAGCGATTGTGTCGATCATTACAAAAGCGATGCAATCCCAAACTCCAGAACACTAGAAGTTGACCCGCTTTGGAGTCACATTCCGCCACATCCCCCGCTACAAAACCAAAGCAACTCCAGAAGTTTACTAAAATTGGACTTGCACTTCCACTCCTACAGCGAAAGATATGATGGTTTACGAAAAGGCCCACCGCTCAACATAACAAACTATTAGTTTGCTAGTTCTCCGCAAGTGCTACTTAGACTTCGTCTACTTAGAGCCCTAGCTATAGTATCAATGGATGGATTGTCGAAGGCTACTTCGATATCGAGGAAGACCGCCAGTACAACTGCTTTGTTTAGTGCTGCGCCTTGCAGCCTGAGCACCAGATTGTGCAGTCCTGCCTTAGTAGACTTCCCCGTCTGGTTTGCATGCTGATACACGACTTAATGCTTAAGTCAAGACCTATTAAACTAACTGTGAAAAACTAATACGAAATAGGCTTCTCCTTAGCCTTCATAGCTTCCCACAATCACATATTCAGCACAAACACATATTGATATCTCCTGGTAAAGACAAGAAAGTTTCTCGCAGTAAAGAGTATTTTGGTTTTACAACAAGGTTTCAACAACGTTTGAAGGAATAATCGTGTGTGTGCCTCCACATTGTCGAACCACCCTGATTTTCTCGATTCGTGCCCAATTAGTCTCGCAGATCCGAAATAGTGAAAAGCGAAGTGAGGCTTTCTACTTGGTAAAAAATGATGTTGCTCGGTAAGACCAATGTTCTTTTGTAAATATTTTTATGTGTGTAACGAGTGGAGCTGATCCTCACTAAAGGTAATAGTTCTATGGTTTTTCTTACTATTATGGTAAAGGCTATGTTTTCTCCTTGTATAACTGTAGTATATTAATATCATCATATCTTCTTTGACGACCTTTGAATTAAAATCTTCCAAAACAAGTTTAATATCATGGATTGGAACGAGTCGGGCGGAGTTTCTAAAACTGAATAGAACTCGGCGTGAACGTCCATGCTATTTTTGTGCATTTTAAGATTGGCGGATTGGGATGTGGCCCTTTCCAAATAGTTCGAGTTGAGATTATGTTCTTTGAGACACTGAGCTAATTAAGCTTTTTAAATGAGAAAGTGGAGTAGCTACAGGACATGATGACATTTTCAAGTGAATTTACCCTTTACCACATATTTAGAATCGCACCATAGCCTCGGAATAAGTCTGCGCAACCCGAAGTAGATCTGATCTAAGTTAAGAAATGTGTAACGCGACTTTATATGGTATTTAACGCGGCTGTCTTTTTCACAATCATGTACCTTTATCCAGTTCGTAGGACTTTGCTGCTTTATCATTCCACTACTAGGCTTATTCTAACGTCTCGTTGCATCTCATCTTACCACGGAGAAACTGCTAGCCTCATGGTCAATCACCATCCTGGAGGGCGAGATATATTTATTTTATCCTAAACGAATGAATTCAAAATTGGCGTTTGATTCATTGAACTATGTACTGCATAATTTGTAACTGCTGTATTCCACAATAGACCAGTGCAGATACGCTTTTGAAAAGCCAAAAACTAGAAAAATTCTTAGCAGTATATGGAAGGTGGAAAAATTTAGGATAAATGCTACTTAAACAAGGAAAAATCGAGAGCACCGCAGCAGATGACCGGAAAGGGGGCGGGGGAGCCAAAATGTGAGTTTTAGGGGGTTAAACGTGTTTTTTTGCGATTTCTGAGAAAAGTAGACCTCCTATCGAAAAACGTTAAATGTAAACGTTGTAGATAATTAAAAGATCTAGAGCTTTTGTTCAAACCATTTTTCGACATAACCTCAAAAAATGGAGAAAAACGTCAAAAACCGAGTTTTTCGTTTATCATTTTTATCTTTCACAAAAATGATCCAATTTTAATGAAATTTGAGGAAAATGTAGATGTAGATTGCATCCTCTACTTTAAGATGGTGTAACTGTAATTTTTTCCTTGCTTTCTTGGGTGAAATAATTGTTTAAACAAATTTTTTCACATCTGAAACTGTTACCTGAAGCTCCCTTATAATATATTACATTAAATTTACAGTTTTGCGCCACTCTTAAAGCTTTATGTCAAAGAGAGATAAAGAATTAACGAAGTTTACGGAAAAATCGATATTTGAAAAAGGATGTTTTTGGTTTTTCGAATTTTTCTCGATGTTTTTCTATTGTGACACTATCATTTTTTTACACCATCTTAAAGTAGAGGATGCAACGAAAAAAAACCCGTCTTCAAAATTTTCAAAATCAAAAATTCGTTCGCCAACTTTTTTGATTGAAAATGGGGCCTTTTTTTTAAATTAAGGTCATAAAAACAAAACTACACAACCAATCGCTTTGAAAAAAATTGGGCCTTTTCGAAACATGAAAATCTACATTTTCCTCAAATTTCATTAAAATTGGATCATTTTTGTGAAAGATAAAAATGATAAACGAAAAACTCGGTTTTTGACGTTTTTCTCCATTTTTTGAGGTTATGTCGAAAAATGGTTTGAACAAAAGCTCTAGATCTTTTAATTATCTACAACGTTTACATTTAACGTTTTTCGATAGGAGGTCTACTTTTCTCAGAAATCGCAAAAAAACACGTTTAACCCCCTAGAACTCACATTTTGGCTCCCCCGCCCCCTTTCCGGTCATCTGCTGCGGTGCTCTCGATTTTTCCTTGTTTAAGTAGCATTTATCCTAAATTTTCCCACCTTCCATATACTGCTAAGAATTTTTTTTTCTCAAAAATTATCTGCACTGGTCTACAAGTTTGTAAGTTGTAACACAATTTCCGAAGCCAACATTACCGCTAGCTACATTGTTCGAAACTACATACTATATTAAAATGCGTGACAACGAACAAAAATAAAGCATAACTCTTTCAAAGTTACCCCTTTCTTCTTTCTTTAGACCAGGTTTAGGTTCGATTGTTGATGTAACAGAACTAGTTTATACGAAAATATGTTTGTTCCTTTCAGTTGCTACAAGATTTACAAATACATATATTTTTCAATCAGCAGAGATTCAATTCAAGATTACAGAAATTTGCTATGAAATCAGTTGAAAATTCGCCTTTGTTAAGTTCTCTACGATACAATGTGCCTATTTTTTATTCTTTCATTTTTTATGTGTAATATAATCCTTTTTGTTACATTTTTAATTTGCATAGTAGCCAAAACTATTTAGAGTGTCCTAAATACCTAAATGAATATTATTTAAGAAATGTAAAAATACGAAAATGCTCTTTTGTTCAAAAATCATTTTGTTTTTCATTTCTGCAGTTTTATAATTCATATCAAAATTTTATGCAACAATAAAATTTTTGTAACGGGAACAATAATGTAAATATTAGTAAAAAATATAATTTTAGTCATTTTGCAAAGATGTTGTTTCATTAGCTTTCCAATATGATATACAGGTGAATTGTGATCTTCATTAGATGTGCCAAGGAGAATATTTCATTGGTGCAAGAATATGCTTTATCAAAAATTTATTCGTTATATTTGAGTGTTCAATACAGCTCTAATTGTTCGTTTTAGAGGTGGCTTTCGGCAAATTAGAGGTAAAGGCCGTGGGCGTATGTGGGCACAACCCAACCTACAAAAACCATTGCCCACTCTAGAAAAATCGGCAGTATTAAAGAAATATACTGTCATTCTTTTTATTTTAAAGATTCAAGTCTATTCCTCGTAAAATTATATTATCATCCACAAAAACCTTATCAGTTTTCTTTTAAAAGTACATCAAGAGGACACATCATTTAAAAGCAAGGGTAATTTTTTGGAGATAGCTCAACTTTTCTCAAAGAACATGGGGTTCTTTCAGTAATGCAGTTTGCGCTTACCTACTTTTGCATTCGTTTTATTAAAGTAATCATACGGTTACTCAAAGTACATAAATGCAAACATGCGAAGCAAATGTGCGCAAGCTTTGCAAGTTTTTCAATATCCCTGCAAACAGGTTTCAAAACAGAAGAGAAGGTACTTTTCGATGTCAAATGTCAAAATATTGGGTGACAGTGTACAATGGATGAGGAGAATATTGATAGCGTGTGGTAAATATATACTCACAGGAATACACTTTTCACGCCAAAACTTATTTATTACAAACCAAAACATAATTTAATAACAAACACAATTCTTAGAGTTCACAATTATCACTTGCAAAATAATATATCGCACTATTAAATTCTATTTATCGCTTTTTAACTCACTTTTCAATCACCACTTTTCACTTTAGGTCACTTTAGAACACTTTCATCGCTTTTCAAATCAAACTGATTAAACGTCTGCAAGTCCCTTTAATATATCCAAGCCAGGCTTCAAAACTTTTCATCCTTTACTGGAAACTACTAGAAAATTCTTTTTCGAGAAAATACGAAGCGTTTTACGTTCGTTTTCATGCTAATAGATGGCAGCATGCCTGCATAGTGGATAAATCGTAAATTCAAAACCTAAGAAAGTCGTTATTAATACTCGTTATGCTAGTTTAGTGCCTAAACCGTTACAAATCGTTATTTCCAATTCTAACCAAATCGATGCAAATAACAAGTCATTCAACTTCTAACAGATGGCGAGCATCACAATACGAAGGTGGTCTGAAAAGTTTCCGACCTCAACCTAAAGATGGCAGTTGTTATTTGACAGTGGTGCTGACAGTCGACAGTGAGTGTTTTTTTGAAAATCAAATCATCAAAATTTCACTGTAGAGTCTTCGTACACCGAGTCCAACTCATCATTTCATCATCACTCACAAAAACACATCGACTCACTCAAACGACTGTCAAATAACAACTGCGCGTCCAAAATGGCTGAAACTTTGGTGAGTAATTGTCAAAAGATGCAAAACTACATTCACTAGCTTTTATTGACAAATGCTGCCATCTTCACGTTGAGGGTAGAAACGTTTCAGAGGTAAATTTCCTAGGTCAATCGCTTTCACTTGACATTTTTTTCATTAATCATAGAGGGACATAGCCCCCCCCCCCCCTGCTATCACTGAAGTCGGAAGTGTGGACAAGATGCGACTCAGAATTATATATCAGTAAGATTCCAAACATTGTCAAAGTGATTAAATTAAACAGACTACGATGGATTGGTCATGTCTAACGAGTTGCGGAACGGAACCTCACCAAGAAATTGCTGGGGACAGTCCCGCCATTAAAACAGAGACCAGGTCGGCCTTAGAAAAGATATATAAATAACGTCGAAGAGACCTCAGACAGTTGAGAATAAGAAACTGGAAAGATCGGGCCAGAGACCGAGATTCATGGAGGCTGTGAAGCTCCTGATGATGACGAACGAACAGTTACAATCATAACGTGTGTCCCACAGAAGTCAATGGTTTCCTACCCTCACCATCATTTTATTCGAACATAATCGGAATGGCTGCATTGACTCATCATTAACTTCAAACGGCCTTTCTGCACAAATTTCACTTAAAAAATTCGTTTGCCAACAATATTGCTGATATTTCAATCTATTGTAATGATTTAAGCACTAATGTGCTGCCATCTATTTGCGATAGTTTGAACATTGGACGAAAAGATTCCCAAAAGCTTTCGAATAGTGCAATAACGCTCCATCTATTAAACATAGTTTAAAAGAACTTTAACTGAAGATTTAAAAAAAGTTTCCAAATAGTGTTTAATGGAGGCTCGTGAAAAATAATAGTCTAGAAATAAGAAGAAAGATCTAGAAATTGGAAAATAAAGGAGTTTTGAGCGCAGTGATAGTGAGCCTGTTAGTTTTTGGCTAGAAAAGCGATACAAGTGGCCTAAAACGAAAGAAGTGAAACTTAAATACGAAAGAAAGATATTGTGATGATTATGCGCCATCTGTTTGTCGAGAGGATGAATCAACGATTTTCGGTTGTTGTCTGAATTAAGAATTTATGTACTAAACTAACGGGCGATAAGCGAAGACAACTTCAAGCTGGTCGAAACTTAAGGAAATAAAAGAACCTACCACAAGGAACCAGAAAACGAAGGTTCCAGAAAGTAGACAAAGGTGGAGCTGCCTATATAAAAGCGCCTGGCAGCCGCTATCGAGTCAGTTTTGATTATAAAGGCGATACAAGTGTTTTAAAGTGAGAACAGTGAAAAGTAGTGAAATAAAAAGCGACAATTAGAATTGAATAGTGCGAAATATTAAATTTGCTAGTGATTATAGTGAACTCTAAGAATTGTGTTTATTTTTAAATTGTGTTTGGTTTGTGATAAATAAATTATTGTGTGGATTATTAAAAAGTGTATTCCTTAATTAATCCTACGAATCCGTTAAGCCGTAAAAACGTAACAATTGGTGTCAGAAGTGGGATTAATTAAGAGATAAGTGAAATAAGTGAACTTGAACAATAATTGTGATTGGAATTTAAATTTTGTGCGTGAGAAATAAGGACTTATTAATAAAATGGGTCGAAAGCTAGTGGATTTGCGCACTGTAGAGTTGAAAAAAGAATTAAGTAAACGCTCGCTGTCAACGGTGGGGGCTAAAAGTTCCCTAACCGCCCTGCTTCGAGAAGCTATGGTAAACGAAGGTAAGGATCCTGAAACCTACATGTTTGAAGACGAGGTAGAAGCGGAGCCAGAAGAAACGACAGTGAGTATGGCAGAACTTTTTAAAACATTGATGGTGATGAAGGAAGCGCAAGAACGGTCATCAGCAGCGCAAGAACGTGCATCGGCAGAGATGAAGGAAGCGACATCCGAGATGAAAGAAGCGCAAGAACGGTCATCCGCAGCGCAAGAACGTGCCTCAACAGAGATCAAGGCTGAAGTGATGGCGCTAAAAGACGAACAGAAATTGTTGGCAATAGCTCATGAACGTTCGTTAGCAGAGCTCAAAGAGTCGATGGAAGAACAGAAGAGCCAGCTGGATAACATGAAAGAAAATGTAAGGAATGATCTGGAAAGTCTCGAATCTTCCATCAAGGAAAATGTAAGGAATGATCTGGAGAAGCTCGAAAATTCCATGAGGGAAAATGATGAAAAGTTGAAGATGGAACTAGAATCGGTCAGAGCTGACCTGGAAAGGGTAAAGATTCACCACCCAGCGACGGCATCTCATGAAGTCATCGGAGTTAGGAAACTGCAGCCTCCAACTTTCGACGGGCAAAGCCCATGGCCTACTTACAAGCTCCAATTCGAAGCAGCAGCAGCAGGCAATTTCTGGACTGAGGAGGAAAAAGCAATGGCCTTAACTTTGTCACTAAGGGGTACAGCAGCAGAAGCGGAACATCGCAACAGCTACGGGTTCTTAGTTCAAGCGCTGGAAATGCGTTACGGTGATCAGCACCTGCAAGAGGTTTATCGACTTCAACTTCGAAACAGACTTCAAAAGCCAGGAGAAACTTTACAACAACTATGCGCCGATATCGAGAGGTTAGTGCATCTGGCTTATCCTAGTTTCGGCCAAGATTACATCAACGAAGTAGCAAGAGAGGCCTTTCTTAACTCTTTTGCCGACCGAGATCTACAACAAGCAGCGAGATTGGCCGGAAAGAAGAATACCGCTGAAGTTCTGGCATATGCTCTGGCATACGAGGCAGCGAAGCAAGCATCAAGAAGTGCAGTCCGCCTCAGAGAGATCCACACAACAGAGGATATTTGCAACAGAATGAATGCAGCGGAAGTACGCGGTCGACTCCGATGCTGGAACTGTAGTGAACCGGGTCATTTGCAAAGGAATTGCAGAAAGCGAAGGAGAACAGAATCAACCGAAAATAGGAGTGGCGGAACTTGCTGTGAAAAATGCGGACATCGGAAGAAAGGTGACCAGAGGGAGGCCGAAAACAATGACTCCGTGTCTCCCCGCAGACAGCAGCAGGGAAACGAATAAAGACTGACTCCATGGGGCAGGAGTCAGTCGGGGAAATCGAAGCCCCCGGTGTCATCATCACCACTATCAAACAACTGCAGCGTAGTGGCAACAGCCTGGTCGTCGATGGAAAGATTGGAGCGGAAAAATGCACAATAACTGTAGATACTGGTGCTTCAAAATCTGTTATCCGGGCTGACATGGTCGGTAATAAATGGCTGAAAGACGCACGCCAATACAGACTGAAAACTGCAACAGGAGAGCCAGTACGATTACACGGGGAAATTATGTTGGATGTGGTTCTTGCTGACATTGGATTTTCACATTCGTTCCTGGTAGCTGATATAACAGACGAGTGTATTCTCGGGCTGGACTTTATGAAAGCTCATAAAATTCTACTGGACATCGGAGAGGAAATACTGAGATATGACAACAAGGAGATCCCAATGGCGACAGGTTCCACTTGTTATTCGCAGCTGAAAGTCGTCGTCCGTGAAGATACCGTGCTTCCTCCGTGTGCTGAGAAATTGGTACGAGCGATAGTCGATGGTGATCCCGGGAGCTACCGATTTTACCTTATAGAACCAGACAAAATGAAACAAAGCAAAAATATAGCAATTGGAAAATGTCTGGTGAGCATCGACGATAAAAAGGAGGTATTCGTGAGAGTGTTAAATACTAACGAACGAGAAGTACGATTGAGGAAGGATACGGTGTTGGGGAAAGGAGAACCGGCAGAACAGATTACATTAGTGGAGTGCGCTAACATCGAAACGGTTCCAAAAGCAAAGCCAAAGGCCACGAAATTAGTAAATGCAGTGCTCTCAACTAGTTGTCTTGAACGAAAGCAGTATCTCCAGGCAAGAAAATTAGTAGAGGATTTCAGTGATATCTTCGCCATGAGAGATGATGACTTTGGGAAAACTAACATCGTTCAACACAGGATCGATACCAAAGATGCCCAGCCAATTAAACAACCTCCGAGAAGACTACCACTAGCCAAGCGGGAAGAGGCAGCCAATATGATTGAAGATATGAGAAGACAAGGCCTTATAGAGGAGTCGAAAAGCCCTTGGATGTCTCCCGTGGTTTTAGTCAGAAAGAAAGATGGCAGTACAAGGTTTTGCGTGGATTATCGGCGGTTAAATGACATCACTAAAAAGCACAGCTACCCACTACCTCGAATCGATGACACCCTGGATACTCTCTCTGGAGCTCAATGGTTTTCTACCTTGGATCTTAAGAGCGGCTACTGGCAAGTCGAAATTCACCCCGAGGACCGAGAAAAGACGGCCTTTTCCGTAGGAAACGGCCTGTGGCAGTTTACAGTTATGCCGTTTGGACTGTGTAATGCTCCAGCTACATTCGAACGACTGATGGAATGCGTCTTGCGAGGACTGACATGGAAGACTTGTCTGGTTTATTTGGACGATATCATCGTCGTTGGAAAAAGTTTCGACGAACATCTGGGCAATCTACGAGAGGTTTTCCAAAAGTTGAGAACTGCCCAACTGAAACTCAGTCCTAAAAAGTGCGTACTGTTCAGAGACCAAGTCAACTATCTCGGGCATGTGGTTTCATCCAATGGAGTTCAAACAGATCCTGAGAAAATAACAGCAGTTAAGAATTGGCCCACACCGAAGGATAAACATGAACTTCGAAGCTTCTTGGGACTTGCCACCTATTATAGACGTTTTGTCAGGAACTTTGCCGACATAGCTAAGGAATTACATAAACTGACAGAAAAAGGAAGACCATTTATCTGGACAGAAAAATGCGAGGAAAGTTTCAAGACACTAAAGCAAGGACTTTGCCAAGCACCAATACTTACATATCCGAAGCCAGGGGAAAAATTCATATTGGACACAGATGCGAGTAATGTCGGAATTGGTGCAGTGCTATCACAAAACTTCGAAGGGCAGGAAAAGGTCATAGCTTACTACAGTAGAGCGCTGTCAAAATCGGAGCGGAATTACTGCGTCACAAGGAGAGAACTGTTGGCAATCGTGGACTCAACTAAGCACTTCCACAAGTATCTCTATGGGCAAAACTTCATCCTTCGAACGGATCATGCAGCATTAAAATGGCTGATGCAATTTAAAAATCCTGAAGGACAAGTGGCAAGATGGATCGAGAGACTTCAGTCCTACGACTTTAATATAACCCACAGAAAAGGAGGAAACCATGGAAATGCAGATGCACTCTCCCGGCGACCATGCGTAAAAGATTGCAAACATTGTGGGCGTATTGAGGAAAAGTGTCAAAGGACGACCGTTGAGCCAACGACAGGATGGGACGACCAGGGACTCCGAGACGCCCAACGCGACGACCCAGATATTTCTTCGATTCTGGCATGGAAGGAATACGAGGAGAAGCCTGAATGGAAGGATATTGCAGAGAGAAGCGAAACCCTGAAGAGCTATTGGGCCCAATGGGATTCATTGCACATTGAGCGAGGAGTGTTAAAGCGCAAATGGGAAACCGCTGACGGTACCTCTCACCGAATGCAGGTGTTAGTCCCTCGCAGTAGAATAAGAGATATTCTCGAGGAGTGTCATAATGGCGCATCAGGAGGACATCTGGGAGTCAATAAAACTTTGGCAAAAATAAGAGATAGATTCTATTGGCTTCACATGCGGGACGATGTTACAGACTGGTGCCGTAAATGCACAATTTGTGCCAGCAGCAAAGGCCCTCGAGTAAAAACAAAAGGAGAAATGCAGCAATACAACGTGGGAGCCCCATTTGAAAGAATTGCAATCGATGTGGCGGGACCTTTTCCAGCATCAGACCGAGGGAATCGTTACATTTTGGTGGTTATGGACTACTTCAGTAAGTGGCCCGAAGCATATGCCATTCCAAATCAGGAAGCGATCACTGTTGCAGAGGAATTAGTGAACAATTGGATCTGCAGATTTGGTGTTCCTCATGAGCTTCATTCGGACCAAGGGAGAAATTTCGAATCTCAAGTTTTTCAAGAAGTATGTAAGATACTCGGAATGAAGAAGACCAGGACGACGCCCCTTCATCCCCAATCCGATGGAATGGTAGAACGATTCAACAGGACAATGCTAGAGCACTTAAGGAAAGTCGTTAGCGAGCACCAGCGCGACTGGGACAGTTATATCCCTATTTTTCTAATGGCATATCGGACAGCAGTTCATAATTCCACAGGACAAACCCCTTCTAGTGTGATTTTTGGAAGACAAATCCGGCTGCCAAGCGACTTGAAATTTGGGACACCTGTGGAAAGCAACGAATCTACTGGCGGCGGTTATACAGGTGAACTTCGTAATAGACTTGCGGATATCCACCAGCTCGCAAGGAGGAATCTCAAGATAGCCAGTGACAGGATGAAAACAAGGTACGACCTCCGAGCAAACTGTAGCGGATTCCAGGAAGGTGACCTCGTTTGGCTGTTCAACCCTCGAAGACGGAAAGGCAAGTCTCCGAAACTTCAGCGTCAGTGGGAGGGGCCCTATAAAATCCTAACACGGATCAACGATGTGGTCTACAGGATTCAACAAGGACCCAAAGCAAAGAAGAAGATTGTGCACATAGACAGGCTGTGCCCATATCATCAGCCGGATCCAGGATGGACAACTGTTCGGGACGAACAGTCCTAAGAAGGGGGCAATGTGATGATTATGCGCCATCTGTTTGTCGAGAGGATGAATCAACGATTTTCGGTTGTTGTCTGAATTAAGAATTTATGTACTAAACTAACGGGCGATAAGCGAAGACAACTTCAAGCTGGTCGAAACTTAAGGAAATAAAAGAACCTACCACAAGGAACCAGAAAACGAAGGTTCCAGAAAGTAGACAAAGGTGGAGCTGCCTATATAAAAGCGCCTGGCAGCCGCTATCGAGTCAGTTTTGATTATAAAGGCGATACAAGTGTTTTAAAGTGAGAACAGTGAAAAGTAGTGAAATAAAAAGCGACAATTAGAATTGAATAGTGCGAAATATTAAATTTGCTAGTGATTATAGTGAACTCTAAGAATTGTGTTTATTTTTAAATTGTGTTTGGTTTGTGATAAATAAATTATTGTGTGGATTATTAAAAAGTGTATTCCTTAATTAATCCTACGAATCCGTTAAGCCGTAAAAACGTAACAATATCAAATTTCGAGTGATAATTAGTGCACTTTAAGAATTATGCTGGCAGTTATTGAATTGTTAAATAAAGATTTAAAGGTATATTCTTTAATTCCTATGATTTCGTTGAACCGGAAAATGAACAATATTTTATGGTGAGCAGCGTATATTCATTCCTAACTTTAATTGCAAAACCGGACGGTTGTGCACTAATGTCATTTTAATGCGAGATATTAACCCCCAATTTAGACTCATCATACAAATCTAAAATAGATAGAAAATTTGTGGACAAAGCAAATTAAATCACTACATTTATCCAAAACAAAAAATAAAAAATCATGATTATCATTTTTGCCCTCTACATGTCGTAAACAACAGCACATTTGAAACCAGTTTGTGTTCCTGAGATAAAAACCACGAAAAGCTTTCGTAAGTCAACAACTTTTGACGTTTCAGTAGCCAATCAATCAGGCGAACAGTTGTGTATGGTTTCAACAAGTTCGGCTCCCAGTTTGACTTGTGGTTTGTTGCATTTATTCGGTGGATTTAAAGTGCTTTTATAGTTATTGTACAATTAAACTTAAGAATAAAGTGTGCAGTTTATTAGAAGAATTGTTGCTGCTCTAGTTAAGGTACGTAGAAGTCTCAAATTAATCCAAATCAATGCCGCTTTTCAAAGGTCGTTACGCACTATCCAGTGCCTATCAGTAGTGAACTTGATCCAACAATACATAATCTCGCGAGGTTATCTGCGATAATTAATAAAAATACCAAAAATTACTATGGACTCTTGAACTGATCCATAAAAGTACACAGAATACGTGTGGTAGCAGCAGCTTCTACGGAAATATTTGCAAGCTGGCTAGAATCCGAGTGGTTTTTGATGACATAACATCGATGGATGGGAACGAAAAATTTCAATGGGACAAGAACCGGCTGAGTGGCAAGATTTTTTGTTTTGCAGCGTAAATTTGTGTTAAAAATAAAACAAGGACGCGGTGAAGATTTTAAGTGAAAATTACTCTCTGTGAATTTTATGAAATTGCTCATTGTATGGTTTACAGTCTCGGCAGAGGTGTGTATACGCGCGGCGACGTTCTCTTGTTCTGCTTTCACTTTCTGGCAAGTATTTTTCATCTTCGCCGGCAGAAACCGGCTTCTTAAGTTTTTGTAGTATTGATAAAGTATATATTAATTTAACAGACAATAACAGAAGCATGTAATGTATAATTTAATAAAAAAAACTCGTGTATTGTTATGTAATTTAATTGAAAACATGAATACTTAGGAAAGTCTGCTAGGTAGATTTGCAAGATTTCAGAAGCAGTATTCATGCCAGAACAATTTTAATTGGGAAAATCAATAACTATGTTTAAAGAATAACAAATCTTGATATATACAAAAGTGGAAATCCGACTCACATAACTCATAGTAAAAAATCTAGCTTCTGGTACACAAGCATATAAAATCCTATTTTTTAGTGCTTTTCCAAAATAGAAACCCGAACTGAAATTCTAGATCTTCCTTCCATCTAATAGTGCCCATCTACTAAAATGCCAATTCCAGGCCGCGGCGTTGGAGACCAGGACTGACGTCTTTGTCTGACACCGGCCACACATTATTCCGCCTGCCTGACAGTCCGGATCTGCAGTCCTTTGTCTGGACTGAATAAATGTGCCTCACCTTTGGCTAAACCTCCGCACAAACTTTTCGCCCTTTCATACTTCTCCCGAGTTTACCCTGAAAACTAGCTCATACTCAGCCCATTCAGCCAGCGATCTTTTAAACTTCCGCCCAATAGTAATTCTTCTGCTCTCTCCTAAATCATGGAGACAATAATCAATAGAAGGCTGAGAAAATATCAAGATTCCAACGATCATACACGACAGGCAGTACGGCTTTAAGCCAAAACGTTCTACTGGCGACCTGCTTGTCTGTCTGACCGAGCATCTCATCCAAAGCATCCGTAGCATCGGTAAGTCTGTTCTGGTTGCTCTGGGGTGGTAGCACGTAATTTGTTTCAATCGATCTCTTCATACAAAAATCTTGACTTTTTGTATGAAGAGGTCGATTGAAACAACTTACGTGCTTCCACCCTCTGGATATTTCCAAGGCTTTCGACAGAGTGTGGCATCCCGAATCGACACAGTTCTAAGGAACTGGATTGAGAGCTTTCTTTTTGCCGTTTAATCAAGGTAGTATTGGATGGCGTTGAATCCAACCTTCACTCCATCTCGATCGTTGCTCCCCAAGGGTCGATCTTCTCTCCTGCTCTCTTTCTTATATTCATTAATGATTTGCTCTCAATCCCCACCAACTCATTTCATAGTTTCACCGATGACGGTACTCTGCCTTACTCCTACCCCTTGGACAGCATAAAACAAGCAAGCGCCAGACCTTATCTCTAGGCCATGAGCACATGTTCAACTGTCTTAACATGGACATTCAACTCATTCTTGATTGGGGCCGCAAGAATCGTGTCGAATTCAACCCATTGAAAACAAAGTACTGTCTTATCTCCACCAAAATCTGCACAAGCCTTCCCCCTATTTCAGTGGACAAGGATAATGTGATAATGTAACAGCTGACCCATCTTTTAACTGTCAGTTGCTAGTATAAAAATTCAATTCAGCCTTTATTCAGCATTAAGTTTACACAAATGCAACGAGAATCGCTTTTTCAGGTTGAGTGCAGTGATAAAGTGAAAAAAGGTGTGTAAAACGTCAAGTGTAAACTTTTTTTCACGTTTTCACTGCACCGAACCAGAATTGACTCCCTGGGCGTGACTTTATTTTCTGATCTGCAATGGAATAATCACATCTACCAAGTCGCCAAACAAGCGTATCAATGCCTTGGATTCCTTATGAGATGCAAGTTCCTCCTCCAGCCAAATTCTACATTTGGCCCCGCCTCGAATACAACTCGTATATTTGGGCGGCATCAAACTCATTGGCGATAGCACCCTTTGCCCCACGATCGACCTTTTAAGCCACCGTAGGAATGTAACAGCCCTCACCAAGTTTTACCGCTATCACCATGGCGACTGTTCCACTGAAATTAGAAATCTCCTACCTACACGGCAATTTTTTTCCCGCAACACAAGACTAGCCAACTCGACTCACCCCACACACTACAGCCCTTTTATTCGCGCACATTTCATTTATAAATAGAACAATTGATTGTGGAACTGTCTTCCGCAGAATTCAAACACAAGGTTCATCGACATCTACTCACGCACTCTAGACATTGCCATGACTTGAACGACATTTCGTACTAGTGGTACAAAGGGCAACTCGTCAGCTTGACCATGTCACATAAAAAAGGTATAAGGCATTATTGAGAGAGTAATACAGGATTCTATCCCATTGAGCGGGCAAGAAGTATACAGTTGTAAATCATCTATGGATAATAGAGGGGAGATTATTAACATACAAAGAGAAAAGGAGAGGGCCAAGGATTGCACCTTGTGTAACATCCAAGGGTACAGGTCTTTGAATAGAGAAGACGAGGAAGAGCAATTTATTAAACACGGGGAAGCATTTTGGCAACACTAATGCATAGCATTCTTTACGTATTTGTGTCTAACCCGGACAGTGGCTTTGTTATATTTATTCAAAAACCGGGAGGGATATCGTTTCTCAGCAACCATCTCGGTGAGAACGCTTCACTTGGCTAAATGTTTGAAGCAGACCCTTCGCAAAACCTGAACAAATTTCACTACGCCTATGTCCGGGTTAGACAATGTATTTTGTTGTTGTGGTTAAAGTCAATGTATTTTGTTGTTGTGGTTAAAGTGGAGGGAGAGAATTAGAGAGAAAATTTCTTAATCCCAAGTGCTTCCCTCAAATCCGTGTACATGTACGCTATTTTCGGTTCCTTTACTTCTCTATTCAAAGGTACAGGTAGGAAGGATGATACAGCAAATAAGAGAAGAAAAAGGACATGTCGCAGATGAGGAAAAGTTGTAGAGCTGGCTAAGCTTGGAAATCAGAAGCGAGCGAACCACAGAATCAAACGCCTTAGAGAAATCAAGAACAACTAATATCGCAAGGTCGCCCTGATCGAGCATAGAACGCAGATTAATAGTACAGCAGTTTCACAGTTGTGAAATTTACAGAAACTAGATTGGAAATCAGAGAGAAAATCAAGATAACGAAGAACTCGGAAAGAGATGACTTTCCAAAAGACTTGGCAAGGAAGGGGAGAATACTATGGGGCGAAAATCAACTATTGGCATACGCTGACGACATCATAATACTAGCCAGATCCCCCGTAGCAATGAAAGAGGCCTTCATAGCGCTAGAAGGAGCAGGGAAGAAATTCGGACTAGCAATTAATGAAGAGAAAACGAAATATACATATGTGCATCTCTAAAAGACGTAATGATCGCCAGAATATGATAATTGATACATACAACATCGAAGGAGTAAAAGAATTTATATAACTAGGGACGCTAATTTCAAAATATAACGACATCACATTCGAACTCAAAAAGAGATTAGCGCTGCGAAATAGATGCTACTTTGGGCTACGTAAACACACATTGTGTCACAAGGAACATATCAAGGAGGACTAAAGTGAAACTATACCCTTATAAGGCCAATACTCCTGTATGGGTCCGAAACCTGGGCATTAAGAAGTAACAAGCAACACCTCCTAGGGTGCTTCAAAAGAAAAATTCTGCGCACTTTTCATATACATATGGAGGAATAAACGGTGTTTGGAGGAGAAGATAAGATCACGAATTGTACCAGTTGTATAAAGATACAAACATCATAAAAACTATAAAAATTAACAGAATCCTATGGGCAGGACATGTTGAAATTAGCAGTAATGACAGCATAAAAAATTATTATGAACCGGAGACCAGACGGACACAGAGGTACTAGCTATAATAAATTGGAGACTTCAAGCCAGGGATGTCGGCCCTGAAGGAGCATGTTGCAGGAAGCCAAGGCCGCGTAGAAAACGCGAAGTAGATTCATAGTCGCGTATGCAACAAGTCGACGACAGTACGATATCTCTTGCTCCTATACTGGTAGATCTCTTGTTCCTATTAGATGAAGAGCTGCAGCAGAGCATTTGCGACGAACACATCTAAAACAGCTAATTATTTTAGAATAATTTTTATATAAATAAGGGTCTACTACAATAATACTTGTTAAATAAAGATCTATTAATACTTGTAATTGAAATATAAGTATATTTATATTTAACACACTGGCTTTTTATTTTCATTTTGCCAGTCTACTTTAAACCTTCCCATAAAAACAAATTCAAAATAGTTCCGAAAACAATGCCGAAAACATTAAATATTTAAAATAATCACATCTAATGAAGTAAATTATTAAAAATATTGTTATCATTTTTCACCATGTTTTATAGATAAGTTTTATCATTTTCATTCTCTAAATTGCTTTGTAAACCCACCGTAAAGAAGACATGGTTTTTAAATACTCTTCCATTTTTCTCTACATTACTCTTATCTTGTTGATTACTTCCAGCTCCAACAACTTCCAGGCCCCCTAGCAACTTAGTGGAAACCCAAAATTCGCTGTGTCAACAAATTGCATTTCTTGTTACAACATAAAAATCGAAAATACCTGAAGTAAAACAAAAAAATAATCAAAACTTTACCTGAGAAAGACGAGAAAACTTGTTCAGAAAATGGCGAGTGTAAGCCGCCTTTTACTCACTAGCTCAGTGCTCCAGATGCCGGGCCAATGTAGTAGCAGCGCCAATACTACCTTGTTGGCTGCCTCTCGCCGTTGGAGTAGCCACAACAAAAATCATCATAGTCACCGCGAAGCTGTCAATGGGCGCGCAGTCGTCAGAACATTGTCGACTGGCACCGCCTTGCCATTAGCGAAGTCTCCGCAAAATTCGAATATTACAAAGAATTCTCAGGACTTTATACCGTTACTAAATATAAACCGCAAAATGTCGTCCTCGAAGAGTGAAGGAAAATGTCTAAGAGTGGATAATATTAATCCCAACATTAAAACTATGGAGTATGCTGTCCGTGGACCTCTTGTCATCCGTGCCGGTGAAATCGAAAAGGAGCTCGAATCTGTAAGTACAAAGAACGATTGAATTTCGTCTGAATGTTGCTACTTAGTGCTTTTTCTGTTTTCACTTTAATGTTGCATGCTCATCCTTAACACAGAGAGATTATTTTATAAATAAAACCAAGCGCTGATAGCAGGCCGATAGGCCAGCCAGTGACAGAAGACATGAAATCCACGAAGCACGCGCCCAATTTCTGATATTTTTCTCGCTCCCCAAGTGGTTATGAGGGCTACAAGAATCTTTGAATCTCTTGGATTCAACTTTGCCAGGTGTAGTGCATGCGCGTGTTGTCGGTATTTTCACCTCATGTAGAGTACGGTATAATTGATTTTCTCGCAATTCCTTGCATTTGCAGACAAATTTCAGAGCTTCAAGCAATTTCTGTGCCAATGACATAAAACTACATACTTGCACGTTTTCATAGTAAAATAAAACATTCATTCATCCCCTTGCCGCGAAGAAAATTCCGCTTGGTCACTGTATGTGAACTTTGTGAACTTTGAACTGTGAATAGAATTTAACATGTTGATGGCAGCTGCGACTCCTCAAGAGAAAAATTATCATGGATATTTTATTCTTGATGTTTTTAACTATACGAGTCCGTATAATTCAATTCTTTCGCAGTAAATTCATTTTTTCTTTCACGGTCATGTAATTTCCTAATAAAGCTCATCTATTATCAAAGAGGAGCTTAGATAACAATGGAAATGCATTGTAAGCACTCGTCCAGTGGTTAGACATGTCTCACTTAATAGATTCTACACGTTTTGACCTACATCTATGCTATGCCCTTGTAATGTCATTGACAATTTCATTAGTGATTTTCTTAATGGGATTTTTTTCCTTTATAATTGATTGAATATTCTAAATGAACAATAATGCATGAACACCGGATTTTAAGGTGTGTGATATGTATTTTCGCGAAAAACTTTGCAGATAAAAATTGTATTCTCTTTTTTAATGTAGTGTGAGACGAAGCTCTTATCTTCATTTAATGAAGTCATAATATTTGCTTCGTTTTATTTCTTTATTGTCTAATTTAGCTCCATGAGATTTATTTAATTCACTTCCTTGATTTTGATTACAGATAGGAGATATTTCACTTTATCAAATACAAATTATCGCCGTATTCTATAATTGGAGTATTTATTCTAATATTTTTTGTATGCCATAACTAAACAAAAAAAACCTCCCAAAGTAAATATTATAAATTATTTCCTGATTGGAGCTGCTGAAATTTATTTATCTTGATATGTTTCTAGAGCAGCAACAACTTGATTGATAACAAATAATTTTAAATTATAAACTACTATATTCCCTTTTGGTAAGTTGAATTGAATTTCCCCTATTTTTTTTAATCGACGCAATAGGCGCTGGTTAGTGTGATAAGTTTTGGCGTAATAAATTACGCAAACAACTACATACCTATTAAGGC
The DNA here is from genome assembly GCA_949987705.1 of Thereva unica. Classification (NCBI taxonomy): domain Eukaryota; kingdom Metazoa; phylum Arthropoda; class Insecta; order Diptera; family Therevidae; genus Thereva; species Thereva unica. The sequence goes on from OX465284.1 coordinate 85,690,738, forward strand.
ACAAACAGATTGGCGCATATTTAATATCTCTACAGCCGGCGCAGAGAAAATAAATGGATGAGCAACTCTCGCAGGCGACTGCCGCTACGTCTTCCGCGCCAATCTGTTTGTGCCTTTAAGATCTGCGACTTCTACTAAACTGCATTTGTGTTAAATCATGCTTCGGAACCATATAAAAGAAAATTTAAACCAAGCACCTTCAGAGAGATGATCTTCAAATAGTTGTTGCTGAATCTTCAACCTTCATACTCGATATCGCACCAATGTTGATTTTTAAACCGACTTTCGGTGTCTTCGTACACTATTTATTTTCTCTTGGCATTTTCTGTTTTGAAGACTATGACTCAAAATGTTAAATCATTCTTCCAAATACTCTACTTCTTTTCTTCTTTGATTCGTTAGCTGGCGCTCCAAGCAGTACGTCCCCACAACGGAAACGCTGCTGTCTGTGCCGCGGGGTCTCGAACCACATTCACGATTCGTTCCCATTCTAGACCATTTTTGGCGATGCGTCGATAATTGCCATAATTCTTTAAGTCGTCCTCGATATTCTCTAGCTAGGTTTCTCCGGTGCCGAACGCTGAATTTTCCAGTCTGCCGGACGGTCTCGCCAGAGTGGTTTACATGGCAAGCAGTTATCAGCCATTCGGCAAACATGTCCAAACCACCGTAGTCGACGTTTTTGTATTTCTTCTTCAATCAGTGTCTGTTGATCGCATCTTTAACTGTCTCGTTTCGAAGGCGATCGCCGAGTGAGACACGTAGAATCTGCTTCAAACATCGCCATTCAAGCTTCTTGACGTCCCATTTGAGCAGTGTCCACGTTTCCGATCCATAAAGAAGAATCGGAAGGATCAACGTTCGTTAAAGGCGTACTTTCGTTTTGATGGTAATATCTGTTGCCTGGCCGATGCGGCTGTGAACGTCGGCCGTTGATGCCACTTTATTTTCTTTAACCAATGATCCCAAATATTTTTAACATCGGCACCTGTTCGATTTGGGTTCCATCGAGAAGAACACTGGCTTTCGATCCGTCCGTTGTGAGCACTTTGGTCTTTTCCAGGTCATGAGAGTTCCATCCGATTTTTTTATGTCGTTTGTTGATGTTGTTTTACCGCTTATTCCATGTCGGCCACAACCTTATTCCAGTACGCTTCTCATTCCGATTTCATTTTCTGTTGAACTTCTTTGTTCAATCTTCGGTATTGCTCGAAATCGACGTGTTTCGTTCGTTTCCGCTGATCGACGAGGTCCAGGCAGCTGTCCGAGATCCATGGCTGCGTCCCTTTACGAATAGGTGGACACAACTCCATTGCACACCCCACAATGGACTCCGATTATTGCCTTTCTTCTACATCGATATCGTTCGGTATTGCGAACACTGCGAATTTGTTGGATAATGCCATTTGAAACTCTCGCCCGATGGTCGGGTCCCGTAGACAGGCCCAGTTCTTCTTGGCTAGTGGTCGCGTCGTTGTCTTCGCTCTTTGTAATCGCATCTGTAATTTCGTTCAAACAAGATAATGGCCCGATCTACAATCGGGCCCACGCATTGCACGTACGTCTTTGAGCGTCTCTACTACGTTTTGCATTATTGCTCAATTAACTTTACTGCTTCTTATAGATATTTCTAGTGCTGTGCCTGAAAAGCGTTCATTGCGTGCACAGGCCGCAGGCGTCCAAAATAACAGGCGACTAAAGGTCGATCCGCGCTTTACGGAACGTCAAAGTACCGCCAATTACCGGCAACGGCACGTGAATTTTGCTGTCGATTCACACTTAATGAATTTTGGGGTTCAGTCTAGGGAAATTAGATAGAGTATTATCAATCAACATACCAAAACTTAATAATAAAAAATTAGTTTTGGATAGTTTGGACTTTGAATTTAGCAACAAATAAGAAAAAGGCTAATGGGTACCTTTTCTGCGAAATACCTAACCAGTTCCTTGCCAGTGTATCATACAGCTCCTGTTATCGCCGAACCATGAGAAATTAGTTTAATTTTAATTAGTTGAAATAACGAGACAAGAAACATTGTGAAAAACATTGTTATTATACATTGTAAACCATTGCGATTTTTCAAAAATTCCAACAAGATTCCATTTTTAATTGTTTCTTAAGTTCTCTAAATGAGTTTCCCAATTATAATCCGATCTTACAAAAATGGCAGCAATGTTAAAAACAAAAGAAGATCGTTTATTACTCAAAAAGGAATGAACCGATTTAGTTGAAATTTTTTGTACATTGCCGGGACCATCTTCATGTTTTTTCAATTTTCTATATGCAGTTGTATTCAAAAAAAAACAAATAGTGAAAGTAACGTTAGTTGAAAACTTTGGAATCTATTTGCAAGATCACACTTGCACCTAGGGACTTCTAATAAGGCTTATTTTTTAGATAATTTCATAGCGAAAAACCTTCCCAATGCATATGATATACTAAAAGTTAGAGAAAGTGCCTATTTTATTCACAATTAGTTAATTAAAAAGTTATGCGGTCAACTAATTTGTGGGCAAACTTAGGGTGTTAAACTACACCCTAAAACGAATCAAGTCTAATAGTAATCTCGCCTATGGGCTAAAATGGCCCTAGAAATGCTTCGCCGACTATTCTAATTGGCGTGGCATTAAATTTTAAATATTTATATATAGTGTAAAATTAAAATTTATTGTTCGTACGAAATTTAAAAAAAAAGGGGGCAGGAAATTGCACACCTTTGAATGAAAAATCAGCAATTTTCTTCTTTTCATATGGAACATAAAAGTAAAATGCGATCGGTGTCCATTACTACTTTTTATAGAATCTTGTGCCTAACTTAAGTTTAATATTCTTTAGTAGGTTGTATTATTCTTTTCACAAATATTTATATAATAGAAACCGATACTGCACGTGGAGCCGGTAAAAGATTAGTTAGAAAGCAATAACCAGATGCAAGCCTTAGCGCGATCAAGGTGATCACCTCTAAACGAAAGTATTTTACTGCATATTCTTAAAGGTTAATAGAACACAAAGAAGACAAGCATGTTCTTGAAAAACTGGTCAAGCTGCGAAAACCACTCTGACCGGATGTATTCTACCTACCTCTTGAATTTCCATATTAAATTAAGTAACCTTGTAGTAAAAGCTAGACCATAAGTTTTTTTTAATCATAACGCTTTAAACTCTCATTTTAATCATATAATATTTTTTATCATTAAGTAATAAGAATCAAGGTAAAATTGTTTATCGTTTTTTCGTTATCAATTTTCGTAAGTCATTGTTGATAATTAAAAGTCTGTGGTAATAATAAAATAACAATTGGCATGACAATATTTGCTTAATCTGTTGGATTCCTAAATTTATCAAAGTAAGCAAATCAAAATCAAGTTTCTTCTCCCCCGAAATTATTTTCACAGTTCAATGCGTCATCAATATGGGTTCAAATGCAACTTTTAAGCTTGAACTCACATCACTTACTAATATTTTTGTTTACATGCTTTCTTATTCTATATTTACCAAACAAACAAGTTACGCATGATTTCTGCTAGTTTTTTTAAATCGATTTTTTTTTTTCAGGGAAAATCAAAACCATTTACAGAAGTCCTTCGGGCAAATATTGGCGATTGCCATGCCATGGGACAAAAGCCTATCACATTCTTGAGACAGGTGAGTAAATTGAATTCCTATTTAATATAGATCAGGTGCTTATAACGTGGTTAAATGTTATCAACACACTCAGGGATGGTTGTGGCTTGATATCGAGCTATGTTTATCTAAACGATATCAATTTAACAAGAAAAAAAAATCTCGCGTAATCTAAGCTGGGAGGCTGCTAATGGCGTGATATGGGGGTCCACATGGGCCTGCATGTGATTTAACTCTTTGAACAATTCCAAAGCTACTACGAAATAACTTACTAAAAGCTTTTTCATTTAGTCGACTGCGGCCGAAATTCTACCTCGTAATTTTTAATTTATTGTCATTCTATCTCCTCCACATGTTTTTTTTATTGAAAACTTGTTTGCAGTTATGTAATATTCTGCTACACAAACACATTTTAGTTAATACATTTAAGTAATGAGTTTGTTAGTATGATATTCAAACTCAGTAATTGTTTTGGACAATTTTCATGTCGACAATTACTTTCTTTCAAAAGGGGAATTAGTTTATAAACAAAAATGCTTTAAGCATTAGTTAAGTAAAACAAAGTAATTCTCTTTGTAAAGCTAATCCCAGAAAAAGTCGCCTACGTGCCTCGAAAAATAAAATAAATATAGTAACAATTATCGCATATAAAGGGGAATTTTATTTTAATCTTTCGTAATATATAACATTTAATTGCTTATCTGAAGATTTATGTTTCAATAATTGTTATTTTTTGTTTACTTTACTGATACTTCGCGATGTAGTCTTGAAGGAATTTTTATCGCGAAAATATAATTATCACGAAGTGCGAAATCTTCTTTTAGTAGTTTTTTGCATGATTTTTTTTGTTATGATAAGAAAATTATAATTGGGTTAAAAAAGCTCCATTCATTGAAATTTCATGTTAGGAAAAACGAAATTATAACTATATAAACAAACAAATTAGAATTACTTATGGGACTTGGGTTTTGACGTTCAGAGCCCCATAACATAGGAGCGCGAAAACTTCCATCCAAGAACATAGGCATAGCTCCAAGCAAGAGTCTGGTGTACACCTTAGAATTTTCTCTCTTTCGATAAACTTCCAAAAACATTCCCGTTTGGCAATCTTGGAAGCCTGTTTAGCGAAGCATACGAACTCGGTTATCATACACTCGTAAGTGTGTTCGCGTTCGTTCAAATGGGATCCGGCGGGTTTCTCACCTTTCAACAACTAAATATGTATGGCAAAACCAATGATTCTATGAAAGCATAGATATTGAAATGTACAAACGCCGTATAGAAATAAATCACCTTTACGGGGTGGTTAATTTGCAGAAATTCAAAAATGCCGGTTTCCGGTATTGTATTTTTGTACGTCAGTATGTTCTAGGAGCTTATTTTTTTATATTATATCAATGCAGGGCGGCGCTTTCATAGGTGCGAATAGTGCCCTTGCACCGGGCGCAATTTCAGAAATTAAGAAATAAAAAAACTTAAACTTTGAACAAAAAAAATTGAAAAGTATTCTCACGGGTGCAAGAAATTAAACAAATTTACCCAATTTCTCTCCCTATACCCCTATACCAAGGGAAAATTTTACTCCTCCTCGTGCAGGAAGTTTCCCGAGATTTAAGCTTCAAGAAAGGAAGACTTAGCTTGTTGTTGTTTTTAATCTTAATTTTCCCTACTGCCATACCTTTTCTTTTCTTAGCAAAAGAAAGATAAAAAAAACAACAACCACACAGCTGTCAAGAAGTTGATTCAAAAATTCAGTGAGAGAATTCAGAGGTTTCAAAGAGTCTGCCCACCGTTCGTTCTCTACTACTCTCTTCTCCGCAAACGTCGTTTTCAGCAGATTTTTGTTGGTTGAATGTTGAGCCACGTAATTTTTCCATTATCCTCCACTGCGTTAAAGAATGAACAGCTTACCAGACGCAAAACACCCAAGCCCCAGCCCTGCATCAATGTGAGAATTGCCGTACAAAATTTTTTGGTCGAAAAAGCACCCCTCCGGATGGAATATTCAACTTACCTGTGTGGTCACATGTACCGCGTAAAAGTGACGGCATAGTGCCCAAAGTTTTGGTCTAATTTAGGACTATCGATCTGCATAATAATTCATTACTCCCAAAAATTGCCGTGAGCTTGTAGCCGATATGTCAGGATGAAGACTTAATAGCAGCAAAAGTTTTAACGTTTTCTGAGAATTTAAAATTTTGTACTGTTGCATAATTATAAATCTACCAGACTAAAGGCTCGATGACATTGAGAGATTTTACAAGCTACTAGCCGCAGGGCCGGCGTTTGCCCTTTTTGCGCCCGGTGCAGTATGTCATATTGCGCCCTCATCATTTCTATTTTGCAGAGAAGGACAATGGAAAAAGGCACAAACACTTTGTGGAGTTCCCTTATTATAAGAAAATAAAGGCATGGGAAACCTTTTTCACTTCTTTCTAAAATTGCGCCCGGTGCAAATACACTAGTTGCACCTATGAAAGCGCCCTTCTGCCTTTTTATAATCAGGATTTGCTTCGCGATCTGAGTACTGAGTTGGCTTGCGCTTTATCTTCAATAAACTCTCCCGCTAATGCTGTTTAACGCTTCAGAGAGTTTTTCGATGTTGGCTGCACTTCCCTAACTAGCTCCAACACAATCCTGGGCTCCGAAAATCTGTAGTACTATACACTCGGATCTCCATAATAAAGGTCTTTATGTCGTTTTCCAAGCCTTTATATTTCGACAGATAATATATGGTCACTACCCCACATGTATTAGGTTTTACTGTAGAATTTTTCATAGAGAAAAACAGTCCACTTAACAGCCTCGCTGGAGTTAGAAGGCGCTTTCAACAACTTCGGAACAGAAGCGATCCAGGCGTTTCGCGCCGAATTAGGGATTTATAATAGTACGACTAGTATGAATTACGAATAATTACAAAATCAAGCGAACGAAATGGAATTGGATTGGCCACACCTTGCAGAAGACAATTGAAAAAGGCACAGGCACCCTGTGCAGTTCCTTTAATATATGACAATACCCGTGCCTTCATTTCAATTTTTTTTCACACTTTTTCAATTATTTTTCCAAGTTTTGAATTTTTTTAAAATCGTAATTTCTGAAATTGCGCCCGGTGCAAGTGCACCATTTGCACCTATGAAAGCGCCGCCCCTGACTAGCCGGCGAATTCACTAGCGTGTCAGTGTCATCATGTTCCGTAGCTAACTAGCAGATTGTAAACAATCTGCCAAGAAAGTTGAAAGCCGGGCTACTTTACTCACTGCTCTCTGGCTTGTCGGGTTGTTGGCTAGTAAACTAGCCGTGTGTCATCATAATTGCTAGTGAACTAGCTGCGAGTAGCTCATTTTTTGGTTTCACAAAATGACGGAATTAGTTCGCCCTAGCTAGTTGCATTCTGAGCGAGTGGAAAGTTATGTTTTGTGTCATCGTCACTATCGCACTAGCTGACTCGCCGGCTTGTAAACTGGCTCCATGTCATCGAGCTTCAGTGAAGGTTTTGTAGTGTTAACACAAGTTGAATTCCATGTAATTTTTAAACCTTCACTGATCACAGTTCAATCCACATATAAGTGGCTTCACCAGCTACAGCCCAACTCATGTGCAGTTCGTGCTTGAAATTGTTGTTGCTTTCTCGCCAGAAGTCAGAAATGCAAAATCCCAATGGAATGTCATTCCAATATTCCAGTTGCTTACTATCCTTTGAGCGTTGTTTTATCCTCAGTTGAATATGTGGAAATCGTATGCGAACTGAAGTTATTTTAAAGACACGGCCGTAAGAAAAGATCTATGGGATGTGACAGCGAGGGAGACCCAACCTCCGCTGAAAAGATAGCGTAGACCAGAACACCCAGATCTTAGGGGGATGCCAAACTGGATGACATCGGCTCAGAATGGGACCGGTGGTGAGAAGTTTCGGGAGGCCAGGACAGGTTGTAGGGCCGTCAAAAAAGAAGAAAAAAATAGAGACACTAGGTCTTTCTACAATGAAGTAAACATTCTGTCTTCTTCTTCTTTGATCCGTTAGCAGGGGCCTTATTCCCTATTACAATATTGTGAGAATTTTTCTCGAAACTGCCAAAATGGTATTCTATATTACAAAACTGTCTCGAAACTGTAACAATATTGTTAGATTTTTACTCGAAAGCTCAAGGGTAATCGAGCAATTTATAAAATTTTAGGTGTGAGCGATACAATTGAAAGCTCTTGCGCTCATTTTCTTTTCTTTCGGGGACATTTCTACGAGAGGAAGCAATATTGTAATAGGGAATACGGAAGCATTTTAGTTTCGGATATCAGTTTCGAGTGAAAAGCATTTGAGTATTGTAATAGAGAATAAGGCCCCAGGACGACGACAGTTCGTTTACCGCAACGAATTCTTTCTTCCATTAGCTGACGGAGAACGAATATTTGATCAATGCCGCCTCGATGTGGTCTAAATCCGCTTGTTCTTTCCGGCAAGTTTTTTCACGCTGTTTCTGTAGCCTCGATTGTATGATTTCCGTATTTTGCCGGCAATCGAAAGGAGGCTGATACCTGTGTACACCTGCGCTTTAGGTCTGATTGTGACTCGATGGATCTATTTAACCCCATCGGTACCAATTTATACGAAAATTGTTCAATCAATGAAACAAATGAACTGAAAGGGTTAAAATTAATGTGTTGCTGTGCTCCTTGTGTGGGTTGGGTTTGAGGAGGTGATGATTGATGCAGGTTTGTACGCTTATGCCAAATGTAAGTAGAACATTAATTGGAACATTTAAAAAAATTGACACCTCAGTACAATATATTTATTACATGCTTCTGTAGGTATCTACTATATATATGATGCTATAATATTATTTATTGTTTATATTTTAACGAACAGATAATGGCGCTTACAGTTATACCTGATATGTGTAATGAATTTCCCACTGATGTTAAACAACGAGCCAAAATTATTCTCGATGACTGCCGAGGAGGCTCTGTGGGTTCGTATACAGATTCAGCAGGCATTGAGGTAATTCGGAAACAATGCGCCGAATATATTAAAAAAAGGGACGGAGTCGATTCAAATTGGGAAGATATTATCTTAACAGCAGGTGCTTCACCAGGTATCAAAAGTCTTCTTGCATTGCTAAAGTACTGTAAAACAAATAGATAGATTCAGCAGTATTTTATTAATATTTAAAACTTTTCAGATGTGACATAAATGGTAAGCCAGCAGGTGTAATGGTTCCAATACCACAATATCCGCTCTATTCTGCGACAATCGCTGAATTTGGATTGCATCAAATAGGATATTATTTAGATGAAGATAACAAATGGGGCCTTAATATAGATGAACTAAACCGAGCTGTAACAGAAGCTAGAAATCATTCCGTACCTCGAGCAATTGTTGTAATAAATCCCGGAAATCCAACCGGGCAGGTTCTAACAAAAGAAAATATTATCGAAATTATTAAGTTTGCTCACCGTGAAAAATTGTTGCTGCTTGCAGATGAAGTGTATCAGGATAATGTCTATGATAAGGACTCTGCGTTTCATTCATTTAAGAAAACCCTAATGGAAATGGGACCACCCTACAATGAAATGGAATTGGCGAGTTTTATGTCTTGCTCTAAAGGATATATGGGAGAATGCGGTATCCGTGGTGGCTATACAGAACTAATTAATATTTGTCCAAATGTCAGGGCTATGTACAATAAATCACTATCGGCACAATTATGCCCAACAACAATGGGTCAAGTTGCTATGTCTTGTGTGGTTAGTATCATTATTGATTTTTGTTAATTTCTGTAATGGCATAATTGTTTTTTTAAGGTCAACCCACCTAAGCCTGGCGAACCATCATATGACACATTTATGATGGAAAAATCATCGGTTTTAAATGCTCTTAAAGAACGAGCAGAACTAGTCTATCAAACTTTCAATTCACTCGAAGGTTTTAAATGTAACCCAGTTCAGGGTGCCATGTACTGTTTCCCAGCATTTACGTTACCCGAGAAAGCCATTAAGGCTGCGAAAAAGGCGGGTCAAGCTCCTGATGTTTTCTTTGCGTTTGAACTATTAGAAACTACTGGTAAATATACAGTTTTTTTTATATATTGCACATTATTGCAGTTAATGCTTTCCTTCCATTTATCAGGTATTTGTATTGTTCCTGGCAGCGGTTTTGGACAACTACCTGGCACTTACCACTTCCGAACAACAATTTTGCCTCAAACAGACAAATTAAAGGAAATGTTGCAGAAATTCGGCGCTTTCCATAAAGAGTTTTTAAAGAAATATAAGTAAATAGTAACTAATATTTATTATAATAACGCAGAGCAAAAATTTTGTTAAATATTACAATTGAAATTAACTTTAATAAGTAAAATGATTTAAATTACATCATAGTAATAGAAGAATCAAAATTTGTTTTAGCCATTTATACATATTTTATTTTGCTAGAAAATTTACTCTTATAAAACAAAACAATAGAAAGTTGGATCACTATTGGCTGTACTATTAAATTAAGTATTAAAATGAAAATAAATTTATAAGATGTGAATTAAATTAAAATAATAAATTTTCGTTCCTAACTCTTCTTATGAATTTCAGCACTGCAAGATGGAAATAATTTTTAAGTTTAAATGCACTTAATAAACTTGCAGACCCTTTTGTACTGCCGACCGTCATATGGTGTAAAATAAAATCGGCATTTTACCTATTTCTTAACAAATACTTACTGCTTTTAGAACCGGTAACTATAAAAATCTTAAATGTAAACATGTGCAGAATCAACTATAAATAATGGGTGAGCGATTTAAATAAGAAACTGTGAAAGTCACAAATTTCCACGGAATAGAGAATATCGCGATTTTTTCGACTAAATACTTGAAAAGCTTTGTATCCGCTGGTCAGGCTTGAGTCAACACAGCTGCAATACGCAATGAAATGACCAGAAACAACTACGGTCATGCATTAGAACTCGCCCTAAGTCCTGGGGATGAGATGCCAGGCGTCCACGAGAGCTGAACCCGCTTTAAAAATATTGTTATTGGTATTGCTGATTCCATCTTAGGCAGAAGTCGTAGAGATCGGAACGACTGGTTCGATAATGACTGCAAGCTGGCAACTGAACATAAGAATGCTGCGTACCGAGCAATGCAGCGGTCTCAGAGAACACGGGCACACGAAGAGAAATATAAAGAGCTCAGAAAAGAGAACTCACAGACGAAAAAAAGAGGCCTGGGTAAAAATCTCGTCTGTGAACTAGAGCAGTGCAGAGAGCGACGACCGCACCAGGCGCGGGAGCTCTACCGAAGAGTCCGCAGTATGACGCAATTCACGCCACGTTGCACATATTGCAAGGACAAAGAAGGAAATCTGATCACCAATCCTAAAGGCATCTTGGAGCGATGGGAAGAGCACTTTCATGAACCGCTAAATGGCGAGCTAACTGAGGATACGGAGGCTCCACCAATATCTGATGATAATGCTATGCTGCCGCCATCAAGCTTAGAGGAAGTTAGCAGAGCCATAACTCAGCTCAAAAACAACAAGGCCTCGGGTGTAGATGGCATCCCAGCGGAGCTGGTTAAATATGGAGGGCCTACATTACACCAAGCGATTCAAGAATTAATTGTGCAAGTATAGGAGCGGGAAGTGATTCCAGAAGTCTGGAGAAAAGGCACCCTCTACCCGGTACATAATAGAGAAGATATCACAGTGTGTACTAATTATCGCGGTATAACGTTTTTGAGTACCGTGTATAAGATATTCTCCGCTATCCTACAAAACAGGATGGCCCCATAAGCCAGAAACATCATAGGCCATTACCAGTGTAGCTTCAGCCCAGGCAAATCAACAACTGAACAGATTTTCACCTTGAGGCAGGCTATGGAAAATGTCGAGTTTCAAAACTCAATTCAACACCTCTTCATAGACTTTAAAGCCGCCTATGATAGCATAGCCAGTGTAGAACTCTACAAAACCATGAGAGAATTCGGCATCCCCAACAAACTGACAAAACTTTGTAGGTTGGCCTTGACCAATGTGACAAGCCAAGTAAAGGAATCCAGAGCACTGTCCAGACCAATCAATATCTATAATGGACACCGGCAAGGGGCCGTATTTGGTCGACATCATGGCTGCGTTCGGTATCGTCAAATGACCGTCAATCAACTGCGTCGGCTGCAAAATTGACTGATACAGTTTACGGAAGTGACTAGTTTTACAAAAGCAAGCGCTGAAAATTGATGATTCCGAACACCTGACTGCAATACCGAACGAATGAGTTGCGTCTACTGCGCTGCAAATGACGATACCGAATGCAGCCTGTCGTCTGTCGATAAATAAAAATTGGCATTTGGCGACACGGTATCGTCTCTTTTCGTGTTGATAATGACGTTTGACGATTATTAAAAAGCTCAATTTATGCATGCAATAAACTTTTAACATTTTCTATTTTAATTAAATATACGTGATTTGCTGCCTTGGAGTAATACCACCCAATTTGATGTTTTTGTATGGCTGCGCTTAGCTGTCGAATCGATCCATCGACTCGAGAAACCAAATACGGCCCAAGGAGACGGTCTGGCCTGCCTCCTTTTTTCAACCTGGCGTTGGAGAAAGTGATCCAAGTTTCGGGCGTGACAATCCTCCACAATTCCACCCAATTACTGGCTTACACAGACAACCTACATTGGAAGAACAGCAACATCTGTACAAAAAGCTTTCACCCAGATTGAATGGGCGGCAGGAAATCTGCCGGCATGCTGCCAGCAGTGCCGGCGGATCGTGTTAGGCCCGGGTATAACCAAACTACAATCTAACTACATACTGTTAAGTCCGTTGAACTGGGCCTGTACTCCCGAAGACGAAACGAAAACGAAACCGTTTTGTCAAAGTGCTACATTGGAAGACGATATCGTCTCGTTTTCGTCTAAACAAACCATGACACATTTGTAATCGTTTTCGTTTAGAGGTTAGTGCTTGTTGTGTGTGGTCGGTTTTGGGGTTAATTGTAAGTTGGGATTGTTAATTATTTTGATAGTTTTAATTTATTTTGCATAATAGGTCAAAATTTACAAACGCAAAGCAGTACGAGGTTATCGTCTCCAGGAGTAGAAAATATATTTTCGTCTCGTCTCTTTATTTCGTTTCGTTTCTTTATCGTCTCGTCTTCGGGAGTACAGGCCCTGAAGTTCGGCCAAGGTAGGCTTTGATGTGCCTTTTAACTAGGATACAGGATGTTGGCTTACCTTAATCAGAACTTTTGTAAAAGTTGTTTATTGTATTGTCTGCCCGAGAGTCCCCCTTCCAATATCTCGAGGGACTTCTCTTTGATTTAGGAGTCTTCTTCAGCGGTTCCTTTGCTTTAATGACATCCATAGGAACCGCAATATTTTGAGCCTGGAGACATTGGAGAAGCTCTCCAGGCTCCAAATTTACTTTAACCAAACCTAGAGTTCTCCTCAGGATATCTGCAGCTGGAATTAGCTTGAGACTACATTTCGTCACATGGCCTTCTCATTCATGGCATTCTTTCTCTCTGGTACTGCGTCTGCATGCGCATACTGACCGACCTCTGTTTTTCTGAGTTCCGTTCGCCCGGGGGTTGTCTCAGTTATCGTTCCCTGGCTGGAGGTAAGTAGATTTTTCTCTGAGGAGGTCGATAACTCCCGAACCCCTTGGTATTTTTTTTTTGGCAAACTCCACTGGTCTATATATTAGGTATTTTTGAGCAATTCCATTTTCAAATCTTGCTGTATGGACGTTTATATTCAATTTTATACAATAAAAACCTATTCCCAAAACAAAATAATACTGCCAAATTTTATAAATTACATAAATTCACTTAAATAAACCTTAAATAATTCAAATTAACTACTTAAATTAATAAATTCCAAACAAAATGAAAATATTCAATTCCTGAAATCTCAATAAAATGCATAACAATCATATTGACTAAAACTCAGTTTTCAGGCTGTTTTTGCGTTATCATCAATAATATCGCTATTAAGTTTATTATTATTAAATATGTATTATTTTTAATTACTTTAAAACATAATTTCACAATTTTTTATTGTTTAATTTAGTCAAAATAACTTCTGAAATTATTAAACGTGGAAAATTGTTGTTGTTGTTGTTGTTGTATTTTCAGTTTTACTAGCATAAAGCTAGTGGACCAACTAGGGTCTCTTACTGGTCTCAGCCTTGCGACTACATTAACCACGAATCAATGATATATACAACTTAATATGGCCTCATGATTTCTTTGTTTGTTAACTGTCCCGTTGCAACGTGGCCAAAAAGCAGCAGGGATTACGTTGTGAATCAGATGATATTAATTTTCAATGTGAACCATGATAGTTGAGGTCTAATCTAGGCTATATTGCCATTTATAGATTTTATTCCTCCAATGATTATTGAGGTCTATCAGGCTATACTGCCATTTTAGATTGTAACCTCATGATTCAATGCACACAACAGATGATTAAATGACACAGTTATTTCCACATGTTAGATCAATGATGAAGAAATAGCGGTCACTTCAGAATTCCATGCTGCACTAAGGTTATCTTGAAAATTCTTGATAATCCCTGTATTAATTTCTTGTTTGATCATTAAGATTGATTCTTTGATTAGAAATTAGCAGATCACTCTGCTAATTTTAACTATATTCGTTAGATTATTATAATTTGATAAAAACACGTTGATTTGTTCATTGTTCGAACATAAAAAAGATTCACTGGATTTAGAAAAACTAATTTGTTAGTTTATAAAAGTCACTTGATTCTGTTCGAAAACAGAATTTAATCAGAAACCACAATGGTTTTTCTTTTTAGAACTGTGATTAACAGTAAACTAGACACGATACTGTTATCTAATCAATTAGATTAGAAGTTGGGGGCCAGTCGCAAGAAGATGCGACCGACCCGGTCGGAAGCGAAAACCGAACTGCGTGGAAAATTGCATATATTTAAGAGTTTAATGTCTAATCATGGTTTAAAATTCACGTTTTTTGATAAACTATCTATCTAATGGATAAATTCACAATGTCAAGTTTCGCAACTTTATATGAGAAAACTTCGACACTTCGCATTGTAATTTCTGACATATCATACAGAATCCGTGCGGTTACCAAAAAAACGCCCGTTAAGCTGGAAGTACATAATTGCATTGCGTTGCATGAATGCGTTGACAGATCAAGTTTACACTGGCCTCGATTCCCAGATCCGACGGGAGGGAAATGAGTGCGGATTTGACACTTTGCGATTCTCAAATCCGCAGTCCCGGATTGGTTTAAATCGAAAATTCTGAATGAAAACTCAAGCGATAATGACATATACGATGTCGGATTATCTTAGGCGCATTTGTCGTTCAAATCCGCAGAAAATTTGTTGCGGATCACACTTTTACAGCGCGGAAAATGTCAAAAAGAAATTCGGGGTTGCGGATTTGAGAATCGCAAAGTGTCAAATCCGCAACTCACTTCCCCGCCGCCGGATCTGGGAATCGAGGCCACTGTATATTTCAATGACGGCAGATCTTTTAATGCGGCTCTACCTTCAATGCAATGCAATGCAACAGTTGTTCAACTTTTAACTTTTACGCATACAACGCATTCAATACTCTGTCAAATTGGTCTTGTTTTTTTTCTGCAAAAATATTATTAGCTCGGATTAACTCAGTAATATATTAAAAACTGATTTTCTTGAGGGATTCAACACAAATGCAACATAAATTCAAATTTCAAAACGCATTTAAATGCCAACACGCAACGCATTAATGTGTCAAATACATATAATGTAACGCATTGCAGTGAAATCCAATCAAGTATTGCAATGCAATGCAACGCAATTATGTACTTCCAGCTTTATTTCGATAAGCAGTAGACTCCTAAAACTATGCAATTTTTTGCTATGGTGTATATATATAGTGCTATTTGATAATTTCAAAAGTTAATTCAATTGATTTTGATTAAATTAAACAATAAAAAATTGTGAAATTCTGTTTTTAAGTAATTAAAAATATAATAGAATATACAAATAATACATATTTAATAATAATAGGCTTAATAACGATTATTAATGATAACGCAAAAACGGCATAAAAACTGAGTTTTTATCAGTATGATTCTTATGCTTTTTTTGAGATTTTAGGAATTGAAAATTATCTTTTTTTTGGAATTTTTTTAATTTAAGTTGTTATTTTAACTTATTGAAGGTTTATTTAAGTCAATTTATGTATTTTATATAATTAAGTAGTATTTTTTGTTTGTTCTGGGAATATACTTCATTGCTTAAAACTGAATTTAAACGACCACACAGGATTTGAAAATTTATTTCCACCAAAAATACCTTAATATAATAATAATGAATTTTAGGGAGTGATGCCAAGTTGTAAAAAGGGACCTCTCAGGGTGTCCGTGAATTCAGTCCCACCCCGGCCTGACTAGTATTTCCCGAGATAATGGGCATTTTGCCCATGGTTAACAAAAGAATGTGAGGAAGTGAGTTATGAATAACGCAGACCATGTCATTTTTTATGGTGTGAGATTCAGCGAATCTAGGGAGAAACGAGGCAATGGCCTCAGCACGACTACTACCGAAAAACTTCCTAGGACACATAGTGAAGAACGTTGATGGATGGAGGAAAGTGGAACGAAGCTCAAGGCTATACACAGGAAGTTGATATTGGAAGAAGCCAAAGAAAGGGAAAACGCTTACGAAACATCAGCTGCTAGAAAAAAGCTGATCCATTAGCGTGACGCTATTCTACAAAGCCAGTCACGTGAAGAGACTGGAATACCAAAAGGTGTTTTTAGTTGCATGCAGAAGGGTGAATAGCTTCTCACCTGCCAACGTACGAAAATAAGAGTTCATTGAACACGAGGAGTTTCAATGGAATAATAATGAAAATAAGAATCATGGCCGTGAGTATAATGAAACTTGAAGGAAGCTTCAATAACTGTACATTTTGAAAAATAAAAAGCTCATGTTACACGCTCGGTGCAACTCGAAATCCGGGTGCGTATTTTATCCACCTGAAATTTTCCGCGTGGGTCCTACTACCCACCATACCCACATTATCTGCCGGCTATGGCTGCAAGATGGTCATTTGAATTTTTATAATAAAAAGATATTTAATTCTTTTGTCTGTCCGTCTTTCGTTTTCCAAAAGTAAACGAAATTTTTTAAAATGAAATTTAAATAAAATCACCATAAATATTTAAGAAAACAATTTTTATTTACATTATCTATTTATGACTAAATGTTATTAACTTTGTACAAAATGAAATATATATTAATTTAATTACGACTGTTCAAGAGAAGTGCCGTTATATATCCACGTTTTATTTTTATTTTTTTAAATCACGAATTTATTCATTTATTTTTATTTTTATTACTTTTTTAATTAAACATCTATCAAAATTGTGCCAATATATATAGAAGTTTTTTTCTTTTTTTTATTAATTTTTTTTTATTCCAATTCAGTGAAATGATACTTAAATATTTAGAATATTTATACTTTTCCTTATTCTCAATATATAATTTGTTTTCAAATTTTTTGTTTGTTTATTCACATTTAAATCTGGCATATTCTGATTATCGGCAGTTTCCCTTGAACGTTCTATCTCTAACTTGTATTTGTGATGTCAGTCATATTTAAAATAAAATAAAAAAAAAACAAGATAAAATAAAAATCTAACTAAATAGGTTGTCGTAAATTAAATAAAAAATATAACTCATCAATTCCACTATAATTATGAGAAAAATAATTTTTTTTATAAAATTTATTTTTTATACTTTTTCGTTTTTTCTCTTTTGTTTTTTTGTTACAAAAATGACAAAAATTTTATTTTTTTTTAAATTTTTTTCTTGTTATCATAAGTTTTATAAAACATCAAACAATTATTTTTTTTTACTTTTGTGTTATTCATTTTGTTTTTATCATTATTTGTTGTTGTTGTTGTTTGTGGTGGATTATTTTTTTCCCTTCTCATAAATTTTTGTTTTTGTTTTTATGTTTCTTGTTTATTTGTTTTAAAAACTGCACTTATTACGTAAATTGATTTGAATATACAATGAAAAACGCTAATTTTTTTTGTTCTTTTGAAAGTAGTGAAATTGTGAAGAAATTTTTTTTATTTACAACAGCTTGGCACAAAAAACGATTCAATTACATCTTATCCCTTTCTTTCAAAACTATCTCTGTCTCGGAGGGGGGAAATAACATCACATTATAAATCAGAGTTAATTATGAAATCGATAAAAAGAGGTCGAGAACTAGAATTTGTTATTCTTTAAAAATTCAAATTTTTTCTTTAACCTTTTTTTGATTTTTGAGCAATTACTTCTTATAAGATTATTTAAGTAAACTATTTACTATATAAAACCCTCAAATAATAACAGTAAATAAATAATTTAAAATGTGTGTTAGGCGATTGTGTCTTGTTTCGGTACGCCTTTCTTCTTTTTGTGATTTTATAGTATTATATTTAGACCAACACTGTCTTCGAGAACTAAACATGTACATTTCTGGAATGTTACACCAGTATGCACTATAGACTATGTAGAGATTTGCATTTTCTAGTTAAACCGTTTAGCGAGACCAATTTAAATCATTCCAAGTTCGAATGTAAGTTCTAATACCTTATATTTCTGTCTTATATACATATGTTTTATTCAAAGAAATGTTATGGTGTTGTGTAGAATGCGATTTTCGGTAACGTTCAGGTTCAATGTTCATCAAACGAGTTCGCAACAACTCACCAACATTCCTCTATGACTTTCAATTAGTTGCGCAATGGACGCTAGTTGTGTTGTAGGTCCCTCACTAAAGAAGAAATTACGAATGAAAACTAAGTTCACTTTACAGGACGGGCTGGCTACAGGGAGAATAGTTGCGTACGTCCTCGAATGCTACATCTCAGTATATGGACCTGTTTTTATCATCAACAGATCCTAGGCCAGCAAGACGCTTCATATGCAGCCAACGTCGAACGACAGGCAATCGGCCAATACAACAGCTACCCAGCAACTTAGTAGCGAAATCAGGGACAAAGTACCATCATGTAAAATGGAACTTACATAACTTAAAGCTACAACATCGACGTGCATTAACTTTTCATTGACTTGAAACAAGCATACGACAGCATCGACAGGAAATAATTACAATGCTGGACCTAAACATCCCCTAAAGGTAGTGAAAATGACAATGGAAAATACAAGGTGTGCAGTCAGAATACAAGGAGAATTGACGGAGTCCTTCCCAGTCAAGCAAGGCGATGGGCTGGCGCCCATGCTATTTAATCTCTGCCTAGTAATTCGCAAAGTAAACATTGATGCAAACGTAACCCTGCTTAACAAAAAAACTGGCAGCATATGCGGCGACAAAAACTGCCTTGGCAGATCACTGTTATACCTTAGAGAAATATTCACGGAATTAGAAGATGGAGCCAAACATATAGGACTGAAAATGAATACAGACAAGAATAAGATTCAGTCAAGGGTGGAAAGAAGAAAAAGAAACCACAGCACCACATGGAGGAATATAGCTTCGAACGTATAAACGAACTTAACTACCTGGGTTCCACAGTCAGCGAAGACAGCGATGGAACGATGGACGTACTAAGAATAAACCCCGCAGACGAAGGTCCAACTCTAATAATCCAAAATCGCTGTGAAATGCCAATGATATTGAGTGGTAATTTTAGTGTAAATTTCGCATAGCCAGAAACACAACTACTGATGGAGTTCTTAGATATAAATTCAAACTGAAGCTAAATAATGATAAAATAATAGCAACAAGCTCTAGAACAACGATTGACGCTGATTTGAATAAAAAGGGATAAATATATATTTTATATGGATAGAAGAATATACCCCCCTATTCTAAAATTGTGACCTGTCATAGGTCACAAAGTTTGGGAGCTCGCGCTTTACTTCTTATGAAATTTTCATTTTGGTTTTTATGTCAATGCTAACAGAAGTTATGTTTACTACATTTCTACTTCGCTTCTACGTTACTTTTCATTTAGTAAAGGCCTTCATGTTGAGTCGAACCATAGTCAACAACAACCACTTATGATCACGTTGTGACTTATGCCTGCTTTTAGAATACGGGGGTTAGACTCATTCTTCGTTTTTCCTTAAAAAAAATCCATTCCTCAGAATTTGATGTTTCACTTCTAACGTGCGTGTCGACCATTTTTATAACGCGGCCGTGGTTGCGAGCAACGACCTCCGGACAGATACTAGAAAACAACTAGCGCGACCTGCGCAGGTGACCGGAGTACCCGCTCCCAAGCACAGGCAGACTGTACGGTGTAATAGATGGAATTGATTTTCGAATTTGCTCGGTCGCCTGTGCACGTTCAGATATAATTCTCCGGTGAACCGTAGCGTATATGCAGGCCACAAGAGATGCGGTGGATAGGGAATATTCAGCAAAATATTAAAAAATGATGTTTTATCCTTGGGGATTTGAACACTAAAGAAAGTTTGGAACCTGTATACAAGCACTACGTAGGTACCCATAGGTTGCACTATTGTTATTGACAATGTTAAACGAGTCATAAAGATGTCGATCGATGAAGAATTTGGTTATTTCAAGTAGTAGGTTTACGCGTAAAAATATTCCCAGTCACCTAGGTATCCCCTGAATGAGCCATTAGGGTCTAAAGGCCCCCATACACGATCAAATTGGATGTACATCGAAGGGCTGATGTACAACCAAAACTATCGATTGTGGGCCGGTCGGGCGATCAAAACTCATTGCGCTTATGGGTTTGATGAAATTCTGGATGTACATCCAATTTGACCGTGTATGGCGGCCTTAATGAAGGTACGAACATGCGGATGTGCCAACTCCAATTTGGATCAAAAATCTTTTGGTATGGTGTACTAAGAGTGCATTATAATACAGAAAAGCTTTGAACACATGGAATAAATTACCACCCCTACGCGGATCAAAGACTTTGCAGGTACCACAAAGTAACAAGCGAAAATTGTAATCCTTTGAAAATTGTTGCTTGACGAATATTTCGGGGATATTTTGTGGTTTTTCTCTGCGCAGAATAAGAAAAGGATTTTAAGATAAGATTATGAAGATATAACCAATGCAATAACATTGAAGTAAACAGAACTAAATAGCCGATTTTCGTCAAATCCTCCAGCAAATATCAAATCGAAAAAGTGGTAGTTGGATTCTCAATTGTAGTGAACTAAATCGATTGCAGTCAGAGTCTAAAAGTGCGAAGCTGAGTTTACGGCCCCGTCTTCAACTCAAATAGCTTGTCACGCCACACGACTCGAATATCGGCACGGGTCACGCCGATGACAGTTCACTACTACATTTAAATAGTCGAATGCATGTTTTGTGCTTATTTTATTTGAACACAAACAACTTGCTTAAAACATCATTGATATTAAATTTCCTTCCAAAAATTCATCAAAAAGGCAGTACCATTTTTTTTTGATAATCTAATCGTCTGAAAACTATCGATTTCGATCGATACCGAACCCATACAAAGTACACCCCTACACCGCCCACAACTATACCATCTTAAGGGCATACTACATACGCCTAGTACAAAAAAATTTCGATATTAAAAAATTAATAGCCAGCAATGTTTAAATATGTTTGCTCTGCGAGCGATATCAAAAGCAACATGCCATCGGCCAGTAGTTGCAATATGGATAGTCGGGCTATACGGATATATTGCCTGGAAGTTTGAACATATTGATGGAAATAATGCTGAATTTTGAGCAATGTTGTCAAACATTTTCTCTCTGAAGATAATCAAAATTTTTAAAATTTCCACATGGAAAAGAACGCACATCAAGTATAAGAAAGAGGTTAATGGATGGCGTGCTAGAATATATAGAAAAGTACGTACTATCAACTAGTATAACAAAACCAATATACGAAGAAAAGGCTTTAAGAGTCCTACAAGAATTATAGTCACATTTAAGAGGAAGATTTTCGATGTCATGGCACATGGAAGAAAAATGTTAAATTTGTATTAATTTGTTTTTATAATAACGTATATGTTTTTTTTTTTAATATTAAGTTTAAGGTACGAACTCAAAAAAAAATAGTAATATAATTGTTTCAACAATCGATTTGATAACTGAAAAGGTACAAAATAATATGATTTTTTCTAAACATTAATATTGTTTATACAATATAAACAAGAAATATTGTAAGTAAAAATTAATTAGTGCTGCATATAACATGATTTACGAATATAATAAAAATTGCCATTCTATTTAGTAACAAAATTCCAAATTAATTAAAAAAAAATATTTTCAAATCACTAAAATAAAAAAGTTAAATTTACTGGAAATAAAGAATATTTATATTGTAAATAGGTTGTTTTTTTTATAATAAAAAATAAATAATAAATTGGAATGTGAAAAATTAAAAAATTCATTTAATTTTTAATATATTTTTGAAATGTTTTACAATGATTTTTTTTAATTACTCTTTTTATTCTTTTTTTTGTACGACTGTTCCATACTATATACAAACGGACGGAAATATATTTAAAAAAAAAAAGAATTACTAAAAAAGAAATAATTTCATTTTAAATAAAATAAAAATCACTGTAATAATAATAATAATTATTATTATTAATATTAATTAATTTTTATCGATTTCATAAACAAATCTGTTTGTATTCCTAACTATACACAAATTCAACCAAGCTTTTTTACGTTTAAAACAAAAAAGGAAAGATTTTTTTTACAATTATTATTAATAAATGTACCTAAATTGGTTTCTTTCTTTTTTATCAGTTATTCATAGTCCAGTAAAATGGTGCCAAAAAAGGGCCATCTGTGCATTTTATGAAAACAGCAATTTTGTTTTTTCATTGTGTAGGGGTTTGGTTGGGAGCTAAACCGAGTTTTCGTAATCCGGAGTGGTGTGCTTCGGCCGTTTTTTTTAGATAAGGAGTTGTCCATTAATTACATGAGTCGTTTAGGGAGGAGGCACACAGAAAACTGGGTTTAATTAAGTAAACAAGTTTCTTCACTACAGGCCGTCGGCAGGCACGGCGCAATGAAAGGCACACAGTACATATTCTGACTGAGGGATGAGGATTTCAGGTATCCGCCTGACACAGGCGAAGACGATAGTTCAGCATAGCAGGTTGTTAATTCAAGTGCAAAAATATTCATGGCCTCAACCATAATTTTAAAGGCACAAACAGATTGGTGACTGGAAAAACCTTTAAAATACACGGACCACCATATTTGCTGACAATATGGGCAGGCGGCGCGGAGATATTCAATGTATGGGAAATTCTCTCGCCCCCGTCACCGCCCCAATATCTTTGTGTTTTAAGAGGGCTCCAGACTCGCGGCGTGAGCACCCGCGAAGAAGCGCAAATGCGAGTGTGGATGGTTTTGGCGCCTAATTCGCGCCTTGCTTTCAAGTCCAACTGAATACAGCGTGAATTCGTGCCGTAAATTCATGGCTCTAGACTGAATAGCAGCTCAGAACTTCAGGCACAAACTGACGATAAATGTCCACACACATATGATTTTTGTTAGTTTTCTTGGACTGCAGACCCCATCCAATTGGCGGCCGGGGAGGTGTGTGGCGATACTTGGCTTCAAGATGAAAACAAACCCAAGCCTGCTGTAGACCTGTATGTGAAAGGGGGTCTCAATATGTTGTTTTCATAAAATGCACAACGAAAGTACCATTTGACTGGGCTATTAGAAATCAGCAAAAATGTTTACAATATCTAAATAAAATTATGAAATTAAAAAGGAAATAGAAAGATAAAATCAAAATTCAATTTTTCTTTATAAAAAAATAAAAATTAAATATTAATTTCGTATAATAGCCGAAAAAAGTTAAAAATTAGATTTTTGTTTTAAATGTTAATAAACAATAAATAAAGAAAAAGATCATTTAAAAAAGTAATAATAGTAATGAACAAATATATAAAATAATTAATAATAATCTTACAAACAAGAAACTGTATATGTAAATACAAATTCACAGTACAATATTTTTTGTGTTTTTGAAATACAGATTTGTTCTCCTTTTTTCTTTTTCTCATTTTGTTTTAATATAATATATAATATTTCTTTTTATAATTGTTGCCTTAAACTGAATAACAAATTTTTCTTTTCTTTATTTATTAAAAAATAATTACGATAATAATTATAGAAATGTCATATAAAGTTATTTTTTGTTTTTTATATTAAAAGAATTTATTTTTTTTTCTGTAATTTAAAAGACTATCTACTGTTTTTACTTAAACATTAACCCCGTTTCTTGCTTTTTTATTTATGTTTTTCTTCTGCAAATGTTATTTATTTATTTATTTAATTATTATATTCCTGTTTTCATGTTGTTGTTTTGTTGTTTTGAATTTTTTCTTTATAATAATTGGTGCTTGCTACTTATTTAAAATTGAACTAAATAATTTTAATTATTTGCTTCTTTTTTTTTGTTATTATTTTTATATAATTTATTTATTTATTTTAACAAAAATAATTACATTCAGAAAGGATGGCGCTACTAAAGAGAATTATTATTTATTTATTAAAATTTTTGCACAAAATAGGAATTAAAATAATTTATGAACAATATAACTAGGCCAAGTGAAGTAAATAATAATAGGAAAATCTACTACGTTTATTTATTGATGGAATATACATAAACTAACTAGCTATTGAAACTGGTTATATTATTACAAATTTCATTATCAAATTTTAAGAACTGTCCAGTTTTTTTTTTGCATGTTCCACAGGTTAAAAATTGAGCATTTTTATGTTACAAATCTGACTTCATATCCTGGTCGCTCATATTAAAAGAAATCAAACTTGCATCGATTAAACATAAGCACAAAACATGTGATTATTATTACCAACTACATACTTCCAATTCGGAAGAAAATCCTATTACCCATCCAATTAAATGTTTGAATATTCTATCAGTTAACGACTATATTTAATCAAAATTTGTTTTATTATCTTTATATAAAAAAAGGCTCTACTAAAAATTCCATAATAAAATATTTAACTGGATAAACTACTGCGAAATATTATAATTGTAATAAGAACAGTCTTACCATCTGCATAAAAGAATAATCGAGTTCTTTAGGAAATAAACAAATATATTGCTAGATGTAGGCTATTGAAAATGTCCAAAATTAATGAGGGTAGAAAGGAACAATTGCGTTTAAGAACTTTTATACTTTAATATGTTAGCTTAGCACTGCCCTAAGTACCCCCTTTTCAGGTTTTTCAAAATAACTCGAAAACAAAGCGGAATTCATGTTCGAGACACGTCACGTCTCACAGTAAGGCCAAATCCGAAAAAGATGGCCAAAAGTCAAAAAACAAAGTATCTAGTTGAGTTTTTTTTTCTATTGGGTTGGCTCAAGGGATACCCCTAAAGACTGAAGCCAAGTATTGTAGCGTCCTTTTGACCTAATCTAGTCAGAAATCTCGGTCGAAACGTGATCTTTCTCCGAGCAGTACGCCGGAGTAACGTGATTAAGAAACTGATGCTCGTATTTCAAACCACATGGAATCATTTAAAAACAACAGATTTAGATGAAATAAAGTGGAATCAACTTGTAAGGATAAGGACAATACTAAAAAAAAATTTAAAATACTGATTGTTAATATGAAAAACTATTATAAAAGGATTTATAACTCCATTTTTTTACTTTGTAAAATCAACAAATAAAAAGCAGTATTTAAGAAAAAGTTACCTTTTCCCATCGATCCCCGTAATCTAACCTATAAGAGGTTATAGATAAATGTATTACCTTTAAAATAAAATGAAATTCAGCTGCCACAAGCTGCCCCTTAATGATTTATGCATTTTTTATTTTTATAGCATGTGAGTATGAAAATGACATCTCGATTATGTTATAAAAAGTATATATTATTTTACATAAAGGGGTGGTAATAAGGGATGAAGGGGTGGATCTTATAAGAATTTGACATGAAATTCGTGAAAAAACCGCCCCAAAAACCATGAAAATGACTTACATCTTGTTTATGTTATAAAAATTATGATATTTTACATAGAGGGATGGTCAATAAGGGATGAAGGGGTGTACTTTTTAAAAATTTGACATGAAATTCGTAATCAGCGTCCCCAAAACCCCCATAATTTTGAACCAATTTCTTGATTTTCTGACTTTTGGCAACCCTTTTTGGATTTAGCCCCACTGTGCGTCTCTTTTTGGTTCAGGCTATTCAAATTACCACCAACGAAGAATTCAACAACCAATCGGAATTCGAATAAAATAAAGAGGAATCACGTATTTAACCTATCGTATATCTGTTTCAAATATTTCGGTGCATTATTACAATTACCCCTAAAAATTTAAAGCCCCTAAAAACCCCCATTAAGTATCCCCCCCCCCTAAAGTTGGGGGAAAACCCCCAAGCTGGAATTTCTGCTCGATGCTCGAATTTCGCTCGATGTGCTATGTACAAAAACATTTTTAACATTGTTCTCCAAACTTATATGAAAATGTGAGATAGTCAAATTGTAGCCTATAATCCCTTCTTTCAGTGTATGTCGAAAACGAAATTTTTTTTCGTCTCGGGTCCACGTAGGTGGAAAAATTGAAAATTTTCCTCTGAAGCCGACAAAAGGCACTCGAACGGTCTTGGGTTATCGAGAATTTTCAAATATTGAATTGTTGTATATTTGTACAGGTTTATTTGATATTTTTCGACCAGGCTCAGATGGAAAAGTACTAAAAAAGGACGAAATTGAGCTAATTTCAACATGAAAATTGCTTATAACTTCAAAAATGAAGGGCGTAGCATAATAGTTTTTGGACATTATTCATGGGAAATTGTCCAAGCTTTCCAATTTTGAAAAAAAAAGTATTGGTTAATTTTTTGACTTTGACGGCTCATAACTGGACGTTGAAGCCTTGACTTTTACAGTTTTAGATAGGTGGGAGTATTCTGCGTGACTGCTGCCTTATTCCTGATTCATGCCTAATAGGGTTACAAAAATACAGGGTAATATATAAACCTGTACCAAAAAAATTTCAAAACGCCCTAGTGGCTAAACCGTTACGATTAGCACCCCCCCCCCCCCTCAAACGATTTTTTGTTCGCCTAGCCAAGTCCTATCCACAGCCAGGCTTTTCGACTTTTAACTGATACACCCTGTATATTAAAAGCTCTCCAATGGGGATGGAAGATAACCCAAAATGAATTGATGCCAATTGTAATGAAATGACTCTGTCCCCTAAACCGCGATATCTACTACGAAAAATTTCATGTCGATGTTTAAAATGCTGTCATACTAATTGTACTTGCAGAAAGTTTGGCATCAAATGCCACACTCAGGATTGTGTAAAAAATTTAGAACCGAATTAATAAAAAAAGAAAAACATGTGATTTTTTCGAGAGAGACAAAAATTGTTTTGTTTTTCTATTATTTTTTGAATGGTAAAAAAAATTAAAAAACGCATTTTAATGGGAAATTTAACTTTCAAATGGTTTTCGAGTAATTTTGAAAACCCTGAAAAAGGGTACTCTAAAACGCACCCCTAAAAAAGGGACTATTTTAAGATTTTATCATATTTAGGTGCTAAACTAACATAAGCTGTGTTCCAAAATACGAGCAAAGTTCACGCAAGCAGTTGGCTTCTATATAGTAGCTACGAGTAGAAGCCAACTGCTTGCGAGAACTTTGCTCGAATTTTGGAACACAGCTATAGTAAACAATAAAAATGCTAGAATACAATTGTTCCTTACTCAAAACCATTATAAATAGCCTAATATGCCAATCATAGCATTCGGCGTGTGCTGTAATAAAATTTCTCTAAACCTTCACCTCAACCAACAAGTCAAGTAATACCTAATCTAGTGATTGCATAGAAATAACTACTATCAAAACAAGGATAAATTATTGTAAAATGAATCAACAATACAATATTTCTTATTCTACACTTTCCAACATTATCCAAAGGTTATATTTAACCAACAAACTGTAAGAAGATATTAATATTCACTTGGCCTATAAAAAAATGAAGATAAATTAAAAAAATATTAAAATAAAATATATACCTATTTAAAAAAAATAGAAAACCACAAAACTATAAAACTAATGGACAGTATTAATAATTATTATAGTTTTTATTATGTATAAAATAATAATAATAAAAAAAAATGTATCCACATTTTGTATAATTCATTTTGATTGCAAATCCATTTCAGGTATCTATTTACTTTTTACATAAAAAAATGATAATAACTTTAAATAATAATAAAATTATGATATTTTTCCCATAAAATAATTCAGCATTCAAAAAATCCCTTTTTTATGTAATTGTATGGGAAAGCAGATATAATAATAATAATAATGTTTAAACAATGAGATAACAAATAAATGCGTGTGTATGCGTATATATGATTTTTTTCTTCAAATTTTCATTTGTTTTACAATTTAATAATGCAGATTTTTTGTGTTATTGATGAAATTATAATAATGCTAACTAAAAAACTTGAATGAAAATTAAAAAAACTGAAAAAAAAAACCCAAACAAAATCTGCATTTCTTTTAAACATTTTCTCTAAGTAAGTTGTGTTGGTATGCATCTAATAAAGTTGAATTTCTCTAAAAAAAATAAAACCATACAAAGGGAAACAATCAAAACATGCAGACGAACCTGTACAGCCAAGCAATAGGACGACACCATTTCATGCTTCCGTGACAATGAGAAAGGTATATTTTTAACATTCTTGTTTTTTTTGTAATTAATTTTTCTTTTTATAAATTATATAATAATTAATTTTGGTATAAAAAACTATTTTATATAAATCTCTTCTTTTTTATTATACTTATTTTTTTCTATAAGTTTTTTTTTCTGTATTTTTTGTTTGTTTTAGAAATCATTTTTAAATAAATGATTTATATTCAGTGAAACTTTTTTATATTCTTACAGACATACATTTATATTTATATATATATTAATATATATATAAAATATTTTTTAAATAATATGCTTATGGATAATAGGACACAAAAAGGACTGGGAGGGAAGCAGCTTGGGTGGAAGGTTATACCGAAATTTCGTAATTCATATCATAGACACTAGCTCGATCTGGTGTAGGTGTTGTTGATCGTTGCTGTTGCTGTTGCTGGTTACTGCTGGCTGTTGTGCCAACATTACCACCAACACCAGTTAAAATTCCTGCATTACCGCCAATCCCGCCATTATTGCGGGATTGTTGTTGATCTATAGATTGCATTTCCATAGAATCAGTCATTTCCAAAGCACGAACAAATGATATTGGACGTGTTGGTGTCTGTTTTCGTTTAATTTGTGGCGATGGCTGCGTTGGAGGATTTGGCGGAAATACCGGCACGCCACCACGTAATGCCGGCTGATAGCCCCCACTGCTGCCACCTACTGTGCTACCACTACCTACCCCAGAGCTACCTATCTGATTTTGGGATTGTGCATTACTTGTTATACTATTACCATATCGCATCATAAATGGCTGTGACGTTTGCATTTGCTGTTGTTGTGTTACTATCGTTGGGCTAGTTGGATTCGATCGATGATGATGAATATCATATTGCTGTTGTTGCTGTTGCTGCTGCTGCTGCTGTTGGAAGTCTAATTGCGAGTTACCCATAACATTACCTGGTGCCCTTGTGGCATTCATCATCATATTATGTTGGCCTATTATAAATTGGGGAGGATGATGATTACCCATAGCGCCTGCACTATTTCCTCCATTATTAAAACCGGGCGAAGTATCTTTCCACATGTACACACCTCTCTGAGGACTGCCAGCCAATTCTCTTATATTATCGACTGTATTATTTGTCCTGGCATATGATAATTCATTTCCGCCCTGTCTTACCAACTCACCTTCCGATAAGAATCGCCTTTGTGGGCTTCCATATTGACTATTTGGAATCATCATTCCACGCGACTGCATTCCATTATGATGTATCATCGGCTGCTGTCCTTGCTGAATTGTCGGTGGCTGGGGATGTTGTGGAGGAAGACCAGAAGAAAATTCATAATAAATTTGTGAATTGGGTTGCTGTTGCTGCTGTTGATTTATTCCTACACCAATAAAATCAGGTCGTCGAGGTTGTGTTGGTGTACCGGGATTGGATCTAGCAAGAATAAAAATAAAAGGAAACACAAGCAAATTAAAAACAAGCTCTTCATTTTGTTAAAATAAATTTAATTAAGTTCATGATGAATTTGAAATAAAAAAAATATATGAAGAAACACTTTGAAGTATACAGATAAATCAAACAAAAAGAGGCTAAATAAAACCAAAAACAAAATCCTAAATGCATCGATTCAATGTGGACAATAGCTTTTTTATATATACGAGTATATTTTGTAAATATATATTGGGAATCTACTCAAACTGAGCAATCCAAGCTTAGCAATATCAGACAGCAGCCGTTTAAATAGTTTTAAACATTTATAATAGCTTATAATGAAATTTTAATGTGTATTTTCGCCATAAAAACGATATTCTTTAACTATCCTATTTTCTTTTCGTATTTTTTAACTCTAGCTTTAATGTAACAATAATTGTTATCATCAAATATAGGCTAGTTAATTATTATTTACTTAGACTTTAGCATAACCCATCCTTTCATTATATTTCCCCCATATGATAAGGTGATTTTAAATAAAATAAAATTAAAAGCAAACGAAAAAAATTTAAGCCAGGCAACGAATGTTCGAAAAAATGCTTGGAACACAATTTTTGACTTCGCAACTTTATTTGGACTAGTTAGGAGGTGAACATATCAAAAGTCCCCGCACGCAGCCCTTAGGCAGAGACGGGGGTTTGATAGTCCCATTTTTCGGGCTTTCACTTAAATCTCGGAAACTATGCATCCTAGCGACATGGCTATTAAGTTTGCTACAAGTTTTACTTAGTCAAGTTTTTGAATATCTTATCTAGTTTTCGAGAGATATCTGCTCTTGAAAGTCTGTAATTTTGGGAAAAAAAACATTCTTGCCGGACATTTTTTGCTCCTTTTCACAGGATAACTCTTCAACGATGCACCTAAAAGATAAATGCCGGCAAAAGGGTTGTAGAGCATTAAATTCCCTTCAATAATGTATAATACTTTACTATTTAACCTATTTTCATTCAGTGTTGAGCGTGAAACCTAAAGTTTTGCGACAACTGTCCAGTAATGAATCTTTCCTTCCTTCCCAGAAAACGGTGACATCATCTCTATCGCGACAGGAATTGTTGGAGATACAACGATCACCTGCTACAATGCTGTTGCAGTTGGTAAGCGACTAGTGGCTAAAATGGTCAATTCGGCATTTTCTAACATCAAATTGGCTTGAAGAGATCGAGCTTTACCCATTTCGACAGTGACCTCATCAATCAAAATCAACGACGAAAAGATTCCTTTCGACCCGTTTTTGCTATTCTGACGTATACCCATCAGGAAAAAAACGGACGAAGATTTAAAGCTGTACATGGAATTCAAATTATCCCAGCCCTATTCAGTGAGAGTGGGATGAGGAAATCGATTAAGTCAACGCTGTACAAACTATTCAACACTAAGGCCAAGCATGTACGTGTCGCACAGCTAGCCGTCGTATTTGACGGAGGGCTCCTCCTCCATAAAGTAATTTGGCAAAGAGGTGCCAAGCTATCGACAATCTGCTTGAGCTACATTCACTTTATCACGAAGAACTACCTCGGTAGGAGATTTACTGTAGTCTTTGACGGCTATTCCTCATCAACCTAAAGCATGAAAGTAGCAGAGCATCAAAGGCGCTATCGACACAGACAGTCTGTTGACATCCATTTCACCGAAGACACCGAGATAAAAGACAAACAAGAAGTTTTCTGTCGAACAAGTTCAACAAAAGCAGGCTCATCAACATGCTTAAGGTGAAGCTTGAGGACAACGGGATCAGGACCCTTTAAGCAGAAAGTGATACGGACGTTCTGATCAGAGTTGTGGAAATGTCGGAAACAACAGCTGTCGGCATTGGTCTTCGGGTGAAGATGTCGACCTCATATTCCATGGCTAAAGCTGATGCGCATAAGGACATTATTTTCATCAAGCCTGGACGTAGGAAGATAAGGCATTCCTTCTTCTTGTCCCAAGAGCTTCAGCAACAAGGTTTTAAGGTCATGAGTCTTTAGTGGAAGCAACACACATCTTCCGCATTTCAAAAAAGCAAGGTGGCATTTGCGAAGTTGTATCTGAAATCGCCAGAGGTGCAGAAAGCAGCAGCGGTCTTTTCAGACCCTTCCTCCACCACCGCTCAAGTACAAAAGGCAGGTCAAAACTGCATCTTGAGGTGGTATGGGGCTCCAGCAATGCCTTCAGGTACAAGTCATTCTTGAAATCGGTAGCCACCATCAAGCCTGATATCTCTTGTTTTCCTCCCACCGAGGGAACAGTAAAACAGTATTCCCTCCGAACATTCCACCAAGTTCAGCTATGGCTGGGAAATGAACTGACTCCTCAAATATATCCTCCTCCCATATATGCACCGGAGAATATCCTGAAAATGATTTTTTACCGATGCAAGAAAGACTGTCCAGTGCAAAGTGTGGCTGCAAAAAATCAAGCTTCAAATACTCCTAGCATGATAAAATCGGTCTGAATGGGGGCCCTCAAATTGACTCCAAAGATGAAGAAGAACAGGAGGATCCTCTGATATTGGAGAAAAAGACGATGAAAACGAAGACGAGGATGAAGGTCCTTCCCACCGCACGATCGCAAGAAATTGACTCAATGGTGCCTACTGTTGTAATTTTTTATGTTAATTTACTTTTCTATGTCAATAAACTTCGTTTGCATTCTATGGTTATAATTTATAAACCAACCCCAATGCCTTATATGCACAAACATTATTGATGGTAGTTTAATGCTCTACAACCCTTTTACCGCCTTTTATTTTTTATGTGCTCGTAGAAGAGTGTTATCCGGTCAAAAAGAGCAAAAAATCTGAGGCAAAAATGTTTTTTTTTTCCAAAATTACAGACTTTCAAGAGCAGATATCTCGAAAACTATACAAGATATCCAAAAGCTTGACAGTAAAACTTGTAGCAAACTTAATCAGTTTTCATTTTGTGTAGTGTGACCCTCAATCCCCCCTCTCCCCGTCGGCTCAAGGGCTACGGGTGGGGACTTTTGATATGTTCACCTCCTAACTAGTCCAAACAAAGTTACGAAGTCAAAAATTGTGTTCCAAGCATTTCCCTCTAGATCTGTTCGTTGCCTGGCCTAATTAACAAAAACAATTCATATTTTTGCGCAAAACGACACACTCATTCGCATTGATGCTACTATTTATAATATTAGCATTAAATATTAATTAATAAGAATTTGAAAATAAAAATCGGTTTTTAAGCAAGTTACAAAAAATCAACAAAAATCAAATTTTTAGCGTGCGACGAGGATTATATTTTTTATTGCGAATTTTGTTTTGTATTTTTTTTTTTATTTTTTTTTGTTTTTTAGAAAAATCAATGATTGTTTTTTGTTGGTTTTAAAAAAAATGCTCACTTTTTTATATATAAAGCTCAATATTTGCTAATATTTTTTAAGGATTTAGAAAAATTTCTTCCAGTTTTGAAATATGTCTGTCTTCTCTGTAAAGAATAATTTTTTAAAAGAAAGAAATAACACATGAGCACTAATGAAAGTTTTGGTTTTTTTAAAAGTAAATGATTTTTTAGTAGTAATTAAAATTTTATGGATCATTAGGCAACCCTTAAATAAAATATTTTTACTATAAAGGAATTAATTATTTTTTGTTTTTTTAATATTGAATGAAAATGAAATGTTTTAAAATTAGCTTAAGCTCAATAACTGAGAATGTAAAAACGATATCACTCACTGGCTCAGATCGTTATCGAATTGGATTTCTTAAATCCGAGTTTTAAAGCCCAGTTTACATTCCAAAGTCAACGCGACAGTGCACTTTGAAGCTCTTTTATCGCCCAGAAATTTGTATGCGTTTTTCTTCGTTGCACGAAAGTTTTAGAACTTATCATACAAATTTCTATCCGATAAAGGAGCTTCAAAGTGCACTTTCGCGGCGTTGACTTTGGGATATAAACTGGGCGTAAATCTAACATTTTTCGTTTTCTTCTTTCTTAGAATATAAGTGCCTTAAATTATTAAAACACTACACGTAAAATTTGTAATCAACTGAATAACAAGAGTTTGATACCGCTTTAAGCCGATGGGCAATTAGTTTAAGTCATTCTTCTTTAATGTTTATAAACCATGACAATAATGTAGGGTGTTTCAAAAGAGGCGCCTAGGTGTTTATTTAATTAATTCATTGTTGTTTAATTCCATTTTAGAGACTTTTATTTTAATTAATTTATTATTATTTATGGCAATTATACATATAGACGGAGAGCTGGCTACATAAAAAAGCAAGGTATAAGGTACATGAAATATGAATATCTAGAGAGGTGCCATTAGTGGTCCCGGACACCGAGTGGCTAATCTGCCAGCGCGATTAGGAAGATTAAGGCGGGGGCGGACGATCAAAGATGACAAATTATACATAGAAAAAAATGATAATGCTCATGGATAAAAATTATTGATAGTGAAGTATTTGCTGCTACGAAACGCGGGAAATTATTGGCAGACGCTTTCGTGGAAGATAAATGGCCGGCAGACGTCAACAAAGTGGCGTTATCGTTGATGCGAAAAAAATGATAAGCCTCATGATTAAAAATTTTTGAGAATTTTCATTAAACTGTTGAGGAAGCTGTGTGTTGAATGGCAGACGAAAAAATGAAAGACAACATCGAGGCAGACGGTATTGAAGAGCGCGGTCTCGTATTAACGAGAATCAAAAAGTTGTGTTATAGATTTTTGAAATTCGCTTTTTTGGCTAAACTACATTGTAGCCAAATTCTTAAGGCAGTTTTCTGTACAGATCTCAAAATGTCTGTTAATGACAAAGAAGTGAAGCGTTTTTTTTTTGTGATATCTTTTTAAACGAGCGCGAACTTGCTGCACAAGTAAACAAAAAAGGAATCGATGCTCTTTTTGAGTCTGCTAACCAAAATAATGATGGTATTTCAAGAAAGTTATTTGCTGCCCGTGATAGCAACTCAAACCAAGCTTCATAATGATTGTAGAAGTATATACAATAAAAAGGCGCGGACTCGGAAAAGTTCAGAATTTGATACTGATAGTAACTCACAGAAACGTATACGAAGCACGGGATCTTTTGACTGGGATAATTTGTGTTTTATATCGAGGGTTTCCTGCCAGAAGGGCGTATCCACAAAATCGCGATTATGGGCTTATAACTTTTTCTTAGAGTCAGGTCGTATCCATCAGACTGGTCGTATCCATCAAGTGAATAAAAGTATCCAAAACATACGCATAAAAACATTTATTTTCGATGATAAGCAATATGAAAAAAATACACCGATTTTTTAAATGTTTTTATTGAATCCTCTAAATCCATGTTTTGGTTGATACGCCCTTTTGGCAGGAAACCCTCGATATAAAACACAAATTATCCCAGTAATCATGTAATCATGGTAATCATGGTAATAACTTATCAGCAGTAACATCGAGGTCATTCCAAATATGTGAAAATATTTTACAAAGCAACAAGGTGACTAAAAATGTCCGCGATTTACTTACAAAAACCCCGAATTTATTAGAGGTCAATGCCAATTATCACAAGCCGTGTTAAGCGACATTTTGTAACTACGCGAAGAATGCTGAAATCTCAAACAAAAGTGAGACAAAAAAAACGTTATTTGTGGAAAATGGCTGCCACCGAGATATGGAAAAATAATGAAAGCTCCTTGCAGAACGGAGAAATATTTTTTTACCTGACTTCTATGCTGAATTTATAACTTTACAAAAGCAAGGCACTTCCAAGAATGAAGCGCAAGCAATACTCCCCCATGAAGTGAAATTAATTTTTTTGGAAACTGCTTCAGATGGTGTTATATTTCACTCAAAAAAAGGGTGTCCTGACATTATTTGTTCGCCAAATAGGACCATCTACGAATTACTAAAAAGAGAAAAAACCGCCAAATGCAATCACAGTATATTCACTATCTCAAAAAATTGCACATACAGCAGTTATAATTTGAAATATATATAGCGACTTATAACACGAAAATGCGAATATTTCTAAGAAAATTAAGTTAACAGTTATATTTTTTTTGCAATTTATAAGAACTAACTCTAAGGAAAGAATAAAATAAATCTAAGTTAACTTATCTTCTTTTATTTTCAAAACACCGACTCTATTTCAAATTATAACTGCTGTATGTGCAATTTTTTGATATAGTGTAAGTGATATTAAAATTGATGCTACAAACGATTCAGTAATTTTACACCACGTTGTCCAAAAAATCAGGGTATAAATCGATAAAATAGCTAAATCTTGCGAATATCCGAACCCATCCGATTTGCAGATCAATTACGCACATAATTTTGTTCTATTTTAACGATAAAAAATTATATGTAGTTTTGCTACTCGTGTACCTACTTTGTAACGGCTACAATGTCGAGTGTCAACAAATGTTACTGTAACTTTTGAACCGGAGGACATTTTGATCTGAAAATTTACAGAAAACTACCTTAAGGATTTGGCTACAATGTAGTTTAGCCAAAAAAGAGAATTTCAAAAATCTATAACACAACTTTTTGATTCTCGTTAATACGAGACCGCGCTCTTCAATACCGTCTGCCTCGATGTTGTCTTTCATTTTTTCGTCTGCCATTCAACACACAGCTTCCTCAACAGTTTAAGGCCCTAATACACTCAGCGACGAAGTCCAACATGAAATTCAGTTCCAACAACAAAATATTAAGGGAAGCTTAAAAAAAAATACAGTCACAAAATTAAACTAACCCAATCTCAAAAACATCCTAACACAGTCAAAATTACCTGTTGTGCACTGCTTGCAGTGCACAACACGGCCGCCGGAGGGGAAATCTTTGCACAATAAAGGGGTTCGGCTGCATTCGTATGTCTTGTTGGGCTTTACTTTATGAGTGCGTGCCCGAGGTAAATTTTCTGGCGATTTTCAAGAAATCTCTTCTGCGGTGTCGCCGGCTAGAAATTGAAGCCAGTGTTAGATAATTATGAATGGAAATTGAATGTCGCAGTAATGCACTCTACGAACTTGTTCCTGTCATGGGATATGAGAATAGATCTTTTTTGTTTGATATTTAAATTTTTCATTCATGTGAAATTTTGATATCGCTGCTTTTGCTGATTTGAAATTTAG
Source organism: Thereva unica (assembly GCA_949987705.1). Classification (NCBI taxonomy): domain Eukaryota; kingdom Metazoa; phylum Arthropoda; class Insecta; order Diptera; family Therevidae; genus Thereva; species Thereva unica. The sequence goes on from OX465284.1 coordinate 85,727,593, forward strand.
CAAGTGCTAGATACTAGTTTTTTTTGTTTGGCTCCCACCCCCTTTACTAAAAAATCTGAAAAACACCCCCGACTTTCCGAATTTCCGGACCTCCTACCAAATTAACCCAGAGGTCCAGCAAAGCCCATATTTACATACAAAAATAATAAAAACCATAAAAAATGAATTTACGCAAAATTTATCTACACTCATGTTGTAAAATACCTGTGCAAGGGATACACCTTTTTTGCGAATCTAGTTCCGGGAAGTTGTTACGGCTAAAAAGACAATAACGAAAAACAAGGATGTCATAAAACTTAATTATTACATGAAGGTAGTATTTGCCATTAAAATATTTTCTTGGGTTTTTCATAAAGCCAAGATAATAAACACCGATTGATCACTACCTGACCACCGGGCAAGAATCCCTAAATTCTCAAATCAAGGAAATCACCATCAACTTTGACTTGCATTAAAATTCTTGCCAAACAAACCGATTTTTCCTCAGATTTTATTTTTTCCCGAAAATACGATCACCATCCATGCCTGCAACAAAAAAGGTTTGAAATTTCCCCTGCAAAAGCCGAAGCAGAAGCTCTCACTTATACAAACGCATCTCGTGTATGATTACGCAAATGCTTTATACAGAATACAACTAGCGCAGAGATTTGCTTGGAGCGGAAATTTGATGTATTAAAACTGAAGAATTTTAGGGAATTTTCGTTCTTAAATTTTGTGGACAATTTTTAAAACATAATTTACTCATGAAAGAAGGCTAAAATTCAAAAATTTTCCACCATGAATAGCTAGATAATCGATTTAAGTTTATCGTACATTAAAAAAATTTTAAAATTTTTCCACCTAAATAGGAGTATTTTCCGGGCGCAGGTACGGAACTTTGAACCATTATAACTAATATACTAATAAAAAATATTAAAATTTTCCACCATGAATAGCTAGATTTATGTTTTCTTAAAAATACCTAATTTAAATTATTTCATTTGGTTGGATAGTTTTCTTAATATTCGCGGGCGCGCGATACCCTATAATTGCTCGATTGAGTGTATTAGGCCCTTAATGATAATTCTCAAAAATTTTTAATCATGAGGCTTATCATTTTTTTCGCATCAACGATAACGCCACTTTGTTGACGTCTGCCGGCCATTTATCTTCCACGAAAGCGTCTGCCAATAATTTCCCGCGTTTCGTAGCAGCAAATACTTCACTATCAATAATTTTTATCCATGAGCATTATCATTTTTTTCTATGTATAATTTGTCATCTTTGATCGTCCGCCCCCGCCTTAATCTTCCTAATCGCGCTGGCAGATTAGCCACTCGGTGTCCGGGACCACTAATGGCACCTCTCTAGATATTCATATTTCATGTACCTTATACCTTGCTTTTTTATGTAGCCAGCTCTTAGACTAATATGTGTGAGACAACCCGATTCGCGCCTACTCTACAAGATAATTTGGTGTAAATTTATAATAAAGCTTTATCTTTATATAGTTTTTATTAGGAGAGCGAACGGCTAACCAAGACCTCACTTCTATCAATATTCGAGAAGATCCACTGCAGACGAACACCTAGCAGCTCTGTAGCAAGTCTTAATCCGACTTTCGCGCGGTGCCCTCTGGGGTACTTCTTCCGAAGGCGCTAAGGAATGGCTTCCGAGTCTTCTGCGCCATAAAACAGAATATTAAGTCGGATGGACTGAGGTATCTCTACTTCCTATGGCGTTTCAGAACCTGGTAGGATACACTGATGCTACCACGGTCCTGGTTATGGAAGGAGATGCAAAGGCACATCATACATAATGGGGCAGCACGCACTTCAACGATCGAGGTGAAGTTATTTTTAACTATATACTGAACACCAAGCTCGCTATTTGTAATAAAGGTAATAATGCCACCTTTGTTACCAAAAACAGAGAAGAAGTGGTGGTCATCACCCTTGTCTCAGAATGCCCCTCCGACCGAATAGTGGTCTGGAAGGTTTTGAAGGAACACCCCTCAGACCACAAATTTATCGAGTTCCCATTCTGCCCATGCTGCTGAGAAATTTCTTATTGCGCTTTAAAACATTCAAAAGCTGTGGTATAAGCAATATCTGATATCAACCTACAAGGAATCAACAAACACGTCTTCCAGACCAGACTAATCCTCAACAACACGACTTCAGAGTTTTTCATCAGGCGTAACAGTGCATCGGAAATTACTTGGATCCAGAGCAGTGGAGGTGGAACTTGAAAAAAAATGCGTTGATTCCCATTACCACACTGAAACCTCCGGCTGCCGAGAAGCTTCTACAGGTTATATTTTGCAAATGCAAGACAGATTGCCGAGGTTGGCGTGGATGCAAGCCAAAGAGGACTGTTCTGCACGAAACTGTGCCAGCAATGTGAAGGGTCATGCTGATAATATAGAAGAGGAAGACGACCTGAACGATCCCCTTAATCACTGTCTGAATCACTCTATTACAATTTTTTCATTTGAAGAACAGCAACAACTCCCTGTTAAGTCTGGATTTTCCCTTTATATTGAGTGTCACGTACATAATATGTTCTAAATATAATTTGTTAATGTTTTCGTCAAGCATACTTTACTGTCTTCTTCTTCTTCGATGGCTCTACGGCCCAATTCGAGCCTTGGCCTCCTTCAGCTTCTTCCTCCAGACGTCTCTCTGCTCCGCAGCTTGTCTCCAGTTTCTCGTGTTGAGCAGTTTCGCTGCATCGGTCTTAACATTATCTTCCCATCTTGACCGTGGTTTGCCAACTGGTCTTTTGCCATCTGGTAGTAGATACAGGGATTTTTTTGGTATCCTTGAGTCATCCATTCTTTGGACATGACCGGCCCAACGTAAACGCAGTAGCTTGGCATGGGTCGAAAGTTTACATTCTTTGTATAAGTCGTACAATTCGTGATTGTAGCGTATTCTCCATGCATTGTCTTCATTAATTGGGCCGTATATCCTTCGGAGAACCTTCCTCTCAAATATATCCAACTTGTCGGCGGATTTTTGGGAGATACTCCATGCTTCACAACCATACGTAGCTACTGTACGTATGATGGTTTTGTAGACTCTTATTTTTGTTTTTCTGTGGATGTCTCTGGATTTCATTACTGGCAGTAGTGAGAAGTATGTTCTGTTTGCGGCGTTTATTCTTCTTTGTACGTCTATCGTTTCATCGTTGTCTTCACTGACTGTGGACCCCAGGTAGTTAAATTGGCTTACCCGTTCGAAGTTATATTCCCCCCAGGTGGTGTTGTGGTTTCTTCTTCTTCTTTCCACCCTTGACTGAATTAGAATCTTGCTCTTGTCTGCATTTATTTGCAGCCCTATATGTTTAGCTCCATCTTCTAATTCTGTGAATACTTCTCTAAGGTATGACAGTGATCTGGCAAGGCAGTTTATGTCGTCGGCATATCCTGCCAACTGTTTTGATTTGTTAAGCAGGGTTGCGTTCGCATCAATGTTTACTTTGCGAATTACTCCTTCAAGGCAGAGATTAAATAGCATGGGTGCCAGCCCATCGCCCTGCTTTAAGCCTTGCTTGACTGGGAAGGACTCCGTCAATTCTCCTTGTATTCTGACTGCACACCTTGTATTTTCCATTGTCATTTTAGTCAGTTTCACTATCTACCCCTATGTTTAGGTCCAGCATTGTCGCAGCCTCTTTTAAGTGTAGCGAAGGTATAGCCAGCCCTGATGAGAGATAGACACAAAACGATTCTTTTCATGTTTTATTGAAGAATTAAATGTACGTTATATTATGTTAAATTATATTAAAACTCGGTTAACCGGGATTTCCATTATCCGTGTCAGGCTTGGTCCCGAGCAAACCGGTTAATCGAGGTTCAACTGTAACTGCACCCCGTCTAGTTGGAAAGAGGTGAAAGTGGTTTTTATACCGAAGGCAGAAAAAGCCTCCCACGCAACACCCAAGGAATCAGGACAATTAGCCTATTATCTTTTCTTTTAAAGACTTTAGAAAGACTAATCGAAATATATCTGGCAGACCATACTAACCTCGGAATTCTCTGACGCACAGCACGCCTACTGACACTGCTCTTCCCTCATTGGTTTTAAATATTGAAAATTCACTCGAGGTCAAGGAGTATACAGTAGCATTTCTTGGCACAGAGGGAGCGTTTAACAACGTACTCCCGGATGCCACTACCCTGGCCTTGACAGAACAGGGGATCGAGGTATCGCTGGTGTCTCTCATCCACCAAATGCTTACTGGCAGAATGGTGAGCTCGAACGTAGGCAATAGCTCAGTCCGAAGGAGGAGTACTTTCACCGCTCCTATGGGTTGTAACTATGTTGTTGCGACACATAGAGGCAGAGGGGCATCATGTCCTAGCGTACGCGTAGTTATCATCACAAAAGGTAAATATCCTCAAATCCTCTGTGATTTCATGAAGGCGGCGTTACAACCCCACCCGTTTTCTCAACGTTAACCAAATAAAAACGAAGCTAGTCCTCTTCACAAGGAGGTATAAAGCCCCACCTTTTTACACACCTCCGGCTTAACAATGTTAGGCTCAAATTAGCAATAGCGCCGAATATCTGGAAGTAGTCCTGGACAAGAAACTCCTCTGGAATGAAAACATTGAAGAGCGCATTAACAAAGCGAACATAGCGCTTTTCGGTTGCAAAAAATCGATTGGGAAGAAATGAGGCTTCTCCCCTAACATTGTACGATTGACGCAGTAGGACATTATTTTTGAGCCGGGACATTTAAAAAAATTGAGGCTTCAGTACAACTTACATCGTGTAAGGTACAAATGTACTGCCTAGTGGCAGTCTCAACTCTACTCCAGACCTCTAACATATTTCATTCTCTTCTATTCTTCAAATCAAGCTTAATACTGGACATTGCGCTATGACCTGAGGAACTGGTAGTACAAAAGGCTATTCCATATTTTGATTTCATATTTTCACATAAAAACAATATTTAAGTCTAGGCGTCAGTATTGAAACACCCTATATATCAAAAAAAGTTAAAACTAACTAAAACGAAAGCAACTCATGGAACTAGATTACGTAATTAGTTATTTTTTTACAATCTACTAAAGTATAATAATTTTATTATTGTTGTTAATTCGATTTAGAATATTACATTTTATCTACTTATATATCATCCACGATATGAATTCAAAGTAGACATTTTATAAGCGAACAAAAAGATGTTACCACGAGTTAAAGAATTTAATTAGAAGCTAGTAAAACATTAATTATTGTTATTATTATTATTAAACATCATATAATTATACAATTGGAGATTTCCTCAATACATTTGTATAATTTTTAACCTATTCGCAGCTTTTCGGTTGACATTTTAAGGCATCAGGATCGTATACTATCATAAATAAATAACTTTTGAAATTTTGGTAATAAATTGATGAATTATTATTAGGTTTTAAAAAATACTGAATCAGAATCAGATACGGAAATTGGGCGAGTTGAAAAATTAATCTAAAATCGCCGCTTTAAATCGTATGAATATCTCACTTGTGTTTGAATCTACCCGATTACTAAACCAAAAAATGTACAGTGAATCAAGTAATCCCAAAACATAAATTATTATAAAGGAAAATTAAATAAATTAAGCAATTGAATGCTGACCTGAAGATCCACACAATTAAAGTTGTTGACGTTGATTATATATTGATCATTCGCCAATAGTAGAGGAGCGTTAGGCAAAAGAGGTACGTTATCTACTTTTTTTTTTAAATGCCGGTTAATTAAAAATACTTCAACTTCTACAATTCAAAAATTGACACTCTGTTGGTATATTTGTTAAAATTATAAAATATCACTAACCAGTCTTCTTTTAAAACAATATTTTACACTTAACCAGTCCTCTTAAACTCAAGATGATGAGTACAATGCTGGAAAAAAGCTAGGTAGCTAATTAAATTAAAAACAAAATGTTGTAACTAATTCGGAATGTAATACAATACATGTTAAAAATAATTCTAATTATCTTCTACAACTGTGTACTCTAATGCATATGTATGTGTCAGAGTAGAAAGTGCGCAGGCCTCTATAACAGTCGCGCCCGGCATACCGACTAGAGTTGAGCCGGACTTACAAGAGGCAGTTCATTTGTCCCGTACACGATAGCAAATGGTATTGAGGCCTGAACTTTTTTAAATGTCCCGGTTCAAAAATAATGTCTTAATGGGATATGAGCGAGTATCGTGCGATTATAAATTACGAAGTGGAGAGACATTTCTTACTTCTTTTAAGGCAGTAAAATATCCCATTTGAACTGCGGCGAGGTGAGATTGTAAACACGAACTGCAGAGACATTGGGTGGTGTGAATAAAAACTGAGTACGGTGAACACTTCTGAGTGGAGTGATTCATTAAAAATGAACACTCGATTTGGTGTGAATAAAAATTTCCTCATTCAAATGCAATTCACTCAGGGGAAATTTTTGGGATTCAAGTGTTGAAGTGTCAATGTTTTACGTTAAGTAACAGTCAAAGTAGGCAAAAATTTTATTTTTATCAAAAAGCAAAGTAGAACAGGTAAAATACTAAAAATAGCGGAAATGATTGGGTAGAGGCTGAAACTTGTCAGAAAGATTCTTTTAAGGGCATTAGGCTCAAGGGATGGGGCTTAGGCTCAAAATATCAGTTTTTTTGGTATTTTTATCGTAAAATAATGTTCACAAAGTTTGTAGATTATGGAATTATTTACAAAAAAGGTATTATACATTTACCCGAATGAATTGCCATTCATAAGATATCATCGTATTAAAGACTTAAAATACTGATATGCTCTCATTTGGAACTTGTATAGGTCATCAGACGTTCAATAAATCCGTTGTCTTTGTAAATGCTAAAAAACTAAGAGAATCGTTATTTTGCTCATGATTTACACCTAAATGGAGTCACTCAAGTTTCTGCTCTTTATACTAAACAAAGAAAACACATGTACATGAAAGATAAGCCTAAGTATGTTGGTTTACCATAATTAGCCTAGGAGTTATTCAACTTTAAGTAAATTTAAAAGAAATAAAATTTTGCGTTAACACCCTGTATCTTAGTGGATAGTTTGGATAGCCCACTCTCTAGAACAATTTGTTCCTCCAAATACATCAAGGAATGACCCATGAAAATATTAGCTACGTAGTCCAACAAAGGATTCATTGAACGTCTGATGACCTGTACAAGTCTCGAATTAAAAGGAAGCGCTCTGCCAATTTTCAGCCCGTACCTATTCGCTTTTTTCGGCTTATTTACCAGTACTTAAAAAGGGAATTAAAATGTTTCTGAATATTAATCCCCGGAAAAGAAAATGTCACTGTCAGCGGCGATAAAAAAATTAAAACTTTCTTAAACATGAAGGTGATCCGGGCTTTCAAGTCGGTTAATATCTTGGCATCCATAGACAACAGCGGCAAAATAATTCGGGAGGTCTGTAGTACTATTTGCACAAGAGCATACAAGAGAGAAATGGATCAAATTTCCGACTTCACGTGAAGAAATAAAGGAGGCAAAGAAGGAATGGTTGGCAAAAAATAAATTGCCTAGTGCAATTGGTGCTCTGGCTTTTATCCATAAAGCATTATTTTAATAAATTGACAAAATTGTTGAAATTGAACTTTCCTTTTTAATTTTTTGCTCCATCGGATTATCTCTTCATCTATTTCATCCAAAAAATCAATTTCTTCACACATTTTTCGTTTTAAAGCTCCTCGCCACTACCCTTAACTTTTACGAGAGTTCACTCACAAACAAACGTAAAAACTGAATTTTATTCACACCAAAATGAAGTGTTCACTTTATATGTAGAAATGACAGAGTGAAGTACTTAACGAAACCTAACGAAGAATATTTTTATTCACGCCAAACTAAGTGTTCCCTGCAAAAATAGGAGTGAACGCTTGCACTCAGTTTTTATTCACGCCACCCATTCTCTTCTGCTTGTGCAGCAGTAAAATATCCAATTTAAACCGAGCCGTGGTGAGATTGTAAATACGAACTGGAGAGAAATTTCTTACATTTTTGGAGGGAGTGAAATTTTATACTAAAGAGACAATTCTTACATTTTTCGAGGGAGGTACATTTTGTACTGAAGGGCATTTTCGAGAATTCACCATGGTAGCTACCAATCGAACCAGAAGTTAATCTACCACGTTCAAAAATTAATTACTTGCCATAAGTCACCACTCAACATTTTCTACTATTCACCGCCAAGGTAAGCAGGGTCTCACCAACAGGATAAGAGGGTAAGTAATCGATGGTAGATTAACTTCTGGTTCGACTGGTAGCTACCATGGTGAATTCTCGAAAATGCCCGAAAAGATAATTCTCGCATTTTTCGAGGGTGTGAAGTTTTGTACTCGAGAGACATTTCTTACATCTTTTTAGGCGAGGTGCGGTTGTAAAATAGAAATATACTTTCTGGAGGCATAGCTTTTATACCTACTCTAGGTCAGTTTAATGCATAACAGACTCAAACCCGTGATAAAGTGGGTCAAGTTCTGGTAGAAAGAAGAAATAGATTAAGTGGCAACAAAGTGTCACAGATACTATTTTTAAATCCCTATCTAAAACTAAAATATTTTGTGCTATTTTCAATTTTACGGAGTTTCATTTTAAATCTGTAAATATGTTTTGTTCAGTTTACAAATACTTTAAATAGTATTTTTGTAATTAACATTCATAGGCACGATAATTATTCATTATTCGATTCATTCATTCATATTATCGTATCCCCTTTTTCTACAGAAATCGTAAACGCAATAGATTTACCCGTATCGCAACATTTGAGCCGTTCACTAGGTGACGTGCTAGCAATACAGTGGCACCTCGCCTCATTTGAAGTGAGACATTGTACTGGTTCAAAAGGAAAAAGAGGCTCCTCTTACATACTCATTTTCTAATCGTGTCCTACCCAACACTAATAATGACGCGATTATCGGCATATCGTTTCATGTCAGCATCTACTTTCTTAAAAATTTTAATAAATTGCCACTTTCATGGCGTGTCATCCGAGATCTTCTTGTGTGTCAACGATTTAGGCAGTTACTGTCAACCCCCTGACAATTTTCCGAAGAACTGTCATAGCAAAAAAAGAGGAACAAAAATGTAGAGTTTTGATATATGAATTAACTCCATATCCCCTGGTTCTGACCAGCCATCCCTCTCCGATGTTTTGCTAGTAGAGGACAACGCAACTTTTGATCTAACTCTTTACCAATCTCTTGATCTAGCTCTTTACCAATGTGGCAAACGGTGGTTTCCTTCTCCACCGGATGAAATGGACAGAGTCCTCCTACATTTCTTCAATTTGTCATCAGTACATTGCCTATGTACAGAAATATTACGGTGAAGAGTGTAATAGCACTGCTCACGAGCAGCACAGAAGCGAAGAGGGCTAACAAAAACTTCGGTTGAAATCAATTTTAATGAAAGCATGATGATCACTGGAGAATTTTCTTGTTAAAGAAAGGAATAAAACAAGACTGATCCACTTGCTCAGCGAGAAAATGTCAGCAGCAGGGATTGAAACAACTATTGCTACAGAGGATGCTGAAGGTACTATTTTGTGGTACGGTTTATATAAAGCTGCTGTATATGCAATAGTTGGGAGGATGTGGACTTGGTAGTTCTCTCATTGGATTGGCACCACTATCAACATGCACTTCATGAAGCCCAGTCATGAGAAGGTGGAAACCAAAGCGTTTTCGGTGCGACAACTTCAACAACTTCCAATGCAATCGCCAAGACGATCCTCCTACGTACCTTCTCCGGATGCGACACCACCTCGGCGATTCATGGAAATAGCAAAGTAGGGCTTCGGTAGCCTAGGGTGTAAGGCGTCGCCCTTAGCCCTTCCCGGCTCCACCAAAAGCGCATGTCATAGGTTGGTTGATGAGATTCAACTCGTTTCAGTAGGCATAACACTCCAGCGAATTGTTTCTCGATGCCCCGATGCCAAAGTCGCGACAGTAACGGTTGCGAGTAGGTGGACTAAAAAATACCGCGGGTAAGTTGTGGCAGTTCCTTCCTTCCCCGACTAGAGCTGCTGTTCGACATTGCACTCTATATGAAGAAAATAGGCCCTTGTCTAAGACTCTAGTCTTTCACATAAAAAAAAAAGTGTGAATCGCTAAGCTCTTCACAGCAAATCCTACCTTCGCCTATGATATCTCAGAAATATTCACAGATCGCTCAACATCACCTGCTAATATTGAAAAGGCCGCCGAAAGCTACCATACACCTGCACATCAAGACAACTATAACACACATCGGTTCTCGACATTTTTGAAAGAGTCAAGGAAGCCCAAAGCGCTCTTCGTCCCATCAGAGGAGCTTCGAAAATTCAATCAGAGTATATGTACAGATACAACCGTGGCTCAGCAACCTCACTGTATTATTTACTCTATTGAAAAAATTAAAATAATTAAATAAAAAACAAAGAGCGGCAATTTTTGAATTGTCGAAATAACCGGTTCCGAGATAAAATGTAACGCTCCTCCACAAGTTAGCTAATGAAATTTTACAGATTTGAGATTAAAAAAATAGTCTAAATTCATTATAGCTCTTACAAAGAAAGAGCGAATTTTATTGCTATTATTTATTTTGTAGCATCAAGTATTAAATAAAGTTCGGTTGTATGGATTTCTTGTACGAATTCGACATTAGCAATTCTGTCAATTTAAACAACTTTAATTAGAAACCATCGTGATTGTTGTTTCCGTAGCACGAAAAAACTGTATTTCATGTTAAATCATTATTAGAAATGATCAATCAACGTTAGCAAATAGATTTACAATAATAAAAGTATTATAAAGCACATAAACTTAGCAATACACGAAGCTAACCAAGCCTTCTTAATTATGAAATAAAATAATAAAAAATAATAGGAATTAAAATAATTTGGATTTTTTGTTGAAGTGACAAAATAAATTAAAAATTCAAATAAATCTCAAACTACATTCATCGTTGAATTCTAGTAATTACCGTAAAAGGTAAATATGTATCGAGGAAATTCCCAGCTATGTCCATCTGGTTCCATCATTTTTAAACAGGAAATAAAAACCAATGTAAAAATATAAGAGGCAAATGGATAACCATAAGAAATATTAGATTAAAAAAAGTTGTTAACATAAACGTGTTATAAATCTAATTTATTCTAGTTAAAAATTAGAAAATATTAAAAGAAATTATTTTGGCATTTGTTTATAAATCAAAACAAACTCAATTTTTACTTACCTCCGCACTGGACTAGACATGGCAAGTGGAGTTGCAACACCTAATGCTTTTATTCTTTGTTGCATTGTTGGTGTCGCTGTAGTTCCAGGCCGCTGTGCACTTAACGGCCCGACTGTTTGACCTGGATGTGTTGGATGATCAGGTGATAGAGCATCAGGATTGTAAACTCGTGATGGCTCAAGACCCCTAATTAAAAAAATTGATTATTAGTAAAATGTAACAGGTATAAATAAAATCGATTTACCTTTGTCTAGAATGCGGACTATGTCTTGGATGATACATCCTCATATGCCTTGGAGAATCTCCACCACTGTTTCCATTGTTGACATTATTATTACCACCGGCGCCGGTAGTTTCAATTTGTGGAAGATAAAAGTTACTTGAATTGTGCCTTTGTAGAGGTGGGGTAGGTTCGCAATCTTGACTTTGTGATGCCTGCGGCTCCATATCTGTATCTGAACATTCTCGTCCTGGTGAAAGCTGCTTAAACACAATAATTGTTTTATTTTATTTTTTTTATTTCATATTTAAAATCTTATTTTATATGTTTTGGAATTTAAATAACTACAATATAAACAATATAAAAACAATAGGGTATAAGTTAACCGTGGGAGATACTAAGATTATCCGTAGATAGGAGGTTTAATTAGAATAATCTAATCGATTTCTTAGCCTGTTTAATTCTAAGTTGAAGCTTCCTTTTTAGCAGTGGGAGCAGAATAATCTAATTTCAAATAACTTGGATTACAGAAGTTCTTAGTGGTGAACTCTCTTCGTATTCTTTCATCATGCAGACCTTTGCTGAAGAATTAAATCATAACATTTGTTTATTTAATTTTTATAACTAACAACCTATTGAAAACAGATACTTGTGGAATATAGCTCGAAGAAAAATATTGGAATTCTTAGACAAGAAGGTGTATTTTTTCGATCAATGTAAAGAACGGACGATCTTAATGTAAATAGCCCTTTAAATTTCAAAATCGATGAACTTTTGCTACAAGTCTTCTTACATTTAACAAAGTAACGAAATTCATATGTACACTGTGTAACCCCTTTGTGATCAATCCTCGGTTCATCGATCTAGTTGTTGTTCAAAATCCCCTACGAATGACACTTGAAAATCCCCCCACAAGTCATAGAAAGTTGGCAGAAAAAGTAGCCACATCTTTCATGTCCGTTTATATCACCGTTCATATCATCCTGCACGAAGACTTCCTGAGTTTACTCATATTCCATTAGTATCCCATGGAAACGGGGATTGAGTAAAGTTTCGTTAAATCCAAGAAAACTCGAAGAAATCATTCCGGTTAAGCTGGGTTTTGCATACATAGGTGTGTATTTGAGTATCTTTTACTGATCATATACAAACGGCGACGAAATGTAAAATTGATTATCTGTCACTTTAACCCAGAACCGTCATGGAAACAGCATCGAGTTAACTTGAGAGAAAAATCTTTCTGTAAACTCAACGAAAACACTACCTCGGCTCATGGACACATAGTAATAGGGTCTCCGTTTTGCATCCCTCATTAGGCAGCCCACAAACTCTCAGTTTTAACTGCGTAGTTGAACTGTGTAAAAAACTGTACGAAAAATTGAACTGAAAGGGTATGAGGGAAATGAGAGAACTGAACGATAAACTGTCTAATCTGCGCAAAGAGGACCCAGAAGCTTAGGTCTAAGAACTGAGTGAAAATAGTTTAAAACTGCACGTTTCGCACAGTTTATCGCTCAGATATGACGTCTCAGGTGATAAACTGCGCAGTTTTAAGGTATTCCTCATAAGGCAGCCCATCGGCTTAACCGGTTACTAATAGGGTACCAAATTTCCGCTGTAGTCTGGTACTGTTGACGTCACAGCCTTTATCGGCACTTTAACAAGACTCTCGCCCGCTAGCCCTGACGGTTGTGGGGATTGAGGTCTCCTTCCGACTACCCGATCACTGCAATATATACCAAGAAGCTGTTCTGCAAATCAACCAGCAAGGCGATAGAAATCGGACTGTCTACATCTTCTCAGATAGTCAGGTGGCTCTGAAAGACCTGCGCTCTTGCACAAACAGCTCTAGAGCTTCCTCTAAGTGTCGCAAATCTCTTAACGAGATGACTCAACAGTTCAGGGCCCTCCTCGTACGGGTATATAGAAATATAGAGGGAAATTGTAAAGCTGACGAACTGGCTAGGAAAGGCACGACCGCTATTCTCCTTCCAGGAAAGGAAAGCTTTGGTATGCCTTGGGCCACTTTCAAACCCCTATGCAACCAGCACACAATGCAACAAGCGAAGAAGCATTGGAAGGATCTTAATAAATGCACTTTGGCCAAATTAACCTGACCTTCTTATGATCTCAGGCGGACCACTTCACTGCTGAGCCTCGCGAGGCAAGACCTCTCAGTTATAGTGGGAGTACTGGCCGGACTTTGTCTGATAGGGTCGCATGCGACCCGCCTAGGTCTTGAGCCCTACGATTTTCGCAGAAGCGAGGAGTAAAGTGTACTACATCTCTTCTGTCACTGCCCAACCCTAAGCAGAAGGAGGCTACCCACATTTGGTGAACCCTTTCTAAGCACGCTTGCGGGAATCTCGAAGATTGGGATCCCGCAACTCAGAAGATTCATTATTTCCTCGAGATGGTTTAGCGAAGAAACGACACTTTAACATCAGGTTTAAAGTGGGATCACTATGGCATCGCAATGGGCCTATCCTTTCGGCATGTATGAAATCTTTGAACTTAAACCAACAGCTCAGCCATATCTAACCTAATCTAACCTAACCTACTACTAGTCATTGCACCATGAGTTGAACGACATGACGGACTAGTGGTACAAAGGATGTTTCCTGAGCTTGACCATGCCACATACAAAAGTTAAACTGAAAGTGTTTGGGCCGCTTCAGAAATGGTATTTTGGTCATGAAATGGGTCGACGCACGATTAGTTTCGAAAGGACTCTTTTTTCCCATATCAAGTATCAAGTTGTAAAAACATTATGCAGGCACAAGCACGTGTCATGTGGTCGAGTCATAAGGAACAGATGTTATACCGGAAGCCCAACTTTGTAGCGTGGTCTCCTATGGACCAATGTCCTGTGATACATAATTCCCATCCTGCAATGATTCGAGGGTCGGTTTATGAGGCCCATTGTTTCTTTTTTGTTGTAAGTCGGCCAAGTCGACCTTGAGATAGTGCATTTATCCAGTGATCTACAGTGAATAAGAATACTAATCGTGGGCATGAAACGTTTACAAGAATATTCGGCCAAAACAGCCAGATTTGTGGAGGAAAATTCATAGATTTAATACACAATCGCACAAGCCATCATTGCCAGTTAATTTTTGTCCTAAGGGGTCGTCCATTAATTACATGAGGCGTTCCGGGGAGATAGGGTCGTCCCAGCCTCACCCAATCTCACGTAGGAGAGAGGGGGTCTCAGCAAAAATCATGTAATTTTGTTCGGCAAGAAACAGTGCAATTTTTTTTATATGAAAATCCAAACTGAAGAGTGGCCCTTTGTACTACCAGTTTGTCTCATCACGGCCATGGTGCAATGTCTAGCAGTAAGCTTGGTTTGAAGAATATAGGAGAATAGGAAAGGTTAGAGGAGGTGCTGGGGGGGATATGTCGATGAACCTTACGTTTGAGCTCTACGATCTTGTACGAGTTCGGAAATACTGACTGGGGGAGATTATTCTTCAGCCAAGTTGTTCTATTCATAAACGAACTTCTATATCGTATTGTGCCCGAGCGTGTTGGGCTGTAGGGTAATGGGTTGGGCAGAGCGTGTTAGCCTTGCGTTGCGGGAAAAATATTGCCGTGCAGGCAGGAGGAATAGTCGCTATGGTAATAGCGATAAAGTATAGAGAGGGCTGTTACAGTCCTACGATGGCTTAAAGAGTGTATAGAGGCGTCAAAGGTGCCATCACCAATGAAGCATGATTATACGAATTGTATTCAAGGCTGGGACAAATGTAGGATTTGTAGATTGTAGCCAGGGCCGCAGGCAGGAGGAAGACCTTGCATCTCTTAAGAAATCCAAGGCATAGAGAGGCTTGTTTGGTGATTTAGAATATGTGATCATTCCATCGCAGATCCTCCGTAAGGAGTCCATTAGACTATAGGTTTTGCAGTTACTTTTGCCACAGTTACTGCTATGACTGACAGAAAACCTACTGTGTAAGGTGATGATTGATGTAATTATCTGAATATTGGGATTTCCATCAACCATGATTGATGGAATTTATTGACGCTTGCGTGAACGTGTAATCGACGCCTTTAAGTTACCCCTAGGATGTTAAGAGTTGAGTCAGTCGTTAAGCCTGGTCCAGACTCACGCTGGATTGTTCACACGCGGGCACCCGTAAACGCGAGTGTGGATGGTTTTCTCGCCTAGTTCGCTCCTTGTTCTCCGTTCGGAGTAGATACGGAGTAAATTCGGAAATAGGAGTTATATCGGTGGGTTAAATTAAGTAAAACATGTCTCTCCACTAAGATGTGGCTAAATCCTACACAAAACCATTTATCGCGGTTATGCGAGCGCGACAAAGTAGCAAAGTAACCCCTCGATTATTTAGCAACCACCGACCAGCCTACGGCGTTCGAGCCGGGTGGGAGCGACCGCGGAAAGGCCCGACTTGCTGTGTTTACGCCCGTAAATGCGTGTTTTTAGTGTAGATACTAGAGGTTTTATAAAATTTGAAAAATCTCACGTGAGATTATGGGGAACGGAGGGGGTCGAACCAAATCTCATGACATCTCAACAAGAGGGAGGGGATTCGAAAAATCGCCAAAATCACCGCAAGTAATTAATGGACGACTCCTAAACAAAAGTACTGAATGCCATCGACTTTCTTAAAATGGACGACGACTTTTTCCAATTTAGTTGATGACTAAATATGCTTTTTTTGTTTTATCTAATAATTCTAGACAATTTTTTTCACAGAAGATAATATTCAAAAAGCAAATAAGTCTTACAAAGCCTTGATTCTTCTTCTTCGTCTTGATTGCAAAAATTACTTGTTTGTTCTTGAAATATAAATGGCCAAATTGCAGTGTCGGAACTACATACATCGCTTCAAGTGGATCTTCAAAATTTTAAGTAAACAATTGAAGGCAAAACATCCCTCTTTATAAGCAAAATAAAAACTGTAGAAGTTTTTTTTATCTACAACATTATCGTATTTAACAAATAAAAATATGTTTTTGACTTAAAGATTACTTTTTCCAGTTTTGAGATTTAACACTAAACCTATCGATAGTTCTTGTATACTTTTTTATTATTTAACGCAAATATATTACTATATGTTTATAAAATGAAGAGGTTTCATAAAATTTTGTCCATATTTATTTTTATATCATGTCAATTATAAGCTTAAAGAACCAAAACTTCATTTTAATCTATGCTTTAAAGATTCACGACAAATTTTCACGTAAAGCTTTACTTTTTTATTTTCGAAAACTGCTTACAAAACGCTCTGCGCAAAGGCAAATAAAATCATGAAGTTTGATAGCGATATAAATACATGTAAAAGTATTAAAATGGTCATTTTGCCCGGTAGTTGTAGGTTTAGTGTTAAAAAAAATGATTTTATACCGAATATAATATATAAATTTAACTGCATTACCCAAGAGTTAGTAGAACACAAATCAACCTTTCAGTATTTTACAATAATTTACTTTTAAACAATATTAGACTATCTCCACATAAGTTAAAACAGTAAAATTATTAAAAACAATTTTGTTTAAATAATCATTAAAAAAAAACTTTGCTTGATGTATATTTTAAAACCAAAATTAGAACTTTTATAAAATTGCTTTTTCTTTAATAAAAAAAATAATTAGTTTAGAATAACATTTTTGCTTAATTACAAATGTACAATAAATAAGAGAACATGATACAAATAATAAATATATAAAAGCATACAATTTTATTCTAATAAAAATCAGAATAATTAATTTTCTCTTCAAAAATAAAACGAATGCCTTCATTATTAATTCTTTTTGCTTGCAATATTCTTAATTTCCTAAGATACCAAGAGTGATTTGTCCCACATCACTTTTTTCTTGAAGTACATATAATAAAGAAATAAAAAATGATTTCTATTATATCTTCTTATACACATAAAATGTATATAAGCAACATGGGAAAGTTAAGAACAAAATTTATCTTATATAAGTAGTAAAGATAAAGAGATTATAGTATTATATGTTGTGTGACTGAATGAAACATTAAAGTATTTAAATGCATATTAATATTGAAACAAAAAATAATTCTTAAATATAATTAAATAAAAAAGTATATTGGTTACCTTGTTTTGGTGCGCTTTCATTTAGTTGGACAATGTAATGACTGAATTTTGACGTTAAGCGTAGTAATTTTTAGCAGCTCTTTCAACAATGCACAAAATCATTTAAAAAAACTACACAAAGTACTTCTAAGTAAGAATAGCTTTTACTAACTATACTATATTGTTCATTTGTGCGATTTTGTTTTAAAAATAATAATTGAATTCTCTACAATAGATTATTGATAAATCTTTCTTTAACTAACATTGAAATCGCACTTATGAACAAATCTGACAGGTGGCCATTGGAAAAAATATACAACCGTATACCTACGCAGTGAATCTACTCCTTTTTATACTAAAATTATAAAAAAAACCAAGCATCGCAAGCACTATTACGCAAATTAGCAAAGTTAGTAAATTATTAAAAGCATTTCAAATTACATACATGCATAAAAACAATTCTCTTAGAATATAAAACTAGTTCTATATTCTAAGATGATACTAGATATTGCGACTTGTTAAAAATTTAACAATTTTGCAGTTGTTAAAAATTATTTTTAACGCAACATACGAGATCTATTAACGAGTGAGTTTTTTAGTATCGAGAGTTTTGTCGCAGGCGGTGCAGTTAATGAGTAATTTTGTATAAGCCGCCACGTATACCATGACCCCTTTACTGAAAGTCGAGTCGTGTTTCGTGACAAGTCGTTTGAGTGGAGGAAAGTGACTTTTCAGTTGAATCACGACTTTTAGGGGCCTAAATTCAACTTAGCATTTCTACTCTAGGCCCCTGTGCTGAAAGTCGTAATTCGGCTGAAAAGTCAATTTCTTAAACTCAAACGACTTGTCACGAAAGACGACTCGACTTTCAGCATAAGGATCATACCTAGTCGATACAAATTCAACTAATATATAAATATTGAGTTTACCGAAAATTTTATAAAAATGAACGACAAAACTTAATAAACCTGATTTTCGAAAACCCAACTACATCGTATTTTAAATAAATATACAAAACTGCATGAATTGTTAACCAAAACTTGTTTCTATCTTGAACTATTTAAAAAGAAAATAAAGGATTCCCAAATCAAGATTAGAGAGAGATTATTTAAAAGCGAGAAAACCCAAAATTACAACACATGAAAATCTTAATTCACGGGACATAACTTTTGACAATTGATCTCGGGACCCAATGCTGTCTGAGGTTATGTAAACGGGTTACATCCCAACAAGGCTGACAACCTGCTATTGTAAAAATTGTGTACTTGTATCCGAACTTAACAGCAGCGTCAGAATAGCAAAACCGATAATTAGTAAGAAAGTAAATTAGTAGATATGGGGTATATGGGTTGCATTACGACCAAGGCAGGAAGTTCAAGCCCCAAGTGTTCCAAGAGGTCTGCAACATACTCGGGATACGCAAAATGAGGACAACACCGCTTCAGCCGCAATCCGACGTTTCAACTGGACCATAAGTGAACATCTAAAGAAGGTAGTTAACGACCATCAGCGTGATTGGGACAGCTATCTTAATGGTATACAGAACAGCTATCTACAGTTCTACCGGTCAGATGCCTGCAAGGATGATCTTCGGGAGACGGATTACGCTGATTTAAAGTTTGGATTCGCGCCAGAAACAAGCCAACCACTGAACGAATATTCCTCTGCAATAAGAGCGAAATAGGCGAAATTAACGAGACAGTTCGGGGACATCTTCAGTCGACAAGCAACATGATGAAGACTAGTTTCGACCCAAGGGCGAACGGAGCTGGAAGAACAAGACCCTGGAGAAAGCTGTGATCGGGACGAACACGAAATAAGGACGGGGCAGTGTAATAGGGGGAATACCCATGTAGCATAACAGGCATGTGCCGCAACTATTTCGGACTGATGGAAGTGCGATCATAACCTCCTAGCTGTGGCCACTAGAAACTATCTTATGAGGATAGGAGTGGTGTTGCTCCATATTGGAGGTTGATTTGCACTATAGTTCACTTCTGAATTTGCTTTGGTTTTGTAGTGTGGGATGTGACTAGGGAATCAAATCCCGCATCAAAATCTCAATCCTCGAGGACAACAATCCCGCGGATTCGCGGGATTTGCGGAACTGCAAAAAAATAGATTTTGCAGAGTAACTTTACATTTACTGTGTTTCCATGAACTGGAATAGAATATTCGATGAGTTTACAGAAAGGTTTTCCCCTTTTCTCAAGTTTACTCGATGACCTTTCTGGGTTGATGTCACAGATAAATAATTTTACATCGTGTCACTGTTGATATATGTGCCAACGTGCTTCGTCGAGTTTTTTTGGATTTGACGAAACTTTACCCAACCCCCGTTTCCATTGGCTCTGACTCTGAGTTAACCCAGTATAAACCCTGTATGGAAACTCAGTAATTGATCACGTTCGGATACACACACACAAATATACTACTATACTTGAGTTAAAGCTGTATTGCTTAGTAGGTAGATAGCTTCAACTAACGAATTTAAATATTTTGTGAACGGTAAAGCCTCAATTATACTGGACGCAACAGAAAGCAAAGAAGCGGAGAGTGAACGGAGTGGGATTTTGTTGAACGTATGCAAATATCAATTGTACTTCCTAATTTTTCAGCAAGGTTTTACCAAATTTTGGACTTATGCTTAAAATTTTTAGTTTAGTAATATTTGAAACTTTCATCCGGTCCGTTCCGTTCCGTTGGTCAAGTATAACCACCTCAATATAATTTCTCTGTATTGAAACTCATTTTGACATTTGTGTGACATTTGATCTGATTTGTGTGTTCCGTTGCGTCCGGTATAATTGAGGCTTAAGGGCCTAGACACACGATTCGACTGATTAGAAATCCCTATTTCAAACTGGTTTCACAATGATCACACGCGCACGCACACCCGGGACCTCTGGGATGGTGGTCAGGCACCTTACTCCCTAGACTACCGAGGTTCCCAGTACCACGATGTTGTTTCCAGATTCTAGGTTAATGTGACGGATAATCAATTTTACATTGCGTCG
Organism: Thereva unica; assembly: GCA_949987705.1. Lineage (NCBI taxonomy): Eukaryota > Metazoa > Arthropoda > Insecta > Diptera > Therevidae > Thereva > Thereva unica. Next base: position 85,748,116 of record OX465284.1, read on the forward strand.
CCGTTGGTATATGTTCAGTAAATGATACTCAATTACAAACATATGCAAAACCCAGCTTAACCGGACTGGTTTCGTAGAGTTTTCTTGGATTTAAAAAACCTTTACTCAATCCCCGTTTGCATGGGCGCGTAATCTGAGTAAACTCAGGGTAAACTCTGCATGGAAACTCAGTAATGAATACCTAGATGGATAATGGCTGTTGAATCCCAGGGGAATTTTGCAATGTCATTTTAGTAGGCTCCACTTTCTTATCCTGTGGTTGAGTTTCGTTGTTTATTTCAAAAATGTGTTGATAATATGTTGATAAAATGAAAAAAAAAAAACAAATATTTTTCTTCGTTTTTTCTAAAAGTTTTATTCAACTTGGAGCCTTGGCTGCCAAGGCGTTCCCCTTCTGAATCATGGCTTCATTTTACACTCCATGGAGACTATACAAGGAGTAATAACTCCGTGTTGTCAATTTTCGTTTGATTAATGATAACGCCGCAGTCACATGTATCCAAAAAACATGGCCGATTATATTGATCCGGTTCATGACACGCGTCGCCCCGCGAGCAGTTCAAACTAGTTTCAAATCGGTATCGTTTCTGTCGGCTCGTTTATGGATTCCCACTTCCATACACGGGCAAGGTGGAATAAAAATATCGCGGCTAGGTTGTGACAGTTCCTTCCTCTCTTCTCTTTATCTTCCGGCTAGAGCTGCTGTTCGACAGTGTATACGAAAAAATAGATTGTCGAGTTACATATGTAACACTGATAAGGCCTGACCCACTATATGGTTCGGAAGTGTGGACATTGTATAAACACAGACGAAGCATTGGTATGAAGATTTGAAAGGAAAATCCTTCGTTCGAGCTACAAAAGAATACAGGTTGATGGCATTTAGAGGAGAAGATACAACTCAGTGTTGTATAAAATTAGTAAGATTCCAAAATAAACAGACTACGATGGATTCGTCATGAGGTGCGGAACGGAACCCGACAAATATTGTGCTGGGTAAAGTAACGCCAGGTGGTCATAAGAAAAGATATTAGATGACGTCGAGGATGACTTGAGATAGTTGGGATATATAGGAGCTTCTGATGATGATGAAAGCTGTAGCGTAGTAGGAAGGAATGCATAAACTTAATACTTAAATAAAATAGTGAAAATAATTTGGTAATAAGCCGTTGACAAGAGAAATTATTCTGAAATTATCAATGTCATATTGACATGTCATTGGCTAAAATAGTTAATAGCATATACTTCCTACCTCAGCGGTTTCCAAACTGGGGGGGCGAGTCCCAAGAGAGGCGCTTATAGCTCCAAACGGGGAGCGCGGAGGAGTATCTTTCTGACTCAATTTTTAAATTCTCCTTAAATTTTATTGTCGTTTCTATTATACATCTTATCGCCATCTAGACCTTCGACATTTCAACATTGAATAAATCTGACCTTTTTAAACCAATTTCTACAACTGTACGCCATTCTGAAACGTCATTCAGTACCATTTTTGCTATGAATCTATTCACATCGAAAATACTCGCTGAAATTGTATATGGAAATGCCGTCGCAATAATGATCGATGCCGAGCCAAACGGACGACAGACGAAGCACATTTTGCACTCTCTGGCGGAGCTAGTAAGCAAAACTGTGGGCCACCGCTGCACGCCGGAGTGTGGTCAAAAACCATCATCGGACCATTTTTTTTTCCAAAGTTCCAGAGTCTCGACGGCGCACGCTATAGTTGGAGATTGGACTGACGAACCTATTTTCAACAAGAAAACGGTATTGCCACACCGCAGGCCACTACCATAAAGTTCCTGCAAAAGTGTTTATGCCAGCAAGCTGAAGATCGCTGACGAACTCAAAGCTAACATACGAGCCGGAGTAACTGCTCGTTCGAAATGCTGGGCAATGCAGGGTGCCCGAAAAAGAGCTGCTGTTTGCGTATCGAATGGAGGTGGTCATTTATTCGAGATTGCATACAAAAACTGATTTGAAATAAATGGTCGAGAATATCTTAAATAAATCTTGCTCATTTGTCAAAATCGGCAATGTCACAGTTATTCAATGTTGAAATACCGAAAATCTAGATGGCGCAAATCATCTAATATGCAAATTAAAACATATTTTATTAGGGGGACCCCAAGGTATTATAAAGTTTGGAAACCACTGCGTTACCTAGACATTTATTATTACTATTTACATTATTACGGCCAAACATGTTATTTAAACACCCGAAAAAAACCATTCACGATTAGGATATACTTTATAATAGGATTTGAATTTATAGAATACTTCATGATCAATATAGTTTTTTTAAATTCAAAATCAATTAAAAATTAGTGGTACGAGTTTAAAAGAATTTTAATAATTGCCAATATTTAAAAATAGAAAATTTGCTTTATTTTATATTAATTACTAATTAACCTATTTTTAATTAATAAATATTATTTTACTAATTTCAATAGCTAAGATAGGAGTAAATTAAAAGACCATGGAAAATAGAGAAAACGTTAAATCAGAAAATGACAATGTTTATCGTATTTGATTAAATTTATGTAAATGTTTCCATACAAGAAAAAGGTGTATAAATCAGAAAACCCAGTTATAAAAGTGGAAATTTTGAAAATTTGCGAAAATCTTATGCGACTACCTACCTCTTTTTTTTAGATGAAGTGAACATTCCAACAACTTCAAGCAAATTTCAAATTACACCTTTACTTCATTGCCTTTTTTTACTCTAATACTTATTGTTTTATAATATATACATTATGAGTACCCCCATGCTAAAACTTTTCAATAGCTGCTAATACATATTTCAAGATTGCCTACTAAATTTAAACCCAATTTATTTTTATTTCAATTGCATAGCAAACATTTCGCGAAAGCAGCTTGCAAAATTTCACTACTATGGCATTTATTTAAATGCAATATACAGAGCATCAAACTAATTAAATGAAACAATAAAAAATAAAATAGAATTCATTAAAAAAAACCGATTTAAATAAAATAATAATAAAAAAAGGGGGAAATAAGAAATACCAAACCACCCGTTTTCATTATAATACAACAACATTTTACCCACCTTACTATAATGTGTAGTACCGCCTGACCGCTGCCCATACCCATTTCCATGGTCCGTATATGTTTTTACCTGAGTATGTCTATCCCGATCGTACAATGATTGCTGTACTCCACTCGAATTTTGTGCCCCTGCATGTCGGCTACCTGCTGAACCATCCCGATCACTAGTTATCGTACTAATTGCTTGATTCTCCTTAAGTGATCGTCTGACTGCATATTTTGAAGGTTTCAGTAAACTAAAAATGAATTTAAGTTATATTCAATTTGTTAAAAGCATTGAGATTATTACCTAGGATATTGGGGACCAAATTGCGTATAGCAGCAGTTATGCCAACATCCACGAGAAAATGGATTATAGCCACCCTTGAATTTTCCGGTGACTTGTTCATTTGTCGTTCGACCTCGAGATACTAGCACCATATGAAACCCCGTCAACCCAAATATAGGAATTGCAAGTATTGTAACTATTCCCATTAAGCACATACTGATTAAGATATAAGTTAAGGAATAATTATATAATTAAAGAAATTAAATATCTAAAATATTTTTTTCGTTTAAATAAAAGGATACGCTACAATCGGCTCCGTCTGTGTAATTATATGCTTATTTTTCAAAACATAATATAAGCATAATGAAAATATGCTTAACATATGGATTGATAATGATATGAGAAAAAAGAAGAAAAATCTGTAATTCCGCCGTCCGATGCAATTATTCACCCACGGACAATGGTGATCGAATGTCTACAATATTATTAAACATATTTTTACAAACATTATTTTATTTATATTTTTTACAAGATTACTTACTTCAATACAATGATTACACACTGAGCAATGCGAACATCTTGGTGGTCGATAAAATTTACATGTAACGCACCACTTCATTCGAACTGTGATTCCATTGATTTCAGCGTTTTTATAGAGCGGAGCACGAAACTCTTCTTCACGGTCTTCATCTGGGGGGGCTTTAAAGTGAAACAAATAATAATGTTAATAATTTACAATTTAATTTGATTTTTCGATTTTAACTCTTCTAAAATTGATACTCTAGAAACTTTAATCTTTTTCTCTGATAACTTTGTAGAAGTATCCGAGTTATGGTCACTACATATTTTGTTTCTTTCCGGTGATTAAAAGTTATTTGATTTTATGGTAATAGCTTATTTATTACTGAATGAATACTAAATGAAAAACTTGCATTAAATAACGATCCAAATTTATATTTATGCAACTCCAATAAATGGAAAAGTAAATAAACGTTTCTTATATAGTTCATATTTCTATACACGATGTATTAGATTATCTCCAAATATGCAACTTATTCAGCTTGACTGCATTTTTTGCAAAATATTTTATTCTGAAATGTAAATATATTTACATCCACATTTATATTTTTCGTATCTCGAACATATTTTCCTTATATACCTAATCAACTAAACTAAACTAAACAAACCTAGTTTTGTTATACCTAAAACATTTTACTTAACAAGTTTTTCATTCGTTCGAATTTGAATTTCTTGATAGTTTTGGCACATTTCTATTTTTACTTACTTTTCAACAAGTACTCAGTGAAAAACTCGTAAAAATCACGTATGTTTATTAGATTTCTTCGGCATTCCATGAATAGTTAAACCAGCGTTAGAATCTCAAGACGGAATTGACTCCTCTCTTCTCTCAGTTCAGTTCAATGGCACTACAGTCCAAATCGAAAGGTGGCCTCCTTCAGTTTTTTCCTCAAACCTTCTCGCTCACTGGCTATTCTTCAATTTCTTACGCCCAACGATGTGCAGCGTCTGTATCTACGGCTTCAAACCATCTTTTCCTCGGTCTTCCTCGTGGCCTGTCACCGATTATATGATTCCCTTATATATCTTCTTCACTGCTCTGTTTTCCGTCATTCGCTATACATGTCCTGCCCATCGTAGTCTATTTATTTTGATAGAATTGACGATGTCTATCTCTTTATAGATTTGGTACAGTTCGTCATTGTATCTGATTCTCCAGATACTGTTTACGTTTAATGGGTCAATAATGTGTCTTAAGATTTATCTCTCAAAAGCGCCTAATAGCTTCTCGTTTTTCTTTTCTCTCACCCTTTCCCTAATAGTCCAATCAATCTACGGAATCACCATGTTAATTTCCAGACAATTGAAGGCAGGAAAAAAAAAATATGGGCGTGTAGAACACTTAATTTGAAGAATGATAGCGTTTTTTTTTTACGGAACTGCATTGGCGAACTTAACCTAAAAAATTCGCAAAAGTCAAAAAACCGGTTTTTCGCCAATAAAACAAAAAGTTGAGCTCGTATCCGAAAAAGTTAAATTATAAAGTTATAGGTATTAAAATTATCTTTCAATTGATGTGGTACAAAATATTGGTTAGTGTCTTATACATGGAGAAAAATGCTAAAAACCGCTAAAAATCGCTTCTTTTTCTTTTATTTTTTTCTTTTTATTGATGCGACCTAGAAACTTTTTATTTGGTAAAAATGTTGCTTTTGGCAATCTGAAAACTCATTATTTTTTTTGGCTCGAAATTTTGCAAAATATGGGTGAAATTTCGATTTATGTAAAAAAAAGCGTTTTCGTAAAATCCTTCGTCTACAGCTCCTCGACCTCGTAGGACATTTTTTCGAAGCTCTTTTTCTTCGTTAAGAGTTGGACTATCATGCACTATAAGTTAAAATTGGAGTTTTTCAATTTTATGTACAAAAAACTCCACCGCTAAAAAGACAAGTTTTTGTACTGCAAGTTTTTTATTTCATTATTTTTCGACTCTAAACTACTATTTAATAAAAGTTTATATTCTGTTTAGAGAAAAAATAGGTAATTTGGTCATACATTATATAAATGTATATTGAATCTAATATCTCACACTTTTATAGGAATAATTTGTTTTTGTTTGATCTACATGAAAAGTAGTTGAAGAGTTGCATGTTGTATTTTGAAGAGTTGGGTTTATTTAAATGGTTTAACGTTGGTGGTTTTTAGAGAATAAATAGGTAATTTGGTCATACATTATATAAATGATAATAAAAGTTGGTTTTTTGGCATGGCTTTTTCCAACTATAAAAAATTGTTTCATTTTTCAATTCTTCTCGAAAAATTTTGTTATTGCAGACTTCTAGAGTTAAATTAAAAAAAGCTATAGGAAATGGCCCTCGAATTTCGAGCCCTGGATGCGGCTATTTGCATTAATTTTAAATATTTTAACGTTCAGGCAATTTTGGTCATAGTTCAAATAAATGTATTTTGAATCTAATGACTCCAACTTTTATAGGAAAAGTTGGTTTTTAATTATTGGTTGATAAAAGTTGAATTTAGAAGCTTTGAAATGATATTAAATATTTAAACGTTAGCTGCAGCAAGGCGCATCGGGTCCTAGCTATCCAAAATACAGAAAATAAGCAGTTCATTGCGACACTGCATCTGTGTATGAAAATTCATATTTCGAAAAATGATATGTCAATGGATGGTTTTTATTGTCGCGATCAACATGTCAGATCCCTAATAGTTTCACATTTTGTTATTTGGAATCAAAAATACCAGAAAATTGCCTTTTCCAAACTCCCTTACGGTATATTAAAATGCTTCACCTGATTACTACTATTGGCTTATGGGTGCAGCCTAGGGCCCCCGGGTCCCAGCTAGTTTATATAATAAAAATTGATTCGAACAACCAGAAATTACTACAGCGCGAAAAGTTAGAAGTGGCCGCTCACCAAGTAAACATTCTACGTAAAAGATGAAATTGCACATGATCCGTGCTGTTGAGACGTCAATAACAACTTGTATGTATGTAGTACAGTAAATATTGAACAACAATATGTCTCAAATTCACAGGTATTTAACAAAGGAAAAGGGCTCCGTTATTTAAAAAAATGTCTTCGCTGTTGACGGTCGTACGGTTAATTTATTTTATTTTAAAATTAGTAAAAAGAATATAAACTTTTATTAAATAGTAGTTTAGAGTCGAAAAATAATGAAATAAAAAACTTGCAGTACAAAAACTTGTCTTTTTAGCGGTGGAGTTTTTTGTACATAAAATTGAAAAACTCCAATTTTAACTTATAGTGCATGATAGTCCAACTCTTAACGAAGAAAAAGAGCTTCGAAAAAATGTCCTACGAGGTCGAGGAGCTGTAGACGAAGGATTTTACGAAAACGCTTTTTTTTACATAAATCGAAATTTCACCCATATTTTGCAAAATTTCGAGCCAAAAAAAATAATGAGTTTTCAGATTGCCAAAAGCAACATTTTTACCAAATAAAAAGTTTCTAGGTCGCATCAATAAAAAGAAAAAAATAAAAGAAAAAGAAGCGATTTTTAGCGGTTTTTAGCATTTTTCTCCATGTATAAGACACTAACCAATATTTTGTACCACATCAATTGAAAGATAATTTTAATACCTATAACTTTATAATTTAACTTTTTCGGATACGAGCTCAACTTTTTGTTTTATTGGCGAAAAACCGGTTTTTTGACTTTTGCGAATTTTTTAGGTTAAGTTCGCCAATGCAGTCCCGTAAAAAAAACGCTATCATTCTTCAAATTAAGTGTTCTACACGCCCATATTTTTTTTTTCCTGCCTTCAATTGTCTGGAGAATTTCCGTAGATTGATTGGACTATAATACCAAAATCCATTTCACACGATCACCATAATTTTATACTTTCTGATTTATTCGGCATTGAGAGCCTTGGCGTCCATCAGTTTGTTCCTCCAGACGTCTCTCTGTTCCGTAGTTTGCCCCAGTTTCTTTTGTTGAGGAGTTTTGCTGCATCAGACATTGTCTCGCCCACCTCGACCGTAGTTTGCCAATTGCTATTTTCCCATCTGGTAGTAGATGAAGAACTTTTTTCGTAGTCCTGGAGTCATGCATTCTTTGGACATGACCGTCCTAACAAAAACGAAGTAGCTTGGCATGAGTTGATAGTTTATATTCTTTGTATAAATGATTCTATTCTTGATTTTAGCGTATTCTCCATGCGTTGGCGTCATTCGTATATTCATAGGTTAGGTTAGATATGGCTGAACTATTGTGTTAGGCTCATACTTCTTCCTTAACGGCTTTACAACTGTTCTCTCCACTCGTCCCGATTCTGAGCCGCTGGTCCTTCAGTAGTAAAGTGGTCCTACCCGACCTTCGAGTTTAGTATAGTTCAAAAAAGGGGGGGGTATAACATAAAATTTAGGGCATGTGTAGGTGTGGAGCAGAGTGCTCCTGTTATGCATAACTCCGCACATCTTTGTACTTTCTGTAGTTTGTTGAGCACGGCGGATTTACTCAGGGTTGGCCATCATACTAAGACCACGTAAAGGAGTATTGGGCGAACTATCGCTATGTGGATCCATCGTACCATGTTAGAAGCCTCATTTCTTTCTAATGGATTTTTTGCAAGCGAAAAGCGCTATGTTCGCTTTCTTAATGCGTTCTTCGGTGTTTTCATTCCAGAGGAGTTTCTGGTCCAAGATCAAGCCTCGGTCTCCTGTTTTGTCAAGGCCAGGGTAATAGCGTCCAGGAGTACGTTGTTTGATTGTCAAGAAATGCTACTAATGTCAAGAAAAGCTACTAAGGGTGCGCTGCAGTTGTGTCGACATTATGCCGTCAGGGCCTGGTGATTTATAGGGCTGGAAGATGTTTACAGTCCATTCATTTCTTGCTCTATTTATGATAGAATTGACTAGCTATGGTGGGTGGTGGTGTTGGAAGGGTTTATCGTAATAACTGTCTCAGCAGTAGTACTACTCGAGAAGTGGGCGTCCGTCCGGGTGTCTGTCAGGGATTCTCTGCTTGAGTCAGTCCAGTCGCCGTTTTCTTTACATAAATAAATAAGCATTGTTGGCACTTTAGTTAAAGCCGGCACTACACGATGTGGTGAACGTTTCATTCAAATGTTGGGTTCTAACGATTGAGTCAACACCGACAACAGCTCGACGTCGGACGATTGACAGTGGACATTCGTAGTTTGAGCATCGGACACACGATACGTCCTACCATCAAGCGTCTGACCAATCAGCCCTATACGAGAAAAACTCGAATCGAATAGTCGTCGTCTGAACATAGCCTTATAGCATCCCCAGGAGGTTGCACTGTTGCTGCGTTTAGCTGAATTAAGATTCTTTCTACACTCCTTACGAAGCATTTCAAGTTCTCGGGACCACCATGGGGGTTTGGAAGCCTCTTTATGCAGTCTGTTCAGATAAGCTTTATTAATGGCGTGAATGCATTGTTCTGTGTTCTGTGTACAGGGAGGCTTAGTGGCAAGGTTCTTTGCGATTAGCCTAGTATAGTAATTATTAGTATTATAAGTAGTTGGTCTTTTTTATTATTTTTTTTTTTAATTTGGAAGTGGTGGTTGAGTACGAGTCCTGCAGTTGAAACTTTATAAACCTGTGGTCTGAGAAGAAGTGTTCCTTCGACAGCTTCCAATAAGATATTTGGTCGTAGGTGCGGTCTGAGACAAGGTTGATGTCCAGCACTTCTTCTCTGTTTTTGTAACAAAGGTGGGATCATCCCACAAGGAAAATTGAGAATGCTTCCTATTGGTAGGAATAAGGAAGCCTTCCTGTTCGTTGCCCAGAGAAGGTATAGAGAATTTTTTGAATTTTATTTCCGCAAAAGCTTCATTCTTAGTCTTCCATCCAATGACATGGATGGATAAAAAGAATATGAACTAGAGCACGGAAGAGAATGCTTCCAAACTTCCTCGGAAGGTTTCCAGCATTCATGATTGTATGTTTCCTTTTCCTTGTGGGATTATATAGAAAGTTTTGTGTCTAGTAGGTAGAATAACCTCACCAATATCATAAGTATCCGTCCTGCTCCATTTGTGTATGCCATAATCAGGGCCTTGGTAGCATCGGTGTATGTAACCAGGTCCTGAAAAACTATGGGAGGTAGAGAGCCCTTATCCTCATGGGCTAGATAGAAAGAGGCTAACCTAAGTTTTTTCTGTTTTAACTCTAGGTCGACCACAGTGAGGTCTCCGTCCCTGAATTGAGGGAGGAAAAAGGTGCTTATGTCATTCATTACACCCCATCTGGAGGCAGTAAATCAAACAATTAAGAAACATCAAGCTTCAAAAGTTTCAAAAGGGGTCGCTCCTGTGTAGATTTTCTTGACTTCTTGAGAATATCAAAGCCCTGATATCGTACATCATTGTCAACCTTTTTAATGTTACGACCCCCAAGCCAAAAGGGAAGGCAAAAAATGAAGTAAACAATCAAGCGATCCCCTCACTATAACATTGGTTGAAAGATAATAATCCAAACATTTGGATAAATAAAGTCTAATGATCTTAGATCTTCTTTTTCGGTCGATCCACACATATCTGTGACGGCACGGCACCGAGACTTTCCGTGTCAGTTGCTTCCGTGATAAATTTTTCATGACATTCATACAGCACCACCTTTTCCATATTAATGCTCAGTGAGCAATGGCATTTTAATTTTTAGTTTTGAAATTTGGACAGTGATCTCAAGTCCATCGTGGAATTTAGCGTGAAATATCTTACTACTCTTAGATGAGTAGGAAAAGAATGGGTTCATCTCTTGCGGACTCTTCGAGAAGTGGACCTGAATTCTACGAATACTTTAAAATGACGCATTCAGTAATTTGTTAAAAGACCGAAAAGTTGAGCCACACGAGTCTGCACATATGCAGTGGGAGGAGTTCTTATAAAATTTTCCGTTGAATTTAAAAAACATTTGGAAAGCTTTCGGACTTGGAAAAGAGCTCCGGAGTACGTCAAGGGTGCATGCAATGGAGACTGTTAGATGGCCGTAAAAATTCTCATCTGCATGCGACATCAATTTGCTGGCCCACTGAACCAGTGCTTAGGTAGGGTTGAGAGTACATTCAATAAAAGCTAGAGAAATCTGCAAATATATTGCAGTACTGATTATTTACTATCTTTTCGGACTGCTAGCTTATTCCAGCTGTCAGTTCTACGGGGCAGCTACCGAAAATGCGGAGCCCTTGCTGTGCGACTGTAATGCTACAGGAGGAGGAGATTGAATCTCCTTCATCGTACTGCCCTGTTCCCAAGGGAGATTTAGGATATGAATCCCAAATAAATCTCAGGCTATATTAAAAGTCTTAGCCTGAAAGGTTTTTAACGACGGGATTGACACAATAGAGCAAACAGACAAACAGCTTACAAGGGATCAGTCGAGGTTTAGGACCCAAACCAACTTGGGAGAAGAATCTCACTGGTAGAGAACGTAGCAACTAGAAAATCTCGGACATAACTAAAAACAGACACATAGAATCGAGTTAGTTCGAGGGTAATGCTGGATTCATCGTTGCGGATGATTCGCGCCGCACTCATGTGCGCGCATACTTTTTGTATGAAAAATTGTACCTTTCTCAATTTTGGGAAATTTTTGGGATTTTTTTTTCTCTCTCAAAAAAAGTTGAACCAACTTCAACTTTTGTGCGGCGGATTTTAAAAATTGTCAAAAAAATCATATGTTTTTGATGCAAATTGTCCGAAAAACTGTCAAATCATACAAAATGTGCGGCACACTATGACTACAACAATGAATCGAAGTTCAGCTGACTCTCTTTTTGGGAAATTTGTGCGACGCGACTCATCCGCAACGATGAATCCGGCATAATGGTTTCTGTCCTATATTTCAGATGACAGATAAAACTTAAGAAGAAACGTATTTGTAACTTGCCCACTATCTCGAAAAGAATAAGGAAAATGTTTTCGAATTCATCATCAAAAAATAAATCAATAATCATGAAAGAATAATTATTTCTAGGAATTACTTTAATTAACATTAACAAAAAAATGCTAAAATTTGCTATTGATTACATTAATTATGATTCCAAGATATCAAATGAATAAATGAATCTTTACCTTTCGGTATTACTCCTGGATCCATAAATGTGGCCAGTGTGAAATTGGCTATGACGAAAAACGTTATTACACCCTGATAAGCTGGAACCCATGGATGTCGAAATATATAATATTGGCATCTGCAAAAATTACCAAAAAAAGAACATTATTAATAAAAAAACAAGATAAAGTGAAAATGTTTATTTGCTTAATAAAAATGAAACAAGGTAAAACTAGAAACCCAATACACAAGGAAAAATATATCGTTTTAAAGAAAGGTCGCAATATTGATAATATTCTTTCCAACAACCTTTTTTATCCTTGTTTTTTTTATAGATGTACAATACAACATTTGCAATGTTTTAAAATATAACATGGTCCTTGAATGCTTGAATGCTCCTATAGCATTGCATAAATAAATTAATACCTAAAATAAGTCGCAAATGTTATTAAAGTCTATGTACACATACATAACAATTTGAAAAATCTCTCCAGGATTAAAAATGTGATGAAACAGGAAATTAAATAATCAACTTCGTACACAATTTACGGAGAGACATTTGATGTGGGCGTCAACCGAATCTGGTTATTTATATGAGAATTTATGTGTAGAAAAAAACATGGAAACTTTCTCGTAAGTATATTTTCATATTTTATTTTTTCTTGTCATTTTTACGGAATTATCAGGGCGCAAAATTATGATAAGACAAGAGCGAAATTCACGTTGTAATGTGATATCTAAAAAATAAGATTTAATTTGATATAATGTGATTCATTTTTATTTGAATTTCACGGTAAATAATTTTATTGTGATATATTGTTAAGAAAATCGTGATTAAACAAATCAATTTGCCACAAATGATAATAATAAAAACGCTTTTGAATTATTAACAAATGCATTAACGCTAATTTAGACAAATTTCAGATTATTTTGATCTTTAACTCAATTACGCAAATGGAACTAATGGAGAAATTTAACTTTCTAAAAATTAGATGAACTGATTCTAGCCTTTGGTACGTAATTAAATTAGTTTTGCTAATATAAGGCCTTAATAGGAATGTCTATTACATTGGCCCCTGTGCTGAATGTCGAGTCGTGATTTGTAACAAGTTTTTTGAGTTGAAGAAAGTGACGTTTTAATCGAATTACGATTTTCAGCATAGTGGCCTAGAGTGGAAGTGCTAAGTGCGAGTTTAGCCCCCTATGCTGAAAGTCGCAATTCGTCTGAAACGCCACTTTCTTCAACTCAAAAAACTTGTCACAAATCACGACTCGACATTCAGCACAGGGGCCATTATTTCCATAAACAGTTTCTTGTTTCGAAGTTCTAGGTTAAGGCTTCTAATATAGCCTACAATTGATTTGGGACTCCTATGGGAGCAGGGAAGTCGCAATGGAGGCTCCTCGCTGTAGCGTCGCAGTCCAGCCCTATTCTTTTCTTCAAATGAATAAGGGGCAACCCACATTATGAACATTGCGGCCAAGTTAGGCCTATTGCGTACGTACCCCACTAGCGGAACAGACTATCAGCCTTCCGGACGAAGGCAAGAAGGTCTTTAAATGACGAAGACCGGACTTTAGCGGGGCTCATAAACTCTCTGATCAACGTTCTTCTTCTTAGCAAGATCAGAGCAGGACATTCACAAAGAATATGTGTGGAGGTCTCGTCGCCTTCCATACAGAGTCGGCATATCCAGTCAGATAACCCACCAGTAGCCTTAGCTGCTCTCCGTTTTTAAGGCACAGTGCCCCTTAAGGCAAAGAGTTTTATGAGATCTTTGGCCTGTCTAAGAGGTGGAACTGATTCCCAATAGGCTAGGGTTTAGTCCCTTAATCCTCTCCTCTATCAGGGACTTGGAGGTGAACCAAGAGATGCCACAAAGGGGTTCTGGGACCAATGTCTCAGACCCCTCCCTCGCTGTCTGCAGCCTCATATCCCTCGATAACCCCGTGTTCAGGAACCCAGCAGAGCGAGACCTCAATTCTTCTGATCAGGCGCTAGGTGCCTCAAAACACCCTGCAACTATTTTGGAAGAAAACTTCCACGTTGAGAGTGTCTTGATGAATCTTGACTGGCAGAAAACATTTTAATATTGGCGTCTTTCAAACTTTTTTCAAGGTTGAACCTAGCGCAGACCACGATGGCTTCTATTTCAGTCTGGAAAACAGAGGGACACTTACCCATTGCAATCGAGACCTTGGAGTTGGGTCCTACCACAAAAAATAAGTTCCTCCCCCTCAAAACGATCCGGGATAATCGCCCTGAATTTCCTTTGAAACCGTAGTTCGCCAAATGGAAATGTTTAGGATATTGTTAAGGATATCCATGGGTCCTTTGACTGTATAGGGCCAATTGGATGAGATCAAGGCACTTATGGCGGCGCAAGCAAGCCGGTTCAGTCCCATCTGGGTTGTCTGGGATGAAGCCACCCTGATATTGGCCTATGATTCTTATCGCAATCATTTCAAGCTCCAATTCTTGCACAATTACTTCATGAACAACTTGGTGTAGTGGACGTCCTTCATTATTGACCAGCTCAGTTTGCCTCAGGAACCTTGTTGCTTTTGATTTTGCATGGCAGTGTTTTTGGAGTTTATTTTGAGTTTCATCATCATCATTGCGCTCCTTTAATCCCTCATAGCGCTCCTTTAATCCCTCATAGGGACATAGGGCGGAAACAATAGGGCCCTCCAGCGGACTCTGTTTTGCGCGACAGCTCTCAGCTCCGACCAGGATCTCCCAGTTGTTGCGGCTTCTGCTAGTAAGGTTCTCCTCTACGTTATTTTGAGTTTGGTAGAATAAAAGATGTTGGCGGAGCTTTAATTTCTTAGTTAGTTCACTATATAGCAATTCATGAGTGCTTTTCCAATCGATATTTTTAGGATCGTTGATCACATTACCCTCTTTGCCTTTGCAATATGTCCCACCTGGTACAAACTATGATACAGATTCTGATAGAATTACCACAACTGCTCCGGTATTAGCTCTCTGTACTTTGTTCAATTTCGGCCTGGTGTTAAGGCACCCGACTACCATCCAAGAGGTCTTTGCCCGTTCTGCTGCCATTGCCTGTAACTTATTGTGCTCCTCCAGTCCGAGCCATGGAATTATTGGAAGCATTGCATGCGCTTTGGCATTGTCAATTCGTTCACTTTTCTCTCGACTATCTTTCCCACTGAAGTTTTCTATTCGACATTGCTCTCTAGAACAGTCTGCAATACAAAAAGGCATTACCTGTGAGCGATAGTCTTTCGCGTAAATAACATAAAACTAAGATAATTGCACGGGTCATGATGACGACGTAGTGTGAAATGAAGAAATTTTTGTTTGTACTGATTCAATCCTGTTACTACTTCCCTGGAATATGGGATCCCATATCGGCAAGTGTATTCCAGGGTCGGATGGACTAGGGAACAAAAAAGAGGTTTAGTTAGAACCCTTTTGAGGAGCATGAAAACGTATGCTCCCCTGCAATGACAAGCAATGTTAAAAAGTATATGGAACTGGTATGGGAACGGGAGCGCTGTCTGTAAGCTCCTTTTGGAGTGCTCAAAGATGGCTATTGGAACACTCCATTTCCCGCTGGGAGTATTCGCCTTCTGCAATTCCGTAAATCAACTGTCAAGAGGACCGCATTATGCCGTTGGGTCCGTGGGTCTTTTATAATACATGTTACAAGGAGTATACATCATTGCGCTCCTTTAATCCCTCATGGGACATAGGGCGGAAACAGTTGCCCTCCAGCGGACTCTGTTTTGCGCGACAGCTCTCAGCTCCGACCAGGATCTCCCAGTTGTTGCGGCTTCTGCTAGTAGGGTTCTCCTTCACGTTGTTCTAGGTCCTCCGACTCGACGGGATCCTTGCGGATTCCAGTCAAGGGCCTGTTTGGCTAGATTTTCATTTTCGCGTCGCAAGATGTGGCCAACCCAATTCCATTTCCTTCGCCTGATTTGGTCGTCTATCCTTTCTTGGCCGGCACGGCGCCATAGTTCTTCGTTTGAAGACTTGTAGGCGCCCTGTGATGAATTGGATGACTTTCCATGTTTCGCAACCGTACAAAAGTACTGCCTTAACGTTGAAGTTGAACAGCCGCAGTTTGGTGTTAGTTGAGATCTGTGTTGATCTCCATATGCGGAACAGGCATGCATATGCGCCTCGTGCTTTATTTATTCTGGAACTGACATCTTCTTCTGCACCGCCATTTTCGGTAATTAATACTACCGAGATAGCAGCATTTATCTACCAGTTCCATGTCAGGGTTATTCAGCGCAGTCCGCTCAATGGTGTTTGCATTAATCGGCATTTCTTTAGTTTTAGTCGGATTTAGCCTTAAGCCTTTTGGGCTACTTTGTGTTGCCAAATTGTTGAGCATGTTTTTGAGGTCCTGGTGTCTGTGGGCCAGCAAACAGATATCATCTGCGTAGTCGAGATCCTTAAGGCGGTCTAGCAAACCCATTGTATGCCGCCTTTTCTACTATCTAGAGCGCCGACAAGGATGTCATTTATTACTATGAGAAATAGTAAAGGCGAAAGTAGGCACGCACGCTTGTCGTACTCCTGAGCTCACCTCAAAGCTGTCGGATAATTTTCCATTATGGAGAACTCTGCATTTGGAATTGTTATATAGGGCTTTTATCAATTCTATTATTTTTTTTATCGAGCGCTTTTCTGCGACTCATTTATCTGCTGCCTTTTAACACGTCGGACACTTTACCTCCCGGTGTAATTGGAAGTATTCCCGGTCAAGTTGGTGGAGTATAAGGCAACAGTTCTTAATTAAATTTTGAATAGTGAATATAGTTTTCAGTTCTTTTATTTAATTTAAGTCAACACATGCATATGTTTCAACATAGGCGATAAGAAAAGTTTACAAACTTAATTTGCCTATCATAAAATAGTAGTTCAATGTAGAAAAACTTGACTAAAATAACAACAACAAAACAACAAACAAATAAACTATGCCCCATAAAAAATGAAGTGGTTTTAGCTTAACTTAACCCCAACAGCCAATAACTAACCTTGAACAAATTTTTATCTATCATTCACCACCCTGTTGTTTTATTCAATCATGCTCTACCTTTACCTACACCTAGTAATGAAAAAAAAACGAACCTTGCTACTTTACTTAATATCAATTTAATTAATTGAGTTTTCTCCATTAGATTTGCATTGAAATGAAATTTTCTGGAAAAGTTTTTTTTTAGCAAATACGATACAGAAAGCTTTTATCTGGAAGTAATAATATTAAATTTTCCCATCATTCCAACAATTCTAGAAGTAATGCATATAATAGGTAGGTAAATTTTATGTGTAAGATGTCAGTTCACTTTTTACTTCGGCTTTTAAGTCTTCCCTAACATAATACTTAGAGCCTAGAATCATAATCCTCAATCTTTCTTTCTTGTTCCATTGTTTCGAATTTAAATACCTTTTTAGGAAAAGAAATGAAATTCCTCAACTTTTCAATAAAAGATCGAGGATAGAAGAAAAAGTTCTCCATTTTTTAAGCCAGGAAAAAGTTTCAACACAAATGTAAATTATTTAACAAAACTTTCGACCGGAGTGTGTATGTAAACGATGAATATTTTTGTAAATTGTAAAATTTGTTTAAGCATGATTCAACATCATGCAACATATTTAAAGGAACATTTCCAGTTTAAATTATTAATGACTAAATATGTCTGTCTGATTTAAACAAGCAAATAATTTACACCAGTGATGTAATTTTATAGCAGCACTGGGTCTCCAAAAAGCGCCACACACGTTGGCTCCAAGATATGATGTATGAAGAATTAACCAAGGCGAAAATTTTCGTGTAAATTTTAGTACTCTTTATTGTATTTACAAAGCGGCCTGCAATATGGTGATCATATCAGCATTTGAGATGAAATTAATGAAAATATGCTGGTGAGTCGTAACAAACTCGATGAAAAGTAGTTTAAATGAAAATTTAGAGCGCGATGGTAGTTGCTTGGAAGACTTACGCTTATATGATGTATTGATAACGTCGGTATCATTAAGAGACAAACACCATTCAACTTTTTCTTTCGTTAATAAAGAATGGCAGCCTGTAGGTCCAAAATTCCAGAGGTTTAAACAACATTTAATAAACGCAAGACCAAATCTACCTACGCAGAAGAAATAATGTGGCCAAATTTTATTTCGGTGAAACAAACTGAAAGTCTGTGTCCAACTCTCCGAACATCAATAAATGTCTCTACTGATATTTTGATCTAACTACGTTGAAAATATATCAGAAATTTCAAACAAAATCTTATTAAGTTATGGAATTAATGTTCTTGATTAACTCGATTGATTCATAAAGAAATTTCGTTGAAGGTGAAAACATAATGTGCCCGAAAATACAAGGCTTTAAATTTTAGGCCATTTGTGACATATTCGACATGGCGGATTGAAATTTGTAATATCCTCTTAAATGGAGCATTTTTTTGACGTGTGTGAAGTTAGCAAATCAATTTCGGAAAATCAAAGAAAGTAATTGCTCATTATTTGCCGCTAATTATCCGCTAATTAGTTACGGAAGAAAAAAATTTGCCGCTCGCTTCCTTTTCTGGATTTTGGGTGTTTCGCTAAGTTCACGCGAAGTTAGCGAATCAACTTAGCTAAAAATCATACTACACTAAAAATAAGTACCTCGAAATTTGCCGCTAATTATCCGCTAATTAGTTACAGAGGAAAAAAATTTGCCGCTCGCTTCCTTTTCTGGATTTTGGGTGTTTCGCTAAGTTCACGCGAAGTTAGCGAATCAACTTAGCTAAAAATCATACTACACTAAAAATAAGTACCTCGAAATTTGCCGCTAATTATCCGCTAATTAGTTACGGAGGAAAAAAATTTGCCACTCGCTTCCTTTTCTGGATTTTGGGTGTTTCTCTAAGTTCACGCGAAGTTAGCGAATCAACTTAGCTAAAAATCATACTACCTACACTAAAAATAAGTACCTTGAAATTTGCCGCTAATTATCCGCTAATTAGTTACGGAGGAAAAAAATTTGCCACTCGCTTCCTTTTCTGGATTTTGGGTGTTTCGGTAAGTTCACGCGAAGTTAGCGAATCAACTTAGCTAAAAATCATACTACACTAAAAATAAGTACCTCGAAATTTGCCGCTAATTAGTTACGCAAGACTCAAATTTGCCGCTCTTTATTTATTGATGGTTTTAAATTGTCGAGCACTTTGCTAAGTTCACGGGAGCCAAGTTCAAGCGGCTGTATTGAATGATGAAATCAAATTTTCCCCAAATAAGTTATTGGCAACTTTTTGGAAATCGTCTAAGTATATGTATTGCTAACAATTATTGAGAATTGTCTAAAATTGTCCAGAAAAGTCTGAATCGACTTGAAAAATAGGAAATAGTCTAGAAATGTCTATAATCGCCTAAAACTGTTGAAAACCATCAAAAAGTCTGTAAGATGAAAGGAAACTTGTTTGCAGTCGTCCAGAAATTATTGGTCATTCGAAATCATACGATTCTGAGAACTCTGTTACGTTGTTGCCGATTTTCCTTTTTTCTAATAATCTTTGCTTGCGCCTCAATTTTTTATGACCCGAAAGTAACAACAACATAACACTGTTCTTTACATAGAATTCAATTTTATGGCCTTGAGAGCTCGATACAATTATGGGATGTATCTGTACATATTAGATTTTTTTAATATTTTGAGTTCTTTTCTATTTTATGGCCTTGGGAATAATTATATTTTACTTGCTTAAAATATAATTTTCAGGCATTGTTGCCAATTATTTCAATTCTTTTGAGTTTTTTTTTTTTTGAAATCTTAAAATTTATCTACTATATGGCCCTTATACGTGTCTTATACGGCGCTTCGTTGCTGCTGCTCATAATCGGAATCATAACACAGGCCTGCAAGGTTTTTTCTTTTCAGTCCAATAGTCATATCCCAAGTATTTTTTCGCGCTGAATCCGAATCCGTTGGCCAAATTGCCCTATCACGTCAGGATTTTGAGCAATCCTAACCTAAAAGTGCCAAAAAGCGTGTTTTTTGCACTTTTGCGCGTTAAATACACTCAAAACTATGGAATGATAGGGCAAATCTGACAACGAGATCGTTTTCAGCATGCCAAAATCTACAGAAAACCATGTCGAAAGCGTGAAATTTGAAAAAACATTTTTTGTAATACTGAAAAGAAAAACTTCTTGGCGCGAAATCGACGATTTTTATTAACACATGATATCATCGTTGCACCGAAGTTTTTCTTTTCAGTATTATGTAAAAAGTTTTTAAAAATTTCACGCTTTCGACATGGTTTTCTGTAGATTTTGGCATGCTGAAAACGATCCCGTTGTCAGATTTGCCCTATCATTCCATAGTTTTGAGTGTATTTAACGCGCAAAAGTGCAAAAAACACGCTTTTTGGCACTTTTAGGTTAGGATTGCTCAAAATCCTGACGTGATAGGGCAATTTGGCCAACGGATTCGGATTCAGCGCGAAAAAATACTTAGGATACGACTATTAAATTGAAAAGAAAAAAATGACCCGTTTGTTGCAGGCCTGTGTAATCGATGTATACTAGAGATGCGCCGAATATGACTTCGACCGAATACCAATATTCGGTCAAAAATGTACCGAACCGAACATTCGGCCGAATTATTCGGTTCATAGATCGGCGAACCGATCTGCGAGTCGCCCACCCCTTGAGCACTCTGCGCTATTTAAATATTCGGTAACTATTCGGCAAACTAACCGAATATTCGGCCGAATACGAACATTAAAAAACAAGCCGAATATACCGAATACGAATATTCGGCCGAACTGTCGGCGCATCTCTAATGTATACTATAATTCAGTGGAATGAATTTTTCAGGAACCATTGTTGCCATAGGGGTTGACTTGGAGAAGAAAATTGCGGTGGAATCCATTCCAACGTCATTCAAGTGCCCCAAAACACATCGAAAGTACGTTCTTGTGGGGGCGGTGAACTATGAAGGACTGATGGCAATAAGAAGGTCCTCTCGGTCAACCTACTGCCGCTCTGGGCATTACACGGCTATTGTGCGGAGATACGCAACGTGGAGGTTTCAATGACTTGAGGAAAAACGCAATTCGAATTCCAAAAAATGCGTTGGTATACCCTGAAATACTCTTTTTTGTCTTATAAAAAAGTAAAAATAAAATAAAAATAAAAATTTATAAAATAATGTTGTACGTTCTTTCTAACTCAAAAATGCATAAAGTATATAACAGTACACTGAGAGTAACAGCCCATTAAAATTTAATGCATTTCCAGTAACGGACAGATATACGAAGCAAATGAAAAATTGTACCGGTAGAGTCCGTTAGTAGTTTTCACTGGAAAATTAAAAAAGAAATAAAAAGCGGCAAATTTGAGTCTTCCGTAACTAATTAGTGGCAAATTTCAAGGTACTTATTTTTAGTGTAGTATAATTTTTAGCTAAGTTGATTCGCTAACTTCGCGTGAACTTAGCGAAATACCCAAAATCCAGAAAAGGAAGCGAGTGGCAAATTTTTTTCCTCCGTAACTAATTAGCGGATAATTAGCGGCAAATTTCGAGGTACTTATTTTTAGTGTAGTATGATTTTTAGCTAAGTTGATTCGCTAACTTCGCGTGAACTTAGCGAAACACCCAAAATCCAGAAAAGGAAGCGAGCGGCAAATTTTTTTCTTTCGCAACTAATTAGCGGATAATTAGCGGCAAATTTCGAGGTACTTATTTTTAGTGTAGTATGATTTTTAGCTAAGTTGATTCGCTAACTTCGCGTGAACTTAGCGAAACACCCAAAATCCAGAAAAGGAAGCGAGCGGCAAATTTTTTTCTTTCGCAACTAATTAGCGGATAATTAGCGGCAAATTTCGAGGTACTTATTTTTAGTGTAGTATGATTTTTAGCTAAGTCGATTCGCTAACTTCGCGTGAACTTAGCGAAACACCCAAAATCCAGAAAAGGAAGCGAGCGGCAAATTTTTTTCTTCCGTAACTAATTAGCGGATAATTAGCGGCAAATAATGAGCAATTACTTTTTTTGATTTTCCGAAATTGATTCGCTAACTTCACGCACGTATTTTTTTGTTTTGTTTTTACTTTTTTTCCTGTGTGAGATATTGGGTCCAAAGGCACTGCGGCCATTCAATTGGCCTATTATACTACACACATATTTGTAGGTCAGACCGCTTGAACAATTTCAGCAGCCTGCCTAGTGGCTTGTCGCTTAGATTTGAATGTTCGAGCAGGGACTCCTTGAACAAAGAAACCCTGCTCCCTGCTTGAAAACATGGAGGGCAGACTCATCCTCCTCTAGGCAAAGCCTGAAGGTGGGGTCTTCCGCCCCTTCTATCGCCCATAAGTGATAATTTAGAGCGCAGTATCCGGTAAACAAGCCAACAAGTGTGCTGACCTCATTTCTACTGCGACCTAACAATTCCTTGGCCGCCTTAGGGGACTGCACAGGAAGGAACCGCTCAGAGTTGGCCAGTCTAGGCGCGGTCCTCCAGCGTTCAATATGTTTCATCAAAGTCCGATCGGCCAGGGCCCTTTGCAGCAAGCTGGTGGGTGCCCCAAAAGTCGGCTCTGGAGACCGATGAATGCACTTTCACAGACCTGTTTAGCCAGGGCATCGGCTGTTTCATTGACTTTGAAGTCGCAGTGACCCAGACATGGGTAACTTGATTGGCAGTCCCAAACTAATTTCGAGTTGGTGCTACGCACCTTATCGCCATAATTGCCGCTTGGCTATCAAAGAACATAGAGATCGACCACTTGTTATGATAGGCCCTTCTTAAGTTCTCATGAGTGATGCCAGTATAACCTACACCTCTGCTTGAAAGACAGTTGCTAGGATACCTAGGCTTTCACTCCAGATTCCCGCGCCCATACCTGTGTCTGTTTTGGAGCCATCCGTGTACCATACTAGTCCACCCAGGAAAAGTTCAGGTTAGCTAACCTGTTTGTTACAGAAGGTTGCTCAAAGTTTGAGATTTTAAAGGACATGCAGTCCGATAGCACCGCCGCTTCCAGAACCTCTTCTATGAAGTTGATTATTATAGAATATCCTCGCCCAAGACTAGCGCCCAGGTAACCATTCGCTTTTAGCCCCAGCGCCACGTTTATGGTGGATTTCTCTACCTCAAGGTGGAGGGGTGACAGATTTAGGAGAATCTCAAGCGCTTAAGCAGCGCTCTGTGCATAGTTGAATAGTTTCCTCGTAGCGGATCTCAACTTGGGGAGCTCGTTATTCCACCATGGGGTTTTTCTGTTACGCGTCCTCATCAGAACGGGCAGTTATTGTTGTAAGCAGCAGTAACCGCCGCCTACTGTGAGTGTTCCTGTGGTCTGAGCACGATGGCTCATCTGAGACCCCCCAGTCACTCATGTAAGTGGCAACGTGTTGAGTGGCCAGCGTGATGTCTATAACCTCACGCCTCCTGCTGTTGCCAAAGGTACCGTGTCGCGATTTAATATGTGTTGCAGGTTGCACTGTACCACCCGCATCCTGGGGTTGTGCCTGCTGCTGTGAGCCAGCAGAAGCCTTCTTTTTTAAGCCAATCTTCTTGTTCTCTTTTTGATGCAATCTTATACTTTGTTTTCGTGTCATTTAATCTTAAATTGAACTTTGCTGAGCTTCCTACAATTCTTGAAAAGTTTTTCTTTACGCCTTGCGCTTTGCGTCCAATGCGAAGGCTGGTCATATACGAAGGATAGTATATGAATGTTTCTTATGAAGATGCGATTTGAGATATATTAAGTTCTGATTTTCTCATTTTTGCCCAAAACAATGTTTATCAATCAATGGATTTTTGAGATCACAACTTAAAATTTAATTGACTTAAGAACTGAAGCAGATCATTAACAGATGCGTACGTTCTCCAATAATAATGAATAATGAGAATAATGTGAATTCTTGAGACATTTTGATTTTAGAAGCTGTTTTTGAAAATTGATTTTGTTCAATAATTTTCTAACATTAAAACAATTATATGAGAAAGAACTTCAGAGGTCGGATATCATTACGTGGTTGAGCAACACGAAACAATATGAAATCAATGGCGAAGTAATATGTGTAAATATAAAACCTGATTTTGCCACAGTGAAGATGTCACCAACCAGATGTTGTGGAGCTTACATTCAACAACTTTTAACGTTACCTTTATAAAACGATCAAAAACGAAACTTATATTTCAGATCTTTAAAAAAAACAAGTGTTAATACCAATGAAGTTTGCATTGCATAAAAAAGATAATTGCCAAACTCGGTCGATTGATTAAGAAATATGCAGGACATTTGGAGCTGTGGTACCTTTGCACGATATTATTCAGTTGAGGTGCTCCAAAATGAAAAACAACTCTTTTTATCGGAAACCATTTTGCTTATCTTTTAATATTTGATTGTGTTCTGCATTTTACTGATCATTAAGTATCTCAAAGATTTTGAAAGAAAAAAATATTTTGAATAATGTAGAAATACCGCATTTGTAGTTAAGTAGTAGCAAGCCCTTGGGCGCTATTATGCCCCTGGATTGCTGCTTGATTACAAAAGAGCTAGGGTTGTTTTTTATTTGAATGCGATACGATGTGAGTTCACAGATAAGCCTATTTGTACCTTCGACACACATATGGGTATTTCGAAAAAACTTGCTGGTCGAAACTGGGTAAACAAGAAATTATACTATTAATCTAGAGCTAGTAAGCCAAATATTTTTGAAATATATGCAGTTCACATTTACCTGCTTCAATAAAATACAAGACATACCTTCAAAATTAAGAATAAGACAATTAAACCAAATAATTGTGCAATTAGGTAAAACGAATAGAATAACTCTAGCATGTAAACCGCTTAGAGAAGCGGTGAAATTTAGAAAATGCACTATTGGCCAGTTACTTCTGCGAAATTTCCGCTCATCATATTATGAATAAATAACAAGCTCTGCTCTAGTCAAAACTAATACGCGGTATAACTCACGGACCCGGTCCTCCTGGTAGTGGGGTTCGGCTAACTACCGGATCCTGTAAAAACATATCAGTTAAGAAACCTGTAGCAAATCCTCAGAACGGACGGAAAACCCGGCAACGACATCTCAATTTTTGGAACATGGAACACGCGAAGTATGTACAGAACTGCAGCAGTTAAGTCACTATTAGATGAAGTGAGCAGATATACATACAATAAAATTACTCGCGTTACAAGAGATCAGATGGAAAGGAGCCGGGACAATGGACCTTGGTAGCTACACGATATACTACAGCTGCGAAAGGGAGCATCACTTAGGAGTAAGCTTCGTAATACACAAGTCAATTATAATAATGTCATAGAGTTCAAGCCAATAAGTGAATGGCTACTATGTTCAATACGACTCCGAACGAAATTCTTCACCCTTTCAATCATAAACGCACATGCGGAGACGGAGGATAAAGCGGACATGACAAAGAACACTTTCTATTATAAGCTGTGTTCAAGCTGAACACGCATATGACACGACCTCTTCAAATGACATCTGAGGAGACTTAACGCCAAAATTGGAAGAGAGAACTGGCACAGAATGACCATTAAAGGAAGGTCTCCACGAAACAAATATGATCGTCAGTTCAACATATTTCCCAATAAAGAATATTAACAAGTACACATGGCAAGCTCCCAGTGAAAGATACAGCAACCAAATAGATCATATTCTCATAGACAGAAGGGCAGCTTCCAGTATCCTCCAAGTAAGATCCTGTAGAGGTGCGAATAGTGAATCGGACCACTTCCTAATTGAAGCTAGATTTAGATGTCGACTATCCACTCAAGAAAACAGAAACAGCAAACAAAAGAAATTCGACGTTGATCGACTGCAGAGATCGACTGTGTTGGAGAGATATCAGGCAACTCGAGCAAAAAGGATAGGTCCAAATATAAATAATGAAGATATATTCGAAGGAAAATGGATAAGGCTGAAGACAATACTGACATTTGTCATGAAGGAAACGGTAGTTTACAAGCGCGAAGCCAGAGCCAGGGAATGGTACGACGAGGAATGTAACGCAGCTATAGAGGCCAAAAAAAATACAAGAAAACACCGATCAAGCAAGATATTGAAAAAACGAGGGAACAAGAACAGGAACAGCAAAAAAACATTTGCAGGAAGAATAAAAGACAATTCCTCAACAATTACATCCTGAGGGCAGAGGAAAACTTTGCTCAAAACAACTCACGGGAAGTATACACGAAAGTAGACTTCTTCAAGAAAGGCTTCAAACCCTTTTCCGGTATATGTATGTAGAACAAAAGAAGGCACGATAGTTACAGGCAGCGAAGATGTAAACAAACGGTGAAAGGAATTTTTTAGCGACCTGCTGAAAACAAATGAAAGCACCAAACATGTACCAGATTCTCGTCTACAACATAACGATGACACCGGAGAAACAAATGTACTAACCCTGGAAGAATTACAGAATAACCCTTAAAAATAAGAAATCTCCAGGAATTAATAGCATCCCAGCAGAGTTGATCAAACAAGGAGGCGAATCGCTTTCAGCAGCTATACATGAATTACTATGCTACATATGGAGGAATGAAAAATCCCTGAAGATTGGGAGCAAAGTAAAAAAACGCTGTTACTATTACTACAATATTAATTTTTTGACGTGACAACGTCTTATAAATCGATGAGTATAGGAAGTCATTAGCGCAAACCACCCCACCACTACTTAGCGACGGGAACGGGACGGGACATTTTGCGCTAATGACTTCCTATACTCATCGATTTATAAGACGTTGTCACGTCAAAAACCCTGAAGATTGGGGCTAGCCTTTGTAGTCTAGGAAGCAAGGCGCCTGGCTACCATCCCAGAGGTCTCGGGTTCGAATTCCGGCAGCACCGCGGTTCTTCGCATTTCCCGCTTTCCCCATCTAAATAACTTTTCTTATTTCTTGCCAGATCATTGTCATACCTTAGAGAAAGATTCTCGGAATTATAAGATGGAGCCAAACATATAAGGCTGCAAAGAAATGCCGACATGTTCAAAGAATGGATCACTCAAGAATACCAAAAAAGCCTTGTATCTACTATCAGATGGCAAAAAACCAGTTGACAAACCACGGTCAAGGTGGAAGACAATGTTAAGGCCGATGCAGCAAGAAGCTGATGGAGGCCAAGGCTCAAATTGGGCTGTAGAGCCATCGTAAAAGAAGAATATGAGGAAGGAATATTATCTAGATGGGGCGGAGGACCAATCGTTACGATGGACTCGAACCCCAACTTCCGTGATGGTAGACGGATGACTATATCCTTAAGCTAAGGAAGCGATTCGGTTGTTGCTCTGCGATATTGGCTACAGGTGACGAGGGTTGTTGACCGGTTCTTTTGATAACTCCGCCGTGGCAATCACATGACAACGTGACAAAATGCAAGTTAATGGTTAACTATACCAAGGAAGATTGATTACACAGGCCTGCAAAAACGGGTCATTCGGTGCAACGATGATATCATGTGTTAATAAAAATCGTCGATTTCGCGCCAAGAAGTTTTTCTTTTCAGTATTAAAAAAAAAGTTTTTTCAAATTTCACGCTTTCGACATGGTTTTCTGTAGATTTTGGCATGCTGAAAACGATCCCGTTGTCAGATTTGCCCTATCATTCCATAGTTTTGAGATATTTAACGCGCAAAAGTGCAAAAAACACGCTTTTTGGCACTTTTAGGTTAGGATTGCTCAAAATCCTGACGTGATAGGGCAATTTGGCCAATGGATTCGGATTCAGCGCGAAAAAATACTTGGGATATGACTATTGGACTGAAAAGAAAAAAACCTTGCAGGCCTGTGTTATTGGTCCAAAAATAGCACAGAAATAGAGCTGTTCTATTACTGATATTTAGCATACATATGTGATGCTTACGCTGGCATGGTTATAGTTATGCCAGATTGCAGCAGGTAATCTAGCGCCGTATGATGTGGATGTTTAACTCGTAATATGCAAATGCGATGGATTAGAAAATTTATCAATTTCACTTCGCAGATTTACCATTGGAGCCTCATCAAACTTTGAAGACGACGCTTTAAAGTTCTAACGCCAGAAACAGGAAAATATAACCATTTTACAAATAAATCATAAACTTTTCAATTATTTTCAAGTTATTTTTGGCATTATAGAGAGAAACAAGTACATTTTCCTGTATGTATTTTTGGATTGTCGTGTCCGGTTGCACGATACAATAAGTACCAAGTAATTTCTTAGGCCTACTATTACTTTATAAATAACTGCGAGTTTAAATTACCACTTTTCATAAGGCTACAATGATCGTGTTTCAATGAAATTAATTGCAGGCAATTAAATCGTTTCACTTAAATCGTTTTTAAAAACAGTTATTACAAATAAAATTGTTTCTCTCACGATTCAGAGTAGCTTTTGAGATCAGTAATTCATAGCTGGTAACGAACCAAGCTATTTAGTGTTTAATTAAGTGTTATTGATTATAATCAATTAATTATTGGCTATAGCCAATCAATGTCCAATAATTTAATGAAACCACTATCACTTGATTTCTTTTTTGATAATAATGAGATACGGGTCATATTAAAACTTAGTTGTTTAAAATAATTGGTAATTTATTTGTTAAAATTAAATAATTGCATACAGTACACATTTGTAATGTACATATTATGTGCAAGAAGAAAAAAAGTAGCTTGAATAATGTTCAACAAAATTTTGAAATGAATTGACCAAAAATTTTTCATCATAAATAGCTCCACAGCCTGTTATTGGCCTTGGCTTCCTGCAACATCCTCCTCCAGAACTGTCGGTCCCTGGCTTGAAGTCTCCAATTTCTTATACCTAGGGTTCGTAGATCTTCTTCTACGCTGTCTAAATACCTCTTTTTTGGACGTCCCGTACCTCTGTGTCCGTCTGGTCTCTTGTTCATAATAATTTTTGTTATGCTGTCGTCACTGCTACGTTCAACATGTCCTGCCCATCGGATTCTGTTAATTTTTATAGTTTTTATGATGTTTGGATCTTTATACAACTGATACAATTCGTGATTGTATCTTCTCCTCCAAACACCGTTTTCGTTGATTCCTCCATATATAGTGCGCAGGATTTTTCTTTCGAAGCACCCTAGGAGGTGTTCTTCGTTACTTCTTAATGTCCAGGTTTCGGATCCATACAGTAGTATTGGCCTTATAAGAGTTCTGTACAGTTTTACTTTAGTGCTTCTTGATATGTTCCTTGATAAGAAATGTTTACGTAGCCCAAAGTAGCATCTGTTTCCCAGCGCTAATCTCCTTTTAACTTCTAATGTCGTGTCGTTGTCTTTTGAAATTAGCGTCCCTAGATATATAAATTCTTTTACTGCTTCGATGTTGTATGTATCAATTGTCATATTCTGGCGATCATTACGTCTTTTGGAGATGCACATATACTTCGTTTTCTCTTCATTAATTGCTAGTCCGAGTTTCTTTGCTGCTCTTTCTAGCGATATGAAGGCTTCTTTCATTGCTACGGGGGATCTGGCTAGTATTACGATGTCGTCAGCGTACGCCAATATTTGTACCGACTTGTTGAAAATACTGCCCGCGGTGTTAATTCCTGCGTCTCTTATCACTTTTTCCATAACTACGTTAAATAGTAAGCACGATAGGGCATCTCCTTGTCTTAGTCCTACTGTGGCGTTGAATGGTTCTGATAGCTCTCCTTCAATTCTTATTCTGCATAATACCTCTTTCATTGTGATTTTGGTCAAATTTACGAGGTGTTTGGGGAATCTTAGGTACTCCATAGCTTTGTATAATTCTTCACGTTTTATTTTATCATAGGCGTTTCTGAAGTCTATGAATAGCGAATGTATGTTTATGTTAAATTCATTCGCCTTTTCTAGGACCTGCCTAAGTGTGAAAATATGGTCTGTGGTAGATCTTCCGGGACGGAACCCGCTTTGATAGCTTCCCAGAGCTTCTTCTGCGTAAGACTGCAGTTTAACGTATAAAATATTTGAAAATACTTTATATGCTACGTTCAGTAGAGTGATGCCTCTATAGTTACGGCAGTTTAGCTGATCTCCTTTTTTATGTATAGGGCACACAATGCCCTCGCTCCATTCCGATGGTATTTGTTTCTGGGTCCATATTAGTGTTACGATTTCATGCAGGCTTAATATTACGTTTCCACCTCCTTTTTTTAATAGCTCTGCTACAATGTTATCTTTACCCGGAGATTTGTTGTTTTTCAGTTTTTTCACTGCGTCTTGTACATCTTCTGATGTAGGCATATCTCCCGCTAGTTCTTCTGCTACTTCCACGTTTTCTGTTGGCGGTTGCTCCTCATCTCCAGCTAGCAGTTCTTTGAAGTGTTCGCGCCATCTAGTTAGAACTAGTTCTTTGGTGCTTAAGATTTCCCCATTCTTATTTTTGCACATAGTTACTCTGGGCTTGAAACCGACTCGGTGCTCATTTACTTTTTTATATAGTTGCCTGACGTCGTTTCGGCTGTTCGCTTCTTCTATTTTTAACATTTCGTTTTCCCAGTACTCCTTTTTCTTCGCTTTGTGCACTCTTTTCTCCTGCCTTCTTTTTTCTTTGTACAGCTCAGCTGCATTTTGCCCACCCCAAAAATTTTTACACAGGAAAAATATATCCACAATAAATACAAGTAAATAAGGCAAACAAAAGCCCACGCGATTATTGACATGATCCTTAAAAAAGGAACAAAAAAATTTACAATTCTCTAGAAACAATTTTATAAATTTTCTATTAAACTTTTTCTGAAATATATATTAATTTTTTTTTCTTTCTGTTTTCGTTTATGCCTAAATGAAAAATTTATTATCAGGGAATTTCACTGTTCGGTGTTCAAGGTTCATAGAAAAGGATTGAAGGTAAGGAAATTTGGGATTAATATATTCACCGTCTGAGGAAAAGGTTCGCACTTGTATTAAAGCGATAGAAATTTATTACCTTGAGGCTGATGAAAACTTCATTTAAAAAACAGTTTAACATGAAAATAACTTTTAAAAGTATTAGATGCATAATTTAAAATATTAAAATACATAATACTAGTAAATCAAAGATGGAATCGAATGCCTTGTGTCAGAGCACAAAGTAACTACAATCATATGAAAAATCCTTCCTAAAATACATTTTTAAATAGTAGATGAAAAATCGCCACTCTTACATTGAACGACGCAGATATTGCTCGTTCCATAATAATCCTTTTTCCCGGTTGAGGTTATTAGCCTCACGCCAACCTTCTTAGGAGGGACTAGCCCGATCATATTAGCCTATCCTCTCTCATATTATAGTTACCAGTGGCCATCGCTAGGAAGTTATGATCGTAAGTCCGAAATAGTTGCGGTACGCTGACTGACCACTACAATATCGTTAACAAGAATGAACCTTTTTTTTAAACAAAGTCCCAAAATTCTCTACCAGATCGAAGCAATTTCAGCCTAATGACAATAATTTTCGTCACATAATTCCTTCTTCGGTATCGATCGCTGAATTCTCCAGTCTGCCGGACGAACTCGCCAGAGAAGTTTACATGGCAAGCGGTTATCATCCATTGAACAAACATGTCCAAACCACCGTAGTCGACGTTTTTATATTTCTTCTTCGACCTATGTCTGTTGATCGCATCTTTGTCTAACTGTCTCGTTTCGAAGGCGATCGCGAAGTGAGTCACGGAGAATCTGCCTGAAGCATCGCATTTGGAAGACCTCGAGCTTGTTGAGCAGTGCAGTCTTGAGCAGTGTCCACGTTTAAGATCCATAAAGAAGAATCGGAAGGATCAACGTTCGGTAAAGGCGTACTTTTGTTTTGATGGTAATATTTGTTCGTCGGCGGTCGATGCTACTTTGGTTTCCACAACCAATGATCTCAAATATTTGAACATCAGAACCTGTTCGTTTTGGGTTCCTTCAAGGTGAGCACTGGTCCTCGATCCGTCCGTTGTGAACACTTTGGTCCTTTCCGCATTGATTTTTAACCCGTATGATTGGGCGATGCGAGAAATGTCGTCCGTTGATCCGAAATCCGTGTCGGCGAAGACAGTGGTTACGAAGTTGTTGTTTTCTTATTGAATTCCGTGTCATCCGTTGAATGCTTCACGCATAATCGCGTCGATCAAAACGTTAAAGAGAAGTTGTCACGTCTTCTTGTCGGACACCCATTCGAATCGGGAACGTCCCGGATAAGTTGCTTCGAATATGAACGCTCCTGGTTGAGCCACCGTACGACGCGTGAAGAAGTTGGATGATTTTCAATGGCACGTGGCCGGTTTCCAAGGCTCTCCACAAGCTGCTCCAATCGATGCAATCGAAAGCGAATTTGAAATCGATGAAAACGATGACAATTTGTTCGCCGCAGCGAATTCTTCCTTCCATTAGCTGACGGAGGGCGAATATTTGATCAATGCATCTTCGATTTGATATAAATCCCGCTTGTTCTTTCCGGCTCGTTTGCTCTCGATGTTTCTGTAGCGTCGATTGAATTATTTTCATACTTAACCGACGATCAAATGGAGGCTAAACCGCGATAATTCTTGCATTCCCGACTGTCGCCTTTCTTCAAAATTGGGACAACGATCGCTATCTTCCACGCCGACGGGACACGGTCCGAATGACATATGTGTGTTATGAGGACGTGGAGTTGTTGTGATAAGATATCACCTCCGGCTTAGTCTATTTCCGGCGCTTTTCCAATTTTCAGTAATTTTATTGCCGTCTTCACCTCGATAATTGTCGTTTCGGTATTGGTGGTTTAGCTGCCGGACCTTGTGGCTGTACATCTTAGGAGATGAGCCTAGTTACAGAAGCTTTCTACGAATGACGGCTTCGGATTGCGACATTTCACTTAATAAAGTTATTATAGGACTACGTAAGATATGTTTTGATCAACATAAGATTCCGATCGACGCTCAAAGCTGTACGCGCAATGCGTGGGCCCGATTGCGGATCGGACCATTATCTTGTTCGATCGAAATTGCAGATGCGGTGTCGTACTGTTCCTGACGCTTGTGGTAATGTCTTCCCAAGTGAACTTTCTTGTAGTTGGTGAAGGAAAATGTAGTTTCGGGAATTGAAAAAGGTATGTTGAGATTGTTTGGACATATACAGAGGATAAAAGAAAAGAGATAGACAAAACAAGTTATTCAAAAAAAGTGGGACAGTTGAAAGGAGTCGACCTCAGTGACTATACCTCAATTAGATTGAGGACGTTTTTAACAAAGGCTCAGCTTAGGGGTACCTTAATTAAGTTAATAACAATGCACCTACCTATCTAATTAAATTTCAATCATTATGCTGTTGATATTTGGCTCTGTTGACTAATGGGTTTACCGACCACTACCTTAAAGCTTAGCGCCCAATGATACCGTCAACGCCAACGACATCCGCCACCGTCAAAAATGTGAAAATAAATTCAAAGTAATCTCATACAACTTCGCCCAATGGCAACGTCACCATCTCGTGACGAAAAAATAGATTTGATTCTATTTTTGATGGTGGCGGCACAGGAATACTTCCAATTTTCCACTGTACGTTCCAATAATTGAATTTGACAACAGGAAAACTTCCAACTTTTTATTGAAATTTCCAACTATTTCATTTGTCAAAACTGTTTGCCAAAAGTGCACGCATTTTTGTACAATGTGTAAATAAAATGGTTAAAAACTTTTCTCAAGTTGGCGTTGCAAATTTCTATCGGCTGTGATGGATTCATTGGGCGAACATGTCCGTCATGACGTTACTGGAAAATTTTGATGGTGATGTTGACGGTATCATTGGGCGCTATGCTTAAACTATATTAAATGCCTGAACGACTTAGCAAATATGGGAAATTTAGGCAATTTTATTTTGTTACTATGGCCCTTTTTAGACGGGCGGACACCGAACAGACAAAACTTAACTGTAATCGCAAATTCTCCTTTGAAGCCCGGTGGAGTGTCGGCTGGGCATTTACACGGGCGGACACCAACGAACGGACAAAATGCCAAAAATGATTGGGTTTTGTTGTTGCTTTTATAAAAACTTCATGGCTTGCTGTTCTTGCTTTTTGAAATTTGCTTTTGCCCTCTCATCCTAGCAACAACAACAACGCAGGAACTGTCAAATTGTCCGTTCACAGTTCGCTGAAAGTGTCCATGAAAATTGTCTGCCCTCCCCATCGTCCTCTCTCACCCTCTTCCCTATACACCCAGTTCGTTCGTTCGTTTTGTCTGTTCGGTGTCCGCCCGTCTAAAAGGGGGCTATGCATACTAGATGACAACTAGCGAAATTTTATCCTCGTTAATAGCATTAAACCAGGATAAAAGAGTATCAAATGTTATTAAGTATATCGTGTGGAATATGTTGAGTAAATTTATAATAATTAATTAGAGTAAGTACAATAAGTAAAATATTCTAAATATGTACTGAAATTTGCAACAATATTTCACAATTATCATAGCAAAGCACATACTACTAAAAATAATAAACATATATTCAACGATATAGCTTCTATGTACTTAAGTAAAAGGTGCGTGTTCTAAACATTAGTCCTTCAAAAGTTTTAAGTTCATTAAATTATTTAACGGACAATGCCATAATCTCGTTCTTGATAAGAGCACTCAGGTGAATATTAACTTTTTGGGATTTCTTTATGTGAAAATTCCAGCTATCTACTGATAAAAAACCAGCGAAAGCGATATGGGTAAATCGCTAAAAACTGTTTTACTAGCTCTATTACTTCAGAAAGTGATTAATAGAATGTTTAGCTCTGACAAATACAATAGTTACTTGTCTCTGGATCAGATTCGACTCGGTCCGACCTAGAAGCACGTTTCACATTAAATTTGACAACGGAAATACATAATTATAAGAAATCGCCTGCAGTGGGATGGCCACGGAATATTCTTAACCTGAAAATCAGTGAAGAGGAAAATTTCTTAATTGGTTGACTGACAGCAATTTTTTTCTCGTTATTTACAAAAGAAAGTTGAATCTTTAATCTAGTGCACAGGCAGAAGATTCGCCATATGTTTTGTGTGTTTCAAAACAGGCCACAATTCGACCATGCTATATCCACTATAGGCTCTAAAGAATAACAAACTGAAACGAATAAAGCTTATTCAATATTACTGGATATTTTTAGCAGGGTGCCTGATTTACGATATGTTTCTCGACAGAACACGCACGATCGGAGTCAGAGATCTGACCGACTTTCATTTTCGCCAGAAATGGTGGATGTTGTGCCCCGAACACCAGTGAGCCAGTGATTGACGTAAACCTCCCCTTGCTGCACTTTGAAATGTGTAATGTTATAAGATAATAAGTGGCCGCTTAATTAATTGGCAAGAAAAAATATTTATATCATAGATATTATCGTACTAGTAAGGACGTCTACAATGTAACACTCACAAGAAGCATTTATACTTGAGACACAAAGGCAAAACATTGATTTTTCTCATCTGTCATGTTGGGTCCTTGGTGTATAGAGGCTAGAGTTTGGGAACTTTTTGTAGGTTGAAAATTTTCAATTTTTTACTTACGGGTAATAAAAGAAAAGAAATGTTGTTGCTAAAAGTATGGTCCAGGCGAATGTCGCGGGAATATATCGTGTTTTGACATCGCATTTCGGCATCGCTCACTTTATCCACTTTATTATTCACACTAGGGGCACACACTATTTTTCTTTCTATTTTGATGATTTTTTTCACATGCGTAACATTTATTTGCACTTTTCCATTAACTTATTTGATAAGAACTCATCAAATTTTAGATAACACTAATTTCGTATGATTTTGCACTAATTTTTTATCAAATTATTATGCGAAAAGCACAAAAATTTTCACTTTTTTCGTCTCCCCGACACTTCACCTGCTGACTTTTCTTGATTCCTCCTGCCACTGCTTGCAAAAGTCGAATTAACATGGCGGCCGCACCTTTATGTATTGCCTGATGTAACAATATAATTAATAAAGCATATTATTTTATATTAACGGCAAAATGAATTTTGTATTTATTTAAATTATGATATTATTGAAATTAATAATTTTGAATTTCAATTTTGGTCGATGAATTTCTATGATTTACAAAACATTAATTTGGAAAATAAATTTATTCGATTTGAAATAAGAAAAATTCGTTTATTTGCCAAATAGATGTCAAAAAGTAATGACATGATAAAAATAAAAGTTTCTCGATTAAAAATACTGAAGGTATCATATTTAAAATTTATCGCAGTACTCCTTTTTGCGAGCAAGAGCACTATTAAATTACTCGATCCTTTTTTCGTATAAAAAACGTTAGCATTATTTTTCTATGGTTGATAACTTATTCAATTTTAGCCTTTTTAAAATTCTAAAAATGTAAATTAATATGACATAACATTAAACACCATACTTTGGATGGCTTCATTAGCCCGAAAGGATAGCGACACAATAATAATTGTATTTCAAGGTAGTACACAAGATTTACATCTTTTTGAATATACATAGTGGAGTAGGATATCAGGCAACGGATACGCTGCTGTCGGTGCCGCTTTGAAAAATGCGGTTCCTTGCCTAGTTTCTTCGGTTTCCCGATTCTGGTCAATAGGCCCCCATCCACGGTCACACATGTGTGACGAACATCTTTCGAAGAAGAACTGCCATTTACACACACTGTAGAAGTTTTGACATTTCTAGGCCATCAACGAGCAAAAATTGCTTCACACTTGTGTGAGCGACAATAATAATAAAAATCTATATATCTCTATATTGATATTTTTAAATGAAAAAAAATTTCTTGAGTGTTACAAAAAACCAAAACAAATCGTGTTTTACATATTTTACACTCTCATTCGCAAAAATTCACCCATATAATGAAGCAGGTGTGAAGGAAAAATCAAACCCGACGAATATTAGCTTCATACGGCGGCCAACTTCGAAAATTTGTAGTTTACACACGCATACTATGAAATAATTTCGATGTTGGCCGTATGTCGCACACTTGTGTGACCGTGGATGGGGGCCTAATTCGGCAAATCGACTACCCTCCTTCTTTCACACCCTGGGCTTGGGACCAGGCCACGGCGGAGTTTGAGTAGGATATAAAAAAAGAAACATGATCTGGCCATTACACGGGTCAGTTCTATTGACACTGTCTCTGACACTGGCTCCTGTAAACACTCCCTGGCCGGCATTTTTTACTGACAAATCAGCGCATGTCGAGATAGTTTTGAGTCAGTGGTGACTAGTCAGTGAAATGTCAAATTCAGTATTTTAAATGGCGGAGTACGGATGCGAAACAGTTTATTTTAAGAAAAAAAGGCAGAAATTAAGTCATGTGGAAAAAAATAAACCTAATAGAAAAGTACGAGAAAAATCTTTGCTCTATTATTTACGCATTCAAGGAAGCATGATATTGGTCGACGACATTTTGGAAATGAACTGACTTGTCAGTAACTGGTAGTCCGCAGAACTAACTCGTGTAATAGCCGGGTAAGATTAAAATTAGAATTAAAATAAGAATAATAATGAAAATTCAAGGAAGATAGAGAACATAGAAATAGAAATTAGAAATGAAATTCAGATTGAAGTAGTTAGTAATAGAGGTAGTGAGAGAAATAGAAAAAGCTAGTAAGAAGAACATATAAAAAGAAATGCATGTCTTCTGAATGTTGTGGTTGTGCTCATTCCCTGAATGTGGTTTGGAAGATTATTCCACATTCTGAGAGTATATACACAAAAAGAACGACTACCAATGGGGGGTTTCAGACCTGATGTGGTAACAACGTTGTAAAACCGATTTTTTAGGAGAGAGAGGTGAAAGGAAGGGAAGGAGGTGTTGTAACCTTTTCCCACAAAAATTTTTGGTTGAAAACTTTTGAACACTAACACTTGCACATGACCATTTTTATCTTTTCCCAATGAAATGTCATTCGTTAATTTTAAAAAAAAAGTGGTTTCTGTTATTACTTTGAAATGCAAATGGCAGACAATTGGACACGACCGCAAACTCATTGTTTAATAGATCTAATAGATTAAAATGTCTAAAAGCAGCTCGGAGAATTTAAAATAGTAAAGAAGAAGAATATCGACAGGAATACACACACATCAACAACCCCTTGTAAAGATAGAAAAAATGTTCCCATTGCAACAGGAACCGTGTGAAACGGTGGAACGTTGTAACAACAGCTAAATGACTCAACGTCTGAAACCACCCAGTTAGGGAAGTGTGAGAATGCTTAGAATAGATAACTACAGGAAAGGCCCTCGGGTGTAAAATCCCTGTATGTGAGTGTAGTGAAATCTAGGGGTCAGTCAACTGTCAAATTGGGTTAGTTAGCTGCTAAATAAGCGTTTCCAATATGGCTATTATAACTTTCCAGCGAACCGATTTCGCACAACTTTAAAAAGCGAGCGACAGTTAATTTTTCGAAAAATGGATTCTACGGGCCAAAATACATAAACAAAAAAAATTTCAAAAAAATCGGAGGTGGGTACTGGTATACTGTAGATTTACCCATTTTAGTCAACCAAATTCAAAGTTTAGAAATAATTGGTCTGTACCAGTACTTTTCCGGCAAAAACTTGTTAGGAAAAACTTACTTGAATGGTGGGGATAATTTATTCAAATATCAAAAAGATAAAGAAACGCTTCTTGCAAATCAAGAAGAAGATGACATATATGGCGTTTGCGTATGTGAGTGCCGCTTTTTTAAGGTACAAATCCATACAACAAAATGTCAATTGACAAATTGCAAGAAATCACAGGACCTCCGGCTAATTCCTGCATGAGTAAAAATTTCTCCGCTTTTTCTTGCTTTGAGAAAGTAAAGATACACAAATTGAGCAATTTCGGGTAAATTCTTGCTCACGCGGGATCCCACATTCAAGTTCTTGAACGAACGTATTTAGTCCGGACCCGGCCTTGATTTTGTTTTGTTTTGGTGTGCCGTGGTAGGGTGGAGCGCTCGTGTATTTGGCCCTTTAGTTTTAAGTTATATTACACCGTATTGCATAAATTGCAGTATACGACATATGAGAATCAAGAAGAAGATTTTACAACGAAACATTCTCAACGAAGGTATTATTTTTTTTAAGTTGGTCGCTGCAGGGTTTTCAATCCTTCAAAAAGTCTACGCCATTTTTATGTTTACATTTCATTAAAAAGTCTGTTTTTCCTCGTTTTAAACGCTCCAAAATCTTTTAAATCTGGTCAAGCAGTAATCATACAAAATGTCGAGATCTGTAAGAGCGGAAACAAGGAGCAGAGCCAAGGATGATATCAAACGTGTCATGCAGGCAGTTGATAAAGTCCGACATTGGTATGTTTTTTTGAAAAGTAAATAATATTCGAATGACGGATTTTTTTTTGCAATAAACAGGGAGAAAAAGTGGGTGACAATCGGCGATACGACTATGAAAATATATAAATGGGTACCAATATCCAATAGCGAGCAGAAAAAGAAACCCTCGAAAGGCGAAAAGGAAAATGTGAGGAAAGATTCCTCGCATGTTACATCGAATTTTGGAATTGGCACTGAAGACTCGAATACATGTATTTCTCGGTTAATTGTTTGCAAAAACTTTTTATTATTGTTTATTTTACTTAAAGGCTTCTCAATGGTGAGTGATTCGCAAGGCGCGACTGAATTTGTATCAAGTATGCCCTTTTCGGAGGATTCAAATTCCCAGGGTAGTGAGGGTCCTGCAAAGAGATTAAAAACGGGCGATTAATGTCTAAGAATTATTGTTAATATAACTTTTTAATATTTTAAGTCATGTGTAAGTTATTTATGAAATATTAAGCAATTATAGATTTTAAGTAAAACTATAAATATGCCCTAATTTTTGTTTAGGTTTTATTGACGTTTTCAAATAAAATTTTTATTTAGTTTAAGAAAAGTTGTAAATTTTCCACCATCCTGCTTGAATAACGTTAAAGGTTACATTTTACGCCACAGTGGTATTTGCGGGTGGGTTTTTGAAGCAGGAAAAGCGGTGGAATCGTTGGGAAGCGGTTTCGGCTCCATCCTCAAGGTACCTTTCCACTTATACACTTTAGTGTATAAAGTTGCGCATGGAACATCTCCTAAGATGTACAGCCACAACTGCAATAAAATTACAGAAAATTGGAAAAGCGCCGGACATCGAGAGCAAACGAGCAGGAAATAACAAGCGAGATTTATACCAAATGGAGGATGCATTGCTCAGATATTCGCTCTCCGTCCGCTAATGGAAGGAAGAATTCGCTGCGGCGAACGAATTGTCGTTTTCATCGATTTCAAATTCGCTTTCGATTGCATCGACTGGAGCAGCTTGTGGAGAGCCTTGGAAACCAGACACGTGCCATTGAAAATTTGTTACTGCTGCTTCATTGATCGCGTCGAAGCTATCGAAGATCTGCTCGGCCGGTAGGCAAATTGCAGGCAGTGAAGTGGGTTCGTTGTAAGACCTTCTCTAATACGCCTGTCTAGAACTTTCTCCATCGTTTTCAGGAGAAAGGAGGAGAGGCTGATGAGTCGACAGGATTTTACTTCCCTATATGATCTCTATATGACTAACCTAGCCTCTCTCGAACACCTTGGAAAATCGGCCAGCGCAAAGCTACCTCGAAGGGTGAACCTTGTGTTTACACATTTACATTTTGCGAGTGGAACTTTACACTTCCACTCAAAGTGGAAACGTACCTTTATAGAATAAGTTTCTTCCTAAGCTAGCAGTGCTTTGGTTACAGTGAAGAACAGATTAATTAATTAAAGCAAATTTACCCATAAGTAAATGTTTTATTTACACTATTTCAGTTTTATATTAAAATTGCTATTATTAGCAAATGCATCTAAAAGTATATTGATATCACAGCAAATTTTAAGCGCTTTATCCCATTCATTGCTTGAAGCCTCACAGTAGTTAGCTAGATTTTCAACAAACTTGAGAACTCGTTTGCCCATCCTGCAAAAATAAATCATAAATACGTTTTCATAATGTAAAGTCTTATGTTATACTTGATAGTTGGGTTCATATTTAATTCCACCATATCACTCGATTCCTTCTGTAGTCTTACAAATATTATTTCTAGATTTTCAATTGTTGCAATCAGAGTATCAAAAATATTCGGTAAACTTTTAAGCATATTCTCAAGTGTTTTTCTACGTTTCGATCGTAATTCCCTATTTATTAACAATTGAAAGCGTTGTTGAAATGAATTTACTAAATTTTCACACGTTATTTCAATGCAACGGGTAATTTTTATCAACAAATTAACGAGTTCTGACTCGCGTTTAGGTCGAAAGAATATTTTTATGTTTTTCATTTCATTAAATTCTAAATTTTCATTTATTTTTATACAATTCCATTCGATAGTGCAATTCATTAAATCAGGCGGAGTAATTTCTTTTAATTTTTCAACACTGGATCGTAAATTTTTTATTTTATTAAATGCTTTACAGTTTAGATGAAATTTACTCTCGTAATCTGCTAAATTAAATTGAATATTTCTTTGATCTATTAGATTTAATGCTAAATAAAATATAACAGAGCAAACATTTTCAGTAATAGCATCGAAATCTACTTCTCCATGGCTTATTTTATCTCGAATTCTAGGACCATTTGGGCTAATAAATAAATCATACAAAAGTTTCAATGTTCCATTGTCTAGATATGAATAAATTTTGTTAGTAATCCCATCTTTTGTTGGGACATTTTCCTCGAAAATAGTGTCTATTATTATATAATATTCGTTTAATTTTGCTTTTACATCATAGTCATTTAATTTCTGATAAATAAGTCTTAAGATCACTTCAATTTGGGGTAGAATTAGAATAATAAAAGATCTATAATTACATTTAGCAAAGCATTTATAAATTTCTTTCCAAATTGTTTTGTAATTTTCTAATATTAATTCAGATTTATTTATAATTTCAAAATCTTGGAAAATTCTTTTATTTTTAATTTGAATCAACTGAAAATATTCTTGTAAGTTTTGAATCTTTTCACGCGGTTTTACCTGGAATTTATTTTTCTTTAAAATATCCCCCAAATTTGCTACCGTAATAAGTAAGAGTGAATAATAATACTCTGGAATTTCGCCGGGAGTTGGAAATCCATGCCAAACAATATTTCTGATATTAACTGAATTTGGTGTTCCCATTAGCAATTGCAGAAAGAAAATCTGTTTGTAAATATAATTATAATTAAATAGTAGTCAACATTCTCTGCTAGTTTCGAATTAAAGCTCAAAGGATTTTCTTATGGACGACTGTGTCTTACTTACGTTGTTTTAACCCAATCTTCCATGATTAACTTCAACTATTATTCAGAGCACTTTTACTTTTGTCATCTACTATATGATAATACTTTGAATTTTAATTCGAAACAAAACAATAAGTATAGCTTGTTATGTACATATTTGTTCATTATTTACCACAAATTTCCCGAATAACTGGTGCAGTTCTTCTGTACATAGAAGATCTCGTAGCAAGTGAGGAGGGCTTTTTGCAGTTAATGTGTAGTAAACATTTCCCAAAGCATTTTCTATAATAGAAGTTAGAAGTAAAATCCCTTCTATTATAGTTGTCTCAGTTCTAGCTTGATATAGAATATCTTTTATAACACTTGCAAAACCTGCCCATTGTAAATTAGCAATAAATAAGTCGTTATCACTTTGTAAAATGCTTTTTAAAATTGTAACCGTCTCCATCCATATCGGCCGCAAAATATTAACGTATTGTAAGCAATTACTGTGCGAAAAGCAGAGATTTGATTCTACGAAATATAAGATTTATTTAGTACAAATATTTAATTGAATAAATGGTTTTTATTCACATAACAAATGCAAAACTAGTTAAATAAAATTAATTCACATGCAAACTACCATTTACCATTTAATAGATTCTGTGGAAACAAACTCTGCATTGATTCCCAATTAAATAAAAACCCATCGAAATACTCCTTCATATTTGGGTAGTTAGAAACTTTATTGCTTTCATTTCCATTCAAAATATTTAAAATTTCTAAACTTATTAACGAATGACAAAACTCTGACATTTCTGTTGTCTTTTGATAGCCGCAAAATGTGATTGCAAC
Organism: Thereva unica; assembly: GCA_949987705.1. Lineage (NCBI taxonomy): Eukaryota > Metazoa > Arthropoda > Insecta > Diptera > Therevidae > Thereva > Thereva unica. The sequence goes on from OX465284.1 coordinate 85,791,046, forward strand.
ACTGCAACAGTTGAATGGCCACGTTTATACTGGAACTACTTTGTATTCTGGATTGACTGCGAGCAGCGGTATAAATAACGGTCCGGGAATTTATGACAACTTGACATAAAATTAATATTCGTGTTTATCTTTCTATATTTCTACAATATTTTATCTTTAACGAAGTTTATCTTTTCTTGTTTTCAGGAAAAGACTGCTTTTGTTATTATGGTGTACTATTGTTCCTCAGAAATCGGAAAAGGTATAGAATTATTTCTATTTTTGAAGTAAAATTTTTTTATGACAATTTCGAAAACTCATAACAACAAAACAAAGAAGCGATCCATGTCCCAAAAATACTTGTACAATTTCAATTTGGGTCCGTTTATGTTACATTTAAAATGGTTGGGCAAAATTTCAGGTCGCCTGGACATGAAAAATTAAATCTTGGAGCTCTTCATAGTAAAAGAGCGTAATGAACAACTGTCCAAATTCAATCGGCATCAGATAAAAAACATAGATTTGGTGAGTGTGGTTCTTTTCAAGTTCAAATTGAAAATAAACAATTTCTAATTGAGACTAAACAAATGGGATTTAAAAAATGTCAGTGAAAATAAATAACATACTGTCAGTTTGTTGAGCGGAGGTGATACACGACTCAACACACTACGCTCAACACTGCTTTAAGTTGTTTTAGTTAGACTTAAAGCAGGCTCATGAATAAAACACAATTCAGAGAAATTTCGGGTAAATTACAGACCTAAAAGACTGCTGAGATTTCAACTTAGCTCAACCCTCTTTAAACACAATAAGGAACATTACGCAAAGCTCGGCGCAGATGGCGTCACTAGCACATACAGTAAGCAAACCGCCATGGTGCACCGTGATCTGTGAATTTTTACCACGTTTTGAACGACTTGTCAAAAAATTCTGTTTCCCGTATGTGCAATGCTGCATTCTGGTGTCGAAACTTCGCCGTAATGTTCATTAAGCTGGAAGTACATAATTGCTTTGCGTTGCATGAATGCGTTGACAGATCAAGTTTACACTGAATATTTCGATGATGGCACACATATTAATGCGGCACTTCCTTCAATGCATCGCAATGCAATGCAACAGTTGTTTAACTTTTATGCATACAACGCACTCAATACTTGGTCAAATTGGTCTTGTTTTTTTCTGCGAAAATATTATTAGCTCGGACTTACTCAGTAATATATGTATTAAAAAAGGATTTTGAGGAGGGATTCAACACAAATTCAGCATGAATTCAAATTTCAATACGCATTTGTGCCGACACGCAACGCATTAATGTCAAATCCATATAATGTAACGCATCGCAGTTAAATCCACTCAAGTAAGCAATGCAATGCCACGCAAATATGTACTTCCAGCTTTATTAATTCTGTGTTTTAATAAGATTTAGTACAAAAAATTTCAACTCTATTACAGAAATCAACTGTTAATTTATAACGGCTCTTTAAGATTATTGTTAACTATGGCTACACTGGTAATTTTCCGCCAGTGCAATATTTCCCCTACCATAAAAATTGCCTACGGATACCCCATTGTCGAGGAAATCGTACAATTCTTAAAATCTGGCAATTGTTAAAAAGTCCTAGAGGTTTGTTAAAATCCGTTGGCGCCTTTTTGGGGAGGGTCGGTCCTTTTTAATAAATATTTTAGTTTAGTTCCAGTGTGATTGTGTTCCTTTGTTTGAAGAAATGGTTGAAGCATTAAACAGTGAAAACCTTTTATGTGATAGTTTTGCAAATCTATCATGCACCTCAGATATGACCAGCTACAACACTCCAGTAAATCTATCCATTCTTGAAAATGAGCAAAATGAAAGACTGCAGTGGAAATACATACCGCCATCTTTAGCGTGCGAATTACTAATTAAAAGGATTCCAAACTATTTGGCCGATGAAAAGCTAATTCCACATTTTCAACGATTCGGGCCCATTTACGAATTTCGGCTAATGACTGATATTTATGATTCCAACGGCATTTGTGGCTACATAAAATATATGAGGGAAATAGATGCTGCCAGAGCTAAAGAAGTAATGAACCACTTTTATGTCGGACAAGGAAAAGTTTTAGAAGTCCACCATTCCTATGATAAATGTCGCCTTTTCGTGGGCAATATACCAAAAGGCTTAACATACTTCCAATTAGAGAAGTCATTCCGTTATTCGTTTCCAATGATGGAAAAACTTGTTATGAACACTAGAATTTGCGATGGAAATAGAAATCGCGGCTTTGTGTTTATAGATTTCCCTAGCCATAAGGACGCTCTAAATATTAAGCTAGCAACGCCTGGCAGAATTAATAAATGGGGCCGTGATTTAAGCTGTGTTTGGGCTAATCCAGAGCCATGTCCGGATCCAATTGCTATGAAGAATGTAAGTATAAAAACCATACACAACTTATTGAAAGTAACAATTGATTTTACTAGGTTAAAACATTGTTCGTACGAAATGTTGACTTTTCCGTTAACACTCGAGATTTGTTCGCGATCTTAGTTCCAATAATAGATCGAAGCTCGATTTGTAAAATATCTCGAATTAGAGAATTCGCTTTTATCGACTTCGCAACGAGAGAAGCAGCTGAGCGAGTGATGTTCGAATTGCAAGGGACGATGTTGAAGGGCCATAATCTGCAAATTGAGTGGGCAAAACCGCCAAGCAAGTAAGTGCAGTTATTGCCAGAAATCAATACGTTTTACGAATTCTCAGTTTCAGCAATTCTGTGCACACTTTAAGAAATATTGATTTTGATTCAGTCGTTCGTTTAAAGTGCATTGCGAATTATTGGTCTACACCAATCATTATATTTGGAAGAGTGTTCGAGCAAGAAAATCTGCAATATGCCGCGGTGAGTGTTTTTTTTTTTTTGTTGCCACCAATCTTGATTCGATACAGCATAAAAGTACTGATAGTGCAGGCGCTGGAAGTAGTTGAGTATGCAAAATGTGGGGTCTGCATTCTGCCAACAGATTTCAGTTGAAATAGCTCAAAGAGAAATAATATGGATGTCGCCGGTTAATTTTTATTGGCACCTCTACAGTTTCCGTGACCCCTTTGGATTGGGCAATGGATTTTAATGAAACACCACAAAATAAGACGAAAATTTGAAATAACATTTCTCGATATCACGCTTAGTTTTCGAGATATTGACACTTCAGTTGACGGTATTTCCCAAAAGTTTTTAGTTACATATATCAAAGCTACGGAAATGTAAAATATTTTTTTCGATATCCCGTTTCGTTTTTGAGATAACGATACTTGAAGTTTTAGGTATTTTCAAAAGCAGCGTTAATCGTTTCCAAAAAATAAGGTTACTTCAGGAGGATTGTGATGTTAGAATGGATGTAACTTTCCTTTTAAAGAATATTTTATTTACGTCAGGTGAGAAACAGGCACTGTGTGTGTTAAAGATCGCACAACATCTGTTGACGAGTTCATTCCTTGCATATTCGGTCCGATGCGAATATTCTCTAAGCATTTTTTTGTCTGTTGCATCGTGCTTCGTCATTAAATTTGATTCTGCCTGAGAAGAACTGCACCTTAATTTGATCATCTAAGACCTCAAGGGTGAAGCATGAGATTACCATTTTCCTTCTATCTGCTAGCGTCATGAGATCTAGCACCTTGAGATATCACGCTTAGATGTACCAAAAAAGAGAGAAGGGGTAAACAAAATTGAACCCAAAAATCAACCGGTAACATCCGTATTATTTACTCTGAGCTATTCTCAACTGAAATCTGTTGACGGAATGCGGTCCTCACATTTTGTGCACTCATTTCCCTCTAGCTCTCGGTCTTTGATGTAGAGCGACATTTCATAATCCCGTCCGTAATCCTAAATACTTCTTTTTTATAAAATATTTTTCTGACCCGGTCCTCTTATTCACTCTAGGTATTACTACGTTCTAACGGTATCGTTTGTGCCTTTCTGGTTGAGATTGAAACATGTGAACTAGCAGACATACATTCGCGACTTTGTGAAGTTGTAGTAACAGTAATTGAACAAAATGGCTATTTGCCCAGACAAAATTATGTAATTAAAGTAAAGAACGATCGTGCATTCATTGGTAAGGAAATATTTTAGCAATTAAAATATAATATAAGTTATTCATTTTTTTAAATTGATTTAGTTGGAATAATAACAAATTTGTCTTCTGCTGAGTTTTGCCAATTTAAAAATGTACCAGAAAATACATTGATTTATTGGAATGAAATCATGGATTTAAGTTTTGCAATTGCAACTTTAGCTGCTTACCCAACACATACATTATTTCAAATGTTTAAAGATAAATTAGAATCGAATTTTCCCTTTTTCGATTCGTTTTGTATGGGTGATCGTATTTTAGGATGCTTAAATCCAGACTATAGACGTAAACCGCCCCTAAAATATAACTTAAATAATTCGCGTATTGTGTTCGTTTTGTGTCATCGTCAATCTTTGAAAAATTATATTTTTCCTTATGAAGGCATACAAATGAGCCTGGGTAATATATCAAAAAATGTTAGAGAAGCAGATATTAAAAACTTAATTTTAGTTTTACTTCCTATTCATTTTGCTCAATCGAAACGAAACGAAATAGTTATAAATAAAGTTTATTTTAATTCCTAATTAATCCAGTGGGGATTTAATGAAATGGAGTTTTCGGTGTTGGGGGCCGTTGTCATTTTAGGGCCAACTTGAATAGGGGGGTATACTTCGATAAATGTACAATTCTGAAAAAGACTTCATAGCTACGTAAAATATCTACGAATCTTGTTAATATTAATAATAACAATGATAATGGAAATAAAATGAAAAAAATTAGCAGTTCGGTTTAGTCAATATACGTACATTGTTGAAGGTAAATTAAATGTTGCTATTCCAAATTAGGTTGTGTTTTGGAGTAATTAGCTTAGCATCGAAATAGTTTTCACATCATCGTTATAGCGTCTGTAGTTTAATCCACGAATTTTATTTGTCAAACACCGAAGGAGTTTTAGTGTTTTTAAAACAACCTAAAACAAATTACACCACCGCCGAAGGACAGGTTTAACGTCGAAAACTCCAATTCATTTTCCAAATGTGCCTACCCTGACTGGATCTATGATATCCCGTTAATGTTTGAATTAATTCACAAAGTTTTTCGTTGCATATCTTTTATATTGAAGACAATTTTATTTACTATATGATCTATTTTTTTACTATATGATCTAAAATCCCCTTCAATAATAGACATTAAGTACTTCGCTTCGTTTTCGATGTTTAAAGTCATTTTTTTAAAAATTCATGAAACTGAAAGTTGAATGTTTTTATGTTTAAATTCTATAAGAAAAAATTGAATTCGAGTTAAGTCTAAAATTTAAATAAGAATTAATTTCATTATGTTTGCTTATGTTCCAAAATTAAAACTTATTTCTCTTTATTTTTATTTTAAATTTTCATATTTACATAAACAAGTGCTTCTGGGAATATTGAATGGTGATATTGGACGAACTATACTTAATATATTTACATTAATATAACGAAAATTAAATTTATACAGGAAAATAGTTGTTTGATTTATAGAAATTTATCCCAGGCTATTTGGTTCGTGATCTTCATATTAAATTTTACATAAATCATCCGCATATCTGAAAGAGTATTTGGTGTACAGTAAAAATTATGGTAAAAAACGACTCCCTAAGAATAAAATAACTCAAAAAAACCTAAATCGCAAAACGCTACAAAAAAAGGGAAGACTATGGGAATTTTTCCCGTTCTTAGAAGCTACATATCTTTTAAATGGAGTAACCCAAGTTTCTTTTTTCCGTAAATACCCTGCATCTTAGTGTATAGCGGGAATAGCCTCCCTAGCTGGCACAATTTTTTTTTAAATATCCAGGAATCACCCCTGAAAATATAAGCCACATAGTCCGACATGTCATAGGCCACATAGTCATGTTCATGTCATGGTGCTATGTCTAATAGTAAGCTTAGCTTGAAGATATAAAAAGGATATGATAGGTTAAGGGTAGCTTAGAGAAGGCAGTGAGCCTAGCGGTTGAGCTCTTGGATGTTATATGAGTTTATTTTTTTAACAGTCGGCTGAGCCACAACCGTCGAGCTTAGCTTGAAATAGCGGAGTGATATGCCCAGGCCGGCACAAAGGGGGCAACTGGGACGATTTAATCTGGGCCCCAGGACAGAGGGGTCCCCAAGAAGAGAGTGAAACTCAAAAAGTGAAAACCCTACATCCCTGCGTACCAATCGTCTAGGGGCCCCGTAACTAGCTTGAAACCGCCGTATCCCTGCATTCTAATTGTCAAGCAAAAGTAATCTAAAACCTGAAACATAAGCACACTACAATATATGTTATATTTGTGTATAGGTATGGATTCTTCTACTCATCACATTTATATAAGGTCTGTTCCCGTACTTTCTGCATTCTGTCACTTACTGCAAGTTGCTTATTGAGAGGTGGGGATGAAATAAAGAAAGTACAGGAACATGTTTCTGCAGATTCTGCAGTTTTTCTGAAATCGAAAAAAAGAACGGTTATTCTTTTGTTTTTAATCTGTTTTAGAGCACTTTACAAACATCTAACGTTTACAACGAACACGGGAATGCCAGTTTTGACATTTCCATATTTCAAAAAATTTCTGCAGCAGGTTACAGCAGCTCGTAGCTTCTGCAAGTTTCTGCTTCTTACTGCAGGGTGGGGAAATGAGTATGGCGGCTGCAGTATAAGTACGGGAACAGAATTCTGTTAAGTAATTCGAAGCAACTTGCAGATTCTGCACTTTTGATAATTTTATATATTTTCTTTAATTTTTGTTCACCTTTTGCCATTGCCTTTTCGAATTTATAAATGCGTATGTCGACAAAATTTTTACTGAGCGGTCCCCAACTAAGTACCAACACGTCCAATCTGCTGCTTGACCCCCGCATCGAACGAGAACCGGTCTACGTTTGTCCGTTTTTTTTCGCACCATACAATTCCTTAAAGTTCCAATCGGAGATTATTAACAGCGCTCCAAATTTGCTCCTCTAGTAGCGCTTCGATTTTTCCCGCTGGGATAGCTTCTCAATTGATTCTGCCAAAAGAAAGATGAGTGCTGAACTCAGAACTAGGCCCTGCCTACATAAGACCTGTTCCATTCTTGGCTACACTAAGTAACTTTTTTTTTCATTCACGAATAAAGAACCGATCGTTCAGTATCTACATATGTATATTCAATGTTCTGGATGAACTTATTCTTACCACAAATTTTTGTAGTTAGATTTTGTGGAATTTCAATATTTGAAGCCCCAGGCCACGCAAGGTGATAGGGTAGGCCTGGTTATACCTCCTAAAACAAGTAATCCCGCTAACCAGCCAACAAAGGCTGTGGTACAGGCAGTACCAAACTAGCAGATAAACAAGGTGAAGACCAGACCTAAGCGGAACTTTGACAACCTATTATTAACCGGTTAAGCTGGCGAGATGACTTATTAGGACTACCTCTGAGCACATATAAGTATTTTTAATCTTCAAAAAGGCTATATCTCATGAATAGCAATTCGCACGGGAAAAATCCCATAACCTAAAAAAAAGTAAACCCTCTAAGTAAGTTGTTAATATGCCTTGTATTTATCCGTAAAAAATCGAAACCGGTTGAAACTGGTTTCATAGAAATGTTAAAATTCGAAAACCGGTTTTTTAAAAAGTTATTTTTGGTATAATCCCTGCAATAGATATTTGCTTTGTCTTAATGATATTTTTATATACACCAGCAGATTTCTTAGCCACTCTTTCTTTGTTAGGACTTGTATAATTAACACTATACAATCCAAATTTTTCCCTAAAAAAGAAATTTGTTAGAAAAAGAAATTAGTGAATAAAAAATTCAGAAAGTACGTGTATCCTAGTAGCCACTCAAAGTTATCAATCAAACTCCACGCAGCGTATCCTGCGACATTACAGCCATCTTCAATAGCTGCTGCAATTGCATTCAAATGTTCCTATATTAAATATGGCAATAAGTAAACAAATTTAATAAGAAAAATTGAAAATTACATTCGTATACGCTATACGATCATCATCATCAATTTGGCCATCATCTGACCAACCATTTTCAGTTATTATGACTTCAACGTTTTCATATTCGTCTCTGATCCAGCTAAATACGATATCATATAAATATGTCATTATTTAATCTAATCCAAAAATTATACCGTAAAATATCTGTTAATCCTTGTGGAACGGAATATAGCCATGTAGATTTAGCCCTTTTCCATGTAGAATCAGGATATGCGATTATTCCAGAATCTCTTTCAAGAGAAGGGTCCTGGCCTATTGGGGGATCAGCGTTTTCTACATATCTTGCAGTATAGTAATTTAGTCCTAAGAAATCGGCAGTGCCTGCAATTAGTTCCCTTTCATCACCGAAAACTGGTAATCGAGACCACGCTCGGCCTTCTTTAGCACTGTTCTTTGCGACAGCATCTACCACAACATCTGGATATCCACCTTTTTTGCTATATATCGGATGCGCAATCCAACCAAGCTAAAAATGTAGGGATGTTAGATTATAAAATTAATTCCCTTTTATTTTTATTTTACATAAAAGTTCATGGCTCTATCTACAAGCTCCTTATCATTCGATTTAGAATAATAAAATCTGCTGCTAAAAGTTAATCCAATTTTCCCTCCAAATTTTTCAAAATAATTTTCCTTATATAGTGTGTAAGCAGCAGCATGAGCCTTAACAGTATGGTGAACACATAAATATTCTCCTATACCCGATGCATTGGCTAGTGGAGGTTGCTCCGACTTTCCATAGCCAGGAATGCAATAGTCATAGGGTTCATTGAATGTTATCCACGTCTTCACCTTTATGAAGTAGATTTCTATTAGTTTTTATTATTATTTTGTTTTTAATTTTTCATTACTCGATCACCAAAATTGCTGTATAAGACATTTGCATACTTTTCGAAATATTTTACAAAAAGTGGATTTGCCAAACCACCGATCTTTTGTAGTTCCGCTGGTAGATCGTAATGGTACATTGTCACCATTGGTTTAATATTATTTTGTAGTAATTTATCGATTACCATGTTATAGTAATTGATTCCAGCTTGATTAAGTGATGAAATGTCTCCAGTGGGCAAAACACGCGCCCATGAAATAGAAAATCGATAAAAATCGACCTGAAAATAATGTATTTTTGCTTTGATAAATATAATTGGATGTTATTATTAATAGTATTTTAAATATGGCAACTGAAAGTGATAGTGATCTGTGCAAGAACTGCAAAAATGTTGTTGATTCCGATGATATAGTCTTACAATGTAAAGGAGTTTGCGGGAGATGGTTCCATATTAAAATGTGGTAATGTGAGTAGTAAAGATTATAGTAAAATAAAAGGTGTAAAAATACGATGTGGATGTTTTTTTATGTGGGGAAAACCAAGTTTAGGAATCGCTCTTTGTACTACCAGAATCTTGTACGTTTCCGAACGAATGACTTTGCATCATCTGCGTTTACGAACTCGTTGCATCGTTGCAAAGCTTACGTATGTGTTTACGAAAAGGCCCAAACCTTACGTTTAAGCTCATGGGGGTTGTACGAGTTCGGGAAAACTGACTGATTCTTCCACAGACGAGTTGCTCTATTCATAAACGAACTTCTAAAAAGTCCTAAATTTCAGTGGAACAATCGCTGTGGTAATAGCGATAAAGTATAGAGCGCTGCTACATTCTTACGGTGGCTCAGAGAGTCGATGGAGATGCAAAGACTGTCATCTCCGATGATTCGGATGGTGCGGCTTTGCACCTTGTCCAAACACGCTAAGCCGGTTTTCGAGACGCCAGCCTAGACAAATGAGTTTACTGTAGGATTTGTAGATTGTAGTTCTGGCTGCTGGTGGGAGAAGAAATTTGCATCTCTTAAGAAATCCTAGGCATGGGGATGCTTGTTTAGCGCTTTGGAATATGTGATCATTCCATCGCAAGTCCTCAGTTATACCCAAGATGTTAAGAGAAGGTCCAGCTATAAGATTTGTTTTGCCCACTGAGACAGAAGGAAGGTCGATGCAGGTTTTATAAGTAAAGAGACAGTACTTGGTTATGGAGGAGTTGAACTCAACACGATTCTTGCGGCCTCAATCAAGAATGTGTTTGATGTCCCTGTTGATAGAGTTGGGCATGAGTTCACGATGGTGAAGACAAGGTCTGGCACGTGCTTGTCTTATGTTGTCGAAAGCGTAAGAATAACGCAGGGTACTGACATCAGCGTAGCTGAGCAGTGGGTTGGAAGGGATCGAGCGCAGATCATTTATGAATATTAGGAAAAGAGTGGGTCAAAGAATTGATCTTGGGGAACTCCGGGCGGGATGGTGTGGGGATTAAATTCGATTGCCATTCAATACTACCTTTGTTGAAGGGTTTCTGGCTCTTAATCCATTTCCTTAGAACTGGGTATGGGAACAGATTATTCACTCACAGCTCGCATTAAGGTACCTGGGAGTGATGATCGACCACAGCCTTAATTTTAAAATACCCTTGGTGGACATGGAGGATAAAGTTTCTGCTATTTGTGCACCATTTCCGAGAATGTTGTCCAACGTGAGGGCTCAAACCAATCCATCGCCTTCTGTTGGAGAGAGTGGTTTGCTTGGTCGAGCTTTACGCAGTGCCAATATGAGCAGGCAGCAGCAACAAGAAAGAAGACTAACAGCAGAAAATGGAGGGCCGCATACAGACTAAAGTTAGAAACAGATACGTGCGTGCGTACACTGCCTGCGGTGTATGTAGCGAATTTTTGCTGACTGACAATTGCGTGCTTGGGTTCCGTCTTGTCTTCTACAAATCTGCCCCATCTTAAGCGTTTGTCGAGCGTGCTGCTCATATAGGACCATATCCAACGATGCGGCGTGCTTGATAGCGGGAATTTTACCCATAGAGATACTGCCATGAAAAGGCATGCGTCTCTATGATACAGAATATGTTCGAGGGGAGAAAAAGTCAGTGCGACGGAAAATGTCAAGGCAAGTGAGAAACGAGAGTGTGGGGAAGTGAGTTACGACGTAACTCACCCAGGTTTTGAGTGGATATTGAGAATATAAAGTTGTTAATATCTACGAAGAGCTCAGCATCCTTGCCAGAAACCCTGGTGCCATTTGAAAAAGTAACCCAATTTGAATTAAGGTCAAAACAGAATTGCGACTGCGACGGACGACTGCAACTGCGATTTATGTCAAAGTTGGACGGCGCAGTTAATGTAGAACGAAATTGCAACGACAACTTCTATTCTGACATAAAAGCGTGACATTTTACGTTGTGTTTGAAAACTAATTTGGTTTTATACCTACATTGTTTGCATAATATATATGTATATTAATTAAAGTGGAATAAAACTTGTTTGGATTTGAATTTCAAGAAAATATGAATATGAAAAATATGAATGTTGCTTACACTGCGTCGCCGACGGTGATTTTAGAAATTTCTCAAACGCCGACTTCGACTTCGCGGCGCTGTGCCGCTGCAGTTGTAATTTCGTTATACACGGTTTGTGTTCATTTGCGCTAAACGGCTGACCTCGCCGTCGCAGCCGCAATTCTGTTTTGACTTTTATGGACGTTGAAATCACCCGCAACAATGATTTCGCACTCCGGGTGTGAAGATAAAAACCCGGAAATCCGATCAGATATAACGTCAAATACAAAAACGGAGGCTTCGTTATTAATATTAGGACTTCTGTATAGAAAACAGAAGAATAGGAGAGGCTATGAAGGAAAAATTTAATCCAGATATAATTGAAATCGGGTGTTGTGCTATTGTAAATCCTCTGGAATGCCACTTCTTTCCTAATATAAATGCCCTATGGGCAGAAAAATTGTCTATCTAAATTGAGATCAGGTAAGACTTGAGTTTCACTTAGTGCAAGAATAGATGGAGCGTGTACGGAGAGGTGGTTGACTGAGTGGGGATGTTGAAAATATCAATAATAATGATTTAAAATAATGCATTTGTAATTCTAAATTTAATAATAATAATAATAAATAAATAAAAATTATTTAATGAACCAGTTGTTTCAAAGCAGAAAATATCTTGAAATTATTCTCGGTGGTGGGCAACAAAATCTCAGCAAATTACTGTAATAAGATTTGCTCGATAATCTTTATCAAAGTCGTTCTCCATGATTATTATAAGACTTTGTGCGATAATCATGTAAATAGCTGTAACAGAACCGAGCTGTTTTTCATAGAATAATAATTTTTTTAGGTCGTTAAAAATGTTGAAGATTGACCGTAAAAGTACTTGAAGTATTTACTAAATTGAACAAGCTTGATTAACCTTAAATCAAGCTCATTGAACAATGTTATCATCCAAACAAACGCTTGAAGTTTTATCACTGATGGCTGGCTATCTCACCGACAATATTTTCTCATGTTTATCGTAAATAAAGAAGCCAATATACTCACCCCTAGCTCTTTCAATGCCTGAAGATCTAAATCAAATTGATGATAAGAATCAGGGCCGACATCACCAGTTGATTTGTCAGCAATTTTTTCCGGATGCTCATGCGTGAATGTATCCCATATACTTGGTCCTTTTCCATCGGCATCCCAACCACCTTCAATTTGATATGCTGCAGTTGAAACCCCAAATGAAAAATCTCGAGGAAATGTATAGTGTTCGTTGGACTTTGTAATGCCTTCCGTAGAAAGCACTACAGCTACAATACTTAAACAAAATTATAAGTAAAATATAATTTGTAAGAAACAAAGTAAACTTACCTTGAAATTACGAAAATATTGATATTGTGGAACATCGTAGCTTCAATTCTACATCAAGTCTACTGCAAAATATGACATTGACTTTCTCTTTATAGCAATCAGACTGAAATACAAAATGAATGAATTGAATTGAAGATTTAGCATAATCTAGTAGCCCCAGTATCAGTGGCTAGAGCTTTTAAAGTTGTATACAAATAAACAAACAGATAATACGGTCTTCCACGGTAGTGGACTTCCCAAACTTTAATGTGGAATTTTATAAAGTAAACTACAGATAGTCTGTCCTAGTAAGGATTAAAATCAAAGTGATTATCTGATTATATCGAGGTGCTTGAGAAACTTAATGATTTTAGTAATGAAATATCTGGGGAACTTTGCGCTGTTGTGTATGTTGTGCTGTGGTGAGTAGATTAAATTATTTTTTCGGACTTTTTTTCAATTGGGTGTGAATTAATGATTGTGTTATTAACTTTCTTTTACGTAACATCTTGGTATACTTTTTTCAGGTAGCACCGCACCACTTTGATTCACCATGTGAGGCAAGCAAAAACTATTTTTTTTATTCCGTAAAGGCGGGGTTTTTATGTGAAAAAGTCTTAATTTCCTTAGTCCCCAATTCTCGCACTTAGTGGAACCCAAATATCACCTTATACTAACCTAGGTCATTATCAGGCGCCAGGGTACACTTTATGTTCGGGATGAGGATAAGGACGTGGCTTATCATAATATTATATAATAGCACGTTTTTTGAAAATATGAAATATGTAATCGACTCCTATTGGTACTTTTAACGACCAATTTCTGCGAATCGACTTTCGTAGTAAGAAATTTTAATATCAACTCAAAGTCGTCAAATTGACGATATCCACAATAGGCCCCTGTGAAGGCCAATTGGCTGGGGCTTATCAAGTTTTCCAATACGCTGACTGGGACTGGTGTTTCCTAAGCAAAGAGGTCAATTCTGCCGCTCTCCGTATCACCAGGATCATACAGGCAGGAGTGCATATTTTCAATCCCCATTCTACCAAATCTGTGAAGTCTAGACCGAACAGATGGTTTATTTGGGAGTGCACGAGCGCCCCCCCCCCCCCCCGTTCGTAGTCAGTTTTTTTTTCAAATCAAGGGGATTTAAAAATAATAAATAATAAATTTGGGTATCATTTCTTCAGTACGACCTCCCAGGGGTGCGAAAAAGTTGGTAGGAAAAATTGTTTGGGATTTTCGTTCATTTTCTTCCTTAATTTCTCAGTTGTTTTGGTTAATATTGATGTATTGATTATTTTTTTGTAGGACTATATTTCGCATGGTTTCCTACGCATACGTTCATTTTGGCAATGTGTTGTGAAAATAGTGGGTCAACTTGTAAGGATTAAAACGTCATGGTACCAGGGCGGGGTTTTTTCAAACTAACCTTTAATTACTTGTTTTTTTAAGGCACATTTCAGTTTTCCAAGTTCGGGAATATAATTTATATAGGAGGTTTGATTTTGTTGATCAGGTCATTGAATTACATTTATTTTAATTACAGTAACTTTGATTATCTTTAACCTGACTATATTTAATTGAAGTTTGTGAATGTTAAATGCTTTGTGATTAATTGATGTAAAGAGTTGCTGGTAATATTTCTGAAAAAGATGGCCCGGCTACATTTTTGAAAATATGTGGACTATTGCTGGGCAACTTGTAGTCAGACATGTTTTCGCAATTTTTTGGCTGCAGTGTTGCCCGAGCATTTGTCGCGTACACGTATGTCAATAGCTGAAAGGGAAGGAGAGTATCTGTAAGTGCAGTATACATTGTTTGAGAGAAGAATGTGGATTTGACCTAAATAAAACAGAGGCACATAATAATATAAGCGATGAGTTAACTCTAGATATGTAGTTACTTGTTCAGAAATTTTCCTAGTATGACGAAGGGGGACTTTAAATATTTCAACTACATCCATAAGCCTTAACAGTGGTGAGAGGACTCCATCCGGTGTTAGGCTGAGGCCCCTGTGTTTACCACTCTACTCTTATCTAAGCGGTTGTTGAATATCAGAGTTAGCCATCATCATCTTTATTATTATAAGAATGGGCAAATTAAAAATTGAAGGAAAAGTGTAGCTTATGGCTGGGAGACGTCATGGATTCAGTCAAGGGAATCTCCTCGAACTCTGCAAGTATTAGGGTGCTATAGGTTCATGAATCCCTAACCTAGACAATATACACCCTACACCGCCCACGAACACAATTATGCCATCTTTAGAGCGTACTACATACTTCTAGACCAAAGAAAATTTCGAAATCATTTTTAAATAGCCGGCAATGTTTAAATATATTCGCTCTACGACCGATAACAGAACCACCATGACGGCCAATGAGTCTATTCAATTCACACGCTGCCATAAGTGTGTTGAGCAAAACCGGTTTTATTCAACCCCTCAGAAATCACACGGGGCGTAATTGTGTTTAGAACATTTGAAAGCTTTACAGGAACGTTTAAATGTATTGTAAATAAAATTCACTTGTCAGACAAAAACAGAGCTAAAGAAAACAAGAGATAGAAGTAACATTTCATATGTGTGTAAGTTTTCACGCGTTTGCTTTTGCGTGAAAAATGTTTCGTTAAGTTCTTCCGCTCCCTTCCCTCTCTCATCTATAAAACCGGTTTTACTTGCCTTGAATAGCCCCAATAGTTGCAATATGGCCAGAATCGTCGGGCTATACGGATATGTTGCCGGCAAGTTTGAACATATTGATGAAAATAATGCTGAATTTTGAGCAATGTCGTTCAGCCAGTATTGCCGGCTACACATTGCCGAAAAATGTTGCTCGTTTTCAGGCACCTTTAAGGAATTCCAGGTACATGCAATTCTTCTTCTTCGATAGCTCTACAGCCCAATTCGAGCGTTGGCCTCCATCACCATCTTCCTCAGCTGATGGATTCTTCCTCCAGACGTCTCTCTGCTCATCAGCTTGTCTCCAGTTTCTTGTGTTGAGCAGTTTTGCGGCATCGGCCTTAACATTATCTTCCCACCTTAACCGTGGTTTGCCAACTGGTCTTTTGCCATCTGGTAGTAGGCAGGACTACAGGACATGACCGGCCCAACGTAAACGTAGTAGCTTGGCATGGGTCGAAAGTTTTCATTCTTTGTATTAGTCGTACAATTCGTGATTGTAGCGTATTCCCCATGCATTGTCTTCATTGATTGGGCCGTATATCCTTCGGAGAACCCTCCTCTCAAATATATCCAACTTGTCTGCGGATTTCTGGGAAATACTCCATGCGTCACATCCAAACGTAGTTACTGTACGTATGATGGTTTTGTAGATTCTTATTTTGGTTTTTCTATGGATGTCTCTGGATTTCATTACTGGCAGTAGTGAGAAGTAAGTTCTGATCGCGGGGTCTATTTTTCTTTGTACGTCTATCGTTTCATCGTTGTCTTCACTGACTGTGGACCCCATGGAGTTAAATTGGTTTACCCGTTCAAAGTTATATTCCCCAAGGGGGTATTGTGGTTTCTTCTTCTTCTTTCCACCCTTGACTGAATTAGAATCTTACTCTTCTCTGCGTTTATTTGCAACCCTATATGTTTTGCTCCATCTTCTAATTCTGTGAATATTTCTTTAAGATATGACAGTGATCTTGCAAGGCAGTTTATATCGTCGGCATATCCTGCCAACTGTTTGGATTTGTTAAGCAGGGTTGCGTTCGCATCAATGTTCACCTTGCGAATTACTCCTTCTAGGCAGAGATTAAATAGCATGGGTACCAGCCCATCGCCCTGCTTTAAGCCTTGCTTGATTGGGAAGGACTCCGTCAATTCTCTTTGTATTCTGACTGCACATCTTGTATTTTCCATTGTCATTTTTGTTAGTTTTATTATCTTTAGGGGGATGTTTAGGTCCAGCATTGTTGCATACATTTGCTCTCTGTCAATGCTGTAGTATGCTTTTTTAAAGTCGATGAAAAGTTGATACACGTCGATATTGTATTCCCAGCATTTTCGGAGGATTTGCCTTATTGAGAAAAGTTGATCCATTGTTGACCTATTTCTTCTGAATCCAGCTTGGTATTCACTTATTGCAGCTTCTGCGTAAGGTTCCAGTCTGGACTTAATTATATTGGTCATTATTTTATATACTGTGCTTAAAAGAGATAAGCCTCTATAGTTTCCACAGTTGAATCTGTCTCCCATTCTTCAGGCAGTTTTTCATTCCTCCATATGCAGCATAGTAATTCGTAGGTACATGCTTTACGATATGGAATATGCAGCCATTCTAGCGCAGATACTCGGTTAATGTTATGTCTAATAGTCTGTACAGTAAGTGCTCGTAATGAGCATTAAGAAATGTGAATTAAGCGCTTAAGAAGTGTTTTGGTGCAGAATATAATACGAAGAAGAATATAATGTATAGAAGTTTTAAGAATGCAAAACTAAGAGAACTGTGATTGAAGGATATATTTTAGCTACATTTTCTTAGAAAATCTTGTGTTTGAATGCTCATTAAGAGCGCTGTCTGTCCAGCGTATAAGAAGTTAGAAGATGAATCAGTCTCCCACTTCCACAGTTGGTAGAGGTTTCATTAGAAATAAGACAGTACTTAAGGACTTTTACAAGTTCTATTGTCGAACAACAAATAAATAAAGCGATTACAAGAAATCGAACATTGCGTCTACATTTCACAACAGTTTTATTTCATGCTTTTTCTTACATACTAACATCAATCACACTTAATTTCAGATATTATTACAAAAATATTTGTTTTGATTTTATAATATTTCTATAGACTCCTGCAGACTTCTTTGCTATTCTTTCTTTGTTAGGACTAGTGTAATTAACTTGATATAATCCAAATTTTTCCCTAAATAAAATAATTGATTACAAAAAGTTTTAAAAATATCAAAATATAATAATACGTGTATCCCTGTAGCCATTCAAAATTGTCAATTAAGCTCCATGCAGAATATCCAGTTACATTACAGCCTTCCTCAATAGCTTTAGCAATTGCTTTTATGTGTTCCTTAATATTATCAAATGGAGAATGTATAATTATTGAATGAATCTTAAGTCATTATAAAATTACCCTTATGTAAGTGATACGATCATCATCTTCAAGTTCACCAAAGTCAGACCAACCATTTTCAGTAATCATGACTTCTACATTCTGATATTCATCTTTTATCCAGCTTTAAGTGGCTAGTGCAGATAATATTTTTAATATAACTTAGAAAATATACCTCAAAAGATCTGTTAATCCTTGTGGTACTGAATACAACCATGTAGATTTTGCTCTTTTCCATGAAGGATCTACACTCGATTTTATACCCGAATCTCTTTCAATAGACGGATTTTCACCTGTTGGAGGATCAGCATTTTCTACATAACGAGATGAATAGTAATTTATCCCTAGAAAATCTGCTGTTCCGGCTATTATTTCCTTTTCATCGCCAAAATCTGGTAATCGAGACCATGCACGACCTTCTTCAGCACTATTCTTTGCAACAACATCTACCACGACGTCTGGATATCCACCTTTTTTACTATAAATAGGATGAGCAATCCAACCAAGCTGGAATGCAACACTTAAGAAATTATTCACAATTAAAACCATCAAGTTTATTTACATCGAAGTTCAGTGCTTTATCTACAAGAGCTTTATCATTCGATTTGGAGTAGAAAAATACACAGCTCGCAGTTAATCCAATTTTTCCACCAAACTTATGGAAATATTTTTTCTTATAAAGCCTGTAGGCCGCAGCATGAGCTTTAATGGTGTGATGAACGCATAGATATTCTCCTATTCCTGGTGTATGCACGAGTGGGGCTTCTGTTGCTTTTCCGTAGCCGTTAACGCAGTATTCATAAGGTTCGTTAAATGTGATCCAGGTTTTCACCTTTGCAAAGAATTAGAGATTAATGTCCATAAAAATATTTATAAAATTATATATTACTCGGTCACCAAAAAGAGAGAACAAGACATTTGCATACTGCTCAAAGTATTTTACAAAAAGTGGATTTGTTAAGCCACCAAGTTTTTGTATTTCTGCTGGTAGATCCCAGTGGTACATGGTCACCATAGGTGTTATTTTATTTTGTAGTAATTTGTTAATAATCATATTATAGTAATCGATCCCTGCTTGATTAATGGATGATATATCTCCAGTGGGTAAAATTCTCGCCCAGCCAATTGAAAATCGATAAAAGTTGACCTAAAATTAAATAAGAATGAGCTAAGCAAATGGTAAATATTTTATTCATTTTTATTTGATTTAGATGATCAAGAGGGGGCGGATATTCGTCATCATTGCTAACAAATGAAACATAATATCATTTCATTGCTAACAAATGAAACATAATATAAATGAACATAATATAATAATTGTAATGCCCTAAACACAATGCACATACACTGCGCGACATCTGTTTGGCCTTACATGGTTATTTTTTGTTTTTTTTTTTGTTCTAAGTAGAGAGTATCAAATCAAGTGTATTTTTTCTTGAGTACCTAAGTTTAAACTTAGAATTTTCAACTTTGCTTGCGTCTAATGCCTGCACTACACATCGAAAGATACATCCGGGAGATGATCCACAGATGCATACGGGAATAAATCCGCTAGCCGTCCACACGTCCGCGTATCAATCAGTCTGTGTTGATCATCGGAAGACGCAAGACATCAAAAAATGGATGTTGAGACAGTAGCGGCCGCTGATATTTATTTATTTAGCACTTATCGCTATTACTTAAGTGTGAATCGTAATAGAGTGATTAAAAGAAAATGGAAAAAACACTTCAAAACAATACACCGACGCGTCCACCTGCATTAAAAATGCGCACAACACTGATGCATCGGCAGATGTGTGGACACAAGCCTTGCGTTCGCTCTGACGTCTGGCTCAAAATCCGTCAAGAATGGATTCAGGACAGACGTATCTCCGGATGTTAAATATTGTCCGGAGACGAGCAAAAACCCCCTCTACACATCGGCGGATGTATCCAGGGCTGAGGCATCTTCCGATGTGTAGAGGAGGCATAAGAATTTCCAGAACGCTTTTATAAATTTTGTGCATAAAAGGCCCGACAACTGTTTGACCTCACTTGAGATTTTATTGAAAAAGTAATAGAAAAAGAAGGTAAATGTGTAAGAAAAATAACAGAATACAATTTTTAATTAATATTATTTATTTGCTAATAATTTATATTTCCACCATTGCTGTTGATGAGCTTGAACATTCTCCTAGGTAATTTTTTTACTTTATTCCCCTTTAATCCTTCATGGCACATGGGCGGAATCAGTTGCCCTCCAGCGATCTCTGTTTTCTGCGACAGCCCTCAGTTTTGACCAGGATCTTTCAGTTGTTGCGGCTTCTGCTAAAAGAGTTTTCCTCCACGTTGTTATAGGTCTTCCGACTCGACAGGATCCTTGGGGATTCTCATTTTCGCATTTCAAGGAGTGGCCAATCCAAGTAGGAGTGTAGGTCAAGTCATTTATAAAAATAAGAAATAGGGCAGGTGATAAAATTGATCCGTGTTTGCTGTTTTCATGCCTCCTTTTTGTTCCTTCAAAGAATTATTCGCAACTCTTGCACTTCTACCAAGCCTTCTGGCAATTTCGCGATTGGGTAACCGTTCATTTAAATCGATTGGGTAACCCTTGCTTTAAATTTTCCATTTTCTTTGGAATTTAATGTTTTTCCATATTTATTATTTTAAATAACACTACAAATACTTCACTACAACAATTTGCAACAATATTTACCTTATTTTTCTATTACATTTTTCAATTTCTGAGGTGAAACAGTTGTCGCGCCTTTTATGCACAAAATTCAGAACAAGGGTTCTGGAAATTCTTAGACGCAAGCAAATTGCATGGTACCAGCACCGGCCTTAAGGTGGGTCGAACGCAAGCGACGGGACCGCGGGCGCTAGGTCTAAGAGGGCGCCATCATTACCTACGAGATCCAGCAATGTATTCATTTATTTAGTCATTAAATAGTAATGCCTCATCAATACAAGGCACAATGTGGGATGTGAACAGGAGTTAAAAGCTTGTGTTTGAGAAAAAGGAGCTAAAAAACATGTTAAACAATTTGGCAACAGAAAGTAGTCTAGCAGGCTTAAGGCTGAATCCGAACAAAACCAAAGAAATGCGGATAAATGCAAACACACTTGAACGAACTGCGCTGAATGACCGTGACGTGGAACTGGTAGATAAATTCTGCTACCTCGGTAGCATTATTACCGAAAACGGCGGTACAGAAGAAGACGTCAGTTCCAGAATAAATAAAGCACGAGGCGCATATGCATGCCTGTTCCGCATATGGAGATCAACGGAGATCTCAACTAACACCAAATTGCGGCTGTTCAACTCCAACGTTAAGGCAGTTCTTTTGTACGGTTGCGAAACATGGAAAGTCACCCAATTCATCACAGGGCGCCTACAAGTCTTCATCAACAGATGCCTGCGTCGTATCCTAAAAATCCGCTGGCAAGATAGAATTTCAAATGAAGAGCTATGGCGCCGTGCCGGCCAAGAAAGGATAGACGACCAAATCAGGCGAAGGAAATGGAATTGGGTTGGCCACACCTTGCGACGCGATAACGAAAACCTAGCCAAACAGGCCCTTGACTGGAACCCGCAAGGATCCCGCCGAGTTGGAAGACCTAGAACAACGTGGAGGAGGACCCTACTAGCAGAGGCCGCAACAACTGGGAGATCCTGGTCAGAGCTGAGAGCTGTCGCGCAAAACAGAGTCCGCTGGAGGGCAACTGTTTCCGCCCTATGTCCCATGAGGGATTAAAGGGGCACAAAGAAGAAGAAGAAAGTTTGAGAAAAAGTAAAAGAAGGCCGGAAGGGGAGCTTTATTATACTTTCGCATCTATTGGTCCAATCTGCACCTGTATTCCTTCAGCAGCAGCAGAACTGATTTTCTAGAAGAAAAGTGTAGAACGTATAAGGGAGTAGTGCTACAAAATGTTCACCCGAATATGTTGGCGTGAAAATTTAACGCATACGCAATGTGTTTTTGCTTACACGAGCTCGGGCGGGTTCAAATTATGTTGTAGAACTGGTTTGGAAACAGTTGAAGGAATACCAGTGTAGATACCCTCGTTGTCTCCAGTTTCTAGGAAAATCAGGTCTTGGAAGCCACGCGTGCTGTCCAGGAAGTTCCAGAGATATCCTATCATGCTTGTAAAGTCGAGTGAGAGGAGAGGTATACGACCATCTATTGTTCTCTATTTCCGTCTTTCGGGATTAAAGAAATAGAGAACTATGAACGGTCCTTTACATCGCTCTCTTAATCTCACAAGTAGAATAGGATGGTACCTTTGCTGGTGCTCTAAAAAAGTCAAGCATCACAGTATTAGTGGTATGATGAATTGTTGAACGCGCTGCTGCATGTACTGGTTTCGAAAGAGCTAAATTTTTTCATATGATTTCACAAATTTCAATGGACTATTCCACTGGACGAGTACGACATGCAAACAAAACAAAAACTCTTCGGAATGGTGCCTCGCAAACGAGCTGAGACCCTTAGGCTACGTTCAGACGGTGATTTTTTTCCCGTATACCGTATACGGGATTTTATCGAATAGAACAGTGGCAATGATAATTATATTAATACGTTCCCACTAGGCCCATGCGGGAAAATCCCGTATTCGTGAAATTTGTTTTCCCGTATACCGTACGAACTTGTCACTAAGATTCGATAAATCTCGAATGTATTTTATCGAATGTGTGGCAAGTGGCGTTTGGTTTTATATTGCGTCGTTCACATGAACGAAATTTTCCCGAAACTCGAACTATTTTGTACTAGGCTGTTCTTCGAACTCGTGCGTCGAATGTTAATTACCGATTAAATCTTTTCAAGGGCCAAGATGATTTCCCGTTATCAATCGAGTTATTTATTTCATTAATTAAAGAAAGGCTTAATTCGTGGGATAATGACGACTGGGCTGGACTGGACAACATTTACGTGAAAAAATCGAATCGAATAGTCCCGTGTGAAAACCTGTCTCGTATTCGATAAAACCGTATACGTTAAAATCTCGAATCGAATAGTCGCCGTCTGAACGTAGCCTTAGACTACCTTCAGATGGCGACTATTCGATCCGAGTTTCTCACGCATACGATTTTATCGAACACGACGTTTTTCACACGGGACTATTCGATTCGATTTTTTTACGTAAATGTGGTTTTACCCACGGTAGCCCAGTCGTAATTATCCCACAAATTAGGCCTTTCTTTAATTAACGAAATTAATAATTCGATTGATATCGAGAAATCGTCTTCCATCTTGAAAAGATGTAACTGGCCACTAACATTCGACGCACAAATTCGAAGTCCAGACTAGCACACAATTTCGAGATTCGGGAAAGTTTGGGTTATGTGAACGACGGAATATAAAACTAAACGCCATTTGATCACGCATTCGATAAAATGTATGCGAGATCTATCGAATCTTAGTGAGAAGTTCGTACGGTATACGGCAAAACCAATTTCACAAATAAGGGATTTTACCGCATGGGCCTAGTGGAAACATATTAATGTGATTATCATTGCCACTGTTCTATTCGATAAAATCCCGTATGCGATATCACCGTCTGAACGTAGCCTTAGGCTAGCGACATACATACGTATATGTTTATCCCGTACGGTTAACCGTCCCCGATTTTCCCGTCACTGTTATTACATGCTTTTCGGTTCTGAAAACGATTCGGTTTTAACCTTAACGGATGTCGAAGCTAACCTAATTGCTTGAAGTCTATTTGGTACAAAACTAGTGGGATGTTGTGCCTAGAGACTAGCCACTAATTACGCTTTTTCATGGTGTTCTTTCCGCCATCGAAAAAATCTAAGCAGTAACTAAATGGTTTTTGCAGTAATGTATTTGCATATTTTCGAACGAATTTACAAAAAAAACTTATTGTAATTGAGTTTCCCAGATCCGACGGCGCGGAAGTGAGTGCGGATTTGACACTTTGCGATTCTCAAATTCGCAGTCGCGGATTCAATTCAATCAAAAATTCGGAGTGAAGACTCACACGCTAATGAAATACCTGATGTCGGATTATCTTAGGCGCATTTGTGGTTTCAAATCCACAGAAAATTTGTTGCGGATCACACTTTTAAAGCACGGGAAATGTCAAAGAGAGATTCGCGGTTGCAGATTTGAGAATCGCAAAGTCTCAAATCCGCACTCACTTCCTACCCACTGGATCTGGGAATCGAGGCCAATAAATCGAAAGTGTCAAATTGAAAAAAAAAAAAAAAAAAAAAAACACATCACACATCACACATGTAAACACTATATAATTATGTAAAACGAATCTAAACATTTTTCTATGGATTGGAGGCATATCTAAAATCACTTTGCACAGCAGAATTAGGTGTATTATTTTACTTAAACATACATTATCGTTAAAAATTCAGCTTACCGCGCCTTTTGTATTAATTTACACTTCAATTTAACTTTATTTTTTATTTTTAAAGAAAATATTATCATGCACGCACTTCACTTTTCTTTAAATGTAGAACATCTACTGAAAAACACAGGCACCTGTTTATCCATAGCATATATGCACGTGCACGCACACAAGTACCCCCACTTCGCAATGAGACCAACACCAATAATTACCCGCCAAAAATATGAAAGAATTGATATATTTTAATTGCACCCCATCTATGACAAAGAATAGTAAACACCATCTATGGCAATATTACATTACTCTTCGTTTTACCTATGATTATCAATTTCCATAAAATATACAAAATACATTTCATAAATAATAGAAAATCTGTTGTCATAAATCAGTTGTTTACTTCCTTCTAAAGTTTATACATATCTTGCATTGGAATGTACCTTTTTATGAAAGCATGAATAAATAGGTTTATTGCCACATTCCTACGAGTTAGAGTTTGGAGTAATGGGTTGGTGCTAGCTCGGGGTGTGACAGGACCCGGGTTCGATACTGGTGATGGCCGCGTACTATTTTTTTTTTTTAAGTTTGATGGTTTTGGTAGTGTTTGTTAAATACTTTGTTAAGTTTTAGATTACGCAAAGTCTCACAACTTATAACCTACATAAGCCTTTAACAAAAACTTTGCAAGATTAATTATATATAGCGTTGGTCAGTGTAATACTTATGAATCTCCATGGCCAAACTAGGATACAGCATTATGACAAAATTAAATCAATGCAACGTGAAATAAAAGTTTTAGCTAAAAACGGATTTGACTTATTTAGCTTATTATAGATTGAGTTATAGCTCACAATTGAATATGTCCCAAAGGTTTTAATTAGTCGCCGCTTTGAGATTTTATCATCAACGCAGGCTTCGTTTATTATACTAAAATAAATCATCATAACTAAAAAAGCTAAAAAAAAGTACTTAAAAAATTCATCAAGAATCGAACCCTGGTCTTTTCGCACCCCGACCTAGCGCCTTCCCATTACTCCCAACTCTAACTCGTAGGAATGTGGCAATAAACCTATTTATTCATGCTTTCATAAAAAGGTACATTCCAATGCAAGATATGTATAAACTTTAGAAGGAAGTAAACAACTGATTTATGACAACAGATTTTCTATTATTTATGAAATGTATTTTGTATATTTTATGGAAATTGATAATCATAGGTAAAACGAAGAGTAATGTAATATTGCCATAGATGGTGTTCACTATTCTTTGTCATAGATGGGGTGCAATTAAAATATATCAATTCTCTCAAATTCTTGGCGGGCAATTTTCAGCAGAATCTCCATGAAGGATGCGTTAGTTTTTCGATTTATTTGTTTGAATATTTTCGCAATTCTTCACAATCTTCACTTAATATATTGTCATCCAGACTGAAGTGTTATTCAATAGAAAGAATACCAAGAAAAAGCGTAATTAGTGGCTAGTCTCTAGGCACAACATCCCACTTTTGTTTTGTGATTCTGAAGAGATACATACAAATTTAGTTAATAAAAACTTAAAAATATGCTTTTAAACAAAGGGCTGCAAAATTTTTTAGATATGGGGCAAATCGTTTGTAAAATTTTTGTAAAATATTGAAAATTCTGAGAAAAATCACTTCCTTATATTCATGGACTCTAAGGACGGTCTTAAATACATCGTTCGTGCAATTAAATTTATAAATTTTCATTCATTTCAGTAAGCGTTTATATGCCCGGGTAAAAATTAGATATCTGCTTTTCGTTTTAAACCTACCAAATGTTTAAAAACTCAAGAAAATGATTTTTTTGCACTTTTAATTAAATAAATGTTTATGTTCTCCTGAGTATCATTATTAAATAATATAATTTAGTGAGAAATAGAATTAAAACATGTTACACCGAAAGTAAAAAAAAATTTTTTTTTCACCATTTTGCGGTCGGGGATTGAACTTGGTTCGCCTGGAACCTGACTCCAGCGCCTTACCTCTAGGCTACCGATGGACTTTATTAGAAATCCCTTTTTTGTTGTTTAAATATACTTCGGGTTGATTGTGATAAATCCACAGCGAAGTTCGATAAAATTGAATTTTTGTTTTGGTCTACAGCACCACCTACATGACTATAAACTATAATAAAATGAACAGCATATAAAATATGCATATAAACAAATAAATACTTTATATTATTTCCGCGAAATTTCTTAATGATTTATAAAGCCGCCGAAGATCCATAAAAACTCAAGAAAATGATTTTTTTGCACTTTTAATTAAATAAATGTTTATGTTCTCCTGAGTATCATTATTAAATAATATAATTTAGTGAGAAATAGAATTAAAACATGCTACACCGGAGTAAAAAAAAAATTTATTTCACCATTTTGCGGTCGGGGATTGAACTTGGTTCGCCTGGAACCTGACTCCAGCGCCTTACCTCTAGGCTACCGATATAATGGACTTTATTAGAAATCTCTTTTTTGTTGTTAAATATACTTTTGTTGTTAAATATACTTCTGGTTGAAATTTCCAGACCATTTTCTCAGTTTTTGGTCTTTTGACCAAGAGCTACATTTTGAGATATTTCCCAAGTCTGTATCTGCAGTACTTTCAGAGATGAAAGTAGGCTTCAGACGGACAGACGGACAGACGGACAGACGGACAGACGGACAGACGGACAGACGGACAGACGGACAGAGCCTCTGTATAAGCTTTTTTTTTTTGAAAAAGCTAAAACCAGGTCCGAAGAAAACCTAATCGTATGTCACTAGCCTTAGCTGCATCAAATTCGTTCCAAAATCAAGGTCATGCTGGCAGTTTTCTTAGACTACCGTGGTTGCACTTCAAATTCGTTGCTTATTACCTCATGAAACGTCCTGGTCGACGGAATGACCGGGCTAGACGACGCATTGATTGCAAGTTGTAGATGTACATTACAAGCTTGCACGTATGTGAACTTTTTTTTATTTTTGAAAAATAGTCTTTTGTTTCCCTAGAAATAGACTAACAAAAGACTGAGGGATGTGGAATACCATTTGTTCTCAGTAGGCAAATTATGACTAGGGAGTGCCATATAGACATTCGGTATTTCAACATTGATTTCCACAAATGTACATGATCCTGAAACGTCATTCGGTACCATTTTAGTTATGATTCAATACACACCGAAAGATCGCGCTAAAATTGTAGCGCTTTACATTGAAAATAATCATTCAATTGTGAAAAAGTCCCCGAGGCACGTTGTGCCGAAAAATGGTGATTTGGAGTGGGCTCCTCGTTCTCCGAATTTAATTGCTCTTCTGTGGGGCTATTTTAAAAGTAAAGTTTATGAAATCAAGCTGAAGACCATTGACGTACTCAAAGCCTACACCGAGCCGAAATAGCTGCTATAAGGCCCGAAATACTGACCAATGTTATACCCGAAAAAGAGCCTAAGGGGGCTGGCCATTAAACCCGGGTCACACCGAACGCGGCGCGGTATGTTTGTCGTTTCTGCTTAATAACATAGGTAATCTACGTAAAAGAAATGTTTTTAAAAAGTTAAGGGGGCTCAAAAATATCTCGCACGGGGCGCCAGAACACCTAAAGCCGGCACTGCTGATACCACTTTCAAATTCTAAGAATTTACTTAGGTACTCAAGAAATACACTTGATTTGATACTCTCAACTCTGTGAGGTCAAACAGTTGTCGCGCAGTGTACGTGAGACAAAATACTTATCACTAAATTCAAAAATTGAATGTCTAAATATCCCATCAAGGCGCAAACAAGTCGCTGACCATTTTGAGTTTTTAAATTTGGACATTGGATTCGTGTTCGTCGACCGCGAAAACCACCTAGTATAGATTTTGAGGCCATTTCGTTAGATATTTTCCGAGACTATTAATTAGTTAATTAATGGTACATTAATTGTTCATTAACATTAGCCATTTGTTAAATAACTAATGGATAAAAACATTTGTATACCCCCTCAGCCCATACAACACTTGATTTATAAATACTTCTGAACACTTTCCAAAAAAATTAGGCCAATTGAGGAGCCCGATGCAAGAACAACACTTTGACGCTCGGCCGGCCGGAACTTTCTCCTCCCCGGCGGACGGCTAGCTCGTTGCTCACGAATAAACAATAGAAAACAATTTAAATCATTATTTTATATTGAAAATGTCGAGCGACAGGTAAACCAACTCGCAAGCGTCCGCCGGGGAGGAGAAAGTTCCGGCCGGCCGAGCGTCAAAGTGTTGTTCTTGCATCGGGCTCCTCAATTGGTTCTACCAAAAAAGTTCTACACTAAATTATGGTAATTTGACACGATTAAATATTAAAATTAGCGAATGACCTTGGATAATCACAGTTAACCTTGTATTATCATACTGTAAACCTATTATCATTTAAAAAATATTCACGTTTTCATTCAAATTGCAGACATGCTTGTTGTGAGTGTTTGTAAAAATTCGATTTAAATGTACGATAACAGAGTTTACTCACTCCTAATTCCTTCAATGCGTCAAGATCCAAATCGAAATGGTCATAAGAGTCTGGGCCAACATCACCATTCGATCTATCAGCAATTTTTTCTGGATGTTCATGTGTGAAAACGTCCCAAATACTGGGTCCTTTGCCATCAGCATTCCATCCACCTTCGATTTGATATGCAGCTGATGCTACTCCAAATGAAAAGTTTTGAGGGAATGTATAAAATTCATCGTGTTTAGAGACAACGTTCGCAGCAGACACTCCCCCAATAATAAAACTACGTGGAAGATGTTATTAAGAATTATTCAGTTTTGATAACAACAAATATCACCTTATAATTATAGCACTGAAGAACCTCATGATTTCAGTTTGATGTTACTACTAATAGCTGGGTGGATGAACCAGAATGTTTTAAAAACACATATAAATAAAAATTGGCGAAAGGCAAGATTTATATTCTATCAGCGAACAGAGCTTTAAAGCTTTAGCTCTTACCGAGGTCTGGGATAGATGAACCCTGCGACAAACGAAGAGGAAGAGGAATCCAGCATTATCAATTGAACACCATTTCTTATTTATATGCAAGTTGATCAAGATTTAAATTATTAAACAATTAACTTGTCATTGTTATGTTACGAATGTAAAATTCAAAACTTTTCTTTCTTATATCATAATGTAATTTGCAATATCAGGTTTAAATAAATTTATAGAAATTGTTAGTAAAGACTGTCTTCATATGTCTTCATAATGTTTTCTTCTTATTTTGCCGACCATATTCGGATGTTGGTAATCATATTTTCTATCTGCTATGCATCCATGACCATTCTGAATAGATTACCAGTCGAGAGGTTGCCGACCTTTTAATAATCCGCAGGCAAGCTATTTTGTGTCGTATCTTACGCGTTTCACTATTTTGTACTCAAAAATTATACGGAGGTTTTTTATTTCTGTCCCTCATAATTTGATCAAAGTATCTTAATTTTCTTGCTTCAATTATTACTTGCAATTCTGCCTGCTTCGTCGTAATGTATCTATAACCGATGTTATCTTTCTAGGAGGGTTTGAGTTCAGAACATAACGTCGGCTAAACAGTGATACCCCGTATCTGAAAAAAATCAATTTTCCAGGAGAGAAAAAAAACATTTAAAAAATTAATTTTATAATTGAAATAAACAATTTTCAGTTATTTTGATATGTTTTATTCGAGATTGACGTTGTTAATGTTTTCGGTCGACTCATACCGTGTTCGAAACCCTTTCGAACCGTCATATGAGCCCTCATGTCAAATAAGCAAACGATTACGACGTCGTCAAATTGAACGGCACCACCAGATTAATATCTGCCGACAGGTTAAAGCCAGCCTTCCGTTGTGGCCGTGACGACCTCAAGCCGTTTAAAGCGACAACGTTATCGTTACGCTGAGTATGTGGCAGCCGCGTATAAAACTTAATTTGCAAAGCAACACAACAAACTCCCACTTTGGACACCTTCTAGATCACTGAACTGTGATTCAAAGATCTAACAAATTTCCGGCATCTCCGCCGTCCATTCTTCTGCAGGATTTCTTACACCCTAGAGACAGTCGTTACGTCGTGCTTAAAACAAGAGTAGAAATACAAAGTGTAAGATTGTTATGGAATAGAAGAATATTTTTGACGATAATTTAATAAAAAGAATATACTAGTAATGCAAAACTCCATAGTGTATGTAATTCCTAACATTATTTGGTGTAACAACAAATCTCTCGGAATAAAGACCAGTTGCGAAGTGAGAAGTATAAGTACTATAAGATGGGGTTTCCGTTATCACGTAAGTTGTTTCAATCGAGCTCTTCATAAAAATTCACCCCTGCAGTGACCAATTATGAGACCGTTAAATTGGCCTAGGATGAAGAGGCCCCGCAGAATCGTGACAAACATGCTGTACAAGCACTCGGATTACTAACGACTATGATTAAACCAGAGTTTATTAAATCATTGCAGTCATTCTTCTCGCTATCATGAATGACTCAGTTTTTTTTTCAGACCAAACCCCAACTTTGCCTCAGGCTAGTGATTAAATAGCAAGCAAAATCAGCGCCGGCCCTAAGGTAGGTTTTTCAGTCCTCGCGCCATTTGTCACTGCAAGCGCCAACCTCCTGAGGCAGTCTTTCACACCTTGAGAATCATAGTGAAGCAATGTACTGAATTACGATCCCCCCTTTCCTTCATTTTCGTAGACTATGAGAAAGCGTCCGACTCGGTTAATAGGAGCTTTATATGGCGAGGAAATTGATACAATTCCAAATGCAGAGTTCTCCATAATGGAAAATTATCCGACAGCTTGATGTGATCTCAGGAATACGACAAGGATGCCTACTTTCGCCATTACTATTTTTTATACATAGTAATAAACGACATCTTTGTCAGCCCTCTAGATAGTAGAACAGGCGGTATAGATCGCTATCTGCTGGCCCACAGACACCAGGATCTCAAAAACCTGCTAAACAATTTGGCAACAGAAAGTAGTCCAACAGGCCTAAGGCTAAATCCGACTAAAACCAAAAAAATGCGGATAAATGCAAACACCCTTGAACAGACAGCGCTGAATAACCCTGACGTGGAACTAGTAGATAAATTCTGCTACCTCGGTAGTATTATTACCGCAAATGGCGGTGCAGAAGAAGATGTCAGTTCCAGAATAAATAAAGCACTAGGAACATATGCATGCCTGTTCCGCATATGGAGATCAACGGAGATCTCAACTAACACCAAATTGCGGCTATTCAACTCCAACGTTAAGTCAGTTCTTTTCTACGGTTGCGAAACATTGAAAATCACCTTAATTCATCACAAGACGCCTACAAGTTTTCACCAACAGATGCGTACGTCGTATCCTAAAAATCCGCTGGCAAGATAGAATTCCAAATGAAGAGCTAAGGCCAAGAAAGGACAGACGACCAAATAAGGCGAAGGAAATAGAATTGGATTGGCCACGATTGCAACGGGAAAACGAAAATTTAGCCAAACAGGCCCTTGACTGGAATCTGCAAGGATCTCGTCGAGTCGGAATACCTAGAACAATGTGGAGGAGAACCCTATTAGCAAAGGCCGCAACAACTAGGAGAGGCCGGGTTCATGTTTGCAGTTCTGATTGCGCAGTGTAAGTTTTTGCAGTTTTAAATTTAATGCTGGCTTACTAGACTTCGACAATTTAACTGCGATGATCATGAACGCTTTGCTGCTACTTGGATCTAAGTCAGTTCTGCAAACATGAACCCGGCCAGACCCTGGTCAGAACTGAGAGCCGTCGCACAGTAGGACAAATTGCCAAAAAGCCGGCCAAAACATCAAAAAGTTAAGTAATCTTCGTGAAATTGCATACTCGGGGGTTTTCGAGGTCGCTGATTACGAATTTGACATTATTTTTTCAAAAGACAAAATGGCGGATCCGATATGGCGGACAGGATAATTTTAGTTTTAATACAATTTCATCGTATTAAAAAAATTTCAGAAGCATAAAAATAGTATCGTACACAATAGGTACAATACAAATACAAAATAATAATTCAGTTTATAATTTACATTTTTATTTTTGACACATAAGCTCTATCGACTCGCCATCTATCACGCTATCAGAAAAAAATTGTATCTCCAAATTTGCAGTTTTAATTTACTTCTTGTTTTTTTATTTAGACTATGGGCGCATCCAGCGCACTCAGCGGAAAAGCCGCTTAGCTGAACAGCACAGCGTAAAAAGTAACTCAGCGATATGTGTCGGCTGGATGGGTAGCTGAGTTCAAATTTATTTTGACAGCTAAATTTTTTTTTCTATTTTAAATAACATCAATTCACTATCGCTGAGCTACTTAGCATAAAATTTTTACGCTGAGAAATTTGCCAGCCGCTGAGCTAAGCTGCTTAGTTCAGCTAGCCATCCAACGAGCTCAGCACTTAGCCGCTACTCAGCCGCTGAGTGCGCTGGATGCGCCCTATGACAAGTGAAAAAAAAATTTTTAGAAAACGAGCGAGGACGACTAATAAACTTTAAGTTATTTGAAAAATTAGTTTTTCTCTGCTTTTTACGAAATTGATTTATTTAAATTCATATCAATAATTCACGATTATACGTATTCGATTTAATTCCACTCACCTTCACGAACAGAATCCATTTTTAAACCTCTTAAAAGCACTAATTGGCACTATTTAACAAATAGTTATTTTCAATGCACAATATGTGTTAGAAACTTCGATAGCTGCGTCTCGTGTAACGGCCACTTTCGAACTGATCCTACAAAGGGAGAAAACGTACCTGTACCCCGAGGACAGATGTTCTGTGACCCTCGGGGGCCCCTACTTAATATTCCGCAAAGAGAAAGTCCCGAAATAAAATATTCATTTTAGGGGTTTTGGCACTTTGTCCTACTGTGCGTCGCACAATACAGAGTCCGTTGGAGGGCAACTAATTCCGCCTTATGGGCCATGAGGGATTAAAGGGGAATAAATAAGTAAGATATGCCCTATGCACTCAACTAATTAAGTTAGTTACTTAAACCCATCGTCGTTTAAGAGCGCAACATCTTATTTTTGTTTTTCATCGTTATCAGGCACTATTGTGTGTTCGTCGTACTTTAGAGCATAATGGCCTGCTGAGTACACAATTTGTTAAGGCTTCTATAGTAACATTTACATTCTCATAGATAGGGTGTGTTTCAAGTTCCATCCAAATCAGTAGTCATTGATGGACAATTGTTCGAATCCGACAAAAAATGATGGAATATGGGGCATAGCATATGTGATGTTGACAAGATGGAGTGATTGCAATAATTGATGGAACTCAAAACACACCCATATATGATTAGCTAATTATGTGAGGGAAATTTAGAAAAAAAAACAACGAATAGCCAAATGCAATATTTACTAAATAATATATTTTTTCCGACTTTACATTCTCACATTTGAAATTTATCTAATAATTTAAAAATACATTGAGTTCGTATTAAAATTTGTACATTTACTTAAAAAACAATTGAATTTAATCACAGAGAGTAAAAGTAAAAACAGATAATATAAAAACAGTCTCGAAATAAATATTATTGTTAAATCACAATTTTTTAAATTAAATCACTAGGTGAAAGCTGAGACTCTCCCTCTGCTAAATAGATTTTCATAGCCTTAAATAATAGCGCAATACCTAAAAATTTTTTTGTTCTCATATCCCATGACTGCGCACATCCATAATAATCACCACGTTTGCAATTTGTTAGATGTTGTAATCCTAAAGCTTCAATAATTGCTGCTTCTCTAGTATAAGCTTCTGCAGGTAGTATATTATGAAAAATGTGTAAACAAACGACGCCTTTACCAGATTTCCAAATATCTAATATTCTTTTTAATTTTTTACTATCTGTTGTGGATTTATTTGGTGATTTATCTAATAAGTATGATTGTAAATTGAAAATTATTCTTTCATACATTTTGCGGGTTAACTTACCATATTTACTGTTGTTTTCTTTAAGAACCTGATTTATAGGATCTACTTTTTCAGGGGGATGTGATCTGCTAAACAGCTTCATAGCATCATACAGATGTGAGTATGGCCTTACGCTTTTGCCTTTGCCCACGTAAAATATAGATGTTAAGAATTTTTTCCATACATCATGTTTCTCTAGAAACTAAAGCACGAATATTGTAAGTAATTTAATTATTTAATTAACAAAACACTTACAACACATTGTCCTGGCAAATTGTCGGATATTCGAGGGTCGATCAACAAGTAAATAAAGCTCATTTTTAGATGACCTTCGCGCCAAGTAGGTTTTTTCCCATTTTCCTTACTTTCACTAAACTTGAAGCTCATCTTTTTCTCTAAGTCCATATACTCTGGAATACGCACGAACCAATCTTTGTTGCGTATTGTCCTCTCAAGCTCCACAGAAAAGCCTAAACAAATTTATATTTTTTATAATCAAGGGTAACTTAATATTTGAGTAAATACCATTTTTTAAAATAACATAAAAGCAATTCTTGTTTACAATAAGTAAATTTTGCACAAATTTCGTGTTTGTCATATCATCATCGTAAATAAATAAATATAAACAAAATGCTTACTTGGGTTTTTGTCTGGAACATTTATGTCTGCCAAGGCGTTTGTTTTCTCTGGATTTCTTTTGTACTTTATAAGACGTTTGGTATATAACCGTTTTGTACTTTTAGTTATGGGCCCTTTAAAAAAAAGTAATATTCAATTAAAAAATATACCAAATTAATAATTGTGTCATAATTTCCAAGTCTAATATCTGTTTAAAAACATGCCTCAATCGTATTTACTAGTACTAGTCGGGAAGAATGTGTTGGCTATATACATTTGTAGATAATTAATCTAACCAAATCCTGCCCGACAGACAGCATTGGTTTAGACCCAAAAGATCTACTGGCGATCTTTTCATGTGCCTTACACAGCATCTCAACTAAAGCATTCATCGCTTTGGCGAGTCTTGCCTTGTTGCTCTATATGCACATATCCAAGGGTTTTGACAGAGTATGGCTCTGTTGACTGAACGCCAAGGTATTACTAGAAATACAGTTCTAAGGAACTTGAATGAGAGCTTACCTACTGGTCGTTCAATCAAAGTAGTATTGAATGGCGTCGAATATAATCCCCACTCCATCTGGACCGGGGTTCCCAAAGGTCGATTCTTCACCATGAATAATCTGCCCAGCACATCGTCTTCACCTTTCTTCTCCACAAACGACCGTTTTCAGCAGATTTTTTTTGGTTGGATGTCGAGCGTGTATGAAACTGGTCAAGGAAAGTGCGGAGATAGCACCGCTGTTTTGCAACTTATCCAGCCACTAGGTTGGTTTTTGAGGCCCGAATTAGGGGTCGCAAACCGGGATCCCGGATTTCGAAAATACCGGGATACCGGCCAAAATCAAGTACTTTTAAATACCGGTATTAATTTTCCAAAAAAACCGGGATTTACGGTAAAAAAAAAAAAAATAGATTAAATAGATTTTAAAAGGAATCTGCAAATATCTGAATACGAATTCAAGCGACTGGCTAATCTCAGCAGGATCGCAGGATATTTTGATATAGTACTTATAACCAACTGTTAAAGAACTATGCAAAAGAAACGCTAACCTAACAACTTCTGACGCGGCTTTGATGTTATTTTCCAAAAATGAAAAACTAAAATTAGAAACTATAGTATGGTGGGTAGCAGTAACCACCCGGAAAATTCTGGGTGGGTAAAATACCCACCCGGAATTTGAGAATAAATGAGCTTGTTACTTAAAGAATGCCTCTGGTTCCTGCCCATATTCGCGAATCTCACACAATAAAAGAAAACGTGCTCTGCATTATCCTGGATTCCTAGTCATACCAGTTATAGCGTTGAGCTATCGTGCTCGAAACGATGGAAGTATTTTCTAAATCCTCTTTTCCCATTCAAGTCCACTGACTTTATCTCCCCGCTTACATATTCTAAGTAATAGAAACGTGAGCCTTCTCTCGCTAGTATCTCTAGGTATAATTGCCGTTATCATGCACGCCGCATCGTTGGATATTGATCCTGTAGGGCAGCACGTGTGAAGGGCGCTTAAGTTGGAGACATATAAATGCGT
This sequence comes from Thereva unica, assembly GCA_949987705.1. Classification (NCBI taxonomy): domain Eukaryota; kingdom Metazoa; phylum Arthropoda; class Insecta; order Diptera; family Therevidae; genus Thereva; species Thereva unica. The sequence continues at coordinate 85,827,292 of OX465284.1, forward strand.
TCGTTGGTGCGTGCGGTGATTGATATAATAAAAGTGCTTACATTCAAATGCAGCCTGACATATAGTTACGTAAACGGAACGCACACAAATCAAAAGTTGGTCTACTTCCAACTTTTCTGCATTGTCGCATTCACCATGGTCTTAAATATCCAGACACAAAGACAACAGCCACACGCACTTATCGCTCAAATTTTTTGGTTATTTGTAAAAGACGAAGGAGCCGCAGGTATCTGTTTCCAACTTTAGTCTGTATGCGGCCCTCATTTTCTGCTGTTATCTCTCTTTCTTGCTGCTGCGTTAACTAAGTAACTAAAGTAGACTAAAGTAACCACTCTCGCCAACAGGAGGCGTCGAATTGGTTTCGCCAGCATTCTTGGAAATACTGCACGCAGAAGCACGCTGCGGAAGCTTTATCCGGCATGCGCTCCAAGTATGTTTTAAAATTAAGGTCGATCATCACTACCAGGTACCTTAAGGCGAGCTGTGGGTTAATGATCTGTTCCTATGCCTTGATTCTACGGATATTTCTTTTCCCAGGTTGCTGATCAGCGCAGTTACAGCTTTGTGTTCAACAAACGGCAGACCAGCGCTTTCAGGCCGTTAAATTATCTGCATAACCAGTATACTGCTCCTTACTGCACTGCATGTAATTTTATTCCGAATAGTGGAAAAGCACAAAACAAACTTTGACGGACAGTGCAGTGCACTTCACTGCATTGATTCTGTTTCAGGTTTCAAAGTCGTTACTGAAATAACAGCTTTTAAAGCCGTTATTTTTAAAAAAATTACTTTTAAAATAAATATTTTCTTTAGAGTCGAGTTGGGTTAAATATTTAATGAAAACTCTTAAGTTTGTGGGTTTCCATTCGAGTTAAACTCGTGTTGAACTCTAATGGATATTCAGTAATAGTATTTTTGTTTTTCCAAATATCAACCCTTAATATTTTTTTTGAGGCTAATTTCAACAGAAATGTGTTCGGGACAATCCCCTGTACAACCCCTAAAACCGTATAAAAGTAAATAACTACCAAATCAAATAATTTGATTTTGACGTGACAACGTCTATTAAATCGGTTTAAGATAGGACGCGCGTGTGAAAATGTCCCGCACAATGTCCCGCACACAAAAAAAAATCATATCTCCGCCCCCATACATGTTAGGGGGGTGGTTAATGGCTCAAAATTTTCGTTAATTTATCCTCTACACGGGAAAAATACATTCATTCACCTTATTGACGTGACAACGTCTATTAAATCGGTTTAAGATAGGACGCGCGTGTGAAAATGTCCCGCACACAAAAAAAAAATTTGCTTCGAAATATATAATTTATTAATTGAGAAAATAATACAAAACGTAATAACAGACGTTGTCACGTTCAAATTAATAGACGTTGTCACGTTAAAATACGGCCGTGATACTTCACATCCAAGACCATTAATTTTTTAATTTACTGAAACTACGACGGGCTAACCTTAAGGCTGAAGCAGAACCAATCCGTTCCGTCCGCTCCGCACGTTTTTCCTTTGTTCTTTTTGACATTCCGTCCGCTTGATTGTGGCTACCGTTCCGTTCGTCTCATGGAAAGTTTATGGAAATGTCAAATTTCCAACTTTTAAAAACGGACGGAACGGATTGGTTCTGCTTGAGCCTTTAATACAGAATACGTGCTCTTAAGCTCAAATCCAAGTCCGATCCACCTATTAAACGTAGAATTTTTTTGTTTGTAACTTTTATGACATTCGACTCTATCTGTCAACCTTGATGATTAAAAGTTGAGTTCAGTTTGCTTTTATCTGATGAATTTTTTTTTGCATTTTAACAAATTTTTTAATTGCAATGAATATTTTTAAAGACGACATAAATGATGAGAAAAAGTACAAAATAGGCGAAACTATCTTGAATGACTTGATGCACTCAGTTAGAGAATGCCAGAGTTGTTTTGGCGGAAAGAAGGAGCTCGCTACCGAGGACAACTTAATTGTCGCAAAATTGTGCGCGATTTGGGAAAATGCTTTATCATACGGCTTGAAAAGTTCGCATTCATCAGTTTTAAAAAATGTTCATGAAATTATAGGTGGTAGCAGTAGTGAAATAAGCCTCTGGGAGGTGTTTAAGCCGCATCTAACAAAACACGAAACGGAGAGGTTTAATAGCATGCAAAAGGTGGTTCTCTAAGGCGTAGATATAAAAAAGACAATTCGTTAATTTTTCTAGTTTTAGATTTCAACTAAAAATGGTAAAGTTAGAGCTCTTATTCGTGTAGCTCTCAATGAGCACTCGTTGGAGAGGTATATATTAATGTGGCTTAATGATCCCAACATATCAAACTTTTATGAACCATGGTCTCTAATGATAAACCCAGAAGCCACGCATCTCTTACCTTCGTTAGCTTCAGGATTGAATTCAATTTTATTTGCTATAGCTGTCGATCTGCCTGATTTCAATAACAGAAAAACTGATTTAAAGAAGGGGGAACCTATTATCTTTGCACCAAAGCCAACAGAATGCAGCAAAAAAACGACAGCTATTAAGCGCAGAATTATAACTTTAGAGGATAATACAGAGCAAATTGCAGAAGAAGTATTGCCTCAACCAACAATAGAATATAAAGTAAGTGAAGGTGTTTGTGAAAGCTTCGCAGAAATATCGATAGAACCAAGCGAAGAAATTGATAACTTAAAGGATCTCGAATCAAATTCAACTCCACAATCACAAGAAGATTCTAGCAGTGGAGCTTTGTCCACAATTAGCGATGCAAATTCCCGCAGCACCAGTTCACCCTTTGAGTATTCCAAAATGGAAAAATTAGAACAAACATTGAAATTTCTCCAAGACAGATGTACAACTTTAGAATCAATGGTGGCAGAATTGAGTTTGTTAGTCTTAAGTCCGTTTGTAAATTATTTTCATTCTTACGTGCGAAAGTTACTTTTAGGGAGAATCGTCGTCTACATCGGCTCTTAAGTAATTCGAATATTTCTGAGGAAACATTTGAAATTAGCATTCCACGAGCGGTATTGAACTCAAATTGCTCACGAAAGCATTATGAATATGAAATACATATAAAATTTAAAAATAGTGGAACTGACCATACAATTCTGAAACGATATCGAGAATTTCACACCTTGCACCAGAATCTTAAAAAGAAATTTCCTATTATTAAAACCTTGGATTTTCCACCAAAGAAAAAAATTGGCAATATGGTTAGTATATATGATTTAAAATTCAATTATTCGGTGTTGGGGCATGTTTATTATTTCTAGGATTCGTTTATTGTTGAAGATCGACGACAGAGATTACAATTTTACCTTCGGTATATAGTGACAATTATACCAGGAGTTAGCACTAGTTCTAAATTGGAGGACTTGCAGAAAGTACTACCTTTCTTTGTACCAGTATAATACTAAATAAACTGTTTTATATATTTGTTTTTAATTATATTTTTAATACGTGTTTTTACTTTTTGGAAGCATATTAAGAAACTAAGCACTCGTTTCAAGATCTTTAACATTCAAGTTTTGGGCGAATTTCTTCAACTATATATCAGCTTTTAACGCAAAACTGGTGAAACTTCAGACTATGTAATAAGAAAACTATGTAATATAGCAGCTTATATGATGTTCTGTCTAAAAACGATGTTTCTAACTTTATATGTTTTTGGATGGCAAAAAGTAGCTTACTCCAATATTCTATTGACAATTCCTAATGTAAGGAATGTATATTACACCAAAATCGCAATACATTTGAATTGTGGGTTACACTAATTTTGCGCTGATATAAAACTGAATATATGTTAGTCTGTACGCTATAAGCTCGGAAACTAACCAACCGATTTTGCTGAAATTTTGACAGTAACTTTTGTTTTTAATTAGAAGTAAAATAGGCATAGTGCGGTTAGTTAACAACCGGTGGTAAATGCAGGAACGTGTGCGTGCTATGGGGCCTCGGTAGTCTAGAGGTAAAGCGCCTGACTACTATCCCACAGGTCCCGGGTTCTAATCCCGGTAGCGCCTTTCCCACTTTCCCACCTACATAACTTTCCTTCTTTCTTCTTCTCTCTTTACATTCCTCCTGTCATAGCCTCCGCTAGCCCTTCATCGCTCCAACAAAGGGCATGTCATCGGTTGGTTGATGAGATTCAACTCGTTTCAGGAGGCACGACACTCCAGCGAGTTGTTCTCGACGCCGCGATGTCATAGTCACGAAATGGCTAGGAGTATTTGGAATAAAATATCGCGGCTAAGTTGTGGCAGTTCCTTCCTTCACTTCTCTCTCTATCTTCATAGACCATAATTTATCCTGGTCATTTCCCTTATTGTGTGGGAGGTGTTTAAGCGTAAAGTTTGCCACATTCTGAAATGTAGGAAATTTCCTCTAACCAGTATAGAAACAGTAAAAACGGTAGTCATTCCAGTTGATCAGACGATTGATTCACAACTGTACTGTGGACTAGTAGAGAGATTATGCCAGACAATTGAACGAAAACGGTACGAATTGAATTAATGGAAAGGTGTTGCCTTCTTCCTGATATCCACTGTTCTACCGGTCAGATGTCTGCAAGGATGATTTTCGGGAAACAGGTTACGCTGCCAGGTGATTTAGAGTTTGAAATCGTACCAGAAACGCGAATATACTCTGCAGTAAGAGCGAAATTAACGGAAATACACGAGACGGTTCAAGGAAATTTGCAATCGCTAAGGGCGAAAGGATCTGGATTTATGCCTAGTACACATTGGGCGTTTTGAGTTGAGCATTTTAAAGCCCAAAGAGTTCCTATTATGTATACACATGCAAACCCGCGCCTTTAACGTATAACGCAGTCAAATCTCAATTTAGTACGGTTGTTCTTACTGAACCCCGAGAAGATTGCGAAGAGGGAGACAAAAAGAGGAAGCAGTACATGTATGCAAAAAGTTTAGTTTTGAAATTAAAGTTGTTAAAAAGAAACAAATTGTTCCAATTAATTTTTAAATTGTATCCAAAATCATTTTTCCTAAATTTGTTTTTTTTTTCATTATACTTTCTGCACGTAGTAAGAACATAAACTTTTTTTTTATTTAAAGGAAACTCCCTATCCCATTTTATATTATTAAGCATAAGTTTGAACCTTACCTGGGGGTTCCCCGTAATTAGTCAGTTCTGCCCTCAAATCTTCAGTATCATAATTAAGAGGCACACTGAAATCTGTAGAATGGTTGCTAGATTGTGTTTCGTTCAAAATAGGCTTCTTTGAAGATGGCCTGTAAATAATTTTTAAAAATAAACATATATTATAAAAATTATATTAACTATACCCAGTCGCCGCAGGATTGCCTAAAAGGCGTTTCTCATAAAACACTAAACCGTTTTCATCATCAGTATGTACATACTCTTCAGTCATTTGAGCAAAATAACTGCCAACTTTTGGTGTTCGTATAAAATTAGATTCATTGACCTGAGAAGCACTAGCTAAATTATCATTCGCTGTTACAAAACTATCATTAGTACCCTCTGGCTCAAGTTCAGCCTTTAGTCCCTTCAATGATGTAAAATCAAACGCCTTTTTTGGTGATTGCTTTTCAAATGCATCTTCACCGTCTAAATTTGGTATTGTATTTGTAAAATCCATCGATTCCTCTATCGTTAGCCCACTTAATAAATCATCAATATCATAAAATTTATTTACCATTGACCTTCGATTTTTAGATTTCTGAACTTTTTCTCTCCATGTTTTTATAAACGAGATTTTTGATTGATCTGCTGGAGACATATTTTTTGAATATTCTGATAAGTTTTCTTGTGTTAGCTTAAATAAATTATCTTGTGTGTTTTCCATTTGGTTCAATGGTGATTTAACAGTAGAATCAGTTTTTAAAGGACTTTCTATTGTAGTATTCTTTTTTCTATGTGTTATATTTATGTAATACGGGCTTGTTACATCAAAATTGTAATTAATTCTATTTGGGGTATATTTGCGTTCTTCTATCTTATTCACTGATAGAATATTTGTTTCACTATTACATAGAGAATTTATTTTATTTGCACTTATAATCAATTCTCGTTTTTTCTCATTTATCTTCTTTTCGAAGACATAATTTTGAATAACTTTTACAACATCGAATTGACATTCATAAACAGCATAAAGGATTGGAGTTTTTTTGTCGACATCAACCGCATTAATATCGCCACCTTTATTCTGAAAATATAAGAGTGTACATTGCGATAGAAGGAATCTAATTTACAAAAAAGGTCCTACCAAGAGCATCCTGACAATATTAGCACGGCCCCAAATTGCTGCGACATGCAGAGGTGTCATGTTATCTTCAGACTGGACATTTGGATCGCCTTAATGAAATATTTAATAGTTGTTACTATATAACATTATATTATTGAAAAAATAAGGATAACATTTCTTTGCTAATACTCCGACAAATCATTCAAAGACCACAAAACTAATAATGCACGATTCCTGCACCCGGTTGTACCTCGGGCAAAGTTACCCACAGTTAAGACAGAAGTGTAACAATTTCGGTTACAATTTCGCCTTGCCATGTAATAAATAAATATAACGAGACTCAAACCTACAACTCTTAGCTGTCTACCATCAAATGTTCAAATAACTTCTAGGGTATTTAGAGGAAAACAGCAAATTGTGCTAAATGCATAATTTATCGGGCAGTTCTTGCCCTAAATATGCCCTTATCAAGATTTCTACACGTAATACATAAATTACCCCCATTTGCAAGCATCAGTTCTGTTATTTTTTCTGCAAATTTAATATTGTCCATTCCGCATGCATAATGAATTGGAGCAATTCCTCTGTCCATAATAAGTGTATTTGGGTTAGCCCCAAGCTGTAGTATGAGTTGTTCACTAATTCTGCAACATATAAAAGAAATCCAGATTCTTAAAAATATGTAAACAAGAAATTAATAACTTTTACTTGAAATTTTCATCCTCGAGAGCATCAAGAAGACAAAGTGCTAGAAAATTGCCTTTTTTATCCATTTATACGAAGTAATTTTGGTCTTTTAAAATAACGGAATAAGCCCAACACGCCAGAACCTTCAAATCAAACCATCAACTGTCATGTAGTTCAGTCATTTGTAAACAACGTGGATTCTTGTACTAACAAGAGAAAAAAAGACATGAGCTATAACCTAAAAAACGAATCGCAAGGTTATACGAACATTTCAATTCGAATTCAATTAACTGGAACCCTGTGTCAACTTAACCAATGCAATTTTTTATATTCCAACGGACATTTCGGAATTAAAAAAAAGGTTATTTTAATTCCGTCTTTTTGCATATTTAATTTTTCCGAGCATATTAATGTTTTTATTTTCTATTTCTTTTACAGGGTTTGTTACGTTTCTAATGGATGCAGGAAGAATTTACATCTTTACGAAATTCCAATAGCAAATTCACACCTAAAATCTTAAGAGATAGATCAGTCAATAGACTGATTGCAGAAGCGGTTACTTTAACTATTTACAGACCATCATCAACGGTTGTCGAACTGTCGGCCATCTTCAACGGTTGTTGAACTTTCGGCCATCTTCAACGGTTGTCGAACAGAAGAGGGGAGCAAAACGGAAAGGAGGTAAGCGCTGAAACATTTTTAAGCAAAGTTTTTAGCGTGAAAACTAACACATACGCATCTTTATCCCACACATTTAAATTAATATCGCAGGATATCTGTTGTGTGCTTGTGTTTGGGTATTTGGGACTGGGATAGCGAATAATGCGGAAAAGTTGAAAGTAGACCGACTTTTGCCCTGCGTGCGTGCTGTTTACGAACTATGTGTCAATTTGCATAAATATGTTAGGGGGAAGATAAATTCAGTGTGACAGCAGTTGACACGCTGCGAGTCTGTAAAGGCAAATCAAACAAGTCTGTTAGGAGTCAGTGGACCTCTGACTGATCCCAAACAGATGTGTGTTACGAGGGAGTGTTGGGAAGTAAGTTATGATCTCCCGACTGTGACTAGGTTTCCAGAATAACGCAGAGCTAGTTTTCTTTTATTGTGTGAGTTTCGGCGAATATGGGCCTAAACCAGAGACATTCAATGAGGATCATCCACAATTATTCCTTGAACCACTATGGAACTGGCTTTAACCCTGGCATCCACAGCTATTCCTCTACCAAGTAATTTTCTTGTCTTTACTAAAAGCTTATCTTACTATATCTTCCACCGCGCCTGCGCCGGCAAGTCATTTTCACGCACACACACTCATATACTCCTCATCCGATAGCAAAACAAAAGCAATTCTGGAAGGGAGAAGCAAACAAAACCATGAAAAGAGCGTGAAAGCTTTAGGGATCGTAGGGACCCTGCAAACAATTTCTCGGCTGCTCGTTTTCTCGAGCTATTTTCGAAAGAAAACTTGTCGAGAATTATTCGAGAAACAATCGTTAAAACGATCCCTAAAGCTTTCACGCTCTTTTCATGGTTTTGTTTGCTTCTCCCTTCCAGAATTGCTTTTGTTTTGCTATCGGATGAGGAGTATATGAGTGTGTGTGCGTGAAAATGACTTGCCGGCGCAGGCGCGGTGGAAGATATAGTAAGATAAGCTTTTAGTAAAGACAAGAAAATTACTTGGTAGAGGAATAGCTGTGGATGCCAGGGTTAAAGCCAGTTCCATAGTGGTTCAAGGAATAATTGTGGATGATCCTCATTGAATGTCTCTGGTTTAGGCCCATATTCGCCGAAACTCACACAATAAAAGAAAACTAGCTCTGCGTTATTCTGGAAACCTAGTCACAGTCGGGAGATCATAACTTACTTCCCAACACTCCCTCGTAACACACATCTGTTTGGGATCAGTCAGAGGTCCACTGACTCCTAACAGACTTGTTTGATTTGCCTTTACAGACTCGCAGCGTGTCAACTGCTGTCACACTGAATTTATCTTCCCCCTAACATATTTATGCAAATTGACACATAGTTCGTAAACAGCACGCACGCAGGGCAAAAGTCGGTCTACTTTCAACTTTTCCGCATTATTCGCTATCCCAGTCCCAAATACCCAAACACAAGCACACAACAGATATCCTGCGAATTGTTTTAATTTGTTAAGCAGGGTTGCGCTCGCATCAATGTTTACTTTGCGAACTACTCCTTCTAGGCAAAGATTAAATAGCATGGATGCGAGCCCATCGCCTGTTTTAAGTCTTACTGTCTGATTGTCTCCCTGTCTTCTGATTATACACTGTATTTTCCAGTGTCATTTTCGTCAGCTTCACTATCTTTAGGGATATGTTTAAGTCCAGCATTTTTTTCCCTATCGATGCTGCCGTAAGCTTGTTTGAAGTCGATGAAAAGTTGATACACGTCGATGTTCCCGATTCGTCGATTCCCAGCTTTTTCCGAGGATTTACTTTATTGAAAAAAAAAAGTTCATTTTTGATCTATTTATTGTGAATCTAGCTTGGCTAACAGGAACCAATAATAAATATTGCCAAACTGAAAACCAGACCAAACGCAAGAAATTGTTCAAACATTGGAAGGACGAACAGAAATAAAATCTTAAAATTTACATTTCTTTTCTTTTTATTTAACAGTTGAATTTTTGATTTACTACAATTAGCTTATATTTGAAAATATTTTTAAAATTTTATTTTTTAATTAGTCTTTTCTCAAAGATGATTTCCGAAAAAATAATTTTAATGTTTATCGCAAATTATTCAAACTTATTTAAAAAAATTGATATTATGACATGACTGCAAATTTTACGCATGCATTTAATATTTAAATTAAATACTCGCTTTCATATCCTCGTTGCCGCGACGACTAATATCAATAAAAGAGATCAACACTTAAGGCGTTAATTATTAAAATTTAAAAATCTAATTGAACACAAAGAAAATAGTTTTATCTATAAAGAGTATGGCCAGGTAAGATGAATTATTAGAATTAAATTTGGCAGTGGTTTTTTTAAAAATGATTTCATTAAAACACCTTAGTACAAGAATTTCTCGTGTAAAACAGCAAGAGTACAATTCATTTTCCTAAAAAAAATTTAATATAAGAAAACATAGATTTCCTCATAAAATTTAATTAAAATTATAAACTGAAAAAAAAACTCATCAAAATGTCTTTAAAAAATAAACACAGAAGTAAAAAAACAATTACAATTTATAGTGGTTTTAAAAGTAGATCTGCTAGAACAAAAACAAAAAAAAGGAAAAAATAATTAAACATTAATAATGGCTTTGCTACGTATAGAGTGGTTATTCCTTCAATAGCTCAAGTAGTCCTGTTTCTTCAAATAGGGCTTCTGTAGTTTTAAGTGGTATTTTTGACACCTCAAAAAATATTTTGTGGGAATATTTAGTACGGATTGTTTTTATTGTCTCTTTTGGTTTACGGTGCAATCCTGCATTCAATACTGGTACGATATAAGCAAATTCTTCTAGATTGTAGCCTATAAAAAATAATATAATTAGATTTATCATCATATTCGCATCATTATCGCAAATAAGACATATTTTTTAGAAAAAACCAAGTCTACAGAGAAAAAGCACATTGAAAACATGAAAGAATGCGAAGAAAATGGTAAAAGACTGTTTTTCGGATATGAATACGAAAACAGTTCATCAGAAAGTGCATTTCGATTTTCCCACATTAATTCTTATCTTCTTTAATGAGATAATCATGCATACAAAAATAGTTGCAACATTTGCGCAGACTTGCAATCAGGTTGCAATTTTTAACAAAAGATGACTTGCAAAATTGTTTTTTTTAATAACATGCACAAAATCGATTTGCGCAATCATGCAATTATGAAAAGGGCTATAACTTTATTACTACATATTTCAAAACATGCAATACATATTACCTGAATAGAATTGCAACGTCTTACTCCATGGATTTCCTTCACTAATCATTTTAAGCGCTATATATAAAGCTGCGCAAGCTAGTTGGGAATCACTAAAGCTTATCGTTGCATAGTCCATTAACGATAGTTCGAGAATATATCTCGCTAACGTAAGCGTTGACATTGGTATTTTGGCACACTGTTGGAAAATTTTAATGATGAAGAAATTACGCATCGTGCTCCAATTTATTTTATACATACTCTAGCATATCTTCTTAAAAACCGGTAGGATAATGGAATTCCTAGTTCAAAGTTTACTGTTTTTAAAACGTGTTTTTCCATTTTGATAAGCTGATTATGATCATAAGCTCCATCGCAAACATATAGAAAATCGTCCACAAGTGGTGGGGTTCGTTCCTGTTCAGTAGCATTTAATTAAAACAATTTAATTAATATTTATCATACTTACATCATATTTACAAGCAATAAATAATGAAGCAGCTCCAAGTAGCTGCAGCTTTTCTTTAGTAACAATCTCTTTACTTAAAAATATATCGACTAATTTTACTGCTAAGTAAAGAGTTTCATGATTTAACTCAAATGTTTCTTGCACTTCCACCATCCAATCTACAAGTAAGGTCCTCATTCCTTTGTTTAAATAAATTTGTTCTTCCATATAATTAGCGATGGGAAATTGTTGCTAATGTATGGAACAAAAGTTTACTTTAATTTAACAATTTGTAATTTATATTTAAATCCAACCTCTTTGTATTTTAAATAATTAAAAACATCCATAGCATATTGAGATACTTGAAAGGGATCATCCCAAGTTTCTTTGTCAAAATTTAGGATATCATCAGGAACTTGTATTGGTGGATTCTTGAGTGGTGATGGTGTGTTAATACGATTTACCGCACCTTCGCTATCGCTGTCTGAAGATTTCGAAACGAGTGAATCCCTTGACTGTGATAATGATTTTCTTTTTGATTCAAAAGCGCCAGAAAATCGACTTGTATCGCTGGTGGGCCTGTTAATTGTTTTAAAATTGGTAAAAAATACATATATACATTTAATTAGAAAACTAATTACAGATCTTCTAAGGCAGACATATATAAACTATCTTCAGTCTTGTCAAATTCTTCAGAAATGCGCCTCGTAGGTAGTTTAGTTGGTACATCTTCATAGTCTTTCTCTTTTGATTTAGTAGTGGTGCAGGTCGCCTCAGTTGTTATTTCTGGCAAAGAAGGTGGCACAAGAACAAATGGTTCTATATTGGTGGGAACATTTTTAGTGGCAGCTCGTGTTATCCTTTTTGTAGTTTTTGTGGGTGGTACTATGAACGTTCCATTCTGAAATTATATTTTCGATTTAAGCCATTACTGGATACAATTTTAATATTATATATAACTTACTGTAGTTTTAGGGTCAGGCACAATATTTTCCACATTTTCTTTTATTGTTTTTGGTTTTACCACATTTCTTTTCTTGTCACGTAAATACAAGTTTGTTACATTGTTTGTTAAATTCCCTAAAGCTGATCTTGTTTTCTTCTCGTTATTTTTTAACGGACTTTTGTCTGTTTTTCGTTTTCCACTGACGGCGACCGGTGCAATATTCTGATCTTGTAGATTTTGAGATCTTTAACAAATAATAAAAATAATAATTGTATACAAGCTTAAAATTAAGATTGAACTGGGTAAGTGTATAGGAAAAGAGAAATAGAGAAAGCTAATGAGAGGAAGAAGTAGAAGATAGGAAAATAGATGCATGTCTTCTGAAAGTTGTGGCTGTGCTCATTCTCCGAATATGATTTGGTAGGTTATTCCAGATTCTAAGGCTATACACAAAGAAGTAACGACTACCAATTAGGGAAATGTGGACCTGGGTTGGAATTTGATGGATCTCAAAACGATTGCAAAGGATAGAGGAAGTCAGAAAGGTATTAGGATGCAATGCACATTCAGGAGCAGATCGAGCCGACTGGGAAGGAACGATGGGTAAATTCGTTTATGGAGTAATTAACGACAAAGACTTACGCCTCCTTTCATTCGCACCGTCAAATACTCATCTGTCGAAATCCATCCAGCAACGACTCGGCCATGTTAGACTACGTTTTGATCAACGCAAGATTCCGATGGACGCTCAAAGATGTACGTGCAATACGTGGGCCCGATTGCGGATCGGACCATTATCTTGTTCGAGCAAAATCACAGATGCGATTGCAAAGAGCAAAGAAAACGACGCCACCACCAGGCAAAAGAATTGGGCGTGCCTACGGGACCCGGCCATTAGACGAGGGTTTCAAATGGCATTATCCAACAAATTCGCGGCGCTCGCAATAGCGGACGATATCGATGTAGAAGAAAGGCAATTGTCGAAATCTATTGTGGGGTTTGCAATGGAGTTGTGTCCACCTATTCGTAAACGGACGCAACCATGGATCTCGGACAGCTGCCTGGACCTCGTCGAGCAGCGGAAGCGAATGAAACACGTTGACTTTGAGCAATACCGAAGATTGAATAAAGAAGTTCGACAGAAAATGAAATTGGAACGAGAAGCGTATTTGAATAACGTTGCGGCCGACATGGAAAAAGCGGCGTATGGATTGGATGAAAGAATTAAAGAGATCAATCTTAGGGTCAACACAGGTTGTATTGTAGATGTCAGCCCAAGGTACTGACGAAGAAATTACAGAAAGGCGAGCAAAATTAATATTATTGTTTCCGGTACGAAGAAAAGATAGGCAGGAAGGGGAGGTGAAAAGTAAAACGAAAAGAGAGGAAGAGAATGACATGGTGAAGATAGCTGGGAGGGGAGATTTGGCTGTGTTTTAACACTAAATTGGTGGAGGTAGCGGTGAGAATATCAAGGAGCGATGGATTATGGCAGTTCATAGATGTGGGCCGTTGATTCAGAATACGCAGATTAAAAAGCTGTGTTCCGAAATCTAACCGAGTATACAGGGCAGTGCTAATGACGTCATTAATAGAAGGTGTATTTTACTTGTGTGAAATGGTTTATCATGCTGGTAATCACAAAAATTTTAGATATGGGAGGCTGAAACAGTTTCAAATTGTAACATTTTCATGTATGCTGCTGTTAGGGTAAACACTTGAATTTACGCCTTTTCACTGGACAGTATGCTGGGAGATATTACAGAACACAGCCAAAGTAAATAAAAAACTGAATTAATATTTGCAATAATATTCTTACCTTGTTGATATTGATTTACTGGCTAACGGTAATAAAGTTGTTCTTTTAGTTGTAATTCCCCTTTTTGGAGCTACTTTAGGAGGTGCCATAATATTCATAAATATTGATGTTTGCGTACGTAATCTCTTCGTTTTGTTATTTTGGGACTAGCTCAGTATTGCAGCATTAATAATTCCAACGTTAAAAAATATAAGTTTGATCTGGAAATGTTAAAATTTCATATGTGAATAAATTGCATGTTAATTAATAATACATGTAAAATGTGTTCTTTGAAAAGTACAGCTCTGATGAATGGTTGAGGCTCACTAGATGTGGAACAAAACTGGACATTTCAAAGTGGCGGCTGAAAGTGATTTGTGCATGAAGTACAAAACTGTTGTTGATTCCGATGATAAAGCCTTCCAATGTGAAGGAATTGGTGGGAGATGGTTCCATATTAAATGTGGTAATGTGAGTAGTAAAGATTTTAGTAAACAAAAGATGTAAAAATAGCGATGTGGATGTGTACCGAATGCAAGGACTTCATTAGGTTATTAACAAACTGATTTGTTGCTTGATTTAATAAATACATTGCATTGATAAAATGGACAAAAAAGACAAAATAATTAAAACATACGGAAGGCAGGTTGATAAGTTACAAGAGTGCAATGAACGACCCTCGAGCGCTGAAACTGTAACTTATGCGACCGCTATAAAACGGAAGTCCAATGACTGCGAAACCAGCAAAATTACTGCACAACCACCCACAAGGAATTATTGTTGAACCAAAGAAAGAACAGAATAGTGATGAAACCAAAGAATTAATAAAGAAGTGTGTGATACCGAGCAAGATTGGTGCTTCTATAATTCAAATGAGAAATATAAATAAATGTGCAGTACTAATCAAGTCCGACACACAGGAAAATAATTAAAAAATCTCGACATCCATAAAAAATAAACTTGGAAATGACTACGAAGTATACAGGGTATTGCTGAAACTAACAAAACGCCCGGCTGTGGATAGGTCTTGGATAGATGAACAAAAAATCGTATGGGTAGGGGGAAACCGTAACGGTTTAGGCGGTAGGGCGTTTTTCAATTTTTTTGGTAGGTTTTTTTTTCTTCACTAAAATTTAAACTGCAACCAAAAAAAAATGCGTTGTTAACCAATATTGGAAAGCTTGGACAATTTCCTATAAATAATGTCGAGACAACTTTTATGCTACGGCCTTTACTTTTGAAGTTATAAGACATTTTAATGTTTAATTAGAGTGGTTTTAATAGGGCATCCCAAACAAGTGTATGGTCAGCGTATTGTATGCAAGTTGTGTTAAGAAGGGTAATTTTGTGGGGGAAGTCGTGTATAAATATATTGAAATTAATTGAAACAGATTCAATTTTGAACGGTTGAGAGGTTAGCTCTGTGAAAGTCTGAATTTACAAGTTTTGGTAGCAGTATACATTACTCCAAATCAAAAATCTAATTTTTGAAACAAACTGAGAAGTATTTCTTGGCAGAGGCGAAGATTCGGGTCCAACTATTAACTTTGTCCAAGATCATGTAAATCTAACCATGAATAATGATCGATTGGTTTCAAAAACACGACACGGCACCACCATTGATGCTGTAATTGCCCGATACGTTAATGCCCTTAGTATGAAACTCTTCGTATCATGTTTCAGTTACCCTAACCCACTCAAATTAATTGAGTAACCACTAGAGACTAGACACTAGAAGAAGAAGCTAGGGAAGTGAACATAATTTAGAAGTGCCGTTTATTTCAAAGTAGCCTTTACCGATAACTTTAACAAACGATTGGGTGGTGCCATTCATTTTTACAAACTGGAACTTTAACAACTTTGTTATTGTTAAAGTTATGTAATTTTAACAATAACATGAATCAATGATTTAGTGCAACTCACTCTAAATGTTATAGAGGACACAGACCATGTCCTTTTGGAATGCTGTAACCGACAGTCAAAGGCACTGCTAAGAGCAGAAAACTTCATAGACTATAATGATACAATCTTGCGATCTATGGAATAAAGTGGAGGAAAAGCTAAATATCTTCAATCAGAAGCTAAGGCGGAAAGGAATCAAAAGGAAAAAATGAGTCTTAAAATCACGCCAAGTATAACTTCTAATACGTGTACATAAGTACACCCACCCAATGTTTTTTACTTTATTGTGCTTTTGTGATAAACACTTTGTTAATAGCTTTTAAATGATATACTACTAAATTGATGAATGAGAGCTCCCCATCTTCGCTGACTGAGTGGGGCTGTTGAAAATATCCATAATAATGATGTATTTGTAATTCTAAATTTAATAACAATAATAAATATGAACAAAAATTTTAAAAAATGTTTAACAAATAAATACTTTCAGGTCTTAATAAAAAATATTATAAAACCAATTTTCGCTAATATTCATAGAAATACCATACATTCATTCTGTAATGTATCGCAACAGTCCAAGATTGGAAGGTACATATAGGCTTTAGATGCATTTCTGATATTACAACTGGATAAAAGTTGAAGTAGGCAAAGTATACCTTAAACTTGCATTTCCCACGTGGGTTTTTATATTCCAAAAAATGGCTGATTTGATAGAATAACAGCAGAACAAATGGTGTAGTAAGAACAAATGGAATTAAAATATCAAAAGCGTGTAGGATCCATTATTTAATCAATATAATATTGAGAAACAGAACTTAACGATAAGAATTTGACACATTTTTCACAAAAACGATATTAATTATAGTCAAAAGTTGACGCAATTTTATAAAGGCCGCAATACAGGTTTCAAAAATTCAATTATAACAAAGTATCAAAACTAAATAAAAAACTTTTAACAAAACAATTAATTAATGAGATAAATTTCTTTTTAAACACAACGAAAAACGAAAACAGTTTAAAATTTTTAAATTCAGGAATTGGCGCGAGTTAATCACCGCCAAAATCTGATCGACAGATGACGGAGACACACTCTTCAATGATCCTTTTGTAAGGAAGTTAAAGAAACATGCGCTTTTACGTCCTCCTTACTTGTGTATTCAATTTTGTACAAGAGGATCCTGCAAAAAATCTGCAGGACTGCAGCAGCAACCCTCACAGATGCAAGCGCAATTCTTGCGCGATCGTTAAAATTTTAAAGGGTGGCTTGCGGCTGTCCTTTCCGCATTTTCTAGCTTTCCTGTACAAGTGCATATGTGTGTGCACAATAGATATGCATGAATATACGCACGATCTTCCGTCAAAACCGGAGCAGCTGTTTGATCAACACATGCATGCTGACCAGAATTCGTATATAACGACTGGGCGATCTTTCAAGGATTTTTCACTCACACCACAATACTGTATATAAGAGAGGTGACCATTTAGTTTTATTGTGCAGACACTTGGCAGGTAGGAGACCTCCTATCAAAATTAGTTCTATCACAATTATTTAATTATGCACGAACTCCGCCCCATTACTCTATGAAAACCAATTAACTGTACAAAAAAATTAAATAAAAGTTTACATCCTTTCATTAATACCAAAAAATCAATACCGTTATCAGGAAAATCGTGAAATAGACGGCACAAAAAATTTGAAAAAAAAACCAAAAACAAAAGCTAACGGGCCCGATACTCACAGAGACTAGCCTTACCTCAAAACAATTATCTAGTTTCTAGCTGAATTTTAAGGTGCATTTTTTCTAATATTAATAAAATTACTTAAATAAATAAATTGCAGGCAAATATAATTAATAGATTAAAAACTATTCCGCTTAAAAACACACAAATTCACGCACAAGCGGTGTTTTTAGCTCTCTCGTTCGTACTTTTTGAAAGCCCGTTCCTATCAAAATGCACGCTAGATCATACTACTGGGCAACGCTGTTAAGTTTTTTTTTTCAAGTAGCTTAGACACTCACCAAATATTGTGCATTATCGCGTATTTTCACTAATGCTTTAGTGACATCTTTCATCTCATATTTAAAATTAATATATAAAAATTTCAGTTATACATATTTTGATTTAGCAATCGTTTTATCTAATATAAAATTTATTTTTCTGTATTTTACAATTATATTTGACTATTTTAAATATGGGAGGTGAGTCATGTGTGGAACAGGGGGAATAACATTGTACTGAGTTTCCGTACAGAGTTTACGCTGAGTTTACTCAGATTAAGCGCCCATGACCGGTTCTACACATTCAACTTTGCATTCCACTTTTTGACGTTCAACTTTTTTTTCTCTTTCACTCCAATGCAAAGTTTGAAACAGACTAGAGTTGAAAGGAATATGGAAAGCAGCTCAGAATGGAATGGAAATTTGCGTTCAACTTTGGTGTTTTCGTTCAACATTTTTATGAGTGTGCGAATATATATGGGTATGAGTGTACACGGATAGCAAAGACAGCCGAGATTTTCGATCTGCTTCTTGAAGAGTTGAAAATGTGTAGACGCGAGCGACAGAATTGAACGTCAAAAAGTGGAATGCAAAGTTGAATGTGTAGAACCGGTCCATGGAAAAAGGGATTGAGGAAAGTTTCGGTAAATCCAAATAACTCAACGAAGCCTGTCCGGAGCGCGTTCAAAAACCTTACTATAGTAAACCACGGGCTTAAGCTGTGGTTATGCTACATCACTTCACTTAACCAAGAAAGTTTATGTTTAACCATGAAGGTTTTTGAACGCACCGTGGTTAACTACGTGGTAAAGAAAATTTAAAAAAATTTTCCATAAAATAGTGTCGGCTATTTGCCTCAATTATTTCCAATAATTATTTATTTAAAATAATCTCACAAATCCCACTTTGATTTGTTCATTATTAACATTAAAACAAATGTCAAAAAATTGTTTTTATTCTTCTTCTTCTTAACTATCGCTAATCATGCTCCCGAGCATGGTTAAAGTTTAACAACACCATGGTTAACCACGGGAGTTTTTGAACGTCAAAAAGTTATGCTCAGGGTTATGTTGTAGTTAACCACGGAGTTTTTGAACGACAAAAGTTTACCATAGTTAACCATAAGTAAGGTTTTTGAAAGCGCTCCCTGTTATTCAGGGGTTTGCATTTATGTGTGCGTTTCAGTATCCTTTACCGCACATATACTAAGGCGATATAGTGTAAAATTATTTATCTGTCAATTCAACCTAGAACTGCCATGGAACCGGTATCGAGTGATCTTGAGAGAAGAAGCTTTCTGTTTACTTAACGAAAACTCTAGAAATATAATAAACCTTTTACACTATATCGCCTTAGTATATGTGCGGTAAAGGATACTGAAGCATACACATATGCAAAACCCGGCTTAACCGGACTTGCTTCGTTGAGATTAATTGAATTGGACATGACGACGACTTAACTCTATGCGTTTCCATTGCTGTCTTCCGTTTTCCTCCATCTTTTTCTATCAAATTATTTTATTATACTTTTCTTTAAACGTATTTATTAAATATAAAGTGTCTTCTGACGTCCAAGCGAGGCACGACATTTTCTCTTTTTGTACATTTGCGCGTGTGCTGTTTTTAGTTATGTGCATGAACTCAGTTCAGTCTACCTATATTCGTTGAGCTGAGCAGAGTTGAAAATCTTTAACGAAAATTCTTAACTTTGTCTGTTTCCATGACGTATAACTCGAGTTCAACCTCAAGTTGAACTCTAATGGAACCTCAATATATAATGGACCCAAGTAGACAAATCTAGTTGTAAAACCGTTGCTAAACAGTTGCATAACTTTAGTTGCTGGAACAGATTTGGTGTCGGAAACGTTGCTGTACCAGTTGCCAAAACTGTCACCGTACATTGATTTGTTACGTATTTTTGTAACTAAAGTGAAAATTTAACTAAAATGAAATGGTATTATAACCGTGTTATGTAACGTTATTGAAAGGTTACCATTCAACCATAGTATGCTTTAAACCGAAAATAAACGGTTTTGAAACATATGTTTGCGATTGGTTGCGAAAACGTTGCGTATTTTCGAGTAAATTTGTAACTTGGAAGAAACCAAGAATATTTATATCGTCGGTGAGCTACTAATGTCTCGTAACTGTCATTTATTACTTTATATTGTAGTTACGAGGTATTAGTAGACTACACCGACGATGTGTAGATTCGAAAGAAAACTCTTCTTCATTATTGGTTCCTTTATTTTTAACAATTCAATACACTATATAAACCAAAAGTTATGCAATAAACAGTGGTTATTAAACTTAAGATATTCTAAATGAGTAAATGTTTATTAAATTATAGGAATGAATATTAATGTAGCAATTACAGCTCGTTGGCATTACTCTGGAGTGTAGTACTGGTGCATGGTTCACTAATGGGATAAATAGAAATCAATGTGTTAATATTTTCACATAAATGAAAAGCAAATTACCATCGGCGATTAAGTCTTGTCTTGCAGTGTTTTAGGTACTCTTTCATGATGTTGCTGTGGAAATGTTCTGTGTACTCTATATGAGTTTTACTTACAACAGAACATATAACAAAGTTTATTTCCTTAAAAAATTTGAAATTTGATTTTGTGGCCGTTCCTCCCCAAGAATATTTTATTAATAAGTGATCATCAAAAAGAAATGATAGTATAGTCCTGGCAGTTTTCGTTGCATTTAAGCCTCCAAGCCTAGAAAGTCTTCGTACTCGTACCTGAAAAAGTGTTAAGTTAAAATAAACCTTAGTATTAAATTCAATTGTGTAAAATATTTACTATTAACTGCTTACAATAACCATCTGTTGATAATTTTCTTTCGAAATCTTCCATAAAATGTGTTTCTTTTAGGAGAAAAGAAAAGGACTTTGCAATGAGGTCGCCATCGTCTCCCGATTTCACTGGCTGTATTTTACTTGATAAAATTTCCAAAGTAACTTTAATCTCCGCCAAGGCTTTCCTGCTTTCCTCCCTGAATGATTTCAACTGCTCTCTGAGGGTTGTAAGGTCCTTTTTAATGGCTTCTATAATTTATATGAAAATACAGTTAAATCGTTTTAAAATACTATGTATCAATCAAAAGCGTAATAATTAAAACTCGATATCAAACAAAATTTGAATGTAACTACTTACGGCAATCCGCGCATACGTAATTATTTTCTCCTGACATTGGGAAAGGTGTAATGAACACTTCTTGCGCATCTTCTGATATGTTGCTAATCATCTGTATGTTTTCTGCAAATATGCACATAAGTAGTAGATTTTGGATGCTTCTGGCTCACTTCCTCCTCCCAAAATTGAGAGCGCCAAAAAGTATGCAATAAATTTTCATTGTTTTTTGCAGACCTTTGGCGTATGTTTTGAGAGTACCAAAAAATATGCAATAAATTTGGATTGTTTTTTGCATAATTTTCGGCTTATGTAAGAATTTGAGTATGTTTTTAGAGCATTATTCATTAACATACTCTTCGGCTTGTGATAATTTGGATATGTTTTGAGACATTGTTTTTTTGCACACTTTTCGGTGAGTTCAGCGACGATGGTGGTGGTGATGGTGGTTGTGTTCGATGGTGATAGCAGTGGCGGCTGTTTCTTTTCACATACTTTTCAGGTTAGGGCTTGTTTATGTTGTCTAGATGGGTAGAACAATGCAACATGCTAAGTGGTTTAGAATTTTCAAATTTTTGTTCAAAGATATCGTTAGGTAATTGCATGAATTCAGAATTAATAAGAAATTGAAAGTGAATATATTGTTTCATCTGTTTTAAGTTTGTGGTTAGATAATTTTATTTTTTCCATGATAATTTCTGAAAGTTCGTTTGTTTTAAGTTTGTGGTTAGATAATTTCATTTTCACATGAGAATTTCTGTTCTGTTCAGAAAGTTAACAAATTATTTCTATTTGAGATATTTTTATTTGTAGAATTTCAGGAAATGAATTTTTTTTGTAACCATTAACATTTTCAGAGAGTACATATAGCATAATTTTTTAGTCAATTTCGACAGTTTACTTCAATTCTTCAGTAAGACGCTTAAAATGTTTTCTTGTGAAATTTGTAGTTCTCGTTTCACACGTAGGGATAATATGTATCGACATATGGAATCTAAGCATAAATATGTGTTGAAAAAACGAACACCATCAAAGTCGATAATAGAAACACCATCAACATCAACATCGTTGATAATACCTGAATCTGTACAACCTACTAAAAGAAGAAAATTAAGTGGTGAAAATGAGATATATTGTGATGCTTGTAAAATAGTAATAGCAAAAAATCTTTATTCAGCCCATGTGAGAACTAATAAGCATAAGGACAATATATGCATTGATTGTGATGATAACTTTAAAAAAATTGAAAGTGCATTTAAATCGCGCATAGTAAGTTATCGGTTAAGTGCGATAAATATAAATCCAAGTATAGAATCATTTTTAACTGCTAACTCTAGCAAACTAATTACACTATTTGAAAAATATCGTGAAACTCAATTAACATATAAATTAAATCTCGAGATTTTTGCTCTTTATATAAAGGATCAAACAAAAGAAGAAGAGGAACCTTTAAAGGATATTAAATCATTTAACACTAAAAATAAAATTATATCAGCGTCGAGTGATTTTCAGCAAATATGTGATGAATTTACAAGTGAAATAGTTGCAAAGAGTGAAGAGTTTCAGGAGCGAGATTCTGGATGGGCAATTGAACGTGTTTTATATTTAGAAATAAATATTAATAAATATGCACCCATTCAAGGTAGCGTGTTTTATATTTTAAAAATAAATAATAATAAATATACATCCATTTCAGGTTCATCATATATAGAACTACCTAAATGGATTAGAAGTAAAAAAGCTGTAATTAATGTTAGAAACAATGATAATATGTGTTTCGCGTGGGCAGTGGCGGCATCGCAATATCCAGCTAAAAATAACGTGGATAGAATTTCATCATATCCAAAAGTTAGTGATATTTTCGATTTAAGTAGTTTAGAATTCCCTATGGCAATAAAAAACATTAGTACATTCGAGCAATTAAATAGTATTAGTATTAATGTTTATGGTGTAGAAAACGAAAAAATTATAGGTCCCTTGTATTATACCAATAATAAGAGAGAAAACCACGTAAATCTGCTGCACATTGAAGAAGGGGATAAGCAGCATTATTGTTGGATAAAAAATTTAGATAGATTAGTAAGTAGACAAATATCACAGCGACATAATCGAAAGTGGCTCTGTGATGGCTGTTTAATTTATTTTAGAAAAGAAAAAGATTTGAGGAAACATAATTTACTTGAATGTAATAGAATAGTCACCTCACTCCCCACTGAAGCTAATAACATTTTAAAATTTAAAAACTATAAATCAGAATTAAGGGTGCCCTTCACAATATATGCCGACTTCGAATGTACCTTGAAACCAATAAGTACTTGCAACCCAAACCCTTCATCTTCCTTTACTAATAATACACATTTTCACGAACCTCATAGCTTCGCATATTTTATAAAATGTAGTTATGATGACTCTTTAAGTAAATTTGAAACGTATAGAGGTGATGATTGTGTGAAAGTTTTTATGAGTAGACTCGAGAGTGATGCTTTATATATATATGACATTTTAAATACTATAATACCTGTAAATCCATTATCTATTATACAGAAATTTCAATTTCAAACTGCAACTAAATGTCATATATGTGTTGAAAATTTAAATAATGATAAGGTGTTAGATCACGATCATCTAACTGGTGAGTTTCGAGGTGCAGCACATAAGCAATGTAATTTGAGCTATCAGACCCCCAAATTTATCCCTGTAATATTTCACAACCTATCAGGTTATGACTCTCATTTCATCGTTAGAGAGTTTGGTATGTGTGAGGAAAAAATTGATGTACTCGCTAATAATAAAGAAAAATATATATCCTTCACAAAGCATATTCAAGTTGATAACCGGAAAAATCTAAAATTGCGATTTATTGATTCCTTTCGTTTCATGTCTTCCAGCTTGGATAAATTAGCTAAAAATTTAGATTCATCTCAATTTTCAGAAATACGTCGAACTTTTCCTAAGGAAGATGAATTTAATTTAATTCGACAAAAAGGAGTGTTCCCCTATGAATATATCGATAACATAAAAAGGTTGGAAGAAAAATGCTTACCCCCTCAACACGCTTTCAATAGTTCATTGAATTCCTCACAAATCACTACTGCAGAATATATGCGTGCTAAGTTAATATGGCGAAAATTTCATATAAATAACTTAGGTGAATATAGTGATTTATATTTAAAGACTGATGTACTTCTTCTCACTGATGTATTTGAAAATTTTCGTAATGTATGTTTAGAAGCATACAAATTAGATCCATGTCATTATTATACTGCACCAAGCCTTAGTTGGGATGCGATGCTGAAAATGACTAAAGTCGAACTGGAACTTCTAACTGATATCGATATGTTTAATTTCTTTAAAAAATCAATTAGAGGTGGATTAAGTCAATGTAGTGGAAGATATTCTAAAGCGAATAATAAATATACACCTAATTACGATAGTTCAAAAGAATCTATATATATCACATATTTAGATGCTAATAACCAATACGGGTGGGCGATGTCTAAATATTTGCCGAAAAAAGACTTTCGGTGGTTAATGGAATCTGAAATTGGAGCCTTAGATTTACAGAAACTGGGTGATGAAGACTCAAAAGGGTATATTTTTGAAGTCGATTTAGAATATTCTGAGGAATTACATGAACTTCACAATGATTTCCCATTCTGCCCTGAAAATATCACACCTCCATATGAACAAAGTAAAAATAAAAAACTTATAGCAAATCTATTTCCAAAGAAAAAATATATTATTCATTATACGAATTTAAGGCAAGCTCTAGAAAATGGGTTGGTAATAAAAAAAATCCATCGTGTGTTAGAATTTTATCAGGAACCTTGGCTGAAGCCTTACATAGAGTTAAATAATAATTTAAGGATTAAATCCACCAATTCTTTTACGAAAGATTTTTATAAACTTATGAATAACAGTGTTTTTGGGAAAACGATGGAAAATATTGATAAAAGAATAGATGTAAGGTTGATTACAACTTGGGAAAATAAAGGTAAGATGCTTGGTGCTAGAAGTTTAATAAGTAGACCTAATTTTAAAAGTCGTACAATTATTCACAACGATTTAATTTTAATAGAAATGAATAGAGTAAAAGTTTTGTATGATAAACCTATATACGTAGGATTTACAGTTCTAGATCTATCTAAAACGTTGATGTACGATTTTCATTACAATTATATAAAAGAAAAATATAAGGAAAATGTGAAGCTATTATATACTGATACAGACTCTTTTATATATGAAATAAAAACTAATGATTTCTATGAGGATATAAAAAGTGATCTAGATAAATTTGATACTAGTGAATATGTGAAGAATAATATTTATGGGATACCTCAAATTAACAAAAAAGTTTTAGGTAAATTTAAAGATGAATGCTCGGGAAATATAATTTTAGAATTTGTTGGTTTAAAATCTAAGACATATTGTTTTATAACGGAAAGAGATTCGATTAAGAAAATAAAAGGTATCAAAAAACATATTGTAGAAAATGAAATAGAAATAGAAGACTATAAAAATATTTTGTTAAATAAAACTGAGGTTTTAAGGAAAAAAATGAATGTTTTTAGAAGTCATAAACACCGTCTGTTTTCACAATTAATTAATAAAATTGCTTTAAACAGTTCTGATGATAAAAGATTTGTATTACCGAACTGTGTAAATACTTTAGCCTGGGGAAACAAAAAGATTGATGAATATTACTTTATATAAGTGAAATAATGTAACTGGTGAAAAAGGGTGTGTGTGAATAAAAGAATTTGTTTTGAATTTTCTTGTTTTCTTTATTTATTGTTATATAATAAAAATTTTCTAATGACAAATACATTTTGTAGAGCACACTGCCCTTTATGATTAAGGCATGAGAACTCTTGATGTTTAAATTGAAGCCATGATAGTTTCGGACATTGCAGTTCACGTTCAATATCTAAAATGGTTACTCCGTTTCCAAGAAAATCCTTTACCCATTCTATTTTTTCTAGACCTTTAACATAAATGATTTTTTCAGCAAGTAAAGGTGCAACAACAGTGTAGAGGTAATGATATGGAACATATCCGTCATACCAACTGAATCCGTGAAGATTGTTTTTTAACCAAAAAACTTGTTTTTTAATTTTTGGTGTTAAGTCCTCAAATTTAAACGGTGGTTGGAAAATAAAATGTTGAAGCTTATCCTCCGAAGAAAGAATTGCTAGCTCCTTAACAATAAACTTATTTTGTTGGTCCTTGAATCCTTGGATGTCAACTATTGCAGCCATATTTTTTCTTTTTAAATAACTTTCTTAACTTCACTAGTGAGCGGATTATACTCGACTATTCGATCGTGGATAAGTAAGCAGTAAGCTGTTGTTTTCGATGGAATATTAGTGGAGGTTTTGAACTCTAATTTTATATCTACAGGACCCGTTTTGATAGCTTCATTTTGATGAGAACAATCGATAACTGCAATTGGAGCGTGTTCGAGAAATTCTTTAGCTGAGAGGAGAGGTTGCGGTTGACGCCCAAAATAGGACTGCTGAAATTTCGCATACATGTTATATAGCAGAGCATATCGTTCTCGATCAAATTTCAAATTTAAATCATCGTATGGATAAGAATCAGAATTTAGGTGTACTTTAACATTAGTAAGATTACAGTGATCAAACTTGCTTGCATCCTTTTTCCTATTATCTTTACGATCTGTTTGTAGGGCTAGTATAACATATCTCGGCTTTTCCAATTGTGCAGATATTTTAACTGACCATGTGTGATCAGTTGTTATAGGTAACAACGGGTATTCGTACACATCCCAACTGCGGAACGGAGTTTGAATTGGACGTCCACTTTCAACAATTTTCAGCAATGAAAGCTTCTCATTGTCTGCTACAGATATATGTGGTATTTTCCATTGCAACTTGAAAATGTTAACAGCAACTTCATCGGTGGGAGCTATAATAGCATTCTCATCTGTTCTGCTTCGAATTAAAATTAGTTCATGTTTAGCGTTTAAAATGATTTTTTTGTAGTCTTCGGCAAATCCTAACAACATATTAAGCGGTACACAGAAATTGAAGAACAACTTTTCAGGTTTCATGGATTCTGAGGGCGACCAACCAGCATTGTAAAGCATTTTGCTTTCATTTTCATTTAACGAGATATAGTTCTTCAACGTTGATACAATTCCGAGGTTTCTTGTTCGATCGATTTCCACTCCATTTAATTCGTAGCGAATTTCATCGAAAAGAAATGAGAAAACATTGTTTGTTAGGCTTGCATCAGCAGATTTTGTCCCATCAGTCTTAGCTACAGAGCCTTCAATATAAATTAGACTCTCACTAGGTAGAATGTACAAATCTTGATGTTGTACTACAATTCGAATCTCATCACTGTTTTTAAATGAAGTTAAAAATGATGAATAGCTGTGGTATTCTACTTTTGATACACTGTTATCATAAGAAACCCCTCTGTTAATATTCAATATTTCACTCATTTTTTAATTTAAGTCCCAGAGATATTAAAAATTGTCTATTAGCTGAGCTTAATTTCGGTCTTATCCTTGGTAAAGTATCTAAATGAATGGAGGGGTGAACAGGTTTTTCTATCCTTTTATTATCACTGTCTCTGTTATATATCAACATGTTGAGATCTCAAATGTAATCTAACAGTAATGGTTTCTCCTCTAAAGTTTATTAGGTCACCGCCTTGATCAACTAATTTCAACACAAGCGAACTTATCCTTTTAACATTCACTGGCAAATAAATAACATTTTTAGGTACCTCAACTATTTTATAGCCGGGACCTACTTTAGGAGAAAATTCGTGAAGTGTGTGAACTGGTGTATTATTTATGAATGACCCTGATACAAGGTTGCACTCAACACGAATCACATTAATTTTAATTATATTAACGGGTAAATCCGACACATTTATTATGTTAGGGTCTAATTCACGTTTACTAAATCCCAGCAACGGACCAATAGAGTGTGCTTTATTAAAATTTATTTTTTCTGTACTCTTTATTTCAGTTTTTAAAGTGTTATTGTTAGCTACAATAATAACTGATGGTTTGGTTTTAGTTTTAGTCAAATCTCTTTTAATAAGAGCTGCAATATCATCAATTTCATATGAACCATCTGGAATTTGAATAACTTCATCTCCTACATGAAATAAGTTGTTTCTCCCATCTACATTCGGTATTGAATTATAAGTTTGTAAATCAATCAAACCGCAAACATAGTCTGTATTAAGATCTAAAGGTGGGAAATATTCAGCTGTTAGTACAGACGAATTTCCAGTTAAAGTTAGTGTTAACGACATGATCAAATGGTAAGTCTAAATGAAAATGCTATTGTAATAGGTTTGAAGGTTTTATTTATACTTATATATATAGATCAAATGTATAAATTAAATTGCCTTAGAACGATTATAAAGGAATGTTAAGCACAGATGTCCACAATTTACAGAATTATAATTTTGATATGCTTCATAGTTGTACACTATCTTATTTCCTAAATACTTTAAAAGTTCTTTTGGCGGTTGTAAGTTTCCGAAACTGTCGAAGTATTCAATATCAGTTCCTTTTTTATGGTATGCTACCCAGTGTGTCCCCCGACCTATGGAAGAATCCAAATTGACGATCCCACATTCATTTCTTCTAGGTCTTTTGGGGAGCTCATCAATCATAAAAACTCCTCTGAAGTGTGGTATGTATTGAGCGTGCTTATATAAATCGTATTCGTTTAATGGACGATTGGGTAGCGTTCTCAGTAGTTTTTTGTCGGTGGATTTAGGTAAAGTCCTAACCCCTTTCTATATGGTTTTAAATATAGACCTTTTCCACTTTTCCCTAAAGCTATTGCCTCCATTGTCTGATTATGACGTTTATTTTCCTCCAATTGTTGTTTAGCCTTACTTGCATCATTAACAGCTTTTGCAATTCCAGCTGTACCACCTGTTAATGCACCTAAAGCAGAAAGTCCTGCAAAAATGGGGATAAGAGGTAAAACTCCTCCAGTTCTTGGTATAGGAATAATACGAGGTGGTTTTGTGCATTTTCTCTTCCCTCTAAACACATTTCTGGTAGCACCAAGAGCGAGTTGTATAGCTTCCTTTAAAGAGCCTGGCTTCTTTGATTTCAATATATTTCGTGCTTCCCGAACTCCTTTTTGTAATGTTAATTTAATTTTAGGTTTTTTAGTTGAACGTTTTGCTTTTAAGCTCATCCCAAGTTTAAGTTTTGTCTTCATAGCGTTTGTTACAAGCCAGGCATTAAGTCGTTCACCAAATAATGCGTCACTAGATTTTACTCTCTGCCACGCTTTTTCTGCTAATATTCGATCAGCGATATGACGATCTTCAATATTTTTATGTTTGTTATATGCAATATCGTGCTCTTTGCAGGCGGCGTCAAGAGGATTTATACCAGGATCACCTCTAGCTACTCTTTCTAACAATTTAGTACCAGGACCGCAATACTGATAACCAGGCAAATGCAATTCGAAAGGTAAATTGCTTATTGCTGTGTTCAATAAACCTTCCCCCTTATATATTTTATGTTGTGGGCGGTTTTTATTAAAAAATTTTTTATGATCTATCATTCAGCGAAACGTTTTGCAAAATCTATGTGTGTATTCTAGCTTCGATACCTTAAAACTAATATAAAAATGATGGATTCAAGTATATATATTAGTTTTCAGTATGAAATTCGTTAAGCAACAAGTGTCTTTACCAATTAGAAATATAGACATAAAATCAGAGGAACTTAAACAAAAACACGGATCGTTATTACCCCATACTATAAGAGCTATCGTTGCAGGACCTTCTAATTGTGGTAAAACAAATCTTATGATCAGTCTTATTGAACAACCGAACGGAATCAAGTTTGAAAATATTTATGTCTATTCAAAGTCATTATATCAGCCAAAGTATGAGTATTTGAAGCAACTTATAACACCCATATCCGGAATGGGTTTCTATACATTTTGTGAAAATTCTGAAGTAATTTCACCAGAGAAAGCAAAATCAAATTCTATTTTCATCTTTGATGATGTTGCATGCGACAAACAAAACAACATACGATCATATTTTTGTATGGGACGACATAATGGCATCGATAGTTTTTATCTTTGTCAAACATACACACATATACCTAAGCACTTAATTCGAGACAATGCGAATCTTCTTATTCTATTTAAGCAAGATGAAATGAACTTAAAACATGTCTATAATGATCATGTAAACACGGACATGCCCTTTAATACTTTTAGAAATGTATGTGCAGAGTGTTGGAAGGATAAATATGGCTTTCTTGTGATCGATAAAGATAGTCTAATAAACAAAGGACGCTACCGTAAAGGATTTGATTTGTACATTATGATATAAATACAATAGCTTACTGAAATACTTATTAGACCAGTTTAAGCAGTTAACAGACTCGTTAAAGCAGTTAACAGACTCGTTAAAGCAGTTATCAGACCCGTTAAAGCAGTTAACAGACCCGTTAAAGCAGTTAACAGACTCGTTAAATCAGTTAACAGACTCGTTAAATCAGTTAACAGACCCGTTAAAGCAGTTAACAGACCCGTTAAAGCAGTTAACAGATCCGTTAAAGCAGTTAACAAAAAAATGGAGCGCAAAGGAAGATCTGAAGTGAAAAATAAAGAAGAAACTATAAGGAACATTATAAAAACTAGAAATATCATACGAAAGAAATTTCGGGCTATAAAAACCGGAAGAGATGAAACAGAAGCTCAACTAGAAGAAACATTTAAACCTATAACAAACCCGTTAAAGGAGTTCGTGACAAAAGTGAAACAAGAATCAGATCATGAAATTAAATTTGAGCCCAAGGGAGAATATAATGAATATGATAATCTAAAGTCAACTCCCAAATCCACTTTTCCAAAAATGGAACCTACAAGTACACCACTAAAACATAAACAATTTTCTTTAATGTCAGAAGATGAATTTGCAACACCTATTCACTCAAGAACTTTAGTTGAAAGAGCTGACAGAACTCTTAATTTATCTACTGGATTGGCTGATAAATATTTTCAATGGTATATTGAAAAAAATCCAAAAATTGATTACACTTATGGAGTTTACTTTGATAATAATAATAATGAATGGAAAATTGGAGATTCAAAGGTTGAATATAATGAAGATAATTTTGTTATTAAAGGAAAGCCTTACACAATAACACTAGGTTTACTCGAACTTCTTTTTATGAAAAAACCTTCTAAAAGTCTATATACTAAAGATGATTTATCAAATTATGAGACTATTCTAAACGATACTAATGCTCATAGACGAGGATATTTGATGGAAGAACAAATAAAGGGGAATAGAGGTTCTAAGTACAGGGAAATTATTAGCAAGTTTTTATATCGCAAAGGAATGGGTTTAATGCATTTACCTAAGAATAATATTGACCATATTTATTGGGATGATCCAAATGAACTCGTAGACCGATTGCGCCTTCTTATTGCTTCCCAGCATGCTGGGAACAATAATCATCATAATGAAATCATGTCAATAACTGAAGAATTAAGAGAAGCTAACGTTATAGAATAAATACAATGCATCTTTCATTTTCGATTTTAATTAGATCATGAGCGTTGACAAGTTCGGGAGATTTTCTAAGCAAGCAAAATTAGGACCAGTTGGTGAGAGGGGGCCCAGAGGTTTACCTGGGGAGCAAGGTCCACAAGGTTCACCTGGTATAGGATTCCAACTTACTTCTGATGGCGATTATGATCTTAATCATAAAAGTATTAAGAATCTTAAAAATCCTGTGGAAAATGAAGATGGTGTAAATAAATTATATGTTGATAAATGGGTGGACTTAAATAACACTACCATACAAGCGTTAAAAGAATTAACAAATAGAACCCTAGTTGAAGAATTGCAGAAGGAAAGAAATAATTTAGAAAAGGAGTTGATACAAATAAGAAAAAATATAGAAAAAGAAATAGTAAGCATATATAATATAATAAAAACTACAAATGAAAAAGAAAAAGTAGAAAATCAGCAGTTTGCTAAGCAGTCAGTAGAGGATTCGCAAAATAAGTTAAAAGCTCATATTGATGAGGGATTGCAACAGATTTGGAATGCTTTAAAAGGATTAATAGAGGTAGAATCATTAACAATTTCCAAGGGAATATCTCATGAACCACCTCATGATGAGTAAAAGACAAGTTGTAGATGAATTACATAAATCAGCACGCAAAAATTTTAAAAGGCGACGTGTTATTATTAAAGGACTGGACGACCTCTGGCAAGCAGATTTGGTTGAGATGGGTGTCTACTCTCAACAAAATAATGACTATAATTTCGCGTTGACTGTCATTGATACATTTTCCAAATATGCGTGGGTTATTCCTGTGAAGAGAAAAACTGGTGCTGAAGTTGCTGAGGCAATGAAAACTATTTTTGAAGACGGTAGAATACCAAGAAATTTACAGACTGATGATGGAAAGGAATTCTTTAATACTAATTTTCAAAACTTGATGAAGAAATATAAAGTTAATCATTATTCAACATATAGTCCTTTAAAGGCTTCAATAGTGGAGCGATTTAATAGAACAATGAAAGGGATGATGTGGAAAGAGTTTAGCATGATAGGGACATATCGGTGGATTGATATAATAAAGGATTTGGTGTTAAATTATAATCGTAAAAAGCATCGTACAACAAAAATGAAGCCAATCGATGTCAACAAATCAAACGAAAAGCAAGTACTTTTAACAGCATATAATCATATAAAAGTTACTCATCCATCTAAATACAAAGTTGGAGATTTTGTTCGAATAAGCAAATATAAGCATGTTTTCGAAAAAGGTTATACACCAAATTGGACCACTGAAATATTTAAAATTCGTAAAATACAGCTTACAAACCCAGTAACATATCTTCTAGAAGACCATCAGGGGCACCCCATCAAAGGAGGATTCTATGAGTTAGAATTGCAAAAGACAAAAAATCCACACGTTTACTTAGTAGAAAAAATCTTGAAAAGACGTGGAGATAAGGTTTATGTTAAATGGTTAGGGTTTCCATCAAAAGACAATTCATGGATTAATAAAAAAGATGTATTATAATACAAAAAAATATACAATAAAATAAAATTATAGATAATATTACAAAAGTTTTTGCTTTTTCTTATTTAATATCGGGTTTAAAATTTCAGCAGTTTCTCTAATTCTTCGGTTGAAGCGAAATCGATCAACAGCATGCTCTTTCCATGGCCCCTTTCTAGCAGTCTGGTAAGCATACCTCCAAACATACATGATGTGTACTTCCGGTGTTAGATTAAATCGCACATTTTTAGACATAGTCAACAGTTAGGTTTGGTAAATCTCTGATAAAGTTTCATAAGTTTTTGAACTTCTTGTTTACGTCTCCAAACAAAGTAACATTCACACGTATCCGGTCCCTCTATTGCATTATTATTAGACCAAGGGCAACTTATGTAGTGATTCCCAAATTGAGATTCTATTTGTTTCATATTTTTGTATGGTTTTAAAAAATCATTATATTTTTCAACTTTTTCTTTATGCTCATCCCAAAGTATGCCATCATATTTTTCTAAAAACTGATCAATATCCATCTTTACTCTTTCACTTCTAAAACCGAACTAAATTGTTCTATTACTTAAGAGATGCTCATATTATATGTTTGCTTCATTTGCTTCAAATCAACAAGTTCAATGTCACTTTTATGGTTAGGATCATGCTGTCTTATTAACTCCACTTCACCATTACTTAGAACTCTCTCAGTTTCAAACTCGTGGTATTCATAACACGATATTTTCAATGAACGGCTTTCATAATTGCTGTCATATGTACAGCGAATAGTAATTGACTTATCTTCATCAAATTCAAGCTTGAAGTGTCTATAAAAAATATCTTTACTTTCTATAATTCCACCAATTTCTACTTCTTTTCTTATGAGCTCTTGCCTAAAACCTTCAATAGCTTCTTCAACAGTCACAAACTTCTTTTTATTGCGAGGTGCAATAGTAGTAGTAGTAGTAGGATCTGATGTAAATATATACTCATTTTCAGAATTCAAAGTGGTTGTGTTAGCTATTTCTTTGTTATTTTCATTAATATTACTGTGAGTTAAAAGGCGAAAAGACAATGCAATTTGTACTGTTTGATTGTTTGGAAGATTTAATGCAAAATCTAAATTACTATTATTTTCATCAGTTAGATTAACATCTATTGGTAATGAGTGGGAATGATTGCATAAAGCAATAAGTAAGAGTGTAATGTATTTAATCATTGCTATTTTTTACCACGTCTGCACACCTCGATTCATCAATTATAACTAAATGAATATTCTGTTGTGATTTTATAATATATTATATATAATGATTTTCATCCTGAAATTCTACAAAACTGTAATCAAGTGGAACCAGAACAAAAAAAACCAACTATAAAACCATAAAACCACATATTTTCACACATATGAATAAAATCTGAAAATGGGATGAGGATTTGTATAATAGAAAGAATTTATACTATATATATTTTTTTTATTTTCCATAATAATTGTATTTTTGTGATGGAATAATTCCATCATCATCATCATCATCATCTCCAATTACATTCACATCTTGAAGTGAGGAACTTAAATTGGGATCATATTTTTCGAATATTACTTCGGAAATATTACCCTTAGTGCTTATATTGCGAACGCAATGTTCTCCCTTTTTTAAAAAGTTTATCGCCTTCTCCGATAATTTAGCATATCGCGGTGATAGGTATAAATTAGCCTGTTCCAGCTCGAGCCTCACTCTCTCACCATACTGGGTAACGACTTTATTCGCATCAACAATTTTGTATTGTTTACCGATAATCATGTCCTTTTGACTTAGGGTTTTCTTGAACCTAAACCCGTTGAGCTCTGTCATAATTTCATCTTCAGAATCTTCCTCGAACAATCTCCTCTTCACACCTTTACTAGTTGTAGCCTTAATGCTCATGTTGATCTAATTTGGGAAAAAATATTATAATTTTAATAGAAAAACAATATATGAAATTACTTACTTCTTTATACTTCTTTATACTTCGCTCAAAGACTTGATTAGAACTTATGAAGAAGAACCACTCTGGCCTCAGTATTTATTTAATTTTGTCAACTGATTACTGACCGTAACTGCTTATGAGAAGTGTGATTTCTTAACAAAAAAAATTCTTTTTTATTTAACCACATCCCTACAAATTCGATATCACAAAACTCAAGAATAAACACCTAAAAAATATCTCAAATAGAAATAATTTGTTAACTTTCTGAACAGAACAGAAATTCTCATGTGAAAATGAAATTATCTAACCGCAAACTTAAAACAAAATGAACATTTCTGAACTTATATCTAGAACAGAAATTCTCATGGAAAAATGAAATTATCTAGCCGCAAACTTAAAACAGATGAAATTTCAACATATTCACTTTCAATTTCTTATTAATTCTGAATTCATGCAATTACCTAACGATATCTTTGAACAAAAATTTGAAAATTCTAAACCACTTAGCATGTTGCATTGTTCTACCCATCTAGACAACATTAACAAGCCCTAACCTGAAAAGTATGTGAAAAGAAACAGCCGCCACTGCTATCACCATCGAACACAACCACCATCACCACCACCATCGTCGCTGAACTCGCCGAAAAGTGTGCAAAAAAACAATGTCTCAAAACATATCCAAATTATCACAAGCCGAAGAGTATGTTAATGAATAATGCTCTAAAAACATACTCAAATTCTTACATAAGCCGAAAATTATGCAAAAAAACAATCCAAATTTATTGTATATTTTTTGGTACTCTCAAAACATACGCCAAAGGTCTGCAAAAAACAATGAAAATTTATTGCATACTTTTTGGCGCTCTCAATTTTGGGAGGAGGAAGTGAGCCAGAAGCATCCAAAATCTACTACTCACATAAATTATATAAAATACCTATAAATAATTTTATTATTTTATCTTCAGTTTTACTATCGCACTTATAATATAAATTAAATAATTTGAAATACAAAATAACCGAATCACCAAAAATACAGTTGCGCACTTAATTTCTTCACGTAAAACTCCAAATAGGCAACAGCTTCTGAATTTTTAAATGGAACACTTTTAAATTGGTATAATAAAGTTTCACTCAATATAATTTTTAATCATAATTTTTCCACTTCTTTTTGTTTTTTAATTTTCAACAATTTTCTGTACAGAAAAATATTTAAAACAACATTTTTAGAATGCATTAAAACCTTCTTAACTCCTTTACAAGCGTTCTGCGCACTGCTAAAATGAATGGCGAAATTGGAACCTAACGGTATTTTTCAGACTTCTATGTAACCATGAATAACACCCCAATACAACTAGTTTGAAACCACAGTCTTATATGCAGGTTTTTTCCGAGTTACTTTGTAACTGGAAATAAACTTGAACATTGCAAATATACCCATGTAAAACTAGTCTGAAACCACGGTTTACACTCGGTTATTAACTAGTTTCTTCGAGTATTAAAGTTTCATTTAGGGAAAATGGAAACCGATAATTTAAAACAATAGTTAATTTCGAGTTTCTCTAAAACTTCCTTGAAACAAGTTTACAACTCACTGTTTGGCAACATCTGTGCAACTTAGGTTACATTGAAACTTAAGTAAACTTGCAACTGCGGTTACATTTGTCTACTTGGGGAGCGTAAAGGCCGTATCAGAAACTCAAAATTGGCAATGTGCAGCAAATTAGGATAAATTAGAACAGGCAGCACGCTGCTCTGGTGCTGCTTTTTTGTTATTTTAGCAGCCTCAGCCAATAGAAACACTTGTGATTGCAGCGCTGCATGAGGTTCTGAATCAGCCTAAACGCACGTCAGCATAGGTGCGTAAATTTCCCCAAACGTAAAACCGTATTTATTTTCAATTATAATAAATTTTTCCATACTCTTTCTTCTTCGATGTAAACAAATCATTTAACAAAACAAACGTTAAGCAGGGTTCTTTTCGCATTTTAACGTTTAACGAAACTTAACGAATCAAAATATCTTAGAATAGAGAACTACTGTCAAATGGGGTTAGTTCACTTACTATTACCGAGTTTCCATGGGAGTCGAGTTGAGTTGAGGTTGAGTTGAAATGACACTTCAACTCAACGACTCAACTCTATGCGTTTCCATGGCTGACTTTTCTGCCTGTGTACAAACAGCTGAATGTGTACTTGTATTAAGCAAGCAGCTGTTTTTAAATTTGACGTAATATTTTTGTTATTATAAAATAGCGATCATGGACCATAAAATTAATTTATTGTGTTCGTTGTATAACAGAAATGTTATAAACAGGCGCGACATTTTGACTTTTTTAACATTTGACAATCCCGTTTGTAGTTGTGTGCGTGAACTCTGCTCAATCTACCTATTTTCGTTGAGTTGAGCAGAGTTGAAAATCTTTAACGAAAACTCTTGACTGCGACTGTTTCCATGGAGTTCAACTCGGGTTCAACTCTGGTTGAACTCTCATGGAAACTCAGTATATGATAACATGCATACTTGAAGTCGGCTTCAAATAGACTTGAAAATCATGTAACCCCAGATCGACTTCAAATCAAGAGCATTTAACTGTCAGTTCAAGTCAAGTCCTTAGTCCAGCATGTAATCGTAGTAACTGCTTGTTTTCCCGCGTTCGGTAGAATACTTTTTTAAAACAGTTTTTCGCAAAACTAGCTTAAAAATAAAAAAGAAAGTATAAAGAATTGTTTTTAGTGTAATTAAATATCTTACGAGTGAGTTTTTTGTGAAAAAAAGAGCCATGAAATGTGCAGTTTGTGACTGTAGGAATAATTCGAAATCTGGGCGAGGAAAATGTGCTAAATAAAATACTTCCTAAAAACATAAGTTACGTATTTAGATTAATAAATATGTGAATCACTGCGCCAAATTCTCCAAATAATATAAATTTTGTTTGCCTAGTACTTTGTTTACAATAATTGACCCAATGAAAATTTCAAGGGGATCAGCTGACTAGATTTCGGAGTGACGGCGTGTAAAAAGTTCATTTCTGGATTTGATTTGAGATAACTCATAATTTTAACTCTCTCTTGTCCCTCCTCTATTTCACTCGTTTTTTCCGCTTGTAGCGTTCAACTACCAAAGCGTTGTATGTCCACAATACGAAGTAACATGGACTATCAACTCGTAGTTTTATCAGTTAAGTCATATGACAAATCATCTCAAAACAGAAATTTTCAAAGCAAATTTTGCCAGATAGGCCCTTTTTAGACGGGCGGACACCGAACAGACAAAACTTAACTGTAATCGCAAATTCTTCTTTGAAGCCCGGTGGAGTGTCGGCTGGGCATTTACACGGGCGGACACCAACGAACGGACAAAATGCCAAAAATGATTGGGTTTTGTTGTTGCTTTTATAAAAACTTCATGGCTTGCTGTTCTTGCTTTTTGAAATTTGCTTTTGCCCTCTCATCCTAGCAACAACAACAACGCAGGAACTGTCAAATTGTCCGTTCACAGTTCGCTGAAAGTGTCCATGAAAATTGTCTGCCCTCCCCATCGTCCTCTCTCACCCTCTTCCCTATACACCCAGTTCGTTCGTTCGTTTTGTCTGTTCGGTGTCCGCCCGTCTAAAAGGGGGCATACTCGTATGACATGTCAAAAACAAATGTCATTGTTAGGTTTGACTTCATTGACAGTAAAGTCATTAATGTAAAGGTACCTTAACTACAATGGTCTTAAGTTGTCTTAAGGCACTGCTCAAGGAGTGAAGAGCTGTTTAGCTTAGTTTTTGGGACGTATTTTGGATTTTAGTATCAGATTCCTGCAATTTCTGCAACGTACAAGTAATGTACCTTTCGATATAAGGGTGTAACCAGGGCCCTGGGTTGAAAGTCGGTTCGTCCTGACGCAACAAGTCGTTTGAGTTGAAAAAGTAACTTCAGTTAAATCACAACTTTCAGTATAGGCGACTAAGCTCAACTTAGCATTTCCACTCTATGTCTGAAAGTCATTTTCTCACTGTTCTCTTCCTGCGGCGACAATAATAATACTAGGTAACGAAACTCTCACTACTACTGCATTCACTAGATAGGTAGAGAGGATTTCGAAAGACGAACAAAAGATCATATGGTTGGAGGGAATCGTAACGAATTAGTCGCTTTTTGAATTTTTTTTTGGTAAAGGTTTACATATCACCCTGTATTTTTGAAACCGCATTCATTCGCAGCGTCAAACAGTTTGATCGTTGACAACAGCATCTTCTGCCATCCACTCAAACACCAACTCACCTGGAAAAATCCATCCGGAAACGGCGGTGTTAGACTACATTTTGATCAACGCAATGATTCCGATTGACGCTCAAAGACGTGGGCCCGATTGCAGATCAGACCATTATCTTGTTCGAGCGAAATTACAGATGCGATTAGAAAGAGTGAAGGAAATGGCGCCACCACCAGCCAAGAAGAATTGGGCGTGCCTACGAGACCCGGTCATCGGGCGAGAGTTTCAAGTGGCATTATCCAACAGGCTCGTAGCGCTCGCAATACCGGACGATATTGATGTAGAAGAAAGGCAAATGTCGGAGTCCATTGTGCGGTGTGCAATGGAATTATGTCCACCTATCCGTAAACGGACGTAGCCATGAATCTTGGACAGCTTTCTGGACCTCGTCGATCAGCGGAAACGAATGAAACACGTTGATTTGGAGCAATATCGACGATTGAACAAAGAAGTTCGACAGAAAATGATATAGGAACGGGAAGGTTGCGGCCGATATGGAAGAAGCGGCGACTAATGTCGACTACGGAGGTTTGGAAATGTTTGCTGAATGGATTATAATCGCTTGCTACCTAACCTTCTCTAGCGAGACCGTCCCGCAGATTGGAGAATTCAGCGATCGGCACCGAAAAAAACCTGGCTAAAGGATATCGAGGGCGACTTGAAGAATCAACGATTATCCGTTATCGAGGCTCGAGACGTTGTCAAAAATCGTAAAATTAATGCAAATAAATCGTGAATGGAGTTCGAGACCCAGTGGCACCGACATCAGCGTATCCTCTGCGGGGACGTCCCGCTTGGACCGCCAGCTAACGGATCAAAGGGAAGAAGAGAAATTAAGTATTTTTTCAGCTGGTTTTATAAAATAGAATTTTATTTACTCCAAAGGTAATTATAAATCAATATTCAATAAAAATGAATTTGTTTATAAATAAAACGTTGGTTGCACTTAATTTAAACAAAAACATCAATTAACTTATCTACAAAAGTGTTTCTTTTTTTGGAATTTTTAAATTTGGCGATATTTAACCTTTAGAATGCTCGGATAAGGTGTTCACAGCAAATATATTGAAGAAACTCAACCCTATTGCAATCATATCCATTTTTGGCACATTTAAACGTTCCGAAATCCTTCTGTATACATAATGGTTCATTGTTGAAATTGCAGCTAACCCAGCCGCCCAAGCTGAATCGGTCTTCATTGTAATATAGATTAAGGCTGTTATATTCCATAGCAGAACCAAATCGATTATTTTATCGTTATGATGATGCTTTTCCAAAATGATGTAAGTCACTAGAGGAAGTGCAGCCGTGACCGCATGGGCGTTTGCAAAAGTTTTCAGATCATAGATATTGTATAGCTCATAGTTAATTAATGGTAGTGGAATTATCTCAGCTAGCAAAGATGTACCTTCATAGATTCCTTCTAACTTTCTAGTTGTTGGATGACCAAAATTAAGAACACCAAGAATCCCATGGCCAACAAGAAATGAAAATGTTCCTAGTGCTACAGGAGTAGCTGGATTTGTTTGCCTTATTGCCCATGCAGATGTTCCTGTTAGTATTAAGTACGCTATACTTGTTGATGGATAATAGTTGGGATTATCCTCCATTAGTTGGAACCAAAGAAAATTACGAGGTAATTTTCTATCTGCTGTTCGAATTAAAAATATTAACAAAAAATGCAACTCCCGAGAACTTTACAAGTAATTTAGGTTTCGATGGACTGGCTGCCATGTAATATGGTTCTGAACTGCTTGCAAATTTAGCACTTGAATAGATAAAATATATCCGATTCAACTTTTTTATTTTGGATTTTGAGCAATTGTTAACTTTTTGAATGTCAATTAGTTTTCTGTAATAAACTTAATCTAGAAGTTTACAGGTAAAGTTTCTTCTTTAGCATTACCTCGGATCTTCATGAATTATATATTTTTAGCTTAAGCTGTTAATATCAAGCTCTGCAATTATCGTATATATAGTGACTTGCCCCTATAAGTAATATTTAGGACAACCTTACGTTAATATGTACTGATAAAAGCAGTTCAGAGATTCTCCAATCTGGGCGTTGTTAAACTACATACAGTCAGAGCCCGTGCCCTTTAGGTATGTATATATTGGCGCCCCGTGCGAGATGTTTAAATACGCCCTTAACTTTTTAAAGGCATTTCTTTTAGGTAAATTGACGGTGCTATTGTGCACAAATTGTACAATAAAGGCAAGTTCGAGTACCGTCGTTCTGGACAAAATCGAGCGCAATTGTGCTATCACAGGATATACATACATAGATAGTGGTAAGATCAGGCGGCAATACGCGCTAGCTTGTAATGGCTAGTAGAAACAGTACAGTTGTGATGCTACATTTTTTTATGTGGCTGGTCTAACTCAGTAACCACAATTTGTACCACTAGTCCGTCATGCCATTCAAGTCATGGTACAGGGTCTAGTAAGTAAGCTTGATCTGAAGATAGAAAGACGATATGATAGGTTAAAGGTAGTCTGGTGTATGTATGACGAGAAGACAGTGATCGTTTCGTGTGAACTCTTGGTTGTTGAATGAGTTCATTTTTTAAGCAGTCGTCTGAGTCATTACCACCAGGCTTAGCGGGAGACAGCTTCATCGGAGTGTTTTGACTACCATCATTATTATGAACAAATGGTGTTTCACATCCCACAGTCATTTGTTAGTTTTTTTCTGGAAAAACGAAAGATCTTTGATCAAATATAAAAAAGTTGACGCACTTATAGCTTGTAATGTATATCTGCAAACTGCAATTAATACGTCGTCTAGTCCGATCATAAGTCAAGTTCCGTTTATTACAGAGCCGCGTAATAGTTGAGTTTTTCAGAGCACCAGTAAAGGTGTTGCTTTAGTACAATGAACCCTTCCACCATTGCCGATCTTAGGCGCTTTCTCATCGTGATTAGTGCTGTGAGGCGTATGACATTCCTTTCACCTCTTCAAATCGGCGAAAATACGGTTCTGGCAAATTGGTAAATGTCCTGTCTTCCATGGGTTTTTTTTCGCCGAAACAACTCGATTTGAAGTGTGTCGAATATTGCATGCCCTTCTTTGGCTATTAACCACCAAGCACTTTGCCAGTAAGTCTATGACAATGTCGATTTTAACATACTCTGGGTGGACGAAACACATTCCACACAATGCGCCTCTCGGGGAATACGACACCATATACACATCATGATTGTTTGCTGTTAAAATGACACACTCGTTAAGTTCGTCAGGTTCGATGAACCTCTCTTTCTAGAGTGCAAGATGTGATATCGAGTGGTGTGCGAGACACTGGGCTACCATCTGGGGTGGTAGCACGTAAGTCGTTTCAATCCATTTCTCCATACAAAAATCTTGAATTTTTGTATGGAGAAGTCGATGGAAACGACTTACGTGCTGCCACCCCTGTACAGCCAACAGTACTGAAAATAATTTGACAGGCCATGCTTGCCTTTCTGAGCTGCGGTCCAATTCGATGTTGAGTAACTTGTGTATAGTGGGGATCGAAGTGATCATCTCCCTCCCCCCCTTTATGAGAAAATTTTAGAGACGTATCTTGTAGGAAATTTAATGTACTTTCACGTAGTTAAGGGTTTTTGTTGATAGCGTGTATATTTATCGAGTTATAGTTGGTGGGCATTTTCTATGTTTTCGCAGAAGGGCCAAAAATCACTGTTCTTCCCAAAATTAAAGATTGCTTATGTATTTTGAAGGAAATTTTGTATATCTTCTTTCTTCTTTCATCAGTAAGCTGGCGGTCCGTGCGGGACGTCCCCGCAACGGATACGCTGCTGTTGGTGTCGCTTAAAAAATGCGGTTTCTTGTCTAATTTTTTCGGTTTCCCGATTCTGGTCAATTCGACAGGTCGACCACTTTCCTCCTTTCACACTCTGGACTCGGCACCAGACGACGGCGGAGATCAATTTTGTATATAGTGATCATCTTTGAAAATCGTATAGTTTTCGAAATATAAGCGAGGTTTTCTGTGTTTTTGGTTGTGAAGCCGACCTCCTACAAGGCAGCAAACTAATTCGGATTCAGTCCCCAACATTCAGAACCACAGAGAAAAAACTTCCGCAATTATGCCATTTGACTGGACTATATCTCGTAAAAACATGTTCTGACAAATATTTAAACGGATATCAGAGTGACGCCAGATAACACGGTTAAAAGTAAAAGAGAATAATATCAGTTACATAATTTCTGCCGGATAATAGACGTACCGGTCAAACGAGGTACGTATAATCGAGATTCAACTGTAGAGTTTACAAAGTT
The DNA here is from genome assembly GCA_949987705.1 of Thereva unica. Lineage (NCBI taxonomy): Eukaryota > Metazoa > Arthropoda > Insecta > Diptera > Therevidae > Thereva > Thereva unica. The sequence continues at coordinate 85,870,873 of OX465284.1, forward strand.
TCTTGCTAGTTTTCACCAACCGCCCTTCAAATGTAGTCTGTAAACTTAAGAACTAATTTGGAGCCCTCTAAATACTTAAGGCTGCAACAATAGCAGCAATCTTAACTTATTTTCATCATTAATAGCTGCACAGCCTGTTATTGACCTTAGCTTCCTGCAACATCCTCCTCCAGAACTGTCACCCCTGGCTTGGTCTCCAATTTCTAATACCTAGGGTCCGTAGATCTCCTTCTACGCTCTCTGTATCTCTCTTTTTTGGCCTTCCCTTTGCTTATTTTAAAAGAAAACAAGTTAGTTTTTGCAAAATAGTATATAAAATTTCGATTTAACAATTAATTTACAATAAAGCACATATAAAATCGCATTTGTAAAATATAATTTAAAAATAAATATTTCAAAAATTTGCCTAGAAAATACAATGATCTTCTCTGTATATAATTGTAATATAATGTGAAATTTTCCGTTTAGGCATTTTATGTTGAACTTTCAGATAAGCTATTCACAGCAAAAATGTTAAAGAAGCTTAGGCTTATTGCAATCATAGCTTTTTTTGGCACATCAAAGTTTTTTGTAAATCTAGTAAATACGAAATGGTTCAGCGTCGTTAGTACCGCTAATCCTCCGACCCATGCCGATTCATTGATTAGTGTTATATAGATTAAGGACACTATATTACCTAACATAAGTATGTCAATAACTTTATCATTTTTCTCTTCTATAACGAGATTCGTTAACAATGGTATCCCAGCTGTTACCACATGTGCATATGCCAATTCAGTCTTCAAATTATGGAGCAGGTACAGTTCATAATTAATTAAAGGAAGTGGAAACAGTTCAGCTACCATCGATGTACTTTCATAGATCTGTTGTAATTTCTCAATGCTCGGATGACCAAAATTCAGTATGCCAAGAATTCCATGACCAAGAAGAAATGAGAACGCCCCTAGAGCTACTGGTGTATCACAAGTTGTGCGCTTAATTGCCCATCCTGATGTTCCAACCAGTATTAGATGTGCAAAGCTAGTCGTCGGGTTATAGTTGGGATTACTCGCCATTGGTTGTAGCTAGAAATAAAACGCGTTTAAATGAAAAGCCTCGAGTTGATTATACAAAAAAAGTAACATTGAATTCCCACAACCGCGTCAAATTTTTCCTATGTGATATATCGATTCCATAAGACTACTATGATTTTAATTATTACAAAACATAGCAAACATGCAAATAAAAAGGTTAAGAATAAGAAGCACATACCAGATATATCCGCGGAAATCATATTCGGATGCAATATTGTGTGCTTAAGTGTGGTTGTTGAAGCTATGTAAACAAGGACTTTAACATGAAATTCCGTGGCTCAGAGTATGTATTTTAACGATATTTTTATGTTAGCAGCATCACAAAGCAGTAAATTATTGTTATTGCAGCATGACAATAAAATTTAAAGAAAGAGCAAAGTAGCAACAAAAATGCTTCAAGTGTAATTTCTCAATTCCTATAGCGCAGTTGGTTATTCCAAAAATATTTTTTTATAATGAATTAATTACATTACGCCTGTATCGTTTCCTTCCCATGTTGATGCCGGTAAATTCCAACAAACGAAGAAAACAAGAGCAACAAGCTGTTGCAATAAAAATACTTGTCAGAATCTTTAAATAGAAAACACGAATTCGCCAAGGGGGGTGCGGCAGGTATTTGACGTTTCTGATTAATATTTATGGTTTTGCGCGCAGACAACAGATGGCATTTAAAGCGGTAGATGTAAGTATAAAATTCGTTGATTTCCGTTACACTATTTGATTTTACTAAGTTTCCAAATGTTAAATAAGTAGAAGAGCCTATTATTATTATCCTTCTCCATTTCGGAGTAACAGGATTTACACGGATGTTCTCCATAGGACTTGGGTTTGAGCTATTGTTATGATTTCAGTCCATGTTTTATCATGATTATTGATTGCTTTCGGGGTCGTCCATAAATAATGTGAGGTGATTTTTGCGATTTTTCGACCTCCTCTTCGCCCTTCGTCAGATACCATGAGATTTGGCTAGACTCCCTCCCCTCCGCACTAATCTCACGTGAGATTTTTCAGATTTTATAAAAACTCGAGTATTTATCTCTAGTATTTAAAATACGTATTTACGAGGGTAACCTCAAGCTTTAATTATAGATAACTGATAACTCGAACTCCTACTTGCTCTCCTCTATTCCACTCGCTTTTTCCGCTTGTGGTGGACACACAACTACCAAAACACTAGCACTCACAACAAGAATTTAATTATACCAAAATTCGGCGATATTTCGAAATTCCTGTAGTTCCATAGTGCCATATTCTAATGGGCTTTTTGCGGGTCAGTGTTACTTGGCTCGTAAGCCGGAGCATTCGTCAAGTGGCGCGTTGGGCTGGCCGGTGGCGGCTAAATAATCGAGGGGCTAACTTTGGCGTTCGCATAAAATTTTTTGTGTAAGATTTAAGCATATCTTAAGGCCCCTTTCACACACAGGTCGACGGCAGGCAGAGGCCTGAAAGTTTTGGCCTTAAAGCCAAGTATCACCGCCAACTGGATGGGGCCTGCAGTGCAAGAAAACTGAAGAATCTTTATATGTGTGAGCATTTGCCGTGAGTTTGTGCCTGAAGATCTAGAATGTTAGCACGTAAGTTGTTTCAATCGACCTCTTCATACAATAATTTTTGTAACACTTGAATTTTTGTATGAAGAGGTCGACTGAAACAACTTACGCGCTACCACCACAGGACTTATATTCAGTCTCAAGCCGTGAGTTTACGGTACGAATTCACGCCGCCTCCAGGTGCGAAAGCCATTCGCATTTGTGCTTCTTCGCGGGTGTTCACGGCGTGGGTCTGGAACTGCCTTAAGCCACAAACATATTAGCGCGGAGGCGGTACTGGCAGCCGGGCGCGAGAGAATTTTCTCCGCCCCGGCCGCCTGCCTTTGTGTCAGCAAATATGGTGGTTCGCATATTTTAAAGGTTTTTTCAGTCACTAATCTCGTTCTGTCTTTAAAATTTTCGTTGTGACCAAGATTTTTGTACTTGAATTAACAACCTGCTGTGCTAAACTGTCGTCTTCGCCTGAGTGTCTATAGGGAATCATGACGTCACCTGCATATCACGGCCTGTCAGGCGGGTACCTGAAGTCCTCATCGCTCAGTCAGACTGAGTATTGTGTAGCCTTCATCGGGCCGTGCCTGCCGGCGGCCTGTAAGCGGATAAGGGTCTTTAGTGGAGAAACATGTTTTACTTAATTTAACATAGTTTTATAGCGATTTTACACTGTTCCTTGAGAAAAAAAAATACGTGATATTTGCCGAGACCCCCCTCTCCCCACGTGAGATTGGGCGAGATTTGTCACGACCCCTCCCTCCTCTAAACGCCTCATGTAATTAATGGACGACCTCTAATGCGTATAGGTTTGTTTATGAAAAATGTGTTTTATTTAGTGTACGGTATAAACACAACGAAAGTAATTAAAACCCAACTAATCGTTATAAAAGTTATTATTTATTAAAAATCCAAAAAAAATATGGTTGCCGAAATGAAATTGAAATTACAAAATTTTTAAGCCAAAATGGATGCGTATTGATCCGCCGAAAAACTACTTTAGCAGTGATATCAAAAATATATATATTCCTGCTTCACATTTCACTAGTGAAAAACTGTTAGTTATGTATTTCTCGTTTTCCGTTTTTCTCTTAGATCTCTCCACTGAGAAATAGGGAAATTGAGGCGAATTAACTGCCACCTGTTGCGTATTAGAATTAACGTTTATACTTTATCTGCAGCACGAGAATCGAATTAGCAATTGACGTTTCTCTTTATTATTGTTTACAAGTGTTTAGTGAAATGTGCAGCGGGCTTAATTAAAATACAAAAATATATTATACAATAATATATAAAATACTAAAAATACTAATATGGTTATCATAACTCCGGCTAAGGCCTCCAAGATCATCTTCCGTCAGATAAGTTGTTTCCCTCTTTTGCGAATTCATTTCTTTGTTTTTGCCTTTTTATTTTTAGCTGCTTTCCGGATGGAACATACTCCGGGGCGACGTTGGGAGGACGTCCCAATATAATTTAAGTAACCAGGGATGACTGTCTAAGGACTTCTGCAATGGTCAAGAATTATATGTGTTCGATCGAGACAAATTTTAATGTGGAGGAATAGGGAGTGACAAATACGATCGGAAGTAAGAACTCTGGAGATTATGGGTAATTCATAGTGTCTGCATAAGATTATTAGGATTTTGGTTAGGAGTTGTTTCTATGGGAAGGAGACATAATTTTGTAATAGGACGTTTACAATTGAGTCCTTGGTCTTCAAGGATGCGACGCGAACTAAGTTGTCAGAGCCTTCGTGTGTTTCTATGACTCGCCCAAGCAACCATTTACACGGTGGAAGATTTTCCTGTTTAATTAGCACCAAGTCATCCTTCTGCAAATTCCTCGTTTGAACATTCCATTTTGGACGCTGTTGTAGTTGCGTCACATAATCATTTTGCCAACGTCTCCAAAACGACTGCATTAATTGCTGTATGTATTGCCAGCGAGTTAAGCTATGTTCCTTGTGGTTCAAATATGATGGCTCTGGAATTGACAGTATCGGTGCTCCAATTAAAAAGTGCCCAGGGGTTAACGCCGTCAGATCTGAAGGATCACTTGTAACTGGACACATAGGCCGCGAATTAAGACAAGATTCGATCTGTGCTGTTAATGTGGTGAGCTCCTCGAATGTTAACGAACTGTTGCCTATAATTCTTCGTAGATGGAATTTCGTGGATTTTACAGCGCTCTCCCAAATTCCGCCAAAATGTGGTGCTCCTGGTGGTATGAGGTGCCAGTTTATTCCTTGGTCTAACACATTCGGGAGTTCCTCCTTGAGCTGGTGTAAGTGCCTTCGGAAATCCTTCTCCAGCACAGCCTTCGCGCCTACAAAATTTGTCCCGTTGTCGGAATACATATCGCTGCATAATCCGCGACGTGCAGTGAATCTTTTGAACGCAGCTAAAAATGCATCAGTCGACAAATCAGATACAACCTCTATATGTACCGCCTTAACTGCTAAGCATACGAAGATCGCCAAATAACATTTGTATCTTTTTGCATTTCTCAGCTTCGAGGATTTGATGTCCATTGGTCCACAGTAATCAACTCCTACGTGACTAAATGGTCTGGAGATGTTGGTTCGCGGTGCTGGTAAACTCCCCATCAGCTGGCTACAACATTCAGCTCTTTGCCTAAAACAAATCATACACTTATGAATGCGTGCTCTAACTGCGCTTCGAGCTCTTAATATCCAGTACTCTCGCCTTAATAATCCAAGCACTAATTGAGGCCCCCCGTGAAGAGTGATTCTGTGCATATCATCGATGATTAAGTCCGTGATGTGATGTTGACTTGGCAGTATAATCGGATGCTTTTCGGTCCAGGAGATGTTAGCATTTTGTAGTCTGCCCCCTACTCTAAGCACACCCATGTGGTCGATAAATGGATTTAGCTTCAATAGTCGTCCCGAAGAGAGTTTTCCATTTGAGGAAAGGTGCTTCAAATCTTGATCGAATTCCTGCGCTTGCACTTGTTTAATTACAACTTTGTGTGCTCTGTCTAATTCTTGGAATGTCAACCGTTTCGTTATGTTCGGCCCCTTGTTTGATTTGCATCGAGTAATAAAACGCAGAACATACGCGATAACGCGAATAAGCTTTCGAAGTGAGGAGTATCTACAGATGTTCAGGCCGGAACTTGTTGGTTCAGTGGTTGTATTTAAATTGACCTTTATTGTGCGCATTTCAACACCCGTGTCCGTTATATCCCTTAATGAGGGCCACTGTTCCTCCGGTTTTTGCAGCCACTGTGGTCCATTCCACCATAATTGATGCCTTATTGCTTCCGCTGGTAGTAGGCCTCTCGTTGCACAGTCTGCTGGGTTCTCTTGTGTAGGGACGTGATTCCATACCTCACTGCCACAAATTTCTTGCACCTCGGCTACCCTATTAGCAACAAATGTCTTATATTTATTGGGATGATTTCTAAGCCACGCTAAAACAATAGTCGAATCCGTCCACGCCCGAAACTTGACATGAGTGAACTTCATAGCTTTAGTCACTGCTTTGTACAATCGTGCTAATAATGCTGCTCCGCATAGTTCGATACGCGGTAGAGATATTTGTTTTGTAGGTGTCACCTTTGTTTTTGCTGCAAGAATCGTCACGTTGACATTGCTGATGGAATACATCGAGCGGGCATAGAGAACGGCTGCATATGCGTGCAATGACCCATCACAAAAACCATGGATTTCGATGGCATCTGTCGAAGTACCTACCCATCGAGGGATCTTAATGTCCTTGATCATCTTGAATTGGGTACGAATTTCACTCCACACGCGAAAAATATCATTTGGAATCTCTTCATCCCAATCAATGCCCTTTAACCATATTGCTTGCATCATCATCTTTGGTTTTATTGTAACTGGTGCTAAGAACCCAAGGGGATCAAATATTTTTGAAACTTCGCTTAAAAATTTTCGTTTTGTGATTGTGATGCTGTCGCCACATTCAATGTCAATGTTGTACTTAAATACATCCAGCCTAGGGTACCAATGCATTCCTAAAGTTTTGACCTTTTCGCCGAAATCGAAATTGTGAACGCCACTTAATTCCTTATCTTCGTCAGGAATGTTAGCTAGTAGTTCGGGTCTATTCGAAGCCCATTTACGAAGATTAAACCCACCGGCCTTTAAGAGTTGTATAATCTGGTCTTGTAATTTCTGAGCACTCTCGATAGAATTAGTCCCGGTTAACATGTCATCGACATAAAAATCGGAAAGTGTTATGCGAGATGCTAGAGGATAACGTTCACTTTCATCTCGCGCCAGCTGTTGCAAGGTCCGAATTGCTAAATACGGTGCCGACGATGTGCCGAAGGTAACTGTTTTCAGCCGATAGTCTTGAATAGGTGCGCTTGGTGATTTTCGCCAAAGTATTCTTTGATAATCCGCATCATCATCGTGTACCCAAATCTGCCTATACATTTTTTCGATGTCGGCAGTCAAGACAACTTGATGTTTCCTCCATCGTAGTAATAGTGTCATTAGGTCATCTTGTAGAGTCGGTCCGGTCATAAGAGCTTCGTTGAGGCTGAGCCCATTTGCCGTTCTTGAAGACGCGTCGAATACTACGCGGAGTTTCGTCGTTGTGCTTTCCTTTATCACCCCGTGATGTGGCAGATAATTTGTTTTGTAACAAACCTGATTGCTACGGTTGACCATGATGCTCTCCATCTCGGTTGATCGTGCTAACTCCATGTGTTTCAGTTCTAAGTACTCTTCCAAACATTTTGTGTACTCCAAACGTAGTTGTTCGTCTCTGTCGAATGCCGATTCCAGTTTCCTCAATCGTGATAGAGCAATCCATCGTGAACGGCCAAATTCTGGGGGTGAAGATAGTTGAAACGGTAAGCGCACCATGTACTTTCCTCCTTCTGTCCTTTGTACAGTGTCCTTGTAATGTTTTTCGCACGCCTTCTCTTCTTCAGTCAAATACTTAACTGGTTGGACTTCCTCCAATTCCCAAAACCTTCTCAGTTGTTCATCTACTGAGATCTTGCAATGATATGAGGCGACGGTAGTTGCAAGTTTTGGTTTTTCCTCGATTTCCCCAGAAAGTATCCAGCCTAAGATTGTGTTTTGAGCGATGGGACTGCCTTGTGTATCAACTCTTAGTCCGTTGAGTATTATTCTGCCAAGAATGTCTGCTCCTATTACCATGTCTATTTTACTTGATAAATTGTACGTAGGGTCGGCAAGAGTTAAGCCTTGAAGATGTTTCCAGGCGACATTCTTTCTTATAGCCCTGGGAGGCAATACGGTGCTTATATGTTTTAAAACTAAAACGTTGGCGAGAAGTTTGCAATTATTATGGAGTGAACGTAATTCAACAGTTGCTTGCGATTGAGCTACTCCCGTTTCGATATCCTCTAATCCTGAAATGGTTATGTTTACTGCGCTGCTTGGTATATGCAGTCTCCGTATGATAGACTCCTTTACGAAGGACGCTTGTGAGCCTTGGTCGACCAACGCCCTTACGACTATGCTATGTCCTTCTTTACCAACTAATTTCGCTAAGGCAGTTGGCAGTAACACTTCATTACCTATCGAAACGTTGCCTACATATACTTGACTTGAAGAAGGTACCGCGTCTGTGTCGCTTATTCTGCTGTCGCCCGATCCTTCGTTATTTGCATGAGTCACTCCAGCCCTTGCCTTTGAAGCAATCACTTCTTCATTATGCAACAACGTGTGATGTCGATGCCTACACCTGTAGCACGATGTTCTACTTGGACAATGTGACGCGTTATGACCCTTTGCCAAACAGTTTGAACACAAATGTTTGTTAATTACAATATTCCTCTTTCCAGAATGGTCCAGCTTTAAAAATTCCGGGCAGTGCCAAAGTGGATGAGAAGCGGAGCACACAACGCACGAATATGATTTCACTGATTGGAAACTATGTTTAAAAGTTGACTGTCTTGATGTGGATACATTATTATTCCCCAAAGCTTCCAGAGCTCGAAATTGTGCTTCTAAGAACGTTCTCAATTCATCAAATTTAGGAAACTCACGTGTCGCACCAACCCTTTGCTCCCAGAGTTTCTTCGTATCAGGTGACAATCTTTCACTTACAATATAAGTGAGAATAACATCCCATTCCTTTGTAGCTATGCCTAGGTTATTCAAGGCTTGAACACATTCGTTGGTAGTGTCCATCAGTTTTCGGATGCTTACTGCTGTATCCTTGCTGGCATACGATTGAGACAGAAGGATTTTAAGTTGAGTCTTTATCAACAGCCGGGGGTTATCATATCGATCTTGCAGAAGCTCCCAAGCTGACTTATAGTTTGCATCGGTGATGGTGAATTGTCGAAGAAGCTGTTCAGCTTCACCTTGCAGGCTAGATTTCAAATAATGTAGCTTTTGTACTTGTGATAAGGAATCGTTATTATGAATAAGAGTTAGATATAAATCATAAAATGCCTTCCAAGATTTGTAATCACCATCAAATTTCGGCAGATTGATTCTAGGCAACTTAACTTCTTGCGAAACAGATTTCCTCTCACTATTATTCATGGTAGAATTTAAGGTGGTGTTGGGCTCTTGACGGGAGTCCAAATCGTCTTCCAGTAGAGTTTTAAAATCTACCACAAATTCCTCAACCATTGAAAAATATTCGTCAACAAAATAAGTTTGAAGTGTTGCATCCAAATCGTTTGGGATATCTAGCACAATAATTTCGCGATGGGTTGTCATGAACGATTCCCATTGTTCCTTCAACATTACTAATTTATTCGAAATATATCTAGTGGTTTTTCGATCAGCGCCGTCCTTTTTATAATTCCGTAGCGCACGCTTTATGTCAGTAAATGTGCCAAATTGTAATTTAATCAATTTTTTCAGCATTGTAAAAAGTATAACCGTCACCAAATGAGAATGAAATGACTCACCAAAATTCTGTTAATATTAGCCAAGGGGGGAAATTGCATCCGTTGTACCCGTTGTTATTTAACGGAACTCAGTATTACACCAAATTTTATTTTCGAATTTATTCCACAAATTCCACGAATAATTTAATTCAAATTTCTATCCCTAGTTTTTCAAAATAATTCTTCTAATTAATTAATTGTCACTAACTCGCAAATCTCAAATTAATTCGCACTAACTAATGGAATTTTTCACGCACGTGTCTTACAAGGGAATTTTTCAAATCTATATTTTTTCTGTTTATCACTTAATCGCAAACTTTAAATAAATTTGTCTCACTAGTCTAATTGTTCACACGCGTGAATAGCACCTCACAGGTTAATTTTTCAAAAAACGTTTTTTATTTGTTTTTTAGAATATATGTATGCGCATATATCCGGCTCGAAGGACCAAATTTATGTACGGTATAAACACAACGAAAGTAATTAAAACCCAACTAATCGTTATAAAAGTTATTATTTATTAAAAATCCAAAAAAAATATGGTTGCCGAAATGAAATTGAAATTACAAAATTTTTAAGCCAAAATGGATGCGTATTGATCCGCCGAAAAACTACTTTAGCAGTGATATCAAAAATATATATATTCCTGCTTCACATTTCACTAGTGAAAAACTGTTAGTTATGTATTTCTCGTTTTCCGTTTTTCTCTTAGATCTCTCCACTGAGAAATAGGGAAATTGAGGCGAATTAACTGCCACCTGTTGCGTATTAGAATTAACGTTTATACTTTATCTGCAGCACGAGAATCGAATTAGCAATTGACGTTTCTCTTTATTATTGTTTACAAGTGTTTAGTGAAATGTGCAGCGGGCTTAATTAAAATACAAAAATATATTATACAATAATATATAAAATACTAAAAATACTAATATGGTTATCATAACTCCGGCTAAGGCCTCCAAGATCATCTTCCGTCAGATAAGTTGTTTCCCTTTTTTGCGAATTCATTTCTTTGTTTTTGCCTTTTTATTTTTAGCTGCTTTCCGGATGGAACATTTAGTAAATTCGCATGGTTTATGATCTAGGCTTCTTTCTTTCGTTTATGAGGTACTACATCTTATATCGGTTAGTCGTCAACGTCAAGGGGGAGCAAGCATGGACGTAGCAAGTGGGGAGGCCAAGTGGGCCAAGCCCACCCCAGAATCCTTCTGGCCCACCACAGAATAAAAATGTATCGCTTATTAAAAACAAGATACATCCGCTTTAAAACCGGTGATGTTACATAACGTTTAAAACAATTTTACAAAAATTAGTTTTAAATCGGCTCGTGCTCGACTAGAGTTCAACCGTTAAACTACGATTATGATTGCTTCGCGGCGCATGATGCCGTAATGACCATGGAGATAAAGCTGGAAAAGCATAATTGTATTGCTTTGTATTGTTTGCGTGGGTATCTAGTGAATTTCATACAATGGAGTGATGTTTTTATATGACAGCAGTCTTCGAAATACTACTTACTTCAATATAAACTTGCACGCACATAACACAATGCAAGACTTATTACCAGCTGTATACAAAGAGTATAATCTCTTGCGGAAGAAAAGGAAAAATGGCGGGAATTAAGTTCATTTGATGCGGCCATATATACGTAACATATAACAATACAACCTTAGTTGGGCCTATCATTTTCAGTATGTTGCCGTGTAGTTCGTCATGGAAAGAGTTAAGTCGTTGAGTTTTAAATTCAAATCCAACTCAACTAGGTTCCAATTGAAACTCAGTATATGAAACTACCATAAATGTACAATACAAATCCACCTTTTGGCGCTCTTCTACCTTCATGGAAACGGCAGCTGTCTCAAAAGAGTTGCGCCACACACGGCTTAGGTCAAAAATAATTTTGTCGCTCATCTTATTGTTTAAATAGTGATGAAAACGCTAGCATGATGTCAAGCTGGCTATCCACACAGTGCATCTTTCGAACTGAGTAAGATAACAAAACGTCATTGCGGGACAATAATTTGTGGCTGACAGAATAACGTAATGCCGATTTTATCTCCGGTTTTTGGAGGATTCAGAAGACCATTATTACCGATAGGCCTATCAAGGGGGCTAGCCAATGTGCGTCCGAAATAGCGGAACAGGGTCGCTTGAGGAAAAGCGTTATTTTCATTTTGTTCCTAGAGGTAAAAAGGTAAATGCTTCCGTCCTATGCTCCCTCCGACATGGGGTCTGGGGCTATTCTTCCCAGTTGCTCCTATTGTGGCGCGTCTACCTTCAGCACTCCTTTACGCAAACACGGCAGTTTAGGGACTCATTCCAAAATCGAACTAGTTGTAGAACAATCTTTCGCAATCAGTATTTCCGAATTCTTTCATCTGTCAGTAGTTCAAACGCAAGGTCTACCATCACTTCCTTCAGCTTTTTACAGACCCCTATTAACCTATCCTGTCCTCTATTCCCTCCTTCGAGCCCAGCTTAATACTAGAAAATGCACCGTGACGAATACGACACGACGAGCTTGTACACCAGAAATGAAGCTTGATATTCCCTTTAAATACTTTGTTAAGGCATTTGTATTTTCATATCATAGTAAACTTCTCACATTTGCAATGCAGTATAAGGGATATTTCTTTGTTTTTGCGTTAAACATTGTCTATTTAAAAAGTTGCGCCTTTTAAATGACAAAACACTATACTGCTCAAGATTGGCCTTCCGTAAATACTTAAGTTTGTACCTCATTTAACAATCCCTACTACTCGTTCCATGAGTGCACATATTTCATTTCCATTAAATCAAGCTGGTTGGCCATGGAAATCTTAACCCCACTTTATATAAGAGCATCATTTTGGAATAGTACATAGACCCTCATTCTTAAAATGGGCAAAAATACCGTTTGTATATAAAGCCTGAACTACATTGAAAAGCAGTGCAGTGCAGCACTGCGAAGTGAAATTTAGAATTCTTGTAACTGAACGTGGCAACTCACATTAACTTCACTGCCTTGCACTGCACTGCACTGCGCTGCCTTGTCTTAGGCTAATTTCTAAAAAACTGCTTCGCACTGCATGCCAATTTCTAAAAAAACATCATATGAAGTTGTCATTGCCATTGTTGTCAAAATAAATGACTAAAAATTGATAGAAATAAGGAGTTTCTAGGCAACAAAAGTCACAAGGGCTACAAAAAATTACAAAAGGCTATATAGGAGTAGTCAATGTCAAAATACTGCTTATTCAATGTGTCTTACCACGCGTTCTCGAATAAACTACTGCAACATACTGCGCAGTGCTGCACTGCACTGCTTTTCAATGTAGTTCAGGCTTAAGGGTCCACTTCTACTGCAAGTGAAGGCAATTCCAAAGGGAGACAATTTTATACTTTGTTACCCTCTGCCCTGTAATTTCACTTATCTTTTATGTAATCTAGAACTCCGGGAAGTCCGGAATAATAGCACTCCATTTTATAGGACAAGAGGATAATATTCTTGTTTATGTTTTTCCCTGATTTAAAGAGCTAAAAAAATTATTGCAATTTTGAAAAGGACACAAGCAAGATATTTTCGCATTTGGATGGTGCACGATTTCTTTTCGATATTCATATTCACATCTTTATTTTGAACGACATTGAATTCGTATCAGCATTAAAAAACAATCATCCAATATATCATCAACTCCTCAAAAAATCTTGGTCCCATCGACAGAAACGAAAAGCAATAAAATTAGTAATGGGAAAGGATTACCTAAAATCGAGATCAATTCCAGTTTAGTGTAAAATTCAATTCGACACCCCTACGGATAAAATTTTACGCAAGTTTAGAAATAGACCAAAACGATTGAATTTCACCCTTTCTGGCCCCGAGAAAGGATTGCAATAAATTTTCTCCGTGTGTGTGAATGTAGTTGCATCATTTAAAGTCAGTTGGAATTCAAATTCGTATGTACCCAGCAATAATCAAAGCGCAGAAAAAATCTATTAAGCAACGTCATCATTTATCGTTGGATTATCCAAATGAGCGAGAAAAAACGACACAAAAGGGTTTATCCCTTGTGAAGGTTTGGTTGTGTTGCGTTGTGTCGTGCTCACTGCTTGTCATGGTAGCAATTCGTTTCGGGATATCACATGCAAATATTGAACTAGGTGTGAGCCTCTACCCTAAACGTCTATGTCGATAGCACTTTAAAGTCTTTAAAGAAAAAAACTATTGAGATGTCAACGAACAGTAACAACCCTTTTTTCGACATTGTGTCGACCCTTGTTTTACATCCTGCATTGTGCATGCAGATTTTTCATTTCGTTGATGCTTTGTGCAAATATCGAAAGAACTTAATGTCATCAGACTTTGATTTAGAGATTTTAATACCGATGTTCTTTTGACGTTTATAATGACGAATCTTCGATAGACATTTCAGTTGTTGAGGTGAAGCGAGCGCTGAATACGGTTTTGTGCTTTGTAGTATAGCAAGGGATATGTATTTCTTCTTTTTAAATGGTGCTTGCAGTCTTGTAGCGCTCGGGGCTTTCGACGCTTCTTTTTCTAAGTCTTTTTTCTAGTAGATGCTTTGCTAGCTCTCTTCAGCTAGCTATAGCTATAAGATGTTATGGTCACGGTTATTCAGCGCTGTCCGTTCAAGGGTGTTTGCATTTATCCGCGTTTCTTTGGTTTTAGTCGGATTTAGCCTTAAGCCAGCTGGACTACTTTCCAAATTGTTTAACAAGTTTCGAGATCCTGGTGTCTGGGCGTAGTCGACCATCCTTAAGGTGGTCTAGTAAACCCCATTGTATGCTGCCTGTCCTACTATCTAGATCGCCGACAAGGATGTCGTTTATTACTATAAGAAAGAGTAGTGGCGAAAGTAGGCATCCTTGTAGTACTCCTGAGCTCCTTTTGGTTAGCATTCTACAACATGTCTGAACCGCCCTGGTCTACCCAGTTTTATGTGTGTAACTTATATTTATTCCGTTATTCAATTCTTTAATCTCTTCGTTCGTTCAAATACGGAATATCTCAATAGTCTTGTTTAATCCTTAGGCCTTGGCCACGATAAGAGCGGCGAGCGATGAGCGGCACCAGAACTTACATTGTTCTCGTCTCGGTATCGTGGCAGAGGCTTTATAGGCCGAAATACTGAGAGTTTCCTTTCCAACGTTTTCAGCTAATTATCAGTTTGATTATTTATTGTCCAAGCTTCAGACCCTTGCTAGAGCTGGGCGGATTAATGTTATATATTCTTTCTTTAATTTTTTTTTTGGTTCTTTAGGATTGAGAGTTGTGCGGAAAAGGTTTTATTTGCTAAGTTGCATCTATTTATGTCGTCCTTTATATTGTTTTCTTCGATAAGTATTGCCAAATAAATAAGGTCTAGATGATTTATGCCGTAGTGTACGAACGAAATTAAAGGTAAAGAAGCCGGCTTCAGGTCATAAAGACCTATTGGAAACCTCCATGTCTATCTAAAAGAGTGCCTGAACCACAATATACATCGCTTTGGTGAGTCTGGGGTAATCTCTAGGTATCCCCAAAGCTTTTGACGAAGAATGGCACCGTGCTATTTTGACTAACGCCAAGTTACTAGAATCGACTATATACTAAAGACCACTAGAGAGAATGCACTTTTTAATTATCCACACAAAAACTTATTTATTAAAAACCAAACAAACAAAATTCTTAGAGTTTACTATTATCACTTGCAAATTAATATCTCAAACTATTAAATTCTATTTTCATCGCTTTTCAACTGAAAATGAAACTGACTTGCAAAAGCCATTTATACATATATCCAAGCTTCCCCTTTATTCAACTTCTAGAACTTTCGCCCATTTTGTAGTCTGTGGTGGAATATGCTTTTCTTTACCGAAAAGCTTTTAGAAGCTTTGTCTTCAATTATCGGTCTTTCTAATAGATCTAGAGTCTAATAGATGGCGCCATGTAAATTCAAAAAGTTACATACCTCCAACAAAACCTGCTTTATTTACCATTCCCTTCATTTCAGATGACCATCAGGATATAATGGCTGATTCATGTCGCGTAAAACCCGCAATAAATTGCGAAACAATTTTATTACATTACTCAAACATCGGCATTTCTTATAACGTAAAGTCATTCATTCATTACTATTACTTACGACCTGTTGTTTAGAATTTCTAGGGAGAGGACGAGGTAAATTCGTAAAAAAATTATTCAAAATATCTGTCACTTCCTTCGGGGGTTAGAAACCCGAAAACATCCCAAAAATAAAACCTTGTCCTGCATTTTTGCAATGTTAAAGTACCATTTCCAGGGACTATATAGTCTTTTACATTACCTTGTTTCTGGATACCGTGGGTGGTATAAAGGGTGACCCCTAAGCTGGTACATAAAAAATATCGTATCCACGACAGAAAGCAGAACTTCTTTGGGTGACTGCCCTCAAGATTCTTGCCACTGCATCCCAAAGTAGCCCATATAAACGCGCCCGATTTCTCCCCATCGATCTTTTATGTACATTTCACACATTTTATCCTCATTTAATAAACAAAACACAGAAAAGGAAACGCGATAAATTACAAAGATATGGGAATTAGTCCTTTAACTCCGATAAAATCCTGATAAGGCTCGCTCCGCAAGGGAAAGGGTTGCACGTCGGCTAATGGCTCTGAAAGGATTAACTCCTGACGGCAAACAGCTTCATTGTCGGGCGGACGGCCGTAATCGAGTTCAAAAGGCGGTTAGTCCGTCAGTCAGGGCTCGTTTGTTCCCATCCGAGTGATGAACGTCTCCCGATCAGCGCTGAACTGATGCTGCCCGCTCTGCGGCTGTGAAGCGCGATAAATTCTTTCTCTTCCTGTGGTTTCCATTTTATCTTTCGTGGTTTCGAGATTATTTTCTTCGACGTGATAAAAAAAATTATTATTTTTCAAGAGTCGCTGATTTGAAAAAGAAATTCAATTATTTTTCCTTTGTGGGCTGTGGTTTCCTTTTCAATTTGAAATTTAAGTACGTGACGTCGAAAAAGTACTTTGTAGGTACATACATATACCTATAAAATGTTTAAAGGTATATTGGTAGTTAAGTGGTATTTTTTGACGTTCAGCTAACATTCACAGAAGTATTGTTATAATTTATTGGTGTTCTTACGAGTATCTACTTCATTTAGTAGATCAATCTGACGATCCGTTAAACATTATAAATCTTGATTTCGATTAAGTGTTTAATATTTTTTCCAAGTCGATGGTTTTGTTCTGCTAACGTAAGCTAAAAAATTATCATTATCTTCAATTTGGGTTTATTTGAAAAAAAGATTGAATATTTGCTATATTTTTCAGTAGTAGTTTTGTTAAACAAGCAAAATTAAAAATGTGCGCAAATATAGTAGTTCCTTTGAAAATGTTTTCTTAAAAACTAAATTGGGTGTGCGGATAAAGATAACAGCCGTAATTAATGAAAAAGAAAAAAGCAGAGCAGCTCAAGGAAACTGTCAAAAAAGTAGAATAAGAAATGTTGTCCGAAGTTGCTCTGCCAAAAAAGGTAGAGTAGAAACCGCACTTCAAGTTGCTCTAGTTCAACTTAGAGCAGGCCCATGAAACACGAATTTCTCATGAAACATACTTTGCTAAAATATCGGAACGTCAACGCAGGCCCTAGGGTAGAGCGAGTGGAGCGGTTTGCCAGGTGGCAAAGGGTGCCAAAATGAGCGTTAAAAGCAATTTCGAGCGCATTTTGGAATAAGACAATTTTTTGATTTAGGTAATTTTGATTTTTGAAAAATTTGGTTTTTATCATTTATTTAACACGGCACGTTTAGAAAATATTTAGGTTCTAAATCGATAAAAAATTTTGAATACTACTTTTGAAGTTACAAGGCAATTGGCACTATTTCGTTCCTTTTCAGTATGTTTCCAACTGAGCTATGCCGAAAAGTTCCAAATAAATCCTTCATAGCCGTCAAAACACTTAGGCAAACTTAAATACATATTTAGATAGAGTTCTTTGAGGCCTAGAATTAGAATGATAAAAAAAGTTTTCACTCTATGACGTTCTCCTTCGATTATCGAGCTGAACCATTAGTAGTGATGAGCAAGACTGATCTTGCACATTTAGTAAAACCAAGACAACGCAGGACAAGGACAAGACACGACGGAAAGGAGCAAGATAGCGAGAATTTATGCTCATCACTAAGTACCAAAAGACTTTCAGTGATAAGCACAAAGTCTTGTCTTTCACATTTAGCAAGACCATGACAAGACTGCAAGAGTTTTTGAAAGACTTTCTGCAAGATTTTTTGCTCATCACTGCAGTTTTGACTTTTCCTGTCATGTCTTGGTCTTGCTTTGATCTTTTTAAATGTGCAAGTCCGGTCTTGCTCATCACTACCCACTAGACCGATCAGAGTGAAAAAGGAGCTTAAGCAATGCAATTGGTGGGTTAGTCACCAGCGGGATAGGGGGAGCAGCATGTAGTGTATTTCAGCAATTAAATACGCAAGTGCTGGAACTATCTTGACCTGGTACAAGTGCGATCATAACCTCTTCGTGGTGGCCACTGGAATCTGTCCTGAAAGAGATGGGCTAACTAGACCGGGCCTACCAAGCCAAGATGTAAAGTTATCGTGTCAAGGGCTGCATGGCAGTGGGTAGGTTTTGCACTCTTGTATAAGGATCGCCTTTCGAGATCTCCTTGGGGTAGCCAAAAAATTAGCAACACCAGTTCCCATATAATCTAGGGCAAACATTCCCATCATCCAAGGTGACAGGAACCCAGAATTAAAAAAAATACTCACTAAAATGTCAAGGCAAGAAGGGCTGGAGTAGAATTAGGGAGCTCATGGACAGGATCATACCATAGCCCGCTTTCATGAACTCCTTATCGAAGGCAGGACTGCGGTCGAAAGCCAGGAAAGCGCAGTCAAGTGTAAGCGACAAAGCATGTTCCAGCGATCTGGCCCACAAATATGAGCTATAGGGGTGTAGTACAATAGGCATTGGAATGGTAACCCAAAAACAATCCAAAAGGATTAGCGGCTTTAAAATCTGATTAACGGCTCGCGAGCTTTGAGGTCTACAATTAGAATGCTAAAAAAAAGTTGTCCCTTGCTTTCTTACGTTGATCAGGTAAAATTTTCGCTCTGAGCCGATAGTAGTAGATAGTAGATATCCGGACCTGATAGTCAGATCGGAGCAAAAAAGTAACTTAAAACATACACCCAATACTACTGAAATTTCCCGTGAAAGTCCCGTCGCAATCGGATTAGTCGTTTCAGAGATTAGCCTGGACAGACAGACAAAAATTAAAAAAAAACTAGAATGTTTTAATAACATTTACATATGTATATGGGATAAGAAAATGACAATTATTTTGAGGCCACAGATTTCTTATTCTATATTAATGCAGAAGATAAACTAAAATTCAATTTATGTGATGTGAAAGCGTTGACAAAAGGGCGCCAAAAGACAATCTCGTTCTACCCTGATCAAGGGCTAGGGCCGGCGCTGCTGAACGCAGTTCAACTTAGAGCAGCTTATTAAACACTATTAATTCATCATTTCAATAAATGGTGTTGTGGTTTCTTCTTCTTCTGTTCTGCATTTATTTGTAATGCTAATACATGTGTTTAGGTTTCTTCTTCTATTTCTGTGAATATTTCTCTAAAGCCGGAACTATAATATACGTTAAAGAACGTACTTTAACCCCTGCGTTTCGAGGGCTCTAATACGAAAATGAATGATTGACCATAATAAACGTGCGTCACATGTAGATACGGACTTTCGTGAATTTTTCGTTAAACGTAATATAACGCCGTTTTATGGCATCTGGATCCCAGTTGACAGCGTTGTAAAGTCAAAATTGTATATTTGTTGTATTCAGGCTCAAATTCAAACAAGGTTTACTGCAATTATTATGGTTGATTGTACGTCTAGGTTTACGGCGACAGTGGTATGATATATACATACCTATATTCGTTAAATACGTACGTTGTTCCAGATCTATTATAGTTCAGGCTTAAGCTATACAGTGATATTGCAAGTCAAGTTATGCCATCAGCATATTCTGCCAACTGGTTTGATTTGTTAAACAGGGCTGCGTTCGATTCGAGTCTATGTTTACTTTTGCGAACAACTTCTAAAATAGCATTGGTACCATACCATTGCTTTGCTTTCTTTAAGCCTTGCTTGACTGGGAAGGACTCCGTCAGCTTTCCTTGTAGTTTGCATGTACACTCTGTATTTTCTATTTTCATTAGCTTCACTATCTTTAGAGAGTGCTTCTGTATAATGTTCCTGCGGATGTTTACTTCTGGAACTCCGTATTTACTCGAAACTCTCAAGTTGTTTTTTAAAATTCATATACCATAGTATTCTACTTGTCATACACCATTTCCTTTTCACTTGAACATCAAGTGGAATCACTATGGCATTACAATGGCCTTTCTTTGTGGCCTAATTGTATGAGCTCAAACCAACAGCTCAGCCATATCTAACCTAACCTAGCCTAACCTACCCTTTTATTTGATACCCATACCGAGTGGGTTGTAAAAAAACGAAATCAAAAAAAAAAAAAATGGCAGTTATAGGGACTGCCGATAGAAGTGAAAACTTAGAACTTAGATGTTGAAATTCGATTCTTTTGAAGTAATACAAAATTCTATATTTCTTGAAAGGACTAAATCTTTTTGATTGCAGTATTTTCATTAGGACATTAACCAACTTATTAAAATATGTAGCACAAGTAACTGCGTCTTCATTAATAAGTGTACTTTTTTCTATAAAATTTAATGCTGCTGCATCTTCAACCGATATCTCAGAATTATTTTTTAAATTATGTAATAATTGTAGCAATTTTGACCATCCTAATCCATTAGCACTTATTGTAAAAAAAGACACAATCGGGTTATGGTAACTAAAGTAAGAAATGAAAATGTGATTAAGTAAGAAATGAAATGTGATTCAAATTTATCTAAGTATCGCGTAAAAACCGCATCGATCGTCGTTTTATATTTGTTAGTACTAAGTTTCCGATCATTGGACATATTTAAATTAAGTGTTGCATTTAAAAATTCAATTAATGGTAGATTTTTATCATCTGCAAAGTTAATATTGAAGTGTCCACTTAAAATCATCGGTACATTATCATATTTTTCGCCGAATCTTTTTTCGAGAATTTCAGAACCTTCTTTTGTATAAATCATCAAATTTTCGAATAAAAATTGTTGTATCTGTCTCATAGATTTTCCAGGCGAAATATAAACGGCAACCATTAATATGTATTGCCCATTCTCGGAACTGCATCGAGCAACGCATATTTCGCCTATATCAGAAACATTAACACCAATGCTTCTAGTGAATTTAGTATGTATGTCCATATATGAAGTAATGAAGTGTGACGTATCTTGAGTATTGTGATAAATAGCTACTCCTGCTGCTGGAACTTCGGGTCTTTTATAACTTACAACAAAGTTGAATTTCAGAACATCAAGTGGTTCTTCGTTTTTCATACGAGTTTCTGACAAAAGCAGAACATTTGACTTTTTTACGATAGCATCATTTTTTAGATCAGCCGCAACTGAAGAAATCTTCAGGATCGAGGATCCAAACAAATTTGGAAAACAGATATGACTGGTTTTATATTTTCATTTTCGATACTTAATTGAATAATAGTAGGCGGTCAGATTTATTTTTTTATTCAAAATCAAAAAGTTTTTGATTATAATCGATTGAGCGCGTGCGCCAGTCATGAGCATGTCGGTGACGCGAACCCATAACATTTTCCCCTATCAAAAAGTGCCCAACGCGGCTAAAGAAGTTTTCACTTCAAAAATTTGGTCGCCATCTTGGAACCGCCATCTTGATTTTTTTTACAAAATGCTCAAATTGTATTGTCAAGTTAACTACGTATGTATATGTACAAAATTTGAAGTTAAACGGTTATATGGAAGTTAGTCAAAATCAACTTGCAAGATTCGTTTACATAGATACAGATGCAGGTGAAGCTAATATAAAGCGTATAAAAAGTATGAATTGCTAGAACAGTTTACCCTATTTTAGATGACATTCAGACATGCCGTAACATATTTTTAAAAATTCACGCAAATTCTTTTACACCACCTCACTTTCCTCAGATAAATTACAGGACATTCTGCCCTTGGAAACCTACCTCGATATCAAGTTGCAGAAGCCGCAAGTTGTCTGGGTCTTCATCTGGAGAGCGCATGGGTGGCATGTTATCATTATTTTGCAGTTCAATGATTTTTTCATTTAATTAACGATGCTGGTGCAGTATCAATTTTATTACGACGAAGTTTTATGTCATCCTTATTCGGTGTCACATTCTATCGTTACTTTTGCCACGCTTTTCAGAATAGGTTTGTTTTTTCCGTTTGCATCTTTAATATGTATGAAAGTGGTTGAGAAAATGTTGGTTCTTTCATAAAGTAACACAAGTCAACGCAAATCAAATGATTCCACTAGGGGACAGCTTTACGAAACAATTCGAGTTCGTGCCACCTAGAATGGATGACGGAATCAACAAAACATCATTGTCCCCTAATAATCGTCTCATAAATAAACAAGCAACGGCCTAACACCTCTGCTTCGTATCCGGCAGCTAGAAAATGGTGGCATTTACTTTTTCTCGGTCATTCATGAATTAATGCAGGCCTTTGAGATAGAGCTGTGCGGCATTATTAGGAAAAGAGGAATCAGAGTTTGACATTTCTGACAAAGAACTATTTTCTGACGTTTCTGATTGAACAGGGTCAGAAATTATGAGAAAATTGTATCGACAATGTGACTCCCAGCATGAGACCAACACTAGGAGGCTCGGGTGCAGCGCAATAGCTTCGGGCGGATAAATAGAAAAATGTGCACAATGAACGCAAGGAACATAAAAAAATCTCCAAATGTTACTTCTAAAAAAAAGAAGGAAAAAACGCACACACCAAAAAAATCTCTCTTTAGAAACCGTTTCCATTTTTGCTGCAACTTATCCTGTTTTGGTGCTGGATGCCCAGGATATAGAACGGAGGATAGCAGGAGCTACTGTGGCCTACCTGTTCCTGCCAGTTGGGAGTTTTTCGTTTGTTGTTTTTTAAGCTCATGTTTGACTAATGCGCTCCTTTCAGGACTTATCCTTATGCCATCGGTGTAGAAAGGAAACACCCCGAAGAGGATTGCAGTTTCTTGCGAAAAACGATCTCAGAACTGTTGATTCTTAATCTTTGCATTCAGTTGTGCAAATCAAGTGGATAAATGATGCCTTTGAATCAGCCGAAAGCAAGTTGATGTGCTCCTCATGGCAAATTTGTGTAAATACCCTGTTCTCGTTATTTGTATTTCGCCTTAGACAAAACAGGATCCATTCAAGGTGTACAGTAACAAATCTTTGAATTTTTTTTTCTCTCGCAAATTTTAACATTCTTTGTTCACAGAAAATAGTTTTATTAATCACAATATTTACTTTGGATCAGTTGAAGCAGTGAAATGACGTTCTCGAGTTCAAATATCAACGTACAGGCGAAGAACTACCCTGCAAAAGCTAAGCTCAGAAGCCACCCGTTGCACTACCAGTCCTTCATGTCTTTCCCGCCAAAATGCAATGTCTAGTAGAAACCTTAGAGTATAGAATATATGAACGTAAGCGGAATCTGGGGTTGCTTGCGATGAACCCTGCGATTATTTCGGTGGGACTGCTCTGGTAATAGTATAACGAATATTGCATCGCTGTGGTGGGTCAATGAGTCAAGTGAAGACCTGTTCTGAAATTATTTGAATGAGGGAGTTTTGAATGCCCTTTATTTGATCCCTGGTCCTTTATTTGACAAGCACGTG
Organism: Thereva unica; assembly: GCA_949987705.1. Taxonomy (NCBI): domain Eukaryota; kingdom Metazoa; phylum Arthropoda; class Insecta; order Diptera; family Therevidae; genus Thereva; species Thereva unica. Next base: position 85,894,166 of record OX465284.1, read on the forward strand.
GTAATTGCTGACATTGTGCAATCTCTTCCAACCTCAGCTCAATATTCTCGACCTGCGCTTTTTCAAATTGACCCCTTGAGATGCCATTTGAGATTTTTTCTGGAAGTACCAATAAGTGGGCTCGTCTCGTTGCCGAGACCATAAAAGAGCAAATGGCCCCAGATCAAAACATATTAAGAGAGGATCCAGAGATTAGTTCTGGAGCGTGCCCCGAAAACTTGGAAGGGTGGTTGTGGGGCTTTATTAAAGACGAGACAGCACTTCGTTCAAAAGTCCCTGTTGATTAATATGAACTTGAGTTAACCAAAATGAGGACAGGTCCCTCTCGTCCTTGAATAATATAGTAGGGTAAATTTGACGCCAACATTGATTAACCTCCCAGAAAAAACTTTCAATGCAGCTCCTTACAAAAGCCACAGGAATATCTAGAGCAACTAGGCCAGACCCTGCAAATCGATGTAGACTTTGGTTCATTGTGTTTGTTATAGTACTTACCTTTCTTGTCAAATGTCAAAGAACTAGCGCAGAAATTTAGCCAAACATGAGATACACAAAGGGATACATTATCCAGGCCGATGGATTTATTGGCGTCGACCTCTTCTAGACAGTTATACACTTTCGTGTCTTGAGTGATGGAAGTTCAAATAGCAGTATTAGATAAAGAATTCAAGGCGAATAGAGATACTAGTGGGTTGGCCTTTTTTATGTGAAAGACTATGGCTCAAACATAAGTCCATTTGTACTGTCAACGGTTCTATCTTTGAGCGAAAATGAAAGAGGGAAAGAGCTGTCAACGTGCAAAATGTGGGTTTATTCCACCGGCTTCCATCCATTACTACCACGACAGAGCTCTAACTTCAGACAGGGCTCTAACGAACAAGAGATAGTTTCCTCGCTTATTAAGGAGATAGGGGAGTTGCTGCAATAGTCTAGGTGCCTGTGATCGATTTGGAAGACCAATTTGTTGATGCTGATCTCTTTCTACCATAACAGCAACACTGTCTCTTCCATTCAGTCATAGCGTAAAGTGCCCTGGTGAAACGACAGGTTAGCTGCAATGCGTAGAGATGTTAGGATATTGTTCAATAGGACAAAACATACCGGGCATTGGGATGAATATAGGTTCACACTAACAGCATACATCAAGAAGTTGAGACGTTCTAAAAGGATTGCCTGGAGGAAACACTGAGAGAGCCTTTAGATTCTACCACACTTCAAAAGCTACTTTACAACGGAGTGGGCCTTCTCAAAAGGGAGGATGGCTCCTATACCTCTAACCCTGAAGAAACCTTGAGGTACCTGCTCAGCAAGCATTTTCCAGGGTCAATCTAACAGATCATGTATCCATTGGATGCTGGGTGTAGTCATAGGAACATCCAAGATCGTTATTCCTGGAGTCTTTCTGGAACCATCTTCGACCGTGACAAGGTGAAATGGACAGTGGCCCTATAAGTCGCGTTCCTTGACATCGAAGCTGCTTTCGATAAAACTGGCTATGATTCTATTTCTATAGCACTGGCTCTCAGAAACCTGGATCCTCACACGATTGATACTTGTAGGTCGTGGCATTTCTTCTACGCTAGGTGTCTCCATCATTAGTGTTAAGGCTGCCCTCAAGATGGGGTCTTAACAATATCCCAAAAATTTCCATTTGCTGCTTATCCGACCACATTATTGGTGAACTGCGGTTCCAAAGGGCAATAATCCCGGATCGTTGGGAGGAACTTATTTATTTATTTATTCTTCCTGGAGATCCAAAACATCTACACTGGTTTACGGACGAGTCAAATATGGAACATGGTACAGTGTGCAAAGGCATGATTGCAATGGGTAAGTGACCCTCTATTTTCCAGACTGAAATACATGCCATTTAAACCTGCGCTAAGGTTTGAAAGGCGCCAACATTAACTAACGAAACTACTGCTAACGAAAAGTTCCAGTATTAATAAAATAAAAATATAGCGCCTCTTGAATTTAGAGTAACGTCATTTTATTTTCGTTTTTCTTCTCGAGCAATCCTTTCATTTGGTACCCATATCAGGATATTAGATAAGAAATTTTTTTTGCCATCTTGGGGCATCCGTCATATTGAGTTTGAAATGACGCCACACAGTTAATTGTATTGTACCTGTCATGTCCTTTCATTTGATACCCATGTCGGGCGGTCGGGGAACACAATTGCAAAATTCAGCCGCAATCTTGGAACCGCTATCTTGATCTATTTACAAAATTGTCAGATTGCCTTGTCATGAGAGCTATGCATATGAGTTGTTCTATACACATAAGTTGTATCCATCAAGCATGGATATACATAACTCTAATAAATTGCCGAAATTGCTCTCTAAATTGAAGTTTTCTTTTTAATTTTTTACTTCATCGATTATCCTCTTCATCTATTTCATCCAAAAAATTCAATTTCATCACACAATTTTCGTTTTAAAGTTCCTCGCCAATACCCTCAACTTTTACGAGCGTTCACTCACAAACAAAAGAAAAACTGAATTTTATTCATATCAAAATGAAGTGTTCGCTTGATATGGAGAAATGACAAAGTAAATAAAGTACTTAACGAAACCTAAAGGCCGTGACACAATGGCGACTTCGGCTTCGGCTTCGAAAGCGACGTTGAAGCGCTGAAGCGCTGAATTAAGAATCGACGCCGAAGCCAAGTATAACACAATAACGGCATTCGTCTTCGTCTTGCAAATCGCGGAAAATTTGTTACATTAAATAAACTTTGTTAAATTATAATGGAAAATAAACGGGAGGAAGTTATAAAATTAATGGGAGTAGCAACATATGTTTATTTAAAATTAAAAAAAAAAGACAAAAACAAAAAAATAGGCGATTCCACTTATTTTTTTCCATGCGTGGTCTTTTTTCTGATTATTTTTATAATCTTTGCACCCTTTTTTATATATACATGGATTTTCCTTTACTAACTCGATTAATTTTTCCTCAAAATCCATGTTAAACACGTGTTAAATTTAAATTACCGGACAGCCCACTTCGATTTTCCAAATAAATTTCAACCGACGCCGCTTCCAATATCAAATATCATTTGATTGAGGCTTCGGCTTCGAAATGGAATCCGAAGCCGAAGCTGCCATTGTGTTAATAAGTACTGCCACGCTTACATTTGATTTTGACAGGCATCGGCTTCGAAATCGAAGCCGAAGCCACCATTGTGTCACGGCCTTTACGAAGGTTATTTTTATTCATGCCAAACTACATAAGTGTTCACTCCAAGAAACGAAGTGAAAACTTACACTCAATTTTTATTCACGCCACCCAATGAGCTACGAATGACGTCAGTTGAATTACAATTTTCAAACCATTTTGAAAGAAAAGTGCCAACAATTATAGATGAAATTAGAAAATGCAGATTCCTTCTAGAATCCCCGATAAATGTCAACGTGAAAACCTTCAAATTGTCACATAGATGGCAATAATAAAAACTCCTTTCAACTATAAATGCTTGACAGATTTTCATTAATTTCGGATTATTAACGGTTACCTGTTCGTCTCACTGTCAAATATAGCCTAATATCTCCAGGTTACGAGTATCTTTCAATAAAAATTCATAAATCCTAATACGTGGATTATCTCCTGGTGAAGGATGATCCCTTCTGATGAGGATATCTGAAAGCAAATCAACGAAAGGAAAGCGAACGCACGTGTGTCTGCTTAGTGCTAATTAAAGCTGAATGCGGCAGTCGATGGAGGGATTCTTACAGTTCATCAAAGGACGCACATGGAGGATCAAGAAATCTATATTTTTTTACAGAAGCTTCATTTATCCCAATCAGTTGCATCTGAGTCTCCTTGCGATTCTCCTAAAATTTATGATGCAGAGAATTGAATTCAAATCTTCGCACTGATTTCGCTGGCAGCAAGGATAAATCTCAACCCCTTTGAATCCCATCCCTGCGCGCTGCGACTGTATATATCCTCAAAGTTTTACCCGTTCAAGTGATTCATGCAGAGCGAATTGACTATTTAGTGTGATATTTCCCTGAGGCGGAAAAAAGGGTCCAAACATATGTCGCCAACAATTATTGAGTTTTTATAAAGGATTGCAGCGACCTTTTCACTCCCGGAGATAGTGTTACTGTTAAATGGATGCAGTGGGACAGCGCTGTTGAAAAGTGAATTGTGAATCCTTTTGTGCGCTTCGAACAAGGGTAACAAGGTGATGATTCAATTTTTTAATCACAATTCGACATGGGACTGAAGAAGGATGGTTTTTTTTCAGGATAAAAGTTTATTTCCTTAATTTGTTCTAGGAGAATTCCTTGATTGGCACTTTGTGATGTTTAAAAAAAGGAGAATTCCAGGAATTTTTCAATTAAATTTCGTCCTTCCTGTTGTTTTGCATATTTCATTTGGCAAGTGCCCTCCTGCAAGAATTGAAGTATTTAAGCGTAGGGGTTAAAGGATCTCATTCAATTTACTTGGAAGGGTGTCTATGACCCTTTATTACAAAACATTTATTTTCATTCATTGGGGAACTTATCTTGAGCTCGCATCGCCGAATAATTGAAATTACCGAGCACGTGTAAAGGATTCGAGGAATTTATGTTAGTTATCGTTTCTCGAAATTGTTTTAAATGGGATTACATGAATACTTTAAATTTTGAGTGCTTTTGGACATGTTTAAACACAAATTTTAAATTACCTCCAATCTTTATTTGTAGGTTCATCAACAAATAATAAAACTCCTCTCGATAACCTTATGCATTCCAATAACTAAATTTTCGAACTTCTTTTACTTCGACCGTACCTTTTAAGGGGCCTTTTAAGTCTCGTTTCGACCCCTTCTTCTAAATACAATTCCATGCAGGGCTCAACCATCAACACTTCGATTAGAATAATTTTCAACTTTTGTAGGTATTGTGCGTGCGCGTCCACCGTGCGTCAATAAAATCAAAACAAGAACATGAACGGGGCTCGTAAATCCGTGTTACAATAAAGCCGAAGGGCAAATACAAATGGATAAGGGCGCACAATATCGAGATCGGGTGCTGCTTTATGTTGGATTGTATATGGAGAGAGAAAGAGACATGGAAAAAAGGGGGTGACGGAACGTGTTGAATTGGATCCAAGATTCCGGAGACGTATGCATTTGAATCGTCCATTCAGTTCTTTGATCCTTTTCCTTTTTAAAGTTTCATTCTTCTAGTAAAGTATTTTTAATGTGTGACTTATGCCGTTTCACGATTCTTTTATACGAAGTTCTGCCTTTTGTGTAAAAGACGCAAAATTGGTTCAATAAGTTTATGTTGGGCATAGAAAGGGCGAGAGTTCGTATGGCCATTTCTGCACGAGGGAGCATGGTTCTTGCTATCAGAGGGACCATAGTTCGTGCTCCATCGCCCCCAACCTAAAACTGTCTGAAATAGGTTGAAGCAAATTTTATGAATTTCATATACGCAATCCACCGCACGGTTTTTGGTTGCACAACTATAATTGCACAATCGTCACTTCAGAAGAACTAGATATCAAGCTGGGAGCAAATATGGGTAAGTTACACTGTAAATCCTGTAAAGTGTTGAGTAGGTGTTTAGATATAAAACCCTCTAGTGTTTAGGGGTGGAAAGGGTCTATCTAAAAATGATATATTGGGTGATTCATTTAGAGGTAAATTTTTCAGATATAAAAAAGGTTAAAATATTCAATTTTATCGGATGCCAATCAGCATTGTCAATCAGTAGTCCATTCCTATAAGTCAGTGTTGACAATCCTGAATGGCACCATTTTTCTCCAGAAATAGAAAGCCTTTTTATGTAAACAAAAAAATTTCTTCGAATTTAGGAGAAAATAAGTGATAAGAAGCAAGGGTGCATCCAGAGGAGGGGCCATGGGGCCATGCCCCTCCCCCTCGAAAATATTTAACTTAGATGAAATAAAAATTAACACTTTTTATTTTGAGATTTTGATTTAATTTGCTAAAATCTGTTTTCGTTTACCCCTTGGGATATTTTTGGTCGATTTCACGAAAGTGCTGGGATCTTAATGAATGGGGCATCGTTGGAAAGGGCTCGCTCCCCCGAGTTCAACGCACAAAATTTGGTCCAAAAGTTCCAAGGGGTTCGGGAGTTATGGCCGCTTTTGTGAATGGCCAAATGAGGGTGGCGAAATGCCCATTATATCGGGAAATACTGGTCAGACCGGTGTGCGGTTGAATTCACAGACTCCCTGGGAGGTCCCTAACAATTTCCCATTTAAAAAAAGGCGCTCCAAAAATTTCCCAAAACCGGAAATTTTACAAAGGGGTACCCCTTGGGATATTTTTGGTCGATTTCACGAAAGTGCTGAGATCTTAATGAATGGGGCATCGTTGGAAAGGGCTCGCTCCCCCGAGTTCAACGCACGAAATTCGGTCCAAAAATTCCAAGGGGTTCGGGAGTTATGGCCGCTTTTGTGAATGGCCAAATGAGGGTGGCGAAATGCCAATTATCTCGGGAAATACTGGTGAGACCGGTGTGCGGTTGAGTTCACAGACTCCCTGGGAGGTCCCTAACAATTCCCCATTCAAAAAAGGGCCGCTCCAAAAATTTCCCAAAACCGGAAATTTTGCAAAGGGGTACCCCTTGGGATATTTTTGGTCGATTTCACGAAAGTGCTGGGATCTTAATGAATGGGGCACCGTTGGAAAGGGCTCGCTCCCCCGAGTTCAACGCACGAAATTTGGTCCAAAAATTCCAAGGGGTTCGGGAGTTATGGCCGCTTTTGTGAATGGCCAAATGAGGGTGGCGAATTGCCCAATATCTCGGGAAATACTGGTCAGACCGGTGTGCGGTTGAATTCACAGATCCCTGGGAGGTCCCTAACAATTTCCCATTCAAAAAAGGGCCGCTCCAAAAATTTCCCAAAACCGGAAATTTTGCAAAGGGGTACCCCTTGGGATATTTTTGGTCGATTTCACGAAAGTGCTGGGATCTTAATGAATGGAGCATCGTTGGAAAGGGCTCGCTCCCCCGAGTTCAACGCACGAAATTCGGTCCAAAAATTCCAAGGGGTTCGGGAGTTATGGCCGCTTTTGTGAATGGCCAAATGAGGGTGGCGAAATGCCAATTATCTCGGGAAATACTGGTGAGACCGGTGTGCGGTTGAGTTCACAGACTCCCTGGGAGGTCCCTAACAATTCCCCATTCAAAAAAGGGCCGCTCCAAAAATTTCCCAAAACCGGAAATTTTGCAAAGGGCCCTTGGGATATTTTTGGTCAATTTCACGAAAGTGCTGAGATCTTAATGAATGGGGCATCGTTCGGGAGTTATGGCCGCTTTTGTGAATGGCCAAATGAGGGTGGCGAAATGCCAATTATCTCGGGAAATACTGGTGAGACCGGTGTGCGGTTGAGTTCACAGACTCCCTGGGAGGTCCCTAACAATTCCCCATTCAAAAAAGGGCCGCTCCAAAAATTTCCCAAAACCGGAAATTTTGCAAAGGGGTACCCCTTGGGATATTTTTGGTCGATTTCACGAAAGTGCTGGGATCTTAATGAATGGGGCACCGTTGGAAAGGGCTCGCTCCCCCGAGTTCAACGCACGAAATTTGGTCCAAAAATTCCAAGGGGTTCGGGAGTTATGGCCGCTTTTGTGAATGGCCAAATGAGGGTGGCGAAATGCCCATTATCTCGGGAAATACTGGTCAGACCGATGTGCGGTTGAATTCACAGACTCCCTGGGAGGTCCCTAACAATTTCCCATTCAAAAAAGGGCCGCTCCAAAAATTTCCCAAAACCGGAAATTTTGCAAAGGGGTGGGTACCCCGAGTTAGGGTGACTTCGTAAATGCCAATAAACTGTGTCAAAAAACAGTATTAATGCAGTCAAGTCAAAGTTCAGTAAAAGCTTAGACAAAGTTGTGCAGTTTTAAGTTTGACATTTATGGCCAAGGAACAGCACACAAAGTTTTTGTAAAATTTGTAAAACTAATCACTTTGCATCATAGCTATTCATGATGCCGAAATTCCCATTTCAATGCAAAGATTTGCCGTTTACGATGCAATTATGAACACAGTGCTTTAAAACTGTGACATTTATGAACTCTTGACTTAAACCGACTGCTTAAATTTTACATTTACGAAGTCACCCTTAGCTGAATTTTTCGCGTAGATTAGCTTCAATTTTAGCATTTAGCTTAACCTTCGCACTCATGCCTAAAATATATCCCATCTTTTTTCTATCCTTCAAACTGCTCAAAAAAAAAACAACACCAAACTGCGCCTGCACAATCGCATATCTGTCATCATCAGCAACATAAATTAACCCTTAAATAAAAAATAAAAGGAAATTTTTTCTTGATTTTTGGAAACGATAAAGTCGTTACGTTGTGCCTGCGGAGGGTTACACGGCTAATGCCCGATTTATCACATCTAATGTCATTCGTGAGAAATCAATTTTATTCGAAATCAGTTTTTATCGTGGATTTAACATTTTCCGTCCAAAATCACCAAGAAAAGGACATAAAAAAGTCCCTGCATAGTTTAGTGCAGATACAATAATTGAGGGTAGTGTGCTCGACACCCCTTTCACATTGTTAAGGGGGTAAAAACAGTTGCAGTATTAGTTTAACCCTTTCACAACTAAAAGGAGGCGTGGTTGACAAATGGACATGAAAATTAAAAATAAACGTAACTGATATCCTTCGTGGATGGAATATGCTAATAGTTAACGTTAAGCTGGGAAAGGTGTTACACAACTAGTGTTTTACGGCATTGTGAAAGGTCATCGCGAAGGGTAGTTTTCTGCTTCATCAGCTTAATGTTCACCGCCCACTTTCATTTATAAAAACGCTGAGGTCATCTAAAAAGGGTTAAGCGAATTTGGATCAACGTTCGGACAAATAAATTTAGTGAAAAGTGACACTAGAACGTCCATAAATCATTAACTGAGCAGCTGTAACTAAGCATTTCGTTTTTTTTTTTTCAAATGTACATTATGTTCATACATACATGCATATGTATATAAAAAATCCATGTAACACTTAAAAGGGCAGAAAAATTACGAAAAAAATGATTGAACATTGTTGGTGCTATTGTTGAGTCCAACAAAGAGTCCTGGTCCCAATTAGTCCTCATTAGATCCGACAAATGTCGAGGGTGCGCATTCAAGTCAAATCTTTCGTCAGCACGGCAAAGTCGGGGGTGGTATAACAACCGGAATGAATTCCTTTGTTATAGTCATGCTGCTCTCTTCTGGGATCCCTCTCGCAAAGGGATGTTAAGGATCCGCTGTGCCTCTCACGTACGAACGACGAAACAACAACCCTCCAGAATGCGAACCGGAAACGAATTCGTCAATTCTCACTTGCGACTGCTCGCATTGTCCCCGGGCGTAACAACAATAAATATAGGTAAATCGGCATCAATTGGGTCAGTTTTAATGATTTCCAAATACTCCTGCGATTAAGGGACATAAGGCATGGATAAGCGGAGAAGTCCTGGATAAACATATCACAACAATGACTTTCAACTTGCCTGCCCTTGTCGAGGGCGCTACTTTACAAATAAATATGAATGGGATCCCTGAGCTGTGGAGGATGGATGTTGGCTCTTGCTCTCAAAGTAAGCGCAATCAATGTCTGTCAATAAAAACACATTTCAATTGCGTAGGCGGCTTTTTCATTTTTTTTTGTGTTTTCATTTCCGGTCTTTGCAAAATTGCTGTAGGAATATTTCAAAAAGGTTTTCGTTCATTTGATCTGGATTTGTTCTTTTACAAGGATTTGCGCTTTAATTTTTTTCTAATTATAAAATATGGTTTAAAAAGTCCTGCTTAGTCGTTTGCTGAAATCAGTGGCAGCAGCATACAAGTTCGTGGAGTTTTTTCCGCTAGATGCCGTTAATTGCGTTAATTAGCGATACCACTAACTGCTCGTTTGAAAGTTTGGGGTGTTATTTTGAGTGTAAAAACTTCGAAAGTTCAGTGGTTGAAAAAATAAAGAAAACTTGCAGTATGTTTTGCAATATTATTACGATAAAAGGAAGAACGAAAGAAAAATATTGTGTAAAAATTGTGTTATGTACGGTGAAAGCACTTTATCAAAATTTGCAGCGCGAACATCAAGGTAGCCCTAAAAAGGCATCCTACTGGCTTAACTGGTTAATAATAGGGTACCCAATTTCCGCTTAGGTGGGGTCTTAATCTAGCGGTCGGTGCACCTCCTTGTTCACCTGGTAGTCTGGTACTGTCGGCTGGTTAGTGGGATTCACTTGTTTCAGGAGGCATAACACTCCAACAAGACTGTCTCTCTCTAGCCCTGACGGTTGTGACTCACCCGGCTGTTAAAACATGGATGCACACATATAACACCCAGTAGTGTAAACGCGAAGCTCACTGCCTTCTCCTTATCATCCACCAGACTACCCGTAACCTTTCCTAGTCTTTTTCTATCTTCAGGTCAAGTTTACTACTAGACATTGCACCATGAGTTTTAAACGACATGACGGTCTAGTGGTACAAACGGTGATTCCTGAGCTTGACCACGCCACATAAAAAAATCGTTTTTTTTTGGGACGTTTGATGGGAAAGGTAAGTTACTCTCTGGTCGTCCAAGCACTGGAAAAGCCAATGAGTTTTTTGAAATAATGCGGCAAGATCGCCAATGTCAGCAGTGTCGATATTGTTATAGAGCGTAGCGTTGACTACAAAACTCTTTTGAGTCATTTACACAAAGCTGGATGGATACGCAAAGCTGGAGAAGCTTTCATGAGTTGAGCACGAAAAACATGATACACCTAATTAACATCGATGTACTTGTAAAACTTCTTCTTCGATGGCTCTACAGCCCAATTCGAGCCTTGGCCTCCATCAGCTTCTTCCTCCAGACGTTTCTCTGCTCTGCAGCTTGTCTCCAGTTTCTTGTGTTGAGCAGTTTTGCTGCATCGGCCTTAACATTATCTTCCCACCTTAGCCGTGGGTTGCCAACTGGTCTTTTGCCATCTGGTAGTAGATACAGGGCTTTTTTTGGTATCCTCGAGTCATCCATTCTTTGGACATGACCGGCCAAACGTAATGGTAGTAGCTTGTCATGGGTCGAAAGTTTACATTCTTTCTATAAGTCGTACAATTCGTGATTGCAGCGTATTCTCCATGCATTGTCTTCATTGATTGGGCCTTATATCCTTCGGAGAACCTTCCTCTCCTGGGATGCCGTTTGCACTCGAGGCCTTGTTGCTCTTGAGCCGAGATGGCTCTGCTAACTTCTTCTAAGCTTGTTGGCGGCAGCATAGCATTATCATCAGATATTGGTGGAGTCTCTGAATCCTCATTTTGCTCGCCATTTAGCTATCCATGAAAGTGCTCTTCCCATCGCTCTAAGATGCCTTTAGGATCGGTGATCAGATTCCCTTCTTGGTCCTTGCAGTATGTGCAACGTATTGCGTCAAACTGCGGACTCTTCGGTAGAACTGCCGCGCCGGATCGGCCGTCGCTCTTTGTACTGCTCTAGTTCACAGACGAGATTTTTTCCCAGGCTTCATTTTTTCGTCTGTGAATTCTCTTTTCTTCTTTCCTGAGCTCTTTATATTTCTCTTGGCGTGCCTGTGTTCTCTGAGACTGCTGCATTGCTCGGTAACGCAGCATTCTTACATTCAGTTGCCAGCTTGCTTTCATTATAGAACCAGTCGTTCCGATCTCTACCACTTCTGCCTACGGACTCAGCAGTACCAATGACATTATTTTGAAGGTGGGCCCAGCTCTCGTCGACGCCCGGCATCTCATCCCCAGGACTAAGGGCGAGTTCTAATGCATGACCGACCGTAGCTGTTTCTGGTCATATCATTGCGTAGTGCAGCTGTGTTGATTCGAGCCTGATCAGTGGAAACAAAGCTTTTCAGAGCTGTAATGCGCTCTCGGACCATACTAACAAGATAGTGATTTGAGTCGAAGTTAGCACCTCGGTACGTTCGTACCGTCGTCGGATCCGAAAGGTGGCGGCAGTCTATCAACATATGGTCTATTTGGTTGCGAGTGGCTCCATCAGGAGATACCCAAGTGGCTTTATGGATATCTTTACTCGCAAATCTAGTACTTGCAACGACCAAGTTCTTTGTCCCTTGTCATTAGTGTTTTCATGCAAGCTGTGGTCGCTGATATATTGCCTGTATACGGGCTCCCGACCTACTTTGGCGTTCAAATCTCCCAGTATGATTTTTACAACATACCTGGGGCAGGCATTAAGTTCCCTTCCATTCTTCTTTATCATCATCCGGGGACTCTTCTGTAGGCTGATGTTCCTAAATTTATTTCACAATTCCCACAGGCCCTAAATTGATGACTAAACTAAATTTTGCAGTTTTTGTCGTTAACGTATAGAATTGCTGTGTGAATTCTCTTTTAATGACTACATTCAATTGGCAATAATTTTTACTTTTATAATTTATAGTATATGTTTTTGTAGAAGATGAAGATGTAGAAGATATCATTATTGCCAGCGGGCTATTAGTTCTTCACTTTATTTTCCATTGTATGGAACTATTTTGAAACAAAGTCACCATCAATTTAATCAACTGTCAAAAAATTGAGTCACCTCAGCAAAAGACTAAATACTGTATTATCGACACTAAATTTTAGTCACTGAATTCACACAGGCCCTTAGTTTTAAAACACCCTAGTTTTGGGCAGACTTAAAGCTAATCATTAGATAGGACATGGAAATGTGTTTGTATCGATTTCAGAATTTGGTTATAAGTAATGCAAGTGTGAAGGGAATTTTACAAAATAAAGAATAAAAATATATGAACTGCTATTTATTAAGTATGTATATTATTATTGTTTAATATTTAAAACATATTTTTATACAAGAAATTTGGTAATTGCACTAAAACAAATTAACATAATAAAACTTAGATCCTGATAGTTACAAAAAATCTTAACAAAAACAAATTTCCTTTTTTTGTTAAAGTAAACAGCCTTAAAAAATTAATAGAAAAAAAATAATAAATTGAAGTCGGCATTAATTTGTTAATATGATGATAATGCAGTGCGAAAGTAGCCTTGTCTTAGAATTAATTAGAAGAGTCCGTGTGCTTTTTTGTAAGACTAGAAAAGTGTTCAAAATTTTCGATGTAGATGTCCATGTATCTTTAAAACACTGCATTATTCGTTAAATGGTCACATTTAATATAAACGTTTAAAAAATCCATAAATCACAAAAACACCATAAAATGGCCGCGACGCTAAAATCCTTATCGCCTCCACATGCCGCCGCCGACGCCCACTCCAATCCCACCGGTGGCGACCCCCCGGCGAACGGCTTCCATTTCGTCCTGCCTGTTGTCCCGATATGCCCTTTTTGTGTCCTCAAATTCGCGCAGTCTCTGATTGTATCGATCGATTTGCTCCCGCAGGATGGCGTCCTCGTGCACTGCTCGTCGTTCATCATACTCTAGACATCCAACGCCGTCCAGACGCTCCAGGTCGAGCCATCCTCGGAATCGGACGCAGACTCCGTTCATGATGAAGTGCGACTTGATGTGAACCTGGAATGACGTGAAGGTGACATTAAAGTTTTTTTGTGTTTTGTAAAAGGAAAAATATCAGGGAAAAAATCGATATTAGTGTCACAAGCAACACCTGTGCAGGGATCAGAAAAAATGTTGGTATCGCACTGGCGAATGTATTGCACTATAGGCAGGTAGCAACGACCTAGGAAGGTAGATTACGTTTTGTTGTAAACAAATGGGTGCCTTTAGAAGAGGCTGAAGGCTTCTTGGAAAGAATTTCTTAGACATCAGAAATGAGTTTTTTTGTATCGGTACTGATTTATGGGGCAGCATTTGTTAGTTTGAGGCTACATTATGAAGACGTTTCAAGAATTTTCAGAGTTGCACCTTCATTGGGCGTAGAATAGTCAGAAAATGGACCGAAAATAATTTAAGCAATAAATCTTTGGCGAAGGTGAACATTTCAATTTTTTTAGAAGAGATGAAATAGAGACATTTAAGTTACTAAAGCTAGCGCCTCCCGGTGTCTACAGCAGGTATAAAAAATGAGTCGGTAATTGACGACTTCGGTAAGGGGATCGGCCATAAATCGGATAATGTGTTAACTCATCTCCAATTTACCGGTTCTGATCACTTGGTTTATTCACACATCGCTGACGGTAGCTCTGGAGACTCTCCCCGTTGCATTATGGTTGAGATCGAATGAGCACCTGGGCGATGGTCTTAGTCGGGGACATTCTATAGTTGGCAGCATTATAGGAAAGATCCCAGAAGCGTTAAGGCCCCCATACACGGTCCAATTGGTTGTACAGCGAAGTGCGGTTGTACAACCAAAACTATCGATTGTGGGCCGGTCGGCCGATCAAAATACATTGCGCTTATAGGTTTGATGAAAATCTGGTTGTACAGCCAATTTGACCGTGTATGGGGGCCTTAAACGTTTGCAGGCTGCACGAAAATCTGGTGAACTTCAAGCGTTTTATTCTTGGCCAGCTCGCAATGTTGCTAAAGGAAGGAGAGGCAACTATGTCAGAATATTCGTGGATGACAGGAACAACGACAAGCGGCAAATAGGCAGATTGCTGAACCTGTGCAAGATATTCGGTTTGAGCTATAAAGCCGCGTTACAGAACTTTCGTGCGGCTGAGAAAAAAGCATGCAAATTTCTGTGTGATAAAAGAGCTTCAAAGTGAACTTTCGCGTTGACTTTGGGATGTAAACGCTGCTGAAATCTGAGGAAGTAGAGCTGCCAATGGTACAATAGGTCCATGTGGCGTCCGCCGTACTCTTTGGACCTGATAACTCACTGAAAGAAGAAAAGAAGAAGGAGCCACTACCTTTTTTTAGTTTCATACAAGTGGAAAGACGAACGACGAAGAAAAGGCGAAAGAACAATCGAATCGCCGGGAAAGTAGTCGAACGCCCGTGCCCGCGTAAAAACTAAACTCAAGTAATTTGACGCAGTGCGGACACGGAAATGTGGGAACTAACTGGTAAAATTGGGCTTGTTTACTTTCTCTCCGTGTGTCGCCCGACACACGGTGCGGATGCAGTGCCCGCTACGCACTATCGTCGTTTTATACTGCAAACATCCTAAGGGCGACGGGGAAACTATTTTCTTCGGACACGGCAAGACCTTAGCAACACAACCCCATGCCACAGCACGCATGCAAGTTTGAGAGGCGACGGCTAGTTAGGTTTTGTTGAAAAAACTGACTTTCTCACTCTATTTTTTCATTATGAATACGTTTTTGGGGGCAATTTTTTGGCATTTTAAGCATTTGAAATCCAAAATTTTAAGCTCTCGAAATCTATGGATCAAGAGGAACGTTTTTACAAGATCGCCTTTTTTTACAAAAAGTGAAATTTCAAGGAAACTGTTCAATATTTCGTAACAAAAGTAAGGCAACATGTAAGTGGCGTTAAACAAAAACTATTAACAAATACGTGATTTTGGACAGTTTTTCCCATTTTTCTCTATGTCTTGAGCCGTAAGCTATAACTCAATAGTTCAAGCTTCGTCTCTTTTTATTAAAAAAAAAAGGTTGCGTCACCTAAAAATGTTCCGTGTGAAAAAGTGAAAATTATCCGTGAGAAATGCAACTATAAATGACTTCGGGAATGCCACGCTCTCACTTGTGTCACTGAGGTGCCTATGAGAATACGACGTTTGTCACATTTACCGACAGGTGGCGTGGCTATAGAAATAGGGGCCTATTGCTTGTGTTTGGGCTGGCATACACGGATCGTAATGTAAAAACTAAAAAAATCGGTTTTTTATGATACTCTCGTGGGTATTTATTTTACCGAAAGTAACTTTATTATCCCTACACGGAATATCAATGTGTGCACACCTCGAACGCGAATTACAAAGAGATACATATGTCAATATCAAACCCAAAGAAGAAGAAGATAAGAAGATGCATTTGTGCATGTGCTAGTTTTCACGCCAAAAATTTCGGTTCAAAAAGTTACAACAACTTTCTCTCTTCCTTTTGCCCCTCTGTCTTAAAAACCGGTTTTTTAATTTTGACGTTATGATCCGTGTATGCCAGCCCATTGAGCATATAAATGAGTCGGTAATTTTTTTAACTTTAGATTTTGTGAGTACATAATGGTTACACAGTGTTTGTTTCTTGGAATAATACCATTTAAATATTCGGTAATTATTCGCAAACTAACCGAATATTCGGCCAAATACGAACATAAAAAAATTCGCCGAACATACCAAATACGAATAATCAACCGAACATTCGGCGCATTTCTATTTTAAACTATAAATTTCTTTTATTCTTTTTGGACTAATCGCAGTCGGTATAATTGATTATACTGTAACGGATTATTAAACGATTGACCCTGCTATCCGCTAAATTGGCACCGTTATTCTGAATTTCAAAATTGTGTCCACAAATTTCTTACAACCGCTGATACAGTTTTTCACTTGAATTGGAACACAATTGCCAAAGTTCGTCTATTATTTGGTAACCGCCATTTTGAATTGTTTACAAAAAGTGTCAAATCGTATTGTAACGCGAATGAACTATGCACATTTGCCAGACTTGAAAGTGATAAGATAAGAAGTTGCACGATTTGTTTGCTCACATCACACACACAAGGTACATAACATACTTACATATCAAGCTGATAAAAGCTAATGTAAAAATAAATCGCTTGTTTTGCGCTTTTATGAATCGCAGATTGGAACTCGCAAAGTACTCACAACTGCTCTGCTTTGCGATTTTATAGCCTGGGTACGATTTTTGAAGTTTTCTTTTTCGATGTATTTATAATCTCCATGCAAGATATTTTTATAGTAATAATTAGTACCATTTACACAGTTGCACCAACTTGTCAGTCAAGTGCTAGTCTCTAGAACTTGCTGCCCTCTTTTCTCACATAATTGGCTGGGAGCAATTACAAAGGCAACATTCGGCCGTCCATGTTTCAACCAACTGTTGCTCGCGTGCCGAAAGATGATCATGCAACTTCCCAAAAAGGGACCAACAATTTTATTTTTGTTTTTCTTGTAAAAAGTCAAGGATCACCAAAACAAAAAAATAATGCCTACCTAAGTCGTAAGTGGTCTTGTCTTAAAACTGAGCAAAAAAAGTGAAGGCGAGGGTCTACTTCACACAGGTTTCTTCTGAAAATTACAGCGGGCGGGCGGGTTCTGTTGTTTGATGTTTTTTCTCTGCTTTGTGCAGTTCAGAGAGGAAACTGAGATTTGGCGGCAATTTTGGATCGTATAATTTTGTAGAAAATTAGTTAATGCATGTTTATTTGTTTCGAAGCGAAAAGTTGCAAAATTTTGATGGGACTGATCGAATTAAAACTGGAAAGTGGAGTTCGATAGCTTGCTTGATGGTGCAATCACATTTTTATGAAAAGTACCGACAAACCTTTTCTAAATTTAGCCACCCCAACTGCAGTTTCTCATTGAGTTGAAATCCTTTTGAACCCAAAATCCATAAAATTGAATAAAATAAAGAAAAACTACTAGACCCAGTCTTGACCTACTACTGCGTGACCGGAAATGCCCAATAAACAATTAACGAAAGTATTACACAGTTCCTTGCCGTTGCACTGAAATATAGACTATATATCCTGAACTCGTGTTCGACATATGCTCGACATGTCCTGTGGGGCCAGTCAAGTTGCCGCAGGTTAAGTGCCATATTTCATGGGTTAAGCATCTAGTGGCAATTAGCTGTAGGTAGATACTTTGCAGGACATCCCGGGCAATTTTGAAATGATATGGTCACTTGCATCTTTTCCAAGGCCGGATAATTTGATAATTGTGTGAATTTTCTCTTGTTAGGTGGTAGTGTTTTCTTTTTAGTTGTGTTTTTCAGAGATCAGCCTGAGGTGCGGGATGTAAAATTCACGGAAAAGTATTCAAAAAGTCAAATCTTTGTTTTGGTTGCCTTGATTATGTTCGGTAGCAGCTTTACATGGATCTGATTCAGCAGGCAGAATTCTGCTTCTGCCACTGCTCAAAAAGTTGGGTCACGTTGGGATGGACATAAATGAGAAAGGAGTGTTTTTTTCCATCTAATATTCCTTCCCAAACCTTTGCGAAGAATTAAATATATTTCAAGCCAGCTTGAAGTCAAGCTCTCAAGTAGATAAGTTGCCGCCCGGATTAAACTCTCCTGTCCTCAGTCTGACATGTAGCAGTACTAATGGTTAAACCAGAACAGATTAAGCTCAAATATTCTGGTTGCAAAGATGAGCTAACGTATTCATAACGACTTCAAAAACAATAGTCTCTTTGTTTTGTATGACCGAAAAGTGAAAGTGCTTGAGATAAGAAACATCATCGTATATATGTTTTTATATCTGTAGAACGTACATACATATGTGACATTTTGTGATAAAACGTTTCCCCACAAAAAAGCTTTAGTCCAAGATTATTTAAAACCACCGCAAACTGAACAATCGACAGGAATTGCGTTGAATGCCCTCTCAGCCATAATATTTTCTAGATCTGACTTGAAACAAATATGTACCTATATAATTTATTTTTTGTCTTTTAGAGTGGGCTTCATGGAAATTCTTTCACCCGAATGTAGAAATCTATGCAGAAACGTCGTGGTGAATTCATTAAGTTAAGAAATTCATGTAAATCCACCATCAGGAAACTCAAACTATTATTATTTTGATGGTTCCGAACAGGGGCGGATGGGCCATACGACGAACCGGGAAATTTCCCGGTGGGCCGGCTGTTCAGAGGTGGCTGAAAGTACGTCTAAGTCAAGGGTGGGCAATCCTTTTATAACATGGGCAAAAATAAACTTCACGTTTTTTCCACGGGCCGTAATAGTTAATTGGCATCTTGTTATGACCTGTAATTTTTTAATCTGCATTTGAACTGACAGATCTTTAATGTGGTAAATTACACTATCCATCACTGGGTCCTAAACTATCCATCACTGGGTCCTAAACTATCCATCACTGGGTCCTAGTTTGGATAGCCACGCATCGCCCAGGCTTTTTACAACAGTGTGTATCGGCCTGTTTGCTTCATGAGATTCGAAGTCATGACAAAATGGCCAAGTGAAAGGAAACGTATCGTTGCAGCTGCGGCCTTACTGGTATTATTTAGAATTAAGAAATTAAGGAAGAAATTAAAAATAAGCTCGTTCGTTCACTCTATTGTTCATGCTCGTCTGTTTTTATACGGACGATCGCCCCGCCCTACGCCCCGCTACAGATATACCAGCGCGTCTACAAAATGCACTCGTCCCATGGTGCTCCGTCCGCGTCTGTTTCTAATATCACGCGCCGTGGAAGTGAGCTTGAGAATTAAATTGACTACGAAGAGGTTTAGAGCGACATACTCGCGTGAGCAAAACGAGGGCACGAAGGAGGAAGACCGACGATAGTGGAAATGGCAAGGACTTTTAAGATTCCAAAAGAGAACCAATTTTTGTTATCAGTTTCAGGAGAAATGAGTGAAGAAAATGTCAAATGGGACATTTGGACAAATATAACTCCTTCCGACTGCACATAAATAACTCTCAAACTTTTATGTTTTGTTTATTTTGTGGTATAGATGTTTTCAAACTCCGTGACATTTGGCGCATGCTGGAGTACAAAGCTCTTAAAAATGCTAAAAATCTTGACAAAAGCTTCATTTAGCTCCTCCTATCAAATCACTTATTTTCATTTAATCAGCCACGGTTGCGTATTGCTAGATCAAGATGTATTTTTCTGGCGCTTTAATGATTATTTAAAAAATTTACAAATTCTGAGTGAAAAACATGTAAATGTATACTTTAGCCAAACCCGGAAATTAAAAAAAGGGCCGACAAATATTATTTCCCGGGCCGCTAAGATGTTGCCCATCCGCCCCTGGTTCCGAAGAAAACTAACCACCCAATGGACGAAAATTAACAACAACAATTGAGCTACTGGAATATGAAAAAAACTTGTAATTTTGTTACTTTTCATGAAAAAAAAATCTGAACATTCTACACAAATCATAATAATATTTAGAGGTCGCTATTGGTTGCCGGTATTACAGGATTAACAAAAATTGAGAGAGAATTCTGGTGTTGGGTAGTCTATGTTTCCCTTCATTGGAGGCCTTGTCCTCAGGCTCCTCTATGACATCCTTAGTCAAGAACTCCGACGAAAATCTTGTGATATTTAAGAACCGAATTAATTTTACTATATATTAGCAATGTCCACAGTTTTTCGTTTTAAGGCATTTTCTGCTCTTTCGCCCTTTAGAGCGCAAACCATCTTCCTCTTGGTTTCATTGGGGACTCCATCATCGAAAAATCTCTCCACAAGCTCTTCCGACAGCTTCACTTACCACCTCGCCTAACATCACTTCTTCAAATTAGACTCATCCAAGCCGAAAACCGCATGAGCCATACGCACATGGTATTTTGTGGAAGATCAACGCTTAGGGGGCCAAAGAGCCACATGAGCCTCCCGAGCCACTTTTGACAACCACTGACTTACGCAATCGAACCAAAAGCGGCCTATTGAGTATGCTAATGGCACATAAGCTAATTGCCCGTTTCCTTCATCCTATACATTTTTTAAAGCTCCAATTTTGCTCCCTTTAAGATCCACTACGCGGACTTAGATCCCACGCGCTTTTCGCCGTACGGCCTCAGACAAAAGCGCGCATGAGCTCTAAATCGTGAGTAAATTGAGAAAACAAATCTATTTTCATTTGAAAGGCCGTACGCGCTTTTGAAAGCCCATATTGTGTGGACGTATAATGTACCTTTTTAAGCACTGCGTTTTGCCCGCGCAGTTTGGCTGCACTGCCTTTGCCATTAAAAATATGAAAAAAAGGCAAAAGCACGTATGAGCTAAGTCCGCGTAGTGTGGATGCACCATTAGTCTAAAAAAGGGGTGAGCGTGCCGTGCTTCGTTTGTACTATTCCGGACGTTTTTTATTGATACGTGCCTGTGGCGGGCTGCATTTGGAAAAATAGGATTTTTGGGAGCCATGCAGGCGTTTTGTTGCTGTGCGTGCCAGTTGCAGGCGTAAAGCGGGCGAGTTTAATTTTTACTCAGGTGTGCCGTGCCTAATCCGGATGCTACGCCTGCGTTTTGACCCTGTGCGTGCCTGTGGCAGTCTAAGAATATACGAGACTAAAGGGATTTTTACACAATTCAACGTTCCGTACGATATCGTCCCAATATGACGATTATATGCGATGATTTTTTCGTTTGAACGTGGTTGCAGGGCCGTAGCAACCAGGGGGCTAGGGGGGGCTTAACCCCCCCACGCCTTTGCATTGCCCCACACGTTTTTCTTATATATGAAATCGAAACACTAGAAAAATAAGGAACAAAATTTAACGACAATCGAAAATAAAAGCCTCTAAAAAACCCATTCAGCATTTTCTCCCCAAATTGGTATCCCTGTAATCTAGGTCTGCACGGGTATTCCTTCATCACAAGTAGGTTTCTTTACTTTACACGGAGATATCTGTATGTGTGCCGATAATTAGATGCAACGGGCGAATACCGGCCGTTTGGCTTTTAAGGGGCATATGATGGCCGTAGGGGTTTTAACATTTTTAAAGGGAGAACATACAGCCTCACAAACCCCGAAACTTGACCAATTTAAATGGCCAAGAACTGAGCTGTACATACGGGCGGACATTCGACGGTGAATTCGAGCTAAAAAGAATCTGCATGTATTGTTGAATATGCTTTATGGGAGCTTGATCATTTTCATAATGTACAATGGTTCTTTCGATTTATCCTACTCAAAGATAAATCGATGCACAAAGAAACGAGCTCGCCAGTCGTCAGTTTGTTTTGAGTGAAATGTGTGAAGCGTGTTGAGTTATATTATATTTTAGGGGAAAATTGGAGTATGATTGAAAAAAGAGGAATATGTTTCAATCAAGGTCGGTGTTCACCAATTTTAAGATCATTTTTTGTTTTTGCTCGGGATTTTAGCAAAACTGACTTTCTTGCAGTAAAACCAAATGACCCATTTTTTTGGAAAGTGTTCCATGTCTGAGGGTGTGCATATGGTTTTATCGATTATTTGTCTGACAAATGTCTAATATTTATGAACAATTAATGTAACATTAGTTATTAAATTAAAAATCTCGGAAAATGTGTAACGAAATGAACCCTAAATTTATACTCGGGGGCTATGGAGGACGCTGAGCACGAATCGAGCTCCAAATTATTGACGATCCAATTACTTTATCATCTCCTCGGAAGGCCAGGCCAAGAGATGCTAAGATAGGGTGTCATGAACTTCTGATATTCTATACTATTTTCGTGCTCTGCAATTAAATTGTTATGCTTCTAATCATTGAAACCGACGGTAGCAAAAATCAAGACTGGACAATAAACGAAACAAATGGACGAAACAAAATACAAACCCAGTTTATGGCGAATAGAGTAGTCAATCACGTGTCATATCCATGCCATATCGTAGCTCCCTTATCTTTGCGGATGCGTATCTAGACCTCTTTATATATTCTTTCATATTTTGAAAAACTGCCGTCAAGATTTTGGTATCGCAATGGACCATTTTTGATCCAAACATGTATTAAATTGACATTTTTCTGTCCCAGAAACCAGGGTCTGTCTCATCGGCATTGAATTCTGTTTCCCACAAGGGTTTGTCGAAGTTTTCAAATTGGCCACTGCTGCTTGACAGAACTAGATCAACTAAGGAAGCCCGCACTTTCTTATGCAAAACTTTCGTGTGTCTTTTGGTGATTCTTCGATTAGCTGGATGTCCTCTTTTTTAACTTATGTATTAGTTTGGGTAACTTATTAATTTTGTCTCTCTCATTCGGGGCTCTCTTTCTCTTATGTGCGGCACTTAACTCGGCACCTTTCATTTTGTTCTAAGCAGAGTGACGAGATAGATTTTCTAAATATCAATAAAAATATATGTACTATACTTCCTAGTGTAGGGGTACAGCCAGCACTCGGTACAAACTTGTTTCCAAGTGACATTTTCCGCGTTAATTTAGTAAAATTGCTTTGCCCCACCACGCAAAAGAGAGTAGCTACGGCACTGCGTGGTTGTACAATAATGTAGCTGATGCACCGATAAGGAGATAGCGCAAGTTGGGCAACCGTTGTATCGTGTTCAAGCTCTTTTACTCGGTCATAAGGTACGAGATGTCTTCAGTGCGCCAGAATCAGCACCATTATGCCACAAACTCGTTTACCCAAGAGTAGGTGATTGTGTAGCTGACTCTCGTGGATGTTTAAAGTCATCCTGTGGAGCAGAAGCTTATTAGTGCTCCAAACCCTAGTCTGCAGAACTCTGTTTAAAATATTGCAGAACGCGTAGTTCCTGGCTTTGACTTGACCCGACATTTACACAGGAAGTCTATAGTGAATAAAATGTTTATGGAATATTATAAACTCTAGCCAAGTATTAATCGGCAAGCAGTCCAGATTTAGATAAAAACACTTGACTACTTGCGTGCCACGTCAACTCTAGCCTGGTTGGTTTGGATATCGCTAAAGCTTTTGATAGAGTCTGTTCACTGAAATTCAAGCTATTGGTATCAACTCTATTCTAAAGAACTGGATTGAGAGTTCAATCGAGGTGGTATGGCGTCGAATCTAAACTCCATCATCCGGATATTCTCAAGGTTAAATTTTAACATTCGCCCTTTTCTAATCTGTATAAAAGAACCATTTTCAATCTCCTCCAACTCCCTTACAAAATTTGCTGTTCTATGTCTTGGCTTTGTACCTGTAATACATAAGTTCTACACCTTGCCTTCCGACCAGATAAATAAATCGATTGCTGCTGTAATAATAGTGTTTAGTTAGTTCAACACATCTAAAACGAAGCAATGTCTCATATCTAAACAAAACTGGACAAATGTTCCTTACATTTTAGTAGACGATATGGATCTAGCCGGAAAGATCAACCGTCCTAGGGGTCAAATAAAGCGAGGATTAGCAATAGAGTGGACACATATTCCAAATGGCAAAACAAATTATTTCCTAACACGTGAAATATCTCAAAGGCAATACAAGAAATGAATATGGACACACGGCTTTTTGTAAGCGGCTCTCATCCGATAGGTCGGTTACTGATTTCTTCGCTAAGTTGATAGGCAATAGCAATAGAGAGAAGCAACTAATAGAAGAAGGGTGAAGAAGAAGAACCTATAGCAAGACCCTAGGGGAGGAAGAGGTGAAATTTCAAAAAATTAATTCAGAAAATGTTTCCCTTGGATAAATTTGGGGCGTTCTAAACCCTTCACAGTGAATGAAATTAAAAAGAGAATGAATGATAATAATTCGTTATGACACCCTCTAAAAAAATCTTATTATTCCTTTTTTTTGGTAAAATTAAAGGAAAAAAAGTTGTAGCCTTTAAAATTAAATATTGTGACTGATTTTTGTGTTCTAAGGCTTATAGCCTCTTAATTATTAAATTTACGCCAAAATAGCTTATATAATTAATTGTAGATAGTTTAATTCTAAACAAAAAATCTCTTTATAAATTTTCTGTAAGATGTACTGTTACGGAGATATAATGGAAACCCCATTTGCACACTTTTTCCAAGATGGCGGCCAAATGGGGGGAGGGGGAGCGCTGATCCCGAAAACTCAAATTAAAACCCAAAATAAAACCTTGTCCTGCATTTTTGCAATGTTCAAGTACCATTACCATGGACTACATGATAAAAAAAGTCCTTTTAAATGAACTCGCAGTCACTTCAACAGCCAACCTAACTCTCTAAAAAAGTAGGGCTATCGAACTTTTTTCCATAAGCGAAATCCCGGAGAAATACTTTAAAAAGTGCAGATGATATACATACATAATGGTACCATCTCCTTTCACAAATGGTCCTTATGTATTACATTTCTGCACTTCCTGAAAAACGGCTCATGCGCGCTGTTCCCGAGCACTCCAAAGTATCAGATTACAATATGTCGACACATAAACATCCTTTGCGCAACACATAAGCACTACACAGCCTTTTCGCAAGTACATAAGGGTCCTAAAATCGATATCACCCTAGAGATAAGCGCCAGATCTTGTATAAACTCTCTTCTCTGCATCCACCTTTAGCCAGATTCCCCACGTTTATTGAAATTTTAAATCCATGACAAATCGATACTTTCCAGCACTCAGCCCTGTCAGATTAAAGGACTCGCCTTCCGTGATTCGGGAATTGTGTGTTATAGAATGGTCATTATGCAGGCGTAATTGCATCGCTACGCCTTGTAACATCAATTATGCGACACTTGGTTGTTCAATTTTTAGATAGCTTGGTAGGTAATTGAGGAGCACCTTTTTTGTTAGTATTGGACGCTTTCCTTACCTTTCCGTGTTCCTTGTCGAAATCACATTCTTTATCCTGATTGTAGGGACTTTGATTGGCATTGAAGACTAATTGTAAATTTGTTCCGGAGGCAACAAAGGATATTTCTGTGTGTCCTTCTCGGCAGCCATTTTGAAAACGAATTTGTCGTTCTTCTAGGGCACGTTCTCTGTATCCTGTATATCGTACCTGGAAGGGAAAATAAAGGATTTAAATTAGTAAATTCGAAAGGATCTGTCTAGGGGATTGTAAAAGTAAGTGTGTATGTAATTGCTTTAAAGTGATCTTCAAAAATTAAGCAAACTAAATGAATTGCGATGTTTTCTGATTTTAATTTGTTCTATTTGTTTACTCATAATTTTTTCCATTATTTTTATACCTTTAAAACGAGAAACAGGAAATTTATCAGCAATTTCGTAACAAGCCAAGGTAATATATTCATTGTGCATGACATAGTCCGGGGAAATTAGCAGTTTAAGAAGACAAAACTCCAAAATGGCTATATCAAGGAATACAAAATTGAAACTGTGCCCAACACTAATAAGGGCCTGTCTTACTATATGGTTCCGAAATGTGGACATTGTGAACGCAGACGAAGCAATGGTAGGACGATTCCAAAGGGCTTTGTTCGATTTACAAGGGCATACATGTAGGTGGCATGCTGTCGATGGCTTCGTTTCTGGTTGTCAAACTGATAGTGTTTAAACTGATTTTAGTAACACATTTGACAAGCTTTCCCATTCCATTATAATTCTCAAATTAAGAATGTTAGGCTTTCCGCCATCCTTAGCTGACAGGACCTACCAAGTTCTTTTTCGTGGATACACATCAGTAACCATTGAAGCGTCATCCGGTGTCCATCAGGGAAGTCATCTTGGCCCTCTTCTGTTTTCTCTATCAAGTGGATGACATTTTTCCCTTGCTAAATACTGCAGAATATTGATTTACGCTGATGACATCAAATTGCTCCGTCACATATAAAGAGTATTGAGGATTGCAAACTTTTGCAAATTGAGTTACTCTTGATATGCTAAAAATACCTGGTTCTTATTATTAGCAAATGTGAAATCATTACTTTTAGTAGGAGACGTGATGCTATAATTTTTAACTACTCCTTTTCTAAAACAAGGGATGCTAATTTTGTTTTGTTGTCTCGGGATTATGTAGATTTGATAGTAAGCTGGATTTTTCCACTCACATCAACTATATTTCTTCTAGAGGTAGTTTAGTCCTGGGTTTTATAAAAAGGTTGTCCAAAGAATTTAGCAACCCCTTGATCACTAAACACCTTTGCATTGCTCTTATCAGACCATTACTCGAATATGCGTCCCAGGTTTGGTCTCCTCACTACTCTTCGCATGTTAGAACTATTGAATCGGTTCAACGAAGGCTCGCTCTATTCGCACTGAATCATCTTCCTTGGGAAAACCCAATAGTTCTTCTATCATATGAATCCCGGCTTAAGTTACTCAACTTAAGCTCTCTTCACAAGCGTCGTGAGGTGGCCGATGTTGTATTTGTTCATCAGCCTCTTAATAGAAAGGTTAACTCGGGTTTTCTAGGTCCTCGTGCGTTATTTAGAGACAGTTATTATAATCTGAGAGGACCACCTCCTTTACAAATCAACTCCTCTAATATGAATTACGGCAGATTAAAACCTGTCTGTCAATCGCCACGTTTTAGCGTGAGCATTGGTAAAGATGTCCTTAAAAGGAGTCCGTGACCGCTTATGTTTTCTGTTGCTTGCGTGGACTACATGTTAATTTGGATGTTTTTAATTTTATATTTTTATGGTTGCATGCTTAGTTGAGAGCCTCATATCAGCGCTTGATTGTGCTGAGTTGGTTAATTTTTCTTCGCCCAACTGAGAAGGGCACTTACTGTGTTAGATGGGTTTTCTCTATTATTATTATTATTGAGTCCAATTGGGGCGAACGGCTAACGAAGCCCCCGGAAGGTGGTGACACCCGATTTGTCACTTCTATCAAAAACCGAGAAGATTCACTGCAGACAAACACCCAGCAGATCTGTTAGCAAGTCCTAAATCCATCTCCCGTTGGTGCCCTCTGGGGTTCTTCTTCGGAAGGAGCTAAACGGTGACGAGCGAATGCGAAGCTCTGCGCCACAAAACAGAGTTTTAAGTCGGTAGGGCTCAGCAAATTAGCATACAATGCGCCGGAACCGGGTGGACAACACGACGATGACTTTTGCTTTTCGAACAAGGACATGAATTGCATCATGAAATTCCGCCTTATGTCCCGTGAGGGATTAAAGGAGCATAAATAAAGACGGCAAGTCCAATTCAAAACTGTAACAGATAATACACCAAAGATGATACCGATTTCGTTGAAGTGTCGTTCGAAGCGTTATTAACGAAAATATGATCTGAAAAGATTTTCATAAAATTCGGTCAAGCCGTTTTCCTGCATAAACGACATTTGTGATTTTTGTACCTGCACAATATAGCGCGAGCCAAGCACGATTACACGAATTACGATTACAATCCAAAATCCGGGGATATCTCGGGAACCCGGGATTGTCTGTTTATAATCCCGAAATCCCGAGATTGGAAATAAAGGCTAGGATCGAAGTATCTAGTATTGAGATGCATGAAGGTTTATCTAATTGCTTCTTTCGTTTGCATCAAGGCCAAGCCAGCAGAAGCATCGAGATCCAGTAGAAATAAGTTCATTCCGAAATCTCCCAGGAATATGCTGTGAATCATTCGGACAAGTCAACAGCCTGAATGAATGAAACCTGATCGATCACTTAACCAACGTAGCAAATTATGATACTTAGAGAACAATTTTCAAGGCCTGTACAATACTACTCTTTGAAAATATGATCTCCAACCAATCAGAACAAACAACTCAATTTTAAATTGGGAACAAGGCATAAGAGTCAGACGGTCGCCTTTTGATTACATTGATTTTATATCCAAGAGCTATTCGGTATCCTTGATCAAGAATGCGTTGAGCAGGCAACCACTATTCAAAATGTCAACGACGATGAAAAGTATTTATTAAAATAGAAGAATTAAACATACTATAATTTAGAGCACAGTGCACATCTTTAAAAACGAAGTCTCCCAGATACAAAGACAGTTCGGATTGCTTTGTACATATCACGCTTGACAATCATCTTGAAGGACATGCATACCATCCAAATTTTCAACACTATTACTAGTCAGATGTCCGACTACTAAATCAAGCAACTGACTCTAATCGATCTGCATACTGATGCCCGCCATCAATCAGTCCGTTAAGTTAAAATAGGGGACAATCCTCCTCTGTGCCTATTCCTATAGAGGCCGACAGAATATCATGTAACTATACAAATTTATAAATACGCGAACGAAGGGTATGATGTTCAGAATTAAACTGCCTTTATTAAAAAAAGTACTGTTCGAACTGTTCAACATCGCTCAAGTACCTACTCCGTATGTCAATCTCTATTTTTATATGGTCAATGAACTATGTGGTGGTAAATGTATTAAGAGATGAATACTATCCTATGGCTAGAGGGAAACTCCTCACTTGGGCCAAATTAGAGAACGAACACCGACTCTTGGCTCGACCATTTCATCATAATGACGGAAACAAGTGCAAAATTAGCACGCTAAATCACGAATCGACCATTCAGTTGCATCATAAGAACAACAAGTTTTTGGGTTCAACTCCATAACCATAATAATTGAGTCTTGGGTCTCTAGGCCAAGATATATACAGTGTGCATAATATGTCAAGATAGAATATTCCAGAAAACATTGGAAAGTGAAGGAATTTTGATATATTAGTAAAGATCGGTGGTTTCAAAAACTTGTATAATTAGCCCTGCTCGAAAACCACTCGCTATTGAAGAGGCAATATTTGTATTTTCTCCTGACACGTGAAAACCCATGATCGTTTTCCGTAAAATGTATAATGGCTTATAAAAAAGAAGAAAAATGTAACAATGTAGAAAATTCTTGCTTTATATAACTGGAAAAAGATTCTTTGCAAGATCGCATTTTTTACAATGTTTTTATATGTTATACACGCCGATCATTATAATTACTAATTAATAAGTCCGCAATTGTATATATGCGCCTTGACACATTTTCAGCAATATTATTATTAAAAATTAAAAATTATTGCAAAATATCAAAAAACACTCCACACATGCTTTTTCCACTAACTTTATGACTCCTTGGTTGAATGTTGTACGAATGATCATTCAATATCGATAAACAAATTCCCATAACAGAATAAATTTTAATAATGAATAATTCGAAGCTTAACAAGAAGTGTGCTATTACTAATTAGAGCGAACTGAGAGTGGCTTTTCCAGTTCTAATCTTGAGATCTGCCAAAGAAGTTGAAAGTGGATTCGGAATACCACTTCTAGAAGGCATGCGCTTTTCTAAGATAAACAGAAACGATCCTTTTCCAAAACCTTAGTGGTCATATCGCAATATACCACTTAAAGAATAAACCTAGAACGCGCACGAGCCGTTCTAATCGTTACTCTTCGAACCATATGGACAATTGTTACCGAAATTCAAACAGTAATCGCCATCTATGAAAGAATCACAACATGACCGCAAAAAGTCCCAAACCTAGTCGAAATCCAATCGACCTTGAGTAAAACCCGCAGATTAAGACACCAAGCCGATTACGCACAACGGGATTTTATTGTTTTTCCAGCGAAGGTAGGCAATGCGTCATTAAGACTTCGATCTCATGTAAATCACAACGAGATAATTCGGACTAAGCGCAGACGATCTGCTGCATTCAAATGAGGCTCCACGATCCGAGGAATTACCAGTCAGCTCCCCCCAAGACGTTAGGTTCTCAGAACTCGTCATTGACCAGAGTGACGATCGTTTCACCTGTGTGATTCACTAAAGCTAGATCACTGGAATGTCCGACGGCCGTGCATCATGGAATGATCTCCCTGGGATCTATCGATTCCTAGATAAGTACATTTATGGAAGATCACTTACTTCACTCTCTCGGCTGAGTCTC
The DNA here is from genome assembly GCA_949987705.1 of Thereva unica. Taxonomy (NCBI): domain Eukaryota; kingdom Metazoa; phylum Arthropoda; class Insecta; order Diptera; family Therevidae; genus Thereva; species Thereva unica. The sequence continues at coordinate 85,924,425 of OX465284.1, forward strand.
CGGAAAAGTTCGTCACTTTCAAATTTTGATTTCTGATCTGGAACAACTCGCGGCATCTTGAAGATGAATCGCGGCTTTGGCTGCTCGTAGAGCCCGATCGAGTCGTACGGGATCATTCCGGCAAGTGCAGCTGCGTCATTCATTTTGAATTTTGATTTTTTCAAACAATATCGTCACGGCAATTTTTTTCTTCACAAATAATTTATCACACTTTTTTGTAAGTCCGATTTTTTTTTATCACGTTTTCTTATCTTCGCACAGAAACGACGCAGAACGTCCCCTAAGCCAGTCCAAACACTCCGACCGCAATTTCAAGACTGGCTTCTGGCTGGGGCTCGAACTCCGTTCAGAGGGTTTCGTACATGGGTTTGAAAAGAGTCTTAACTGTTCTCTTTGTTGTTGTACGTCATATCGGTATGCTGGTGTGTACAGTTTCCCTCCAATAACGGAAGACCCTTTGTTATATAGCTGAGGCCTTGAGGGACTACGGAGGAGTGGCTACGGGCACATAGAATTTTATAAATGGCGGAGTTCTAATCCCTCCCATTTGCATTTATTGGTCGACTTGCTGCCTCGGCTATTTCAAGCTCTAATTATTTTTAGCATAACGAGGCGACACACAAAGGTATGATGCACTAATGTGGGAATAAATTAAGCCCACCATGACGGCTGTTTGCCAAAGCAACACGCTCCGACACATTAAGGAAGATTAATGATGGCTTGTTTTCAGTTGTTACCAGTGAAATGTCCTTCGAGACGCTGTTGAAGGAGTAACGGATAGAGCAGGCAGGAGCGGACCTCGTGTTTTCTTTCATGTTTGTTTAGTCGTTTTTTTTCCTGCGGTACTGAAATCTAGGTGTCTTTAAGTGGCATTGTTCTGAAAGGCTTTCATCTCGTTACTGGAAATATGTCAATAAACACCGTTAGAAATTCCGCTTTGATCTACGGTTTTAAAAATTGTCAGCTACTGATGGGTCTAAAATTCTGTTTCCTAATATTGATATGTTTTGGAGTAATTATGGATTTTGTTTGATATTTGTGAGAACAACTGAAAGAAAGGGTGAATGTGTGTGTCACTGTCTTCAGAATGACAATGAAAAATTTGGTAATCAAAATTATAAGGAAAGAGAATATCAACTAGTGATGAGCAAAAATGGTCTCGTTCTTGCAGTCTTGTACATTTAGCAAGGCCAAGACTTAGTTATGCTTGCAAGAACAAGACTAGACTAGTCGAAGTTAGGGACACAATTGACGCAGAAAGTGCATCGTTTTTTAGCCGCGCTCGTGAAAAACCTTTGCAAAATGTGGTAGTGTGCTGAGGGTGACTTTAGATCCTTAGATCTATAGATTGTTATACTGCGCCGCCTACGTATTTTAAGATTCAAATCCTTTCCTAAACTTCGTAAGAAAAGGTTTCCAAATGCACGGTGTCTGATATCCTAACCAGAGCCGGACAACTGGAAAAATGTTCAGTTGTCCCTTTGCCATGTTCCTGCTCACAGTTACGGCAGGCAATATTGCAACAGATGCCCTCGTCGCGTCGTATCCTAAAAATCCGCTGGCAAAATAGAACTTCAAATTAAGAGCTATGGCGCCGTGTCGGCCAAGAAAAGATAGGCGACGAAATCAATCGAAGGAAATGGAACTGGATGATTGGCCACACCCTGCGACGTGAACACGAACATCTAACCAAACAGGCCCTTGACTGGAACTCGCCTGGAACTCTACGAGATAGAAGACCGTGCGTGAACAACGCGGAGGAGACCCCTATTAGTAGGGCCCGAACAGCTGGGAGATCGTGGAAGGAGCTGAGAGCTGTCGCGCAAAACGGAGTTCGCGGGAGGGGAACTGTTTCCGCCCTATTCCCCATGAGGGATTGAAAAAGGAATAAGTAAATAAGTAATATTGTATTGGATATGATGCCTTTCTGCATCATCATCAAGAGGTCACGGCTTGATGTGGTTAGGCCAAGCGTTTTGAGTCCTTGGACATGATGCTATTAGAAGGATGTGCATAGTTTCCTATTAACTATACGAAAAGGTTTCCCTGAATTACCATTCTTAATCGGACCAGCTGCGAGCAATACGTACGTAGACAATAGTGTGTGATCGTCTTTTGTTTGGAAAACTCTTATAAGATAAGATACCCTTCTAATCTCTTTGAGCACAGATCCCCATAGTTTTAGATGTAGCTAGTGGTGACTTAGTTCGCTTAAAACGTGGCGTTTTCCTTTTAACTTACTTACTTATTTAGACTTATAGAATCGGGATCCGGTCCTGGACTCTCGCAACTGGGCTCTCCACCGGTCTCGATTCTGAGCCGATATCATCCTGTTTGGAAGCCCAAAGTTTCCATCTTTCCTAGGTTGGGCCTCCCCCGCTGTTGCATCCCATAGATCTTACTGTCAACTCTGCCGCTCTCTGAATTACAAAAAAATAAAAGGGTTTATTCTTTCCCCATTCCTGCAAATGCAAATCCACAAAGCTACATGGATTATTTAATCAGTAATGTGCTAACGCAATTAAACGCGAATCATCTCGACCATCCATCCACCATCAGGCAAATTAAATCATTATTTGATGATAGATTAAGAGGTTAACTCATTGACTCCGGTGCTGTAAAAAAAGTACTGTACGTAAAAGTTTCTGGTACTTTTCAAGCTAACAGAAGGCAAAGCAGAGACTGACCTACTTACATCTCTCTTTGCTTCAAATTCTTCTTTATCTGGATTTTTTGACACCGCGCTCTGTTGACTAAATTCTAAGCTCTAAACTCATTGACTATGTTCTAAAGAACAGGGGTTGAGAGTTTTTTTCTGACCGTTCATTCAAGGTAGTATTGGATGGTGTCGAATCTAATCCATCTCTACAGGTGCTCCTCAGGGCTCAATTCTCTCACCAGCTCTCTTCCCAGTTTTTTTTATAAATGAAATGATTGAAAAATGCTCCCAGCGTTATTCGAATAATGTGAGCCAAGCACGTGCCAGACCTTGTCTGCAAGACCGTGAGCTTAAAACTGATCCTAGATTGGCATTGAATCGTGTTGCATTTAACAAATACTGTCTCATTTCTAATAATTTATATGCTCCATAGTTCTTCCCGAACCATTTCTCAATGACCTAGGAATAACATTAACATAAGAATAATCACATATTCCAAATTGATAAACAACCATCCCAAAAGGTGGAATTTTCGTCGGCCAGGGTTATAATCTACAAATCCTACATTTGTCACCTCCCATATCTTTTTTTTTTTTTTTATGTGAAAGACTAGAGTCACAGGAAACGCCCTTTATACTGTGTCGACAATCTATTTTCTTCATATAGAGTGCAATGTCGAACAGCAGCTCTAGTCGGGGAAGAAAGGAACTGTCACAACCTACCAGCGATATTTTGCAGTCCACCTACTCCCAACCATTACTGGCGACTTTGTCATCGGGGCATCGAAAAACAACTCGCTGGAGTGTTATGCCTCCTGAAACGAGTTGAATCTCATCAACCAACCGATATCATGCGCTTTGGTGAAGCGGGGAAGGGCTAACTAAGGCTATGACAGAAGGAATCAGGAATGTAAAGAGGGAAGAAGAAAGAAGGAAAGTTATGTAGGTGGGAAAGTGGAAAAGGCGAAGGACCGTGGGGCTGGCCGGGATTCGAACCCGGGACCTCTGGGATAGTAGCCAGACGCCTTACTCCCTAGGCTACCGAGGCCCCATATCTGGGTCGGGCTTCGAGAACGAACTGCCTTGGCGTGGCTGGATAAGGTGCCAAATCGTGTTTTCAAACGTCTTCATAATGGTTATATTTGCTCTCTGATTCATTGAGCCACCACAGGAATGTAGCGGCTCTAGTGAAATTCTACTGCTTGCACCACATTGATTGTTCTACTAAGAGGTTGCCCATAAATTACGTGAGGTGTTTTTTGCGATTTTTCGACCCCCTTTCCTCTTGGTGAGATGTCGTCAGATATGGCTCGATCCCCTCTCCCTCCCTCCTAATCTCACGTGAGATTTTTCAGATTTCAAAAATCTCTAGTATTTATTTGTATTTACGGGCGTAACCAAAAGATTCAATTAAATATAAATGAAAATTAGAACTCCTACTTGGCTCTCCTCTATTCCACTCACTTTTCCGCTTCTAATTGACACACATCTACCAAAACGTGGGCGTCCATACTCAAAAAGAATTTCATTATCCTAAAATTCGACGAGGGCCCTTCCTGTAGTTCTTTATTCTAATGGCCTTTTCTAGGGTCAGTGTTACTTGGCTCGTACGCCGCAGCATTCGTCGAGTTGCGCGTTTGGCTGACCGGTGGCGGCTAAACAATCGAGGGGATACTATGCTACTTTCTGGTGTCCGCATTAAAATTTTTGTGTAGGATTTAGCCATATCTTAAGGCCCCCGTGGCCGTGGCCTGAAAGTTTTCGCCTTGAAACCAAGTATCAACACACACCTCCCCGGCCGACAGCTAGATGGGTCTGCAGTCCATGAAAACTGACAAAAATCTTTGTATGTGGGCATTTATCGTCAATTTGTGCCTGAAGATCTGAACTTCTATTTCCAAACCGTGAATTTACCGCAGGAATTTACGCCGTATCTAGTGGGACCTTCCACACTCGTATTCGCGCTTGTTCGCGGATGCTCACGGCGCGTGAGTCTGCAGCCGCCTTAAGGTAAAATCATATTGGCGTGGAGGCAGTGGCGGCGGCAATTACATTTAATTTCCCCGCGCCGCCCATTGTGTGAGCAAATATAGTAGTTTAAAGGTTTTTTCAGTCACCAATCTGTTTGTGCCTTTAAAGATTTCTTTGAGGCCAAGAACATTTTTGCACTTGAATTAACAATCTGCTATCTTCGCCAGTGCGTCTGTAGGGAATCGTGAAGTCAACTGCATGCCACAGCCAGTCAGACCTGAAGTCCTCATCTCTCAGTCAGACTGAGTATTATGTGGCCTTCATCGGGTCGTGTCTGCCGACCTGGCCTGCCTCCACGACAATGTTTTTCCGGCAACACAAGACTGGTCCTCTCAGCATACTCTCACCTGGAACCACCTCCCACAGTCAGTATTCATACAACAATCAAGAGTTCAAGGCTATCCGCCACCTCCCCGCGAATAGCCAAGACTCCCCTTAATCTATACTATCCTTTCTTATTCTTCGAGCTTAGCGTACTGCTAGGCATTGCACCACGACGTGAAAGTCATGACATGACACATTAAAAAAAGTTATTCAACTAGGTTTTCTGATTTCACTAGTAACATAGGGCCTGTGCGAATACTGGCTAAATTGTGGCTAAACTAAATTATTGGAAAGGTCGGTAGTGGAGTGCGATAGCGAGGTATCTAAAGTTAACAGCTACTGACTAAATTTTATTTTGATGGTATTTAATGTTTATATGTAGAATTCCTTATCTTACGTAAATAAAAAATATAAGCTACTAAATTAAAAAAAAAATGTATGTAATATTAAACTACATTAATACATGATGTTCGACGGGAGGATAATATAACTATCAAATTTAAGCAACTGATCAAGCCCCTACTTTGAATTTTTAACTTCAGATCTGTAAAGGTAGATCCATAGTATGAAATTGCGATAGATTTATGATTAATTTCCTATAAGAATCATTTATGTATGTTGTCGAGAGCATCTAATATCCATCAGAGCTGGTCCATTGTATATTTAAATTAAATTTAAACTGAGAAACGAAACTCAAATCTTATTCTGTCAAAATCAAATTTAGTCAATTGAGGATTCGCACACCCCTACCGAACTAAATTGAACATTGGAAATTTTGTGGAACGATTTAGTATTTCGTGGAAAGATTTAGCCATTTAGCCAGTATTCGCACAGGCCCATAGAACCATTCCCGTACTATGCTTACTAGAGACTGCACCATGACGAGACAAACTGCATAACCGACTGTAATTACAAAGGATGTTTGATGAGCTTAGAACTGCCACATAAAAAACCCCAGCATTTGATTTATTGGTTACTTTAAAATGTGCAAAGTGTGTAAGCTTCGATTTTAGTGAGTAATCTGTTCATTGCAGCTTTCTACTAGAAGAATTGTTTCATTGCAACCATTCCCATCCGAACTAACCATGTAAACGAAACGGATTGGCAGAATTGGTCTTTCATATTATGTACAAAATTGCTCCGAATACGTCGACAAGTTTTTCCATAAAATGCAGTATTAACTACAATGGCAGCCTTTTAAATTACATGTCCAAACTCACAAAGCGCTATTTAGTATAAAGAAGATAATGTCCAAATTAGCAGTAATATAACTATCCCTGAAACATAATTATAATAATCGCTAAACAAAAACAACAAGGACCTCAGTAGATGTCTTCTCTGTGCTGAGTTGCTAACCCTTGCGAACCCCCTTCCAATGTCATTTCGATGTCATAATTTATTAAAATTATAAGTAACGAAAGACGTGCAAGGAAGTGTAGGGGAGGACTTGCGAGGACTTAAGGCTGATTGCGTAATGATAGATGGAGTTTTCAGCGTCGCCTGATGTTGTGACAGACGTAAATTTCCTTGGTATCAAATTAACAGGAATTCATTTCGCAGGAAAGACGACACCATGTCCTTATCCAGTTGTCAGCACGAGCACTATGAGGTGTAAAATTACTTTAATGGTAGTTGAAACTGGAGGGTGTACAAGTAGGATGAAATTGCGAGCTTGATTATGCGGAGCGTGGAGGTGTAGGAAAAGGAAATATCTCCTGTTTGATATAAATTATGCCAGGTAGAAGTTTGCTAAAGTCAAAGACATTCTCGAGTAATTCAATGTCAATAAGGATGTCGAGAAAGGACATTCATTTTTCCCCTTTATGTTTACGCCTTTAATAATTACTCAAAAATTGTCACACGCTGATTTAATTCAGTTAACTTACAGGAGCTGAGCCCGTGAAAAAATCAAATGAATGCCTTCAATCAGTAATAAGTCAACTCAATAGAATCCATGCGGGAAAAATTTCCACTCCTGACGGTGTCCTGCCGCGTATTTATGTTTCCTGAATTAAAACACAATTTGTTCCAGAAATAGGGTCACCAGAGTGCCAGATTTACAGGGAAGGGTTGCCGCCACCTACTGTGCACCGCTGCACCACCTGTTGTGATATTAAAAATAGTTGCAACTGTTTCTTTTCGAGATGAACACCTCGGCAAATGGTGAAAAGTACTACCCAGGTAAGTAACGGTTGCGCAGCAATTTAACAGTTGAAAAATTATAGGTGTTCTTAAATATAGCAACGCCTTGACCAATGGTCAGTTGGGCTAATTCGGAATGACGTAATGAAGGGAATTAAGCAACATTCGAAAGAATTAGCTTTTTGCATATTGTAATAGGGGAAAAACATTCAAAAGTCCCAGTTTTGTTTAGAAAAAAGTAAATCCTCGAGGGATCTTGTCTTTTTTACTGAAATCTCCAGTGCTGCACTCCTTGTTCTCAAGTTACACCTACTGTACACCTATTGTTTGGGCTCAATGGATGAAATCTTCTTATCTTAATGCCATCGGAGAGAACAAAGCGCCTTTGTACATGTTACTTGGCTCCTTTTTTGTCAGGATCTAATATAAACAGATAAATACGATGCCGAAATGGCATGAAATGGATCAGGGTAATGAGCGGGAAAATTTTGTTGCGATTTTGTTGCCTTGTAGTCTACCGACTCTCAAGTATGAGATTTGAGAAAATCTTCAATTTTTTCAAGATTTGTTCAAATTTGTTCTGTGTGTTATGTGTGTGCATTCTTGTAGTAAAAAACGATGATTTACTTTTGAAAGGAGAAAAGGAAAGGAAGCTTTCGTGACCCATAGTAGTCACAGTTTCAATAATCAATTTTTACACAAATAGCTGAAATTTATTCAAATAATCATTAGACAGCATTAATTCAATAATAAAAGGACCCCGCAAACTTTCTATGGAAAAACGGTCTCCGTCAAATCACTTGATATTGTGATATTAGATTCTTCGTACCCTTCTGATGAAAAGTCATCACGGGCACGAAGCACGAAACCTGAAATTTTTACTCCAAAATGCACTTTGAAAATTTCGACTTCGGCCGAAAATCAATTTTTTTCGATGTAGGTTTTTGCTTCTTTTTTTATTATTTTCCCATCAAATTGTCACTTGAATGCATTAAATATCGTATTTCAACAACACACAATCACTATTTTGCATAAAAAAAGTAAATTGTTTTTTTTTTCTTCAAAATTCAATTTTTGCAAAGGGACATTGCTATCCTTATAAATGTTTTCGTACTAACATGTGATAGCGATTATTTTTTTATTCTTTAGTTGAAAGATCAGTATCAGTCAAACATAAAAAATTGATTTTCGGCCGAAGTCGAAGTTTTCAAAGGGCATTTTGGACTAAAAATTTCAGGTTTCGTGCTTCGTGCCCGTGATGACTTTTCATCAGAAGGGTACGAAGAATCTAATATCACAATATCAAGTGATTTGACGGAGACCGTTTTTCCATAGAAAGTTTGCGGGGTCCTTTCTATTATTGTTTTCGCCGGATATATATTGTCACGTAAGATTCTAAGTAATTCCAAGTAACTATTTATCATTTTGCACATATCACGTATCACTATTATCATTTTGCACAATGCGCTTCCTATGCACATTATAATTCTAAGAAGAAAGATTATCATTTGTGTAATCCGCTTCCAATGCACTTAATGCAGACAAATTTCTAAGAAGTAAATCACACAGAGCGAATTACCCAAATGATAATCAGAAGTAACGACAAATAATAATATCAGGTTACAACTGATCTCTGTCTATTGTAAGGCATTCTTTTAGTTTTAAGTCAGTTTTGATTTGTACTCGAAAAGGAACGGTTGATTTATTATTAATAAAGCTCAAGTCATTTAAATTGAATCTTTTATTTCGTAACTGGCGCAGTCGGTAAAGTGCTCGAAAAAATTTGTTAAATTTCAACGTTAAAGGTTGAAAATAATTAATTAATTAATTTGAACGTTAAAGGTTCAAAGTGGAAAGTTTTAACGTTAAAGGTTAAACACAAAAAAAAATAATTTTTGATTTGGACGTTAAAGGTACAAACAAAATTCAACGTTAAAAGTTGAAACATTTTTTTTGCAATTTCAAGATGGAAGTTTAAAGTGGAAATATTAGAATAAACAAGTGCAAACAAAATTAAATAGTGCACACAATTTTTTTTTTGAATCCTTAAAATTTTGAAGGCAAATATTGGAAAATTAAATAAGTGCAAACACAAATGAAATAGTGCAAACAAATTTTTGTTTTGAATCCTTAAAATTTTGAAGAAAAAATATACGAGAATAAATAAGTGCAAACACAGAATTAAATAGTGCACACAAATTTTTGAAATTTAACATCAACACATATTGCCATCTACAAGGAGGCACAAAAAAATTGCTGGAAAAAAAACACATCAGGCTATTTATGGGAAGCAGCAGTACTGAAAAGACGTAACAACATTATCAACATTTTAAGGTTTAAGAAAATTTTTTTTTGTTAACAACATTGGTAAAAGTAAGTAGAAATATAAGAAGATTATACTTTATTAATTTTATTTCAATTAGTTACCTTTTTTAAATAAAACAAAAAAATTTTTACGCTAATAAATTTAATTTTGATAATAAAATCAGTGAATGAATAGAATGATAAATTATTAAAAAAGTGAAAAAAAAAAGTGATAATAATTCGGTAAAAATATTTAATCTAAATAAACCAGAAAACAGAATAAAAATTTATTATAATAATGGAGAACTTAGAGCTAGTAGAGAAATATAAAATAGTATTAGAGAGTGTTAGGTGTATCCAACAATTCGACGGCAATAGGAACTCGTTGTATGGTTTCATTAGTAGGATCGAAAGCTTAATTCCTATAATAGACACATTCGAAAACACTTATAAAAGAATTATATTAGGCTTAATTAAAGATAAATTGACAGGCCACGCACGGAATATGTTATTAACTAGCGGCAATGCTGACACATGGCTTGATTTAAAAACAATACTAATAAGGAACCACGGTGAAAATGCGTCAGTAGAAAGTATCGTAGATAAAATTAGAACATGTAGATGCGACTCCACAATAGGGAGCTTTTATCAAAAGTTGAACTCATTGTTATGTAGGTTAAACAATGCTTATTTTATTGTAGGCGGTGGTAACGACGAAGTTATTAGCAGTAATCAAAGAATTACCTTAGACGCATTTAAAGAGGGATTACCCGAACCCGTTAGGAGCATTATAATTAGCAGGAATCCGTCTTCTTTAACTGAAGCACATCAAATTATGTTAAGAAATGGGTATTTAAATTTCTCCCCAAACAGTCAAAACAATTTTAATAATCACGCCAACGTCAGTAACCGGCTATTAAATGATTTTAGGAATTATTCTCAGAATAGGCAACAAGATTACTCTAATAATAATGGCCATACCAGATGGTCCAATAATTTTAAAAATAGGGGACAAGGATTTTTCAATAATAACAATCATATTAGGCGATTCAATAACCCTCAAAACAGGCAGCAGGATTATTACAATAATAGTAGTCATACTAGAAACTCGAATAAATTTGGTAATTTTTCTCAAAATAGGCAACCAAATTTTTATAATAGTGGCCATAGCCGTCAGTTAAATTACCCTCAAAGGAGACCAAATGACACAATTGAACCAATGGACGTCTCGGTTAATGAAAACAGAGTCCCTCCACAAAATTTTTACAATCGAGGCCAAAACGATTACCCTATATAATAGTCAAAACAAATGTTAAAAATTTAAAATTTATTATAGATAGCGGCGCTGAATACAGCATCATTAATCCGTTTCTATGTAATCCAAAATGGCAGGTCCCATCTACCATACGCACGCTAAAGGTGCTAGATCGCTACGTTAAAACTGATGTCAAATATAAAATTCCGTTATTTAAAGAATTTAATGAATCTAACATTTACTCAAATTTTCTTGAATACAAGTTTCATACCAAATTCGATGGTATCATAGGAAACAACATACTAGACCCCCTTAAGGCAAAAATTGACTATAAAAGTAGATCCTTAATCACCGACAATGCAAATATTCCAATGTTTTTAAATGAATACGAAGAAATTTATGCAAAAAACTGCTATAGCGATGGATTTCCTTTAAACGTATTCTGTAATGAAGACCAAGGAAACATTCATGACAAAATATTTCCGAGACATTTAAATGACCGTGATGTTCGCAAACTTAAATCTCTTTTATATTCGCATAAAGACTTATTTTATAGAGAGGGTGACAACCTTTCTTTTACAAACGAAATTAAACATAAAATTAATACAAAAAGCGATACTCCAATTTATAGCAAGCTATACAAATATCCCGAAATACACCGGAAAGAAGTCGATAGACAAATTAAAGAAATGTTGCTGCAAAAGATAATTATTCCTAGCAATAGTCCATACAATTCTCCAATTTGGGTCGTTCCCAAGAAACTTGACAAAAGCGGCGTACCAAAATGGCGAATTGTTGTGGATTACAGGAAATTAAATGAACAAACAGTTGACGACAAATTCCCGCTGCCAAACATGGATGATCTGTTTGATAAGCTAGGGAAATGTAACTATTTTACTACCTTAGATCTTGCAAAAGGCTTTCATCAGATCGAAGTTGATCCTCGCGATAGGGCAAAAACAGCCTTTTCAACTTCAAATGGTCACTATGAATTTACAAGGATGCCGTTTGGTTTGAAAAATGCCCCGGCAACATTCCAAAGGTTAATAAATAATGTTTTAAAAGACCTTATAAATAAAATATGCGTCGTTTATCTCGACGATATTTTAATATTTTCCACAAGTTTCGAGGAACATCTTGATTCCATTAAAAAAGTTTTTCAAAAATTAAGAGGAAGTAATTTAAAAGTCCAAATAGATAAATGTCACTTCGCGGAAGAATCTACAAATTATTTAGGTCACATTGTTACAAACAATGGAATAAAACCCGACGAACAAAAAGTAAAAGCTATTAAATCAATGAAATTACCAACAACCACTAAAGAAATAAAACAATTTTTAGGCATAACACGGTATTATAGAAAATTTATAAGGGACTATGCCAGAGTAGCTTACCCAATGATTAAATACCTGAAAAAAAATTCTAAAGTTAACATTAGAGACGAAGAATACATTGAGTCTTTTAATAAATTGAAAAAACTCCTGATAAACGACCCAATCCTAAAATCTCCAGATTTCAATCAACGCTTTACTTTAACAACTGACGCATCGAACTATGCTATTGGCGCGGTATTAAGTCAAAATAAGCATCCGATATGTTACGCGTCGCGAACCCTTAACGACCACGAAATGAGATATGCGACAATAGAAAAAGAGCTACTCGCGATTATTTGGTCTGTCAAGTATTTTAGAAATTACCTGTATGGTAGAAAATTTAGCATCTATACTGATCACAAACCACTTGTTTGGTTAAACAGTATTAAGGAGCCTAACATGAAACTCCAAAGGTGGAAGATAATGTTAAATGAATACGATTTTGAAATAAATTATTTGAAAGGAAAAGAAAATCAAGTAGCCGACGGTCTAAGCAGATACATACATAAAGATGTCCAGAGTAATAACGATGAAGTTACCTCTATGACCATTTGTGATGAAATAAACGGTATATTTAATAATGAGTCAAATAATGAAAATAACGAAAACTGTAGCATGGATGTCGAAGCCATGTCTTCAGTTGACACCATTCATAGTGGAGACAGTGATAGTTTAAATCACATAAGAATTACTGAAAAATGTATAAACATTTACAAAAACCAAGTCTATCTTAACTATGGCGACAAAGAAAAATTTGTCACTAAAATTCTTCACAAAAAATGTCAAAACTACATAACCGTAGACAAGGATTCAAATTTACTAGAAATCATGAGAAAAGTCATGATAGAAAAAGGTTTAGTTTGCGTATATTGCGAAAATAATGATCTCTTTATAAAATTCCAAGAAATTTACGTCAATCACTTCTCAAAAAATAAGAACTTAACTCTGTACAAATCTAATATAAAATTAATCGACATCACCGACAAAGAAAAAATACTTTCTATTATTCAACAAGAACACTTAAAGAACAATCACCGCGGTATAAACGAAGTATTTCAAGAATTGAAAACCCAATATTTCTACCCGAATATGCTTAAATTAATAACTAAATTTATCAACAATTGTGAAGTATGCCTCTTAGCTAAATTTGATCGCCAACCACCTAAAATCCCACACCAAATCAGCGAAACCGCATCCCATTTTAACGACATAGTCCACATAGATATTTGGTTTCCTTATAGAAATGTCATGTACTTAACTACAATCGACAAATTTTCCAAATATGCTACACTGCATAAATTAAGTGATAGAACATGGGTATCTATTTTAAAAGCAATTAAAGAAAGAATAACATTTTTAGGAAAAATGAAAAAATTAATCTTCGATAACGAGAGATGTATATTACACCACGCGGTCAAATTATTTTTAAAGGATAATCTAATAGAAACGCATGCAACGACAGCTAATAATAAAACTGGTAACGCGGATATGGAAAGGTTACATGGGACACTAAATGAACATTTAAGAATTTTAGAATTAGATAATTCAAATAAGGATGAGGACCTAGAAGATAAATTACATAAAATAATTACTATTTACAACAATACTATTCATTCTACTACAAATTTTAGACCGATAGATTTTATAAACAAAAATCTAGACAGAAATAGCATTAAGGCTCTAGCTGACAAATTTAAGGAAGAAAAAATTGAAAGAATAAACAAGTTAAATAAGAATAGGAGCAGTAATTTTCAAGTAACTACAGACATAGTAAAAAACAGGGAAATAACTAAAAACAAACCCAAATATAAAAAACTAAAGAATTTTAAAATAGATAAGCAGTACGTAATAGACACAAGTAACAAAAGAAATACGAAATATACTACGAACCAGTTAAAACGCAAATATAAATACCAAAACAATTTATCGTTTCAGAATGGCAACCATTCTTCTCTTCGCGATGCTACTGAAGTTAACTCATGCACAAATGATCGAAATAATACCGATTAACACGGAAAATGGGTACACGCTTTTCAAACTAGATGAAAAACCTGTTGTAGAGTCTTATACGAAGCTACTACATGTTATAAATCTCACGCAATATAATGAAGTAATAAATTTAATGCAAAATAATTTCATGTCCTTAAAATCAAATGTTAGCGAAAAAGATTACAAATTAATTAGTAGGGAATTAAAAACATTAAAACATAATTATAATATTTTAGTTCCGGCAGTGTATAAAAATTCGAGAAATAAGCGTGGTCTAATAAATATTTTAGGAAAAGGTTTAAAAATTATAACAGGCACAATGGATGAAGATGATGCTAATGAGATATATAATCACTTAAGTAATTTAGATACCAATAGTCAAAATACGGTAACAGAACTTAATAAACAAGTAGTAATAAATAACAATCTTATTAAAAACATAGAAGAAATGAAAAACCATTTAAATAAAGAACAAAATAAATTGGCATCCTTTTTATCAAATACCACTAACATAATAACAAACTTCTATACTAGATCCACATTCATCTTACACCTATTCTTTGACATAACAAAACTAAATAACCAATTAGAAAAAATTGCCGATATTATTTTACTTAGTAAACTAAATGTACTAGCACATGATGTCCTCACGGAGGAAGAAATAAGTAAATACAATATTACAGTGGAGATCATTCCATTCATTCAAAATAGCGTACTTTTTGATAAAGATTTATTAATTTTTGCCGTTTGTCTGCCAATATTTACTCAAGAAAAATATCACAATGCTATTGTAGTACCAATCCCTAATGATAATTTTGAAGAACTTAATTTAGATAACGAAAAAGTAATTGTTCAAAATAATAAAGTATACATGAATGAGGAGGGAAGTTTAACAAAAAGAAATTTAAAATTGCATACAAACAGATGCATTAGGAATATATTTGATGATGATAATATTTGCGAAATTAAGATTAACACAGCAGCTTCCGTCGAAGAAATTTATGACAACATAATTATAACAAAAAATCTAAAGCCATCAAAAATGGTTCAAACCTGTAATAACCAAGATTTAACGATTAAAAATAATAATGTCATAAAATTCAGTAATTGTAAAATAATAATTGCAAATAGTACATTCAATAACAAAATAGAGAAGGTTACAAATAGGATAATGATTCCAATTTCCCATATAAATTTCACAAAAACAATTAATAATATTACATTAGAAAATTTAAATTTGAATACAGTCCAGAATAGAAAACAGATAGAATTCATTAAGTTTAATGGAAATATTGGTAACTACACCTCTCTAGGGTTAAATTTTGTAATTTCCGTAGTTATTATTACTTTAATTCTATTGAAAATATTTAGGAAAAAATCAAATAAAACAACAAATAATGTATGTATAGAATTAAGTGACAAAGTCAAAATAGACGACATCGACCCATTTGCAGAGACTGCAAACGCTTAAAGGGGGGAGGTGTCACGTAAGATTCTAAGTAATTCCAAGTAACTATTTATCATTTTGCACATATCACGTATCACTATTATCATTTTGCACAATGCGCTTCCTATGCACATTATAATTCTAAGAAGAAAGATTATCATTTGTGTAATCCGCTTCCAATGCACTTAATGCAGACAAATTTCTAAGAAGTAAATCACACAGAGCGAATTACCCAAATGATAATCAGAAGTAACGACAAATAATAATATCAGGTTACAACTGATCTCTGTCTATTGTAAGGCATTCTTTTAGTTTTAAGTCAGTTTTGATTTGTACTCGAAAAGGAACGGTTGATTTATTATTAATAAAGCTCAAGTCATTTAAATTGAATCTTTTATTTCGTAACTATATAGTATTTCATAATGGACGCGCTTTTACAAAAACTACAAATTTCCCAAATAAGGGAATAAGAGAAAACTTGAAAAAAAAAAGAAGCAAAAGATCCGCGCTTCCAGAGAGCCTCCGTAACATATGAATTGGAAGCGCTATATTCTTGCTTCTTTCTGCTTGATTTCTTCTTGTTTGATTAATTTTCTGCTGGGAGGTTTTATTTATACTAATATTTATACAAAGAGAAAAGATTTGATTATTTGTTTATTCCGGATATACTCAAAAACTACTGAACCGATTTTAAAAATTCTTTCGCCAATAGAAAGCTCTATTATCGTCGATAACATGAATATTTTTAACATGCGATGTTAAAACTGCTGAAAAACATCTAAATTATTTTTTTCTAACATAAAAAACACATCGAATCACTCAAACTACTGTCAAATAACAACTGCGCGTCCAAAATGGCTGAAACTTTGGTGATTAATATGCGCAATTACCAGGGAGACTATACAAGGAGTTAAAACTCTTATGGCGAAAATAACAGGAAATGGATGGGTAGCAGAAACTAAACTTCTAGTTCATTTTTAGCCACAGATGTCGCCTAAAGCTGACGTGCCCCACATGAAGTTAGCTGAATTTTACCCGAAAATGGGGCAATGTAAAAAAATTCATTGGAAATTAATAAAAATTCATTGGAAAACCCATAAATTGGTTAAATACGAAAAATGTGCTGTGTGACAGGTCCGCATAGCTCCGGTAATGGAGAGGCAAGCAAGCCCTTGCAGTTGTTGCACTTTGTATTGTAAGACCCCATGTCTTACTCAGAAGCCTTTTGCAGGCCCACCTAGGGCAGAAGAAATGTCACGATCTACAAGCATGTCAATCGTGTGAGGATCTAGGTTTCTGAGAGCCAGTGCTCTAGAGATAGAATCCTAGCCACTATTATCGAAAGCATCTTCGATGTCAAGGAACGCATATAAAGCAGTTTCTTTAGCGAGGAAGGCTTTTTCGTTTTTACTGACCACTTCTGAAGAAGTGCCCGAAAAATTCCATCTCCTCTCGGGTACTCATAGGGTTGAAAAGCGGCCACTACCCATTTAACCTTGTCACGGTCGAAGATGTTCCCAGAAAGACTGCGGGAATAACGGTCTGGGATGATCCTATGACTACATCCAGCATCCAATGTATAAGCGGTCTGGAGGATTGACCCTGGCAAGTGCTGTCTGATACCTCATGGTTTCTTCATGGTTAGAGGTGTAGGAGCCATCCTCCTTTCTGAGAAGGTCCACTCCGTTGAATGAGTCTTTGGAAAGTAGCTTTTGGAGTCAAGTCGCCTCTGGTAGAGTCTGAAGGCTCTCAAAGTGTTTCCTGCAGGCAATCCTTTTGTAACGTCTCAAATCCTTGTTGTAGGCAGTTAGGGTTAATCTATATTCATCCTAATGTCCAGTATGTTTTGCCCTATTTAACAATCTCCTAACGTCTCTACGCATTGCAGCTAACCTGTCCTGGGAAATTACCCTCTTCCACCAGAGTTATATCAAGAGCACTCTTGCTCTCCTCACCCATTATGCTGTATCAGGGTTTGAGCAGACTAACAGAAGCCAGCCTCTTCTTAGTAAGCTCCCCTCGAAAGACGGTTTGACTTCACGCTCGCTTTTTCAATTACGACCTCAATGATCGCCTCCTGCGACTGTGGCATTTGCTCAGTTTGCCTTGCAGTTGACCATGTCAGCCGAGATGAGGCCAAGCTTAACAGTGCTTACCACCTGGCTAAAGGTGAGTGGGCCCCTTGGCCGTCTTGGTCCTCTTCTGTTCCGGATGTTCCGGAGTTTCCTTCTCTGAGCGAACTCTCTTCCGCTCAGTTTTTTGGAGGGCTTTATTAAAGCTTTTTCCAGGGACCTATACCTGGAGAGGCCTTTGCCAATGCTTCTTGAAAGCATTAGTTGCTTGGTTCCTTAAATTTTGTTTTAAGCCTAAACTTTTTTTTAATCAGTGCATTTTAGAATTTTTTTCTTATTTGCAGAACCAATTTTGTAAAATCCTGCCCCAAATTTAAAATTGCCGTCACATGCAACAACATCACCATAATATCAAAAAAAAACCATCGATTAATTTCAAACATGTGTTTCCTTTCGCAGCGCCCGATTTTGCATAAAACCGTATCAAATTCAAAAATTTAAATTAAATTTGAATAATCCCATAAATTACTAGCAAATACCTCTTACGGCAATAGAAGGGAAGCACACAGACACAAAAGGGGTGAAAGGAGTCCTTTTCTCTTATGACTCGAGACAAAAGAGGGCGCAGAAGCAGGCTCTAATTATCCTTGACAAAACGCGTATGCGTCACATTTAGCAGAGAAGAAGTTTTGTCGTTTTTAGCCTTTTTTCGCATATCCTTGCCCTGCAATAATTAATCATTAAATGGTTTTACCAGCCCTGACCCCTGATTTCCGGCCTCGTCTATTAACATGTCACCCCATCTGCCGTCCCGAAAGAGAATTGAAATTTCCTTGTCACACTAGTGTGAAAAGTGCTGTCATTAGTTTGTAAGCTGTCTCGGTAGATTTGCATCCGTTGAATGGGGATTGTTTGCACACTGGGCCATTGCCTGCAGTAAATGCATATCAGTGACAAGAGGAAAACATTGAAATGCCATTTACGGCCTTGATTAGATCCCGGTACAGGGGAAAAACGGCGTTGAGTCCTTGAGTGTTTAGCAAACTTTCGAAGAACTCGTTTTTGGTCCAATATTGCGTAGATTCGAAGGGATGGAGCTCAATGTGGGAACTGTCACTTGTTTTTGTTGATTTTTGTCCCTAATCTGTCAGCAGATTTACGCACTTTCATTAATTCTTAAGGAATTAGTGTCAATTAATGTATGTGGGTGTGGGCAAATATTTGTGGAAAAACGTGGGTACTTGGGGAGCTTAAGACACATAGCACACAACACACATATGTAGGTCTTTTCCACTACATTTACTAAGGATACGTCCCCGTAAAAATATAAGAAAACGATTGTAAACTGTCAATCAATATCACAGGCGCACAACTCCAAAATCAAGAAATGTCACTTCGTTTTTCTTTTAGTCCTTTCATCGGTAACAGTCATGAATACTTCGTAAGTCCTTTCTTCCCAGCTTGTAACTGCGAAAAGGTAAAAGAATATTGCACTGAGGGAAAAAACCTTTTGTTCCGGAATGAGCCTCTCGCCCGTTTCTGCTACTTACGTAATTGTTAGGTGCGTAACATTACTCCCCGAGAACATCGAATGAATTTTCCTGACAGGATCCTGTTACAGGCTCAGTACAAATATTTTGGTAACTCCTGTCGGAGATGTTTTATTGAAGATTAAGACTCATGACAGCATTCGAGTTGTTAATTGAATTTTATTGAAGGGATGCCGTGCGTTTTTTCTTCTTCAAATAAGCAGAAGTTTTTGCACCTTGCGCTGCTTTTGTAGTTTTAAAAATTTGCAGGATCTTACAATTTCATTCTCTGGTTTGTCATGCGTCCCAGAATACAGTGGCGGATTCAAGGGGGGAAATGTCAGTGCTGCTACATTCAGGCGGTGTCGTCATCAATTAATTTAAGGGCCCTTTTTTGCACCTTATCTAACTACGCCAAGGTGGTTATAGAAGGGCCGCCCCAAACGAGGGAGTTGTATTCAAGAAGAGCCCGAATTTAGGATTTATAAATAATAGCACCAAGCAATGGGATGCTTGTTTGGCGATTTGGAATATGTGGTCATTCCATCGCAAGTCAGGGGTCAGCCATTAGTTCAACTTTACCCACTGTCACGGATGGAGGGGTGTTGAACTTTTTTTAAATAAGACAGAACTTGAACTTTTAAGAGGTATATGATGACCGTAGAGTTTTTAACTATTTTTAGCGGAAGCGCATACGGGCCCACGATGGCCAAACTTGTCCAAAAAATTAAATGGCCGAGCACTGAGCTCTACCCACGGGCATACGACGGTTAATTTGAGCCCAAAAAAAGAATCAGCACCAATGTATTGTTGAGTGTGGTTTGTGGGTACCCGGTCATTTTCGTTATGTAAAATCGGCCTTTCGATGATCATACTTAAAGGCTATAGTTGCATGTGAAAATCAGGTTCGCCGGTTTGTGAAGGACCTCACACTTCATTTTTGGTGTTGATTTATATTTTAGTGGGAAATTTTGTTCTGATGCCCGACGCATGTCCAAGGACTAGGTTTCAAACACGGCCGATGTTCGCCCGTTGTAAAGCCATCTTTTATTTTTACTCGGGGAGTAAATGTTTTACCATTTTTTAACTGTACACCAATACTATTACATATTACATCATCTCCAGATTTTGAATAAAATTACATCGCCCCCGAGAATTGTTTCTGGATCCGCTCCTGCAGAATGCAAATGTAGCACTTAATCTGGGTTAAACAAATCAAAAGTAGAAAAAACTAACAGCACAAACTCAGCCGCTTCTTCTCATGCTTAAAATCCGTAAAAAAACTACCATTTCCATTTATGCGTGTTTTATGTGAAAAAAGGCGCCAATTTGATTGCATTCTTTATTTGGATTATAATTAAATTACTTCAAACTTTATCAAGCAATTATTGCCATCAGGACGGATTCATCAAGTTTCCTCCAATAAAATCTCAAGAAATGTTTACAAACAGAAGTCTTACGGCGGAACGAACCCAGTCATTTAGAAAAGCCAATAAAACTGGAAGAAGATTATTCCTCGACATGTGTCTAATCTGAGGACTTAAAGATGTGTTTATATTGGGCCGAAAGTCTGTTGTTCATGCGCAGTGTTTACAAGATCAACAAACAATTTTACGGGGGTATCCGAAAAAAAGAAACTCGCAAGACGGAACGGGAATATCTCATGTGTCCAAAGTGAATACGGAATCCAACTTGAGAAGGGCACGTTCCTTGATAGTTTTTACATCTTCAATATAAGATGAACTCCCTTTCGGTAGATGATTTATCAATTTTGGATTCGGTTGAGTTGTCCGGGTGAAAAGGGCCAAGATATTTTAAAGCAGCTCTTCTCAAGAGGGAGGTCTTGCCGGTGAGCACTTCCTCTTCCTTGTATGGATGGCCCTGTACGCTGTAGGCGATTGTCACACCTCGACAGATGTTCAAAAATTGAAGTGTTCGATCTCCATAAGCTCTTGTAGATTCAATTTTTGACCCCTCTTGTGAGAAGTCAGAAATCAATTTCCCTAATCCTGTTAATAGCACCCGATTAGGTAGGATAAATGCTGAAGGCTCAGTGTCAGATCCGGCGATTTGAATGTCAGTCCCTTTTAAGTTTCGACGCAGCCGCGCTGGGGATTTATTTTAAGCAGAAATTGGAACTGTCAAATATGAATAATACTTAGGAATTTGTTTGATGTATATATTTGCAGGAATAAGGTCCTTTTTCTAATAAAACCTTTTTATATTTTTATGCATTTCTAAATACGCTCTATTACGATCGATGCACTTGCATAACATACATACATATATTGGTTATATAGGTCGGTTTACACGCAATGATTTGCTTGTGCAAGCTGGTTGGGGCCAGTCAATTGGTGCGAATAAACTGAGTGAAAATGAATCGGTTCACACGCAACCATTTATTTCTGCAAAGTGACTGGCACAAGTTAATTGGCACAAATTTGTTGAGGCTATTTCGTTAGATATCAATAAGTGTTTCTGAACACTTTCCTAAAATGTTAGGTTCTACTTAAAAAATGTGGGTAACCTTTTGCATATTTGACACGATTATTATATTACTAGCAAAAACACGTGTGCGTTGCAACATTTTTTAATAAAAGAATTATGTGTGCATAGTCCGGGATAAAAAAAGAGTATAATGAAGCAAAGCACAAATATGCAAAATATGATTTTTAAAAATTCGAGGATGAGCCCCACCTATCGAAAAAAATTTGTACTACGTGCACAAAACACACTTAGCCAGCCAATCATATTCAGAGTAAACGTCTCGTGCGCGTAGAATTTGACGTTCCAAGGAAATTGGCACCCTGTGCAGAACTTGCTCCATAGCGACCTCAACATTTTTCCAAAGGTCATCAACTTTTCAAAAATTCACAATTTGCTACCCTTAAATCGAATTAATACAATTCGGCTTGAGGCAAAAATTTGCAACATTATAAGGCGACACTACTGATTTGATCGTGAAAAGGGCCGTTACTACTTCCCGTTTTCGTGGTTGTTTTCATGTTTCTCGTTTTCAGCTCGTCACACCGTCCGAACGGTACCGGCACTACAGCAATGTTCATTATACAGGGTATATTGCTGAAACTAACAAAGCGGCCGGCTGTGGATAGGTTTTGGGTAGGCGAACAAAAAATCGTATGGGTGGAGGGGGAATCGTAACGGTTTGGCCGCTAGGGCGTTTTGAAATTTTCATGAGTTGTTTTTTTTTCACTAAAATTTCAACTTCAACCACCGTTTTTTTTTTTTTTTTCTTCAAAAAATACGTCATCAATTAATACTTTTTTATACAAAATTGGAAAGCTTGGACAATTTCCTATGAATAATGTCTGACAACTTTACACTACGGCCTTTACTTTTGAAGTTATAAGCCTTATTTGGTGCTTATTTCTATTTGGTACTTTTCAACAAAGCGCAGGTGGACGATAAATAACAAAAAACCCAAGCTAACTGGAGCTTTTGGGGTTGCTGAAAAGGTTTAGAAAAAAGGACTTTATCTATCTACTTTTGGAATTACAGTGAAATATAACATTTTTTTTTTACAATTATGACCCTTTTTCTGTTTTTCGCATCATACACTATTGTTTTTATTAATCAAATAAAAGCCACATTCCTGAAGACAAAAAAGATACCCTATTCATGGCAGTAGACCGTTGTTTCATTACCTTTTTCTTCTAACTCATTAAACTATCCTTTTCCCCCAACAACGAAATTTAAGGCGTCCAATCTCGAAAACGGGCAGAGATAAACCCCGTTGCTTTAAAATATTCCCGTTATTATTTTTTTCTCACCTTAGAAGTAGGAAATGTTCGGTGTGTTCTATGTTCTGACACTGACTGTATTTATCGGGCTTTAAAAAATATAAAGCAGAAAGAGCTGATCCATTCTCACAACATTGCAGTGCTTTAAAAATATATAAAAAATGGTTTTTCTTTGTAGGTAATTATATCTAATAGTGATCACCCCCCAGAATCGAAAAAGGTTGACTCTAACTCAATGCTGATTTTTAAAGGTTTGCGAATTCTGGGTCAATCGGACTAATAAGAGGATTGGTAGTCCTGGTCGTAGTGTGCAAGTAGATGAGGCGCTACTTGGTCGGCGAAAATATCACAGAGAACGTTCAATGTGTCAAATACTCCAATATGGTTTTGAAAATACTTAAAATTTCAAATTCGGATGCTGCAGCGCCATTTTAGAAGATATAAATAGGAAAACATAGCATGTGGCATGCAACTAGTCTTATATGTACATTTCGTGATAACCTAAGTCAAAAACTACTTTTTAATTGAGTTCCTTAAGAAAATCTATTCCTGATAACAAAGTTGTCATTACCTTGCAAAGTAAAAATCACACCCAGTCTAATTTTAAATTTAATCACAAATACCCGGCTGCCTTTTTGATTCACCTAAACTCAATTTACAAACACGATCGTAGAAACTCTGCAACTGTTCTAATTTTCAATAAAAATTCTGCGTGAAAAGCGCAACCCTTCCCTTTTCACAAAAAAAAATGAACTCATTTTTAAGCCTTCATTCTCGAGTCAGTCTCGGCGCATTCATTCCGGTCCACTGAACTGCAAATGGTTAATTGAACTTTAAAGTTGTTAAACATGGACATTCGTTCTTTGTTGTTATTTACACTCGACTGTTCAATCTGACAGGATAAGTAAAATATGTTTCGGGAGTGCGAAAGAGTTAACAGTGAGGAGGGGAAGTCTGTTCGAATGTAACGAGCGATTTATCGAAGCGATCGAGCAATTGACTGACAGTAACAACCTCGTTTTGGTTTTTATGTTCTGATTTGATTCGGTATGCTTTGTGCATTTTTTTTAATCTTGGCTACAGATCAGTCCAAAATTTTGCCTTGTCAGCAATTGTCTCCTTGTTTTCTGTTTTTTGCCTGTTAGTTCTATTAGCGATTTTGCAACTAAGGCGTTTTTCCAGAAAACAGCAAAATTTTCTTTTTGGCGCTGCATTGCAAAATACCCCAGCAACTCTAAATAGGTTCTCAGTCATTAATTAGAGAGTTTATACCGTGACTGCGTTTATGTTTCATTCGGACTGCATCATTCTACACCTATCCGCGTCGCGAAGTACAATGAAAAAAGTATTATTTGCTTCCTCCCAGAAGTTAATGAAGCTAAAAAGGAGACTTCCAGGTCAGAAGGAGCCCTCTCCTCCAATGACATGCTAATGTTAAAATCATGGCAAAGGAAGGCATTTCGGAGGTATTAATACCCCTCCTAGGAGACATCCATTATTCCTCCAGGAGGCCTCTTCAGTTTATGATTTGCGAATATTTGATCGGTTGTTCCAATGGCAAAGCTAATTTGTCACGACTGAATATTCCATCTGAGTCACTTGGGGCTTACGTGGATAGAACATCTTCGTTGTCCGAACATTTTTCACCACTTCCTTAATTTCGCTCCAATGGGTGCAGCGAGGCGTAGGGCCGTCGAGAGAAAATCCGGGCCGGGGGGGAACAAATAATTACTGAGCGCTGATTATATAGAAAGTATTCCTTTTGAAATTGGTCTCTTGGTCGTCTGCGTTCGAGTCGTCGTCATTTTTATTTTCAACGAAACACCTCTTTCTATTTCTTTTTTGGGTATCTCCAACTGAATGTCAACCGTTTTGCATTCACCTAAGATGTGATCACATTGATTTCGAATCAAATTTGACTATCCTCGATAGTAGCGTCTTTGGCTTGA
The DNA here is from genome assembly GCA_949987705.1 of Thereva unica. NCBI lineage: Eukaryota > Metazoa > Arthropoda > Insecta > Diptera > Therevidae > Thereva > Thereva unica. The sequence goes on from OX465284.1 coordinate 85,949,259, forward strand.
AGAATGATGCTCCTTTCATTGATAGCTGTCAACAACTTCCACTAAATTGAGGACATCAGGATGCACTCGAATTTTTGCATGTATTTCAGAACGCTGTTCACATCATTACGAGTCTCTGCAGTCAGATTAAGTTTAATTAAGTTTTCTAGTGCTTCATGTAATCCTGAAATATGTTTAGCAAAAGGTTTAACTGCCTGAACTCTAGCAGACCATCTGGCGAAGCATATCTGAACAACTCCACAAAAATTGATACTATTACCTAGTTTATAGCTACTCCAAAAATAATTCGAATTATGGATCATCCAAAATTTTTTACCCTATAAACGAGGTAATTCGAATTATGGCTTAAACCGAAATATTTCGGCTTAAGCCATAGTTATAAGAATGTATTTAATACCCGTTTATACGCTAATTCGAAATTTGGATGTAACTTTGAGTTAAATCGATTTAATTTTTCTGCTATAAACTAGGTATATGAGTTGCACAGGGCGAATAAACAGCATTTGGATTTTTTCTCCAGAATATAACGTCGTGCCCCATTATATGACCCCTTCATTTTAGCACCATTGTCGTATACTTATGCTCGACAGTCAAAGGAATGTTATATTCTTCTAGAGCCTGGCAAGTTTTTTGGCTACAATCGACGAAAGCCAGAAATCGTTCTTGAATTGTAAATATCTTTTTCATGGAGATTATACAAGGAGTATAAACTCTTATGGGGAAAATAATCGGAAATGGATGGGTAGCAGAAACTAAACTTCTAGCTCATTATTGGCCACAGATGCAGGGCCGGCGCTTTCATAGGAGCAAATGGTGCATTTTCACCGGGCGCAATTTGTCGGGGGCGCAATATCAAAAATTAAGATTTAAAAAAAAAATTTAAATTTTGGAAAAAAATAAAAGTATTCTCACGGGTTCAAGAATTACGCAATATCTTTTCTTTTACTTTGTCTTGCGAGAAAAAGCGGGGAAATTTTACTTTTCCACGTGCAAGAAGTTTTCCAGAGATTTTAGCTTCCAGATTTGCATAAAATGTTGCTCAAGAAATGTTACTCGAGATTTTACTCAAAAAGTAAAGGAGAGACCTTCATCTTCGTGAATCAGAAGCAAGAATTCGGGAAAAAATTTCCCAAGCGAAAAAAAGGAGTTTTTTCAAATCGTCGTAGAATTCCGCGTTTCCGTAGCGGAGACATTTTTAAATCGCCGTAGAAGTCGATGACCCTGCAGTGGACTCCTTCGAAAATCACAAAAATTACAAAACACTGTCGTATATTTTGCGCAAACTATGAAAATTATTACTCCCATCCAGTGACTGTTTGTGTCTTTTTTCATTGTCCTTCACTGCGTTCAAAAATGAACAACTCATGGGGCGCAATACGGCATAGTGCACCGGGCGCAAAAAATCCAAGCGCCGGCCCTGCACAGATGTCGCCTAAAACTGACATGTCCCACAAGAAGTAAGCTTAATTTTACCCATTTCAACGATTTGTTCAAAATTAAGCTAGTCGAAATGGAGCAATACAAAATAAATTCATTGGAAATTAATAAAAATTCATTGGCAAATCCATAAATTGGTTAAATACGAAAAATCGTATCGATATAAATCCAATTTAGAAGTTGATTTTTCAAGTTAGGCGTAAATATAAAATATCTTAGTAGTTAACGAACTTGGCCCTGAACCGGATGAACATAATAATCAATCCATGTTCTTTGGGTACATGTGACTGTGGCGCCCGCGCCCTCAAACGTAAATTGACAACACGAAGTTTATACTCCTTATATAATGTCCGTGATAATTTTCTTCGAGATAAAATGGACGTACAGCAAAATATACGTAGTTTGATGGACGTGGCTCAAATCGGATGTAGCACTTTTACGTTCTTCCGGCCGATTTAAACTGTTCAGCAGTTTTGAATAAATTCGTTTTGAATCTCAGCCGAAAGATAGTGGACCTGCAAACATTTGTGTTGTTGTTGACTAATCATAAACTTCTCTAAATTTTCGCGAAGTTTTGGGTCGTTATGACTCACCAGTTCTAAAATGCCTAAAAAATTGCAAGAAGATTCCACTTACCTCTGAGTGATAGGCCTCTTTCGCCAAGAAACAAAATGGTGTCCAGGATTCGACGTAAAATTTCGTGCCATTTTCTAGTTTCACTGATAATAATCTATTCATTCAGAAGTTTCCTCTCGAAACTAAAAATCTATTTCTAAATTTCTAAAATCGTCAAGAAAAGTGTTGCTAATGAAAAAAGTCTCACTTTTCTTTACGATTTTTGATTGATCAATGCTCGTCATTTCTCTACGATTTCCGAAAAATATTTTTTTTCTCGTTTCCTAAAGTTTGACATCTGGATGCAAACGATTTCTTGCATTTCCACGCCAACCTTATAAAATCATTTTATTCACAGTCTATTAACACCCCAACAGGAGTCTTCTACCTCATTAAATTCGCTGCAGGTTCACATCCTTTCAGTCGTATTAAACGAAGTATTTAATTGGGAATCACGATTTCTAAAAAAAAAAAGATTTCACCAAAAGCCTCAAAGCGGAAAAGGCCTCTTCAAGCGAAAACAAACATGACGGCGCTAAAATAATGCATCGGAAAATAAACAAAAGATGATCGCGTGCTGATTCTAATCAAGGCATCACACACGTGTGTCCTTAAAACTCACTTTTCAACCTAAAACAAAAGATTTCGCTGCAAGGACACGAAGCAAGCATTTTTCGGAACAAACTTCAACAAAGAAAGGAAATTCTATGCTTGGATCGTAATAAAGAAAATTATAGCGGAACTAAAATTACCCCGACGTGCATAGAAGGATGCAGCAATTTTGCCACCCGCGTGTAAAGGTAGAAAGAGGATTCCCGAAAAACAAATTTTTATTACTTTGTTTCAGAAATTGCTTGGATTCCTTTGAAACGCTGCCGCCTGGTGGAATTAAAAAGCAATAACTGTTCAACTGGTGCTCGTTTCGAGAAAGACAGATCAAAGGGAAGCGCCCTTAGAGCGGCCGACACTTAAGGAAGCATCGCCGTCGAAAGGTATCTCGCAAGGTAAGCAAGGATTTATGACATTTACAGCCTCATCGAAATGATTTCAATATTTTTCTGCTATTAGCTTCGGATTTGACCTTCGCTTGTTTATGGTGACATTTATGGTAATTTCGAAGCAGAGAAAAGTTAACTCTGAAATGTTGGGATCGTTTGTTAGTCGATTCCTTAATGAGAGCTGGAACACATTCGTAGGATCGTCTGTTGGGCTGTAAAATAATATAATTAAGTAATTTGTGTACAAACAGCATTTTCTCGAGCAATAAAATTTTATAGATTGTTAAAAGATGCCCGTGTAGATTTCAGTGTAAAATTTCGTTTATTGTGGCCTAGAGGCGATGGTAGGAGAATGTAGGGAATTTTTGAAAGAGGGAAGGCCAGACAAAAGGAAAGTTTTCTTGATGTGCATTTTGAGAGGCACGACTTTTTGAAAGTGGTAGTTCTTACCTCAGAACTCACCATTTGTACTACCAGTCCATTAAAGGCCGGGACAACAATATCCGCACCGTGCCCATAACAAAGCCCATCTCCACTGCAGTCCTGGAAGCAGAGTTTTCGTTATGTTGGTGGTGGTCCTAACGTTTCGTGGTTTCGACGTTTTGATAGAAATAACATGGTGCGGAATAGGTTCGGCAATGTTATATTTTTACAGTAAAAGGTGATAAAAAATTGTATTTGATCACTTTTTACTGAACATCGGATTTAGGGAAGGGGACCACGGGCGACCAACCGAGGGCGGTAGGTCCAGGAGGGCGCGCCACTACTACCAAGATGCAATAATGTGTTCGACTCCGCGGTCGCTTGGCTCCAGTTCAGGGTGTTAAAGGAGGAGACTGGTCGACCTGCCGAATTAACCAGAATCGGGAAACCGAAGAAACGGCACGGAAAAAACTGCGGCGCCGACAGTAACGTATCTGTTGCGGGGACGTCCGCTCGGACCGCCAACTAACGGATTAAAGAAGAAAGACGAATGTGTTCGTTTATTTAAATATTAAATGATAACGCCCCACAATACAAAACACCGGATGTTTACAGGAGGTAAACAAAGCTTAAGTTTGAAAAAAAAATAAAAAACAGATGACAAGGACGCTTTATTATAATTTGGCATCTATTGGCCTGTGGCGCCAAGGATACTGTAGTAACATGTACGCTAGAAAATTTCGGCGTGAGCAGCATATACAATGTGCTTCTGCTTACTCGTACCGTGGGCAGCAAAATTTTCGACTAATACGCATATATCTCCGTTTAAAGACTCTCCGTTACTCGCGATGAAAGAATCCCAGTGTAGACCTAAAACCCTGCTGCTGAAAGCATTTTAGTGCAGATTAGGGGTCGTGCATAAATTACGTTAGGCGATTTTTTGGATTTTTTCGCGGGTCTGTTTTACTTGACTCGTACGCCGCAGCATCCGTGGAGTTGCGGATGACCGGTGGCGGCTAAACAATCGAGGGACTGCTAAGATACTTTCTAGCCTCCTCTTTTCCCATAAACAATTTTTTGGGTACGATTTAGCCATATCTTAAGGCCCCCTTTCACACACAGGTCGACGCCCGAAAGTTCTCGCCTTGAAGCCAAGAATCGCCACACAGCTACCTGGCCGCTAACTGGAGGGCGTTTGCAGTCCAAGAAAACCGACAAAAATCGTTATGTGTTTGCCTATTTATCGTCAGTTTGTGTCTGAAGATCTGAACTTCTATTCAGTCTCAAGTCGTGAATTTACAGCTTCAATTCACGCCGTATTCAGTCGGACCTGAAAGCAAGGCGCGAACTAGGCTCGAAATCCACCCGCACTCGTCTGGATCCGTCTTAAAGCCTAGTATCCTGTTCGTGCGGAATTCAGACTCCCCTTTAAAATGCATGTAAAAAAAGTGTGCGGAATTCAGGTTAGAGGTCGGTCTGAATTCCGTCCACAAAGTTTAGTATCCTGTTCTTGCGGAATTCAGACCTGTAAATGAGCTTTGTACTCTAGATAATAGATGGCTTTTTTTCTGGGTGGAGACTTTTAATTTCATTTTCCGCAGGACACTTAGCTCAAGAAATGTATTTTCTATTTTCATGAGCGGAAATTTTGACGGTTCATTTTTGCTTTTCCAAAAAAAGGTTGACATTAGCAAATGTACGTGTCAATAAAAATTATTTAATTATAATTTGTGTTTTTTTTAACATTTTAAAATGCCAAATCTCTTCTTTTTTCATTTTGCTTTCTTTTATAAATTAATGTTTTAGCTAGTCATATTTAATCCTTCCTTTTAGATTAATCAACTTCTATTCAACTCCTATTATTAACTATATTTTAAATTCCAATTAGCTAGCGCAATGGATTGTGAATACTATGGGGAAGAGTATTTAGATATCGATGCTTTTGAAGGTGGCGATTTCGAGTCTTGTAGCGATACCGTTGTTGAAAATGCCATCCCTATGCAAAAAATAGTCCTTTTTTTGCATATAAGGTGCTTTTCCACTCGAAGAAACAAGTTCTCGAATATATTTAAATCCATATGGAAATTTTCAGTGAAAGCGGTTTTGTGTTTTTTCAAGTCTTCAAACTGTTATTAAAATAAAATGTAATACTCAATAAAATATAGGTACGAGAATGTACAAAGCATACATCTTTGAAAAAACGCCCTTTCAATCTTCTTTTTTTCAAATAGGGATTTACCCGATAGGCAGGCGGTTTTCTCAACTTCTTTTTTTTAATCTTATAATACCGTAGAAGCGCCATAAAATACATTGTCATAATTTTTACTTTTGTACGCATTTTCAAATTATCCAACTGTCCAAACTGTCCAAACAGTCATTTTTACATCAGTCAGATCTACATTGTCTACATAACTCTCCCAGCTAAGCGGAATTCAGACTAATAATATAGATTCTCTACAGAGCGGAATTCCGCACGAACAGGATACTAGGCTTAAGGCACAAAAGCACATTGGCGCGAAAGTGGAGACGCCGGCTGTCTGTGAGAGAATTTCCCATACATTTAATTTCTTCCCGCCGCTTGCCCCTTCAAATATAGTGCTCTGTGTATTTTAAAGGTTTTTTTCAGTCACGAGTCTGTTTTCGTTCAAGCCATGAACATTTTTGCACTTGAATTAACAGCCTGCTATGCTAACCTGTCGTCTTCGCCAGTGTGTCTGTAGGGAATCATAACGTCACCGGCATGCCACGGCTGACAGGCATATACCTGAAGTCCTCATCCCTCAGTCAGACTGAGTATTATGTGGCCTTCATCGGGCCGTGCCTGCCGACCTGGCCTGTCGGCGGCCTGTAGGTAAATGGGAGTCTTCAGTGGATAAACATGTTTTACTTAATTTCACCCAGTTTTCTACCAAATTTACACTGTTTCTTGAGGAAAAAAAATTACGTGATATTTGGCGAGATCCCCTCTCCCCACGTGAGATTGGGTGAGATTCGACTCGACTCGTCATCTTACATCTTTTCTTAGGCCGACCTGGTCTCTATTTTCCTGGCGGTTCTTTCCGCAGCATTATCTTCGTTGGGTTCCGTTCCGCACCTCGTTGGACATGACCAATCCATCTTCTCCTCCAATCTCCAAACGCCATCACTGCAAGACCAGTCCTGCTCATGACTAGTGGGGGAGAGTATATTCCTGTGGCGGGAAAGTGCATGCCTCTAGCGAACAAATTTTTAGATTTTCGTGCCTGTGACGGGAGCGTGCATATTATTGTGGCATGCCTATTTGTTCGCTATACGTGCTAGCTGCGGGCGTGTCTGTACGTGCTAGTGAGAAAAATAACCAGTAAATTTATTATTTTTAATCGGGAATCGCGCAATGGATGTTTATCTTTGCAGAGCCATTCCATTTCAGGAAAAGTCATTATACAACTGGGTGCTCGCAGTGCCCAAAGGAAATGGTGCCATACAGCTCTTGACACGATAACTTTTCATCTTGGCTTGGTAGGCCCGATCATAGTAGCCCGTTCCATTCAGGGCAACTTCAAGTGGCCACCACGACTTCTAGTTACGTCACGTAGGTAATACTCAACATGTTGCTCCTCTTATCTCGCTGATCAGCTAACAAAATAAGCTTGTCATGAAGTGGTGCGAAAGTGTTTATTGAAACAAATTATGAACCAATGTAATATTAGGAAATCTTAAGGATTGTCTAGAATTTTTGCATCTTCTTCCCGTATGTATTTCCAAATCTATTTTATCCAAAAATGTAATTTCTGATAATTTGACTAAGAAATTGTGAAGTATTAAAACTTGAAACGATTTGTCTTCGAGTAACATTCTAAAAAAAAAATTTCTTATTTTATTTCCAGCTTCATCACCATGAGATTTTATAACCTACACATTCTGATATCTGTTCTTTGTTGAATAACAACAAAAACAGAATATATCGAATATTTTAATTAACTGTCGACATTTAATAACAAATGAAATGCACTTAAGTCGACTCATAATCAATATCATCCTTTACGCCTATACATAGCAAACTCCAAACAAAATGTCACGCCTATATGGATACGTACATAAGTGTACCACCCCTTACTCTCAACCAGAAAATCACATCGCTACTTCACATAAGGGAAACGCAGAGATCACCTAACACGCCTCTTCTTATGTATGAAAGCAGGCTAATCATAATGAAAATAGAACCAGAGCCGAAGTCTCCCCCTTTCCACTATCAAATATCCCGAAAACATAGTCACCATTCACTGAATATATTACGATGCATTTCCCACCGGGGATTATGCTGTCAACATCAAATCATAACGTAAACTTACCCCCGGGTGGTAGCTACGGCAAATGTAACTGGCAAACTGGTAGCTGAATGGCGTCTGCTGTAGATCCTGCTCGTGGATAAAAGTTCAAACAGTGAAAGATAAATCATCTATTCATAAGGAGTAGCAGAGTAGGTACTCGACGCTCGCAACTCGGATTGTGCTGGAAAAGGTGTTCATCCGTCCTCCAGAATTTCCTGTTGTTCCCCTCGCTTTTGTTGTTTGAGTTTTTTCGAGGACCTAATGGCCCTTCAGTTATTTATTGAAATCAAATTATTTATGATAACAGCAAAGAGGTCCTGCTCGAGAGTTATCCCTTGTAAATACATGCGTTTGCTTAGGGCTGATGGGTAGAAAATCATTGATGGTAGAGTATCCATTACCAAAATCTTGATATGTGAGTATCAACGTCAGGTCTGGTTTGAATAATATGAAATGAAAATGGAGGAAGGAGCAAATAATAGATGCATTGGGTTATTACGAAGTTCTAGGTAATATTTCTTAAAATAAAAGGATTAGTAATTTTGTATTAGATGTCTCAATAACTTATGTAAATTACACTTACGATAGCACTTACTTCTTGTGCCACAAAAATTTCTACTTTCCATTATTTTTTAACCCTTATAGTCCAGTAAACAAAGCATTTTAATTTGCACACTCTGATAACAGGTAGATTATGATTTTATCCTCTTTGGGGTAATGTGAATAACTCCGTTCTATAAATCGGATCGGAGCAACGTAAAAACCAGTATCTTTGTACTAAAATTACCAGTTAATAAATTGCCAAACTTGGTCTCAAATTTATTGACTCTTTTCTCTATGACCTGGGTCGTATTAATGTTTTGAAGAATGAGAGTTTCGTTCTTCTGTGTTCAAATCACAAATCAATTGCATCACCTTAATTTTTTTCGTTAATGTTTCAGGCTCATGTCTTTGCCGCCTCTTTTAGTTCGACAGAAATTTCTTCTGCTTCCAAAAAGGACCTGGCAATCAGGCAATCTTGTAGAGATGCGCCGAATATGGGTTCGGCCGAATATTCGGTCAAAAATGTACCGAACCGAACATTGGGCGATATATAGCTCGGCTCGCTCCTCAATGCGCCGCTTTTTCTTTATTGGAGTTTCTCGCTTGATAGAATTATCGCCAAAAAATAAGGGACTAAAGCAGAAATTTCATAAACATTGAGGCCCTACGCACATGGATCGACGGATCAATCGGTGTTTTGTGCTCACCAAAACTTTGTTGAATAAACTGTGACACGTACAAATCAAACCACACAACTGAAACTGCTGACATAAATGACAGCTTATTTAGTGTGCTAACAGTCGTTTTTATTGTAGTTTTGTTGTCACTTTTGGTCAGGCTGTTTGCGTTAGTGACAAAGTAGGAATATTTGAAAGAATATACATATTTGTTATTTTGGAGTGTTCCTAAAGGGCAGAGATATGCTGACAAATTACACAAATGTTTGGAAAGAAATAATAACATAAAATTTTGAATTCTTCGCGTTTGCTATCTTCATTTTTCGAACTACTAAACCACAACTCAGCAGTATTTAACATCTTTAATATTAAATTGTTTATAATTTATCAAAATTTTCGCAAAGCACAAACTCAAAAATGTTTATTCTTCAAACTAAAAATCTTTATTCCTCACGAAACACAAAAACTTAGCACATATGTACACTCGCTGACCCCTGTACTGAAAGTCGTAATTTCACTGAAACGACAATTTCTTCAACTCAAACGATTGTCCCGGCACACGACTCTCAGCACACCAATTAAAAAACGAGACGACAACGACATATACATGCGACTGTCATATGACTCGACTTTCAGCACAGGGGCCAATATTAAGGATTTACGGCAAAGACCTCAACAACGTCCCAGAACTAATTATTTAAGGAAAAACGATTTAAAATTTGCATCCTGGAGCAATGGCAGAAATGATAGATGAGCTTAGACGATAAAGAATACTCATTGCAGAACTACAAGAACTAAAATGAGCTGGAAAAGGAGTCCTAGAACGAAGAGACGCTACGATATTAACTTAGTAACTTTGAGATAGATTTCTGTCTTGATTGATTGAACGGCCGAAAGGAAATTCTCAATACAGAACTGATTCTATATCAATGGTTTTGATTTTAGTTAACAGAGAGCGAGAACAACCAGATCAGACTCACCAAAGCTATACATATACATTCTTTGACTCAGATGATCTGTACAGTAATCAATAACACTTCCTTAAATTTATATAATTGTATTTATTTAAAATAATATATTTAAAATTTACAGCTAGTATAAAATTTTTTTTCTTTTAATTATATTAAATTATTAGTTTTTTTTTTCATTTGTTATAAATTTGAAATTTTATGGAACTTTTTTTCTTTTAATAATATTTCGTCGTTATTTATTAATAGTCAATAAATTACTAACAATTATGTTTAATTGAAAAGTATTACTTTAGTAAGAAAATTACAGTTTTCTATAATAATAATAATAAATTTTAATTTTATTGGAGATGCAAGAACTAAAAAATTCAATTGAGTGAAGAGAATTGCGTTAAGAAAAAATTTACGTTTCATAAGAACTTGAACAATATTTTTTTGATGAGGCAATTATTGGATATTTTACATATTTTACAGGTAAAAGAGTCGCGTGAAACGATCTCTTTATAATTATTATTGTGATATGCGATTTTTTGATGCAATTTGTTGTGAAAATTATGTTAATTATGAAAATTGCATTTGTTTTTATAAGTGTGAGCATATTTTATTTTCGTTATTTTGTTTTTTCTTTGTTATTTTATTTAATTTTATTTCTTGTTCTAAATCTCATTATTTATTTTCTACGGTTGTTGTAAATGTATAAAAATAAATTATTTAAATTCGTTTTTATTTAATCGATTATTAATAATGTTTTTTTTTTTATTATTTTTAATATTGATGTACTAATAGAGACAATTCCGATTTTTTTTATTATTACTTTACTTCACTTCACATTTCCTTTTTTTTAAATCTCTGAATTTCCAAGGCACTTTTAAGACTTAAAAATTATTCTAGTGAATTTATAATTTAATAATTATTTTCAAAAATCAACAAAAATTGTTTAATAAATAAAAAAAGCAAGTCTTTATACTTAAAGAACGTTTTGTCTTTTATAATAACGGTTAAAATACATTTTTTTTATTTAGTAGTTGCTTTGAAAATTATAAAATTGTTTGTTGTACAGGTAAAATAGAAAAAATGGCGGAAATGATTGGGTACAGGCTGAAAAAATTTGCAGAAAGCTTCCTTTTAGGGTTCTTAATAAGGAGTTATAAAGTCTACTGATTTTCTACTCCGGGAAGCACACTTTTAGGGGGTTTTAGGGTCAAAATATCAGTTTTTTGCAAATATGTACATCTTAAACCATAAGCCTTATCATATAATAATGTTCACAAAGTTTGTAGGTCATTTGTAGATTTTGAGCAATACCGAAGATTGAATAAAAAAGTTCGACAGAAAATGAAATTGGAACGAGAAGCGTACTGGAATAACGTTGCGTCCGACATGGAAAAAGCGGCGTCGAAGCACGAGTACCGAACGCTGTACCAGACAATCCGGCGGTTAAGCGGCAAAACAACATCAAAAAATCGGATGGAACTTTTGTGACTTCTCCTCATGAACGCCTGCAACGGTGGAGAAAATTCTTCCACCAGCTGTACAACCACGATCCCCCGCAAGGTCTAGCACCCGAATCGACGATTATCGAACAGCCAACGAATCAGTTTCTCGAAACTGAACCGACAATTACCGAGGTGAAGACGACAATAAAATCGCTGAACAGTGGAAAAGCCCCGGGAATATATCAAGTAACCGCCGAAATGATAAAAGCCGGAGGAAATGTCTTATCACAAAAACTCCACGTCCTCATAACACACACACCGCATTCGGATCGTGTACCGTTGGCGTGGAAGGGAGCGATCGTTGTCCCAATTTTGAAGAAAGGCAACAGCCGGGAATGCAAGAATTTCCGTGGTATTATCTTTCTTTCGATCGTCGGCAAAGTAGTTACGAAAATCATACAATCGCGGCTACAGAAACATCGAGAGCAAACGAGCCGCAAAGAACAAGCGGGATTTAGACCACATCGAAGATGTATTGATCAAATATTCGCACTTCGTCAGCTAATGGAAGAAAGAATTCGTTGCGGCAAACAAACTGTGGTCGTTTTCATCGATTTCAAATCCGCTTTCGATTGCATCGATAGATTAGCTTATGGAGAGTCTTGGAAACCGAACACGTGCCATTGAAAATCATCCAACTTCGCAAAGCGCCGTACGATGGCTCAACCAGCAGAGTTCGTATTCGAAGCGACTTATCCGAGGAGTTACCGATTCAAACGGGTGTCCGACAGGAAGACGTCGCTTCGCCACTTCTCTTCAACGCCATGATCGACGCGATTATGTGTGAAGCATTCGATGGACGGCTCGGAGTTCGATACGACGACAACTTCGCAACCGACTTCATATTCACCAACGATAGCGCCGTCTACGCCGACACAGATGCCGAAGCAACGGACATCTTATACATTTCCCGCATCGCCCAGTCATACGGGTTAAAAATCAATGCGGAAAAGACCAAAGTGCTCACAACGGACGGATCGAGGGCCAGTGTTCACCTCGATTGTAGACTCGGTAGACTTTATAACCCCTTATTAAGATCCCTAAAATTAAGCTCTGTTCCAATATCAGCCTGTACCCAATCATTTCCGCTATTTCGCTTTTTTCGGCTTAATAATTTACCTGTACCTGTGTTTCTTAAAATACGAGATTACCTATTATTAAAAAATTTTAAGTACATTTCTTATGGTTTTTGTTTAATACAATATTTTGAACGTAACTCTACAATTTATCTCAGTTTATTTATTATTTAAAAATTTTAAGCTCATTTTTTCTTGTTATGTTTTATTCTTAGGTGTAAGGAGAAACGCAATTTAAGAAATAGGATTTGAAATAAGAAAAGGTTTTTTTACTTGATTAGTTCTGTCGATAACTTATATCCCGGTAAAAAGAGCAATTGGATATTTATTTTTAAAACAATGCCCAGGACTTATTGTTTACAGAGTTATAAGCTAAAGACAGTATAAAGTTGTATACATGTTGAATTAAACTATTTCTTAAGCCAAAGTGAAATGCAATATTTCCTTAGCCATTTATTTACCACCAAGTCAAACAAAATAAAATAATATAACTTTCTTAACTTCATAATCCTGAAGGACTGAATTGAAATTTACCATCACGTTTAAATTTACACCGGAACAATTGCCAAATTTCTTATCAAATACATTTAATGCAAATCTTTCATTTGAGCTTAAAATCAAAATTAAAACGTGAAAGGAAAACTTACAAAGAAAAAGAAAAAAAAAACAATATTTTTTTAACTAACTATCACTGTAATAATATAAGTCTTGAATTAAATTTGTTATATAAAAAATACGCATAAAAATTTCATTCAAACGTTTTCCATTAGTACCTTAAAACTTAATTATTTGATTAGCGCTGAAACATAGTTATTTGGCTCATATTATTAATAATTTAACAATCTTACAATAAAAAAATTAAAAAATACATAAAAATCATACTGAAATGAATTGTGAGACGGTTACTAACAATGCGTCTCTCTTGTTTAGACTTACAATAAACTTATAACGAGGACGGGTTATTCTTACTGGCTAGTCATAATATATTTCCCCTTTTCACATTTTTCATTTGTTTGTTAAAATTTATTTAATTTTTTTTTAGTATCATTAGTTTTGGTGTTTGTTTCTAATATTTTGTCTTTCTTTTGTTTTAATTTCATTATGTATTATTACCCCCGATTTCCTTATTCCTATTATATAAGAACTAAAGCACAAGACACAACATATTGCTGAGTATACTTTTTGTTTTCTTCTAAATATCAGTGATAATATTTTGCAAATGTGTTAATGTTGCTCCCATATGCTCGTTATCTGGCAAGTTTCTTATTCGGAGAAGCCAATGCTGGCATTCTATGCATTTTCTTGCACGCTCCTCTCGTGATATATCAACACCTAATGCTTTTCCTGGAGAGTACGGATTGATATTCTCCTGAATTATTGGCAAGAAATTTTGTATTATAACTCTTAACGTTTCACATGCACGCGTATAGTGGCTGCAAAAATAATTTATGTTAATAAAATTTGTTTTGGGAAAGTACAAATACTACAGTACAATTATTATAAGAAGCAATCGTTTGCCAAGATACACTGCCAAGCAACTAGACAAGGCTTTCGATATTATTTGGTTCTTGTACATTAAATTCGACACTCTCAATAGTTCTTAACAGCATGGGCATATTTTCTGAGGGAATGATCTCTAATAGAATAATCGTTACGGTCGAAAAAGAAAGCTTATCAAAAGATAGCACAGTCCTACAACGAAAAACCATTTTGATGTTCAAGTAATATGTTAGCTAAACTGAAAGCTATTGGAGTCGACTCACTCAGAAGTGGATCGAGAGTTTCCTTTCCGGCCGTTCAATCAAAGTAGTATTGGATGGCGACAAATCTGAATCTCACGCCATCTCTGGTCCAGAGCTCAATTCTGTCACTTGCTTTATTCCTTATCTTTCTAGACATTCAACACATTCTAGATTGGGGAAGCAAGAATCGTGTCGAATTCAACTCCTCCAAAACTAGATACTGCCCATACGTGACAGTGGGGAAAGTTGCGTTACATGTGCCAAAGATTTGCGATGGAATGACCACATATTCCACATCGCCAAACAAGCATCCCAGTGCCTGGGATTTCTTAAGAGGTGCAAGTTCCTCCTTCAGCCATCGGCCGGTGCTGTAATATATAAAACTTACATTCGGTCTCTTTTTCCTAATTTGCGGCGGCGCTTCGATAACCACCTTGGCGTGGTTAGATAAAGTCCGAAAAAAAACCTTAAGTCTGAAGTACAGTGATTCCGTTTCTAGTCGCGCCGTATTCGTACCGTTCCGTGGAATTGGATACTTGGCTACAATACAGCCTATTCATTCCGTTTTTGACAACTATCAAGTTTAAAAGTAGTGAATTATTAGAAATATCCGGCTATATTTTCACCAATTCAATTAATTTTTCGTCCTCCATATTTATGTTTTAAATTACGGACCACCAAATGGCTTTTGTGGGTTATGTCTTCCGACCTTTTCGTATAAAGATGGAATATGCTCATTTTTTCGCACCTTTCCGAACCGTCCAGTCACCTTTCCATTTCCACGAACACTTCCATTGAAAATTCTAACAATCCGACTTTTGACATTTACACAAAACGGTACGGAACGGAATAATTCTATTCCAGCCTTTAAACTAATCGATGATGACACCGTTGGATCTACCATCGACCCCTTGAGCCACCGTAGGAATTTCTTCTTCTTCTTTCTTCTTTGATCCGTTAGCTGGCGGACCGTAAGAATGTAGCTATCACAGTGACTATTCCATCGAAATCGTTCCTGTTCCTGCCTCCACAGCAATCTTATACCCGCAATACACAACATCTAAGCCCGGTACCCACTTGTTGCAAACCGGCGTTTCGTATCACCGTTCTTAAAATTTTTTTCTAAAAAAATTGCAACGCTTCGTTTCAAAATGTGCGAAATGATACAATCCAAACCCGATCTCTCATTTAGCGGTTTTTCTCCGTCACATCAAAGGAATGATACGATACGCTTTAGGAGGAAGTGTGGGCGGGCATGCGCGTATTCTGTTCATCGTCACTTCAAATCACACACTGACCAGATAACCGTATCGCGCTCCCGCATCAAACATGATACAGGCTGGATGATTCGAAACGCAGTGATGATACACGAAAAATTTGGGTTCCTGTTTTGTTCGTATCAATCAACAATTGAAACGATACAGGGATACGAAACGCCGGTTTGCAACAAGTGGGTACCGGGCTTAAGAGTTCAAATGCAGGGTTCATCGCCATCTTCTTCAACACCCCTTCGAACATAACCCTAATTTTTCTCAACCACAACCGTTTAACCAGATAGAATTGAATGATTTGACGAGGATTAAGGCCTGGTCACACCGAGCGCGACGCGGCGCGGCGCGAATTCCGTTCAGCGATGTTTTTGGGAAAAATAAGTCTGTGATTCACACCAGAAGCGGCGCGGTGCGGCAATTTTATATTTCGCCGCGCGGCGAAATTTATGATTACTCAAAACCAATTTTTGCCGCCGCCGCCGACGATTTTTTTAGTTTTTCTGGAAAAAGCACCGCGTGTCGTCACCGTCACCGTCAAAACTTTAACATTTAAAACCATTCCGCGCCGCGGCTAATGTGAATCAGCCGCCCCATCTCGCCGTCCTGCGGTATACCGCCCCACATCGCGCCGCGCCGCACCGCGCTCGGTGTGACCAGGCCTTTAAGGTAGTCCTATTAAGATGCTGCGGACCTCCTTGGTTCGAGATTACAAGAGAAAAACTTACTTACTCCTGGAACTTCATTCTGCTGGTACGGGCAAAGAGAGATGCACTTCTTACAATTAGTAAATACATAGGTCCGGCATGTTATTGATTCGTCTAGAAGACGTTTAAAGGTAGTTCTACCTCCATTGTCCATTCTGTACATTTTATTGTGAAAAAATCTGACGTAATACAAAATAACCGATTTCAGTTTCGTGATTAGGTCCCAAAACCTCCTGTAGGTCTGTATAATTAAAGGACATCATACATTTTGGTCCAAATATGAAAATGCCGGCCAGCACTTTTTTCCCCTACATTCTGTTAGAATTTGTCCGCCTAAGCATTTATTAATATAGCATCAACGCTGTAGGGGCATTATCCTTGGTTTTATTTGAGTTCGAAAAGATAATTTGGTATTGTAACGGTTAACTAAAACGAATGGTGCATTAGAACAAACGAATAATTTGAGAGTTGTATGACGAAATAAATGTAGTTGCATACATAAAGGTGCGGCGCAATGAAAACCGCGCCGCCGAGCTCGCCTTGACAGATCAAATGAACTGTCCGTTTCTCTATGGCAGTGTGCCAAATGAGAAAGGCGAGCACGGCGAACCGTGGCGATCGTAGCTTCGAATTAGGAAATGTTTATATCCAACGGCGCCACGGTACGCCTTGACAGTTGACGGTCAATTCCCAGATGTTTTATATTTGAGCCGTTTATTTTGAAAGTGGCATAAGTCACTTTTTTTTAAAAAAATTTTTGTATAAAAATGAGAAGATACCGTTCAATTATATATAGTTTTGCCATTAACTCGATTTTTTTGAAAAAGTGACTTATGCCACTTTCAAAATAAACGGCTCATTTATAGACATTCGTCATCTCCACTTCCCCGTTCATCTGAAAGCTCGTGAGGAACGTACGTAGGAACGAATAGTCTAATCACCGTCATATGTCAAGGCGAGCTCAGTAGGCGCAGCGTTTATTGGGCCCGCACGGAGTAGACTGCGATATTTCAAACACGTAGAAAAATGCCAACCAGAATTTTCAATAGTTTTCAAGAAAGAGAAGCGTAGCGTGACCAAGAAATAGATGGATAGATTACGTGCTAGAAGATATACGGAAACTTCGTATTATTACTATTTGGAGGGAACTAACAAGACGTAGACGACTGGATGAGGAGATTGCGGAGCTTATTCTGACAGTCGAATCACTCACATGACATTTGCATGACTGTTGCATCACGACAAAAAACTTCCACTTAAACACAGTTACCCGGGGGCTACACGGTCAATTTTTTCAATTGCAATATTGCATTGCAGTAGTAAAATTGATCGTGATAGTAAAATTGATTGCATTGCATATTGCAGCAGGGGCTACACGATCAATTTTAGTACTGCAATGCAATATTGCAATTGAAAAATTGATCGTGTAGCCCCCGGGTAACTCACTTCATTCCACTCTGGGAATGCCCATGAAACTGACGGTTGGCAAATTTAAATGAGCCTATTCAGACGCTGCCATAAGTGTGCTGAGCAAAACCGGTTTTATTCAACCCCTCGGAACACATACGGGGCGTAATTGTGTTTAGAACATTTGAAAGCTTTACAGGAACGCTTAAATGTATTGTAAATAAAATTCACTTGTCAGACAAAAACAGAGCTAAAGAAAACAAGAGATAGCAGTAACATTTCATATGTGTGTAAGTTTTCACGCGTTTGCTTTTGCGTGAAAAATGTTTCGTTAAGTTCTTTCGCTCCCTTCCCTCTCTCATCTATAAAACCGGGTTTACTTGCCATGAATGGGGGGTGCTACACGAAGACTCAAGAAGTCGGCCGAACTCAGATTTAAGTCTCGTTATTAAATGCTACACGAGGCTGTCTTCAGCTTAGATAATTCCTTATATATGAAAGCCTTGACTGTGTGTGTAGTAAGCGGCGTTTCTTTATTTTCATTTGTCAGAAAGAGAAGAGAAAGAAATGTGCATTTGTGTTAGTTTTCACCCAGGGAATTTCTGGATGAAAATTCTTTCGTTAAAGTTTCGTCAAGCGCGCCTTCTTTCCCTTCTCTTCCCTTGTTTCTTGCCTGTAAAACCGGTTTTTTCGTACTTCTTGAGTCCCCGTGTAGCACCCCACAATGTGCACCGTCTGAATAGCCCCAATGAGAGATCTTTTGAGTCAACTCGGGGAATACCATTCCTTGAGTGTCACGTTACTTGTAATATCGCATGACTCTCAGAATAAAGCCCTACAAGAGGCCCGAGTTCTACAAGGATTGTGACACCATTTAAAAATAAAATTTGTTAGGAATGGGAAAAATTAATTTGACAAATTAGGGCTGACTAGGCAGTGGCCTTTAAGGACTATTTTCCTGGGTAAGATTTAGACTGGTGCGTTTAGGTTTTAAATTGTACCATTTAGTTTTTATTTACAAGATCTCAAAAATCCTACCCAGTTTTTCACAAGTATCTATACTTACAATTTGTGTCGACTTTGTAAAAGCTCATAAATCTCTGGAAGTAAAAGTAAGCACATATCCAAATTCCATGTTGATCTACAATCAAAACCAAAGTTATTAATAAATATTTAGTATTTGTTTTACTTTAGGCTTACGTTTTCTCTAAAATTGCACCCAAGATATCTACAAAAACACTTTGATCACTCATTTTGGAGGCTTGCCTTAAAGCACCTGGGATATCATGTACTCTGAAAAATATTTATAAAATTAAGAAGTTGTTAACTTTACATTCAAATGTAAAATTACTTTGTTGAATGTCTAATTAATTGAAGAGTGGCATTGCGAGTGCTCAAAATTTGATAGACTTGCTCATGTGAACTCGATAACATTTGAATCTCGCTATTATCATCAGTTGTATGACTTGGAATTCTCTGAAGAGTAAGAAATTTGATTTTTAATAAATAAATTAAATTATAAAAACAAGTATTCCGCTTACAGATGGTAAAGGTGGATTAGGATTCTGGGCGACTGCATTTGGTGTCGATGATCTTAAATCAAATGATGTTTTTGACCGGGTAGGGGGGCGATTTGTAACGATTTGTACTGTGATATCACGTGTTTTACTACTATTTTCTCTATTTTGTTGTGAAACGTGATCACGCTTAATTCGAGATGTTGCTGGTAAATTTGTCTGCTTCCTTAAATCGATACTTTCTTCCATTTTGTGCAAATCCATTGTGCTAAATGATGTAACATTTGATAATTTCCTCTGTGGCCCAGATTTATTGCCACCTTTTCTTTGTACTTGTAGTTTATGTTTAGCTGTTGTTTTTGGTGGTGGCATATCCATTTTTGGTGCATAATCCGGTGGTTGAGCATTATTAACCGGAAAATCTTCCAATTCTGCTTCCTCATAATTCGATATAATCGGAGGGTTACTATCGTTTAAATTTAGACCAACATCATTCTCAAACGCCGCAGCAAATTTATTAAATTTATATATATCTAATTCTCCTGGAATTTTTAACGAGCTTGGCCCTTCATAATCGTTCGTTCTAGAATAAGCGTGCGTTGATAATGATGAGAACACGTAGGAATTTAATTTTTTTGCGGCAACATAATTATCATATGTCGTACCGTTGGGAATACCTTTGAAAGAATGAAATAGATATAAATATTTGCTTAATATAAATATTTATAAAGTGTACCTGGTGATTCTTCATTATCATCAACTAATTCAATACTCAAATTAGGGGATAATTGACTATCAATGCTAGGAATATTTTCTTCATTTTCTTCAGGTAAGTTCGGTTGTTTTTGTGGACCGATAGAAAGTCGAAGCTTCTGATTTCCACGCGTAAAACTTTTTCTTGTTGTCTGATTATGACTAAAAGGCGTATTTGATGGATTGTAAAAAGGATAAACGCGATCGATGCTTAACGCATGTATTGAAGCATACTCTTGATCATAAGATCCACAAATCTTAAATAAAGCAAAAACGTGAGTGATGATTTTTGATTATTTCAAAGTTAAAAAAATAACATTATTTTTTGTTAAAAATAAAAAAATAGTTTACCATTTTTCTATTCACAATTTTCATGTCGCCGAGAGTAGTCCATGCTGCTTCAATATGATCAAATTCTCTATCAGGCTCCCAGCCAATAACAGAAATTCCCTCAGCGGTTCCAGAAAAAAGGCACTCGCCGTTCTCACTGTGAAGAAATTTTTTTAAAAATTAGTTGTTTTTGTTTTAAAATTACTAGCTTTAAAGCCGCGTTAACATCTGAAAGTCACGCGAAAGTGCACTTGGAAATTTGTATGCTTTTTTCTCTGTTGAACGAAAATTCTGAAACAATCATACAAATTGCTGTGCGATAGAAGAGCTTCAAAGTGCACCTACACGTTGACTTTTTGGGATGTAAACGCGGCTTAAGAGCTAGTGTGCCCAGAGGATCACTTTATGGTTTTCGGCCTTGAAGCCCCATTAACCACGAGTCAATAATGTGCGCAACTTAGGACCTGGTGGCCCTAAAATCTCTCTCTCTAAAGAATTCTGTCACGTGCAGCGTGCAGGCCAAGGCAAGGTGCGAAATCGTCTTTTATTCAGTTGATTTCAATGTCGTCTAATTCATTGAGGTCTAACCAGGCCTGACAATATTTGACTATTAATATTCAGACTTTGCCTTATACCATGAAACTATAACTTCGAAGAACTAGTATTTCAGTATAGAAAGTCAAGTATAGCCAGTGACGTAGCACTGGGTGGGGTGAGCAGCGACCAAAAGTGGACCGAGCCAGCTGCCTTGTCTGTCGGTGTATACTTTGGTTGAAATGATCTGTTAGGCAAACAAGGAGGTCGCCAGTAAATATTTTTGGTCTAAAGTCGTATTGTTTGTCATCTAATATTTGGTGGCGTTCAAGATATCTCAGAAGCCTCTTGTTTATGATTGTCTCCCTCACTTTGGAGAGAATAGAAGTAATTGCTATTGGGCGGTAGTTAGCGGGGTCACTAGCGCCACCCTTTTTTACATGGGCTAAACATGGACCAGTTTCCAGAAGTCAGGATAGACTCCGGAGAAGTGGGATAAGGTGAAAAGTTTGCGCAGAGGTTTAGCCAAAGGTGAGGCACATTTTTAAGAACCATAGGGGGAATATTGTCGGGGCCAGTGGATTTGTTGGAGTCAAGCTTTTTGAGACACCTATATACTTCACGCGTACTGAAGAAAACTCTATCCATTGAGTGGGCGGACCACTCGATGGTGGGAGGTTGCATGTCAGCATCGGGTAAGGAAGAATTTTCGGCTTTCTGTTATCAGCTGCTTATTTTAAATGAATGCAGGCGTTGTATGTGAAGTAAAATTCTTTCTGAAGGTGGTTGCCAAGGACCAGAAGTTTTTACTTTCCTGATGGTGGATTTAGAGGAATTTCTCAATCTGATGTATTCGCGTCTAGATGATTCACTCGGAGAATGTTTGTACTCTCTGGATCAAAGAGGTGACGTCCTTCACCTGCAGAGTCTGGAACACGCGTAGGACCGTTGACCATTTGGTGCAGATTATTTGTCTCAGCAAAGAGTTCAGCATCTCTGCCAGAAACACTGGTGCCATTCGAGGGATTCAGCCAATTTACGTTGTAGAGGTTGAAATCACCCGCAGCAATGATCTCGCAGTCCGGGTGGGAGGATATAAATCCGGAGATACGTTCCGAGATAGCGCCAAATGCTAAAGAGCCTTAATTACTGATATTAGGACTCCTGTAAAAAAAAAGAAAATGGCGTGCTTTGGCAGTAAAATTTTAAACCGAGATGGTTGAAATCAGAAGATGTACTATTGTACACCTTATGGAAGGCTACGTCTTTCCTAATATAAATGGCGATTCCCCTATGAGGGGAGGGGATGTGCACTAATGTGTACATAGAAACCTGGTAACGATCTAAATCGTCGTTAGGTAATGCTTGGGTTAGTGCTAGAATGGGGAGAATATACACAAAGATGGCATATCACAGAATAGAAATTCATTTGCTTTCATTTTGTATAGAGTGGTTATGTCACTAGGGCGCATAGTTTCCAAGATATAAGCGAAACCCGAAAAATGGGACCTTCAAACCCCCTCCGCGCCGGCTCAAGGGCTACTTCCTATATGTTCACCTCCTAACTAGTCCAACCAAAGTTACGAAATCAAAAATTGTGTTCCAAACATTTCTCTCTATACCTTTACGTTGCCTGGCCTAAGATAAAATATTTGAATTTATAAACTACTAATAACACTAAAAAAACAAGTAGGTAACAACAGCACTAACTAGACCTTTTGGAATAGTTGAGTCCATATTAAGTCAAGTCGGAGTCCAAAGAGAGAGAGAGAATCTTAAAAAAAAATTATAAAAACATAATCACAAAAATTGTTACCTGAAGGTAATGCACTTCACAGGATGTCCAGTAAACGGACTAGCACTTCCACTCTTTGCAATAAGTTTTGTATTTTCTAAATCATAAACATAAATATCTCCATCGTTTCTCCCTGCAGCTAATAAGAATTCATATGGATGAAACTGAATACATGTAACCGGAGAGGCTCTCTCAGTAAACTGCATTATTTGCTTGCTTGCCCGAATGTCCCAAATAATAATAGAACCTTCTGTGCCAGCAGATGCTATCCACAAACCGTCCGGTGAAAATTTAACCGAATTAACATTAGCAATATGCCCTCTGTAAATTTTAATGCACTTGTTCTGATTGCGAACGTCCCACAGTCTAGAAAATAGAGATTTAGTACAAAACTAGAGCTGGTGTTATTTAAGAGCAGTATCTAGCTACCGCACAGTGGTGTCGTTGCTCCCAGATACAACATATTCCCCAGATGGATTAAAGTCTAGTGTTCGTACACTTTTCATGTGCCCATTAAGAGTTGAGCAAATACTTTGAGCATTGAGATCCCACCTTCGGATGATTCCAATGTCGTCAGATGAATAAACGAAGTCGTCGTTGTATGCAAATTTAACACAGTCGATAGAACCATTGTGGCCAGGTAGTGACTGAAAGCATAATTATTTCTTAGGGTATGTAATTTTTTCTTTTGTGTAAAAGAACCACCAACCATAAAACATGTCTCCTCTCCAATTGCCCATAAGTTAACATTTCGGTCCCGTCCACCTGTTACTAAAACCCGTCCGGTTTCGCCGAGATCTAAACAAGTAACATTATCTGAATGGGCTTTGATCTCATCTGAAATGTATAAATCATTTTAGCATCCGTAATTTTTCCATTAGAACAATTCTTTCCAAACAAAACAACCTAAACGTCATTAATAATGTACATAACCTTGTGGGGGTTTCTTATATGGTTTTGTAATTTTTTCTTGTCTATTAACTTACGTATTTTTGCTGTTAACTTTCTCGCCAGTGCCATTACTTAAATACTATTTCACAAATATCACAAAACTTATTTTAATCACTCTTTTCTTTTCGTAAAAAAATATTTTGTTGTCTCAATCATCTGACAGCTAACAGGACTGAGGACTGTCATTTGAAATTAAATTCATTTTGAAAATACTCTAGATGGCGCTGAGTTAATCAAAGGGGTAAAATATAACTAAACATTTTTGTTTATTTGTTTAAAAAATTGTTATTTATTTTATTAAACTGTGAATCTATCATAAATATTAGATTGTAGATCTAAATCTATCATAAATAATAGATAAACAGCATTTTTAAGTATTATGACAACATCTGCAATTATAAAGCAACATTATCGACTTAACTTATCGATAGATATATACCGTTTTCTTCGATACTGGCAAGACTATATCAACAAGCTGACAAACAGTTTTTGGTAGCCCGTCTTTTTGTGTCTGTTGGTTTGAAGAGAAATAATAACTTATTAAAAAATGTCTGCAAGATACGATCGTGCTGTTACTATATTTTCACCTGATGGCCATCTATTGCAGGTAGAATACGCCCAGGAAGCTGTAAGGAAAGGATCTACTGCGGTATGTAGAAAAACTAACCTAAAAATTGCCCATTTCTGAATGTCATGTCATTTGCTAGTTTCTTAACAGAAAATTAATTTTTTTTATCAATCCAGGTGGGTGTTCGAGGAGAGGATGTTGTTGTTCTGGGCGTAGAAAAGAAATCTGTAGCAAAACTTCAGGAAGAAAGAACAGTTCGTAAGATATGTCCTTTGGATAGTCATGTCGTCATGGCATTTGCCGGATTGACCGCAGACGCTAGGATTCTTATTAATCGGGCACAAGTAGAGTGCCAGAGTCACAAGCTTAACGTTGAGGACCCTGTTACTCTTGAATATATTACAAGGTCCGAAAATCATTTCCTTTTTCTAATATTGATACTAAAATGTAGTTTTTAACAGGTTTATAGCTGGTCTCAAGCAAAAATATACACAAAGTAACGGTAGACGACCATTTGGTATTTCCTGCCTTATTGGTGGTTTCGATTACGATGGTCAACCCCATCTGTATCAAACAGAACCTTCTGGTATTTATTATGAGTGGAAGGCAAATGCTACTGGTCGTTCTGCGAAAACTGTACGAGAATTTCTAGAAAAATACTACAAGCCAGACGAGGTTAAAACCGAGGAGGGTGCTGTTAAGTTGGCAATTAAGGCGCTCCTAGAGGTGGCTCAGTCTGGACAAAAGAATTTGGAAATAGCTGTAATGAGAAGAAATAAGCCCTTGCAAATGCTCGATGCGGAAACAATTGAGAAATACGTTTCTATAATAGAAAAAGAAAAGGAGGAGGAAGCCGAAAAGAAGAAGCAGAAGAAATAATTTCCAATTAATTTTTATATACTATTTTTGAAATTTAATAAATTTAAGTTTCGATCTTTATTGATAGGAGAGTCTAACTATTTTTTTTTATCTTTCAAGGCAAAAAACGACCCGCTTTCTAGTTTTCTAGCGCGTCGTCCATTCTGTTTCGTGCTGATCTACCATTTAACATTTAGCCTAGCATTTTTCTCAGACGCTCGTACCTGTCCCAGTCATTTAATTTTAGATTAAACCTTACTGAGTTTCCTATCGGTTTCCTTTACCTTTTTTGATTTGCTCCTAATTGTGGTATCTGCGAAGGCTACGCTACTCCCTATTCTGACAATCCCGCCATGGTTGAGTGATATTGAATCCGACCAAAGAACTGTGATTGACGTTTTACGACCCCTCCCCCTTATTCTAACGTGGGATTTCTCTAATTTTACTAAACACTGAAAACACGCATTTACGGGCAAGTCGAGTCCGCGGGTCGCTCCCACCCGGGTTGAACGCCGTAGGTTGGCGGCTAAAATAATCGAGGGGCTTCACATAACCGTGATAAATGTTTAGTTTTTGTGTAGGATTTAGTCATATCTTAGTGGAGAGACATGTTTTATTTAATTTAACTCCATTTTCTCGATAACACTGATATACCTTCTATCTCCGTGGGAGAAGAGAATGTAAAGGTTTACGCTTTCACCGTCAATTCACGGCGAGAATTCACACCGCATCCACGAAGAACGTCAAAGCTAAAAAATCTCAAGAGCTCGAGTGCGTCTATGCTCTGCCTACTTAACCTTGGACTACAACCTGCTGCTAGCTAGCCAAAAGTGGAGAACACTGGAAACCAGCATTATCTATTGGGCGACTTGGTCAAAGTAGAAGAAAAAACCTCTTAAACAGACCCCGAGCCCGAGGAGATATTTCCAGAATCCAGACAATCATCACGGGACATTGCGCTATCATTCAACAACTAAATAAATGAACGAATACATTACTGGATCTTGGCGGTAGTGGCTGCACCCTCTGGTATCTAGCGCCCTCGGGCGGTCGACCGTTTCCTATAAACCCACCATCAGGAAAGTCAAAACCTCATTCTTATGCAACCGCTGATAGCAAAATCTTCTAGTCTTCGGGAAACCCCAACAAGAAGATTTTTACTACATCCATAACCCTTTCCTTTATATGCAAAGAGGAGATGATAACTGACAACAAATCCAAGAGGCCTTTATTAGCATCTCTGTTCGCATCAAAATCTTCTTTGCTGCCAAGTATTCACTTACTTAATGGAAAAGGTCTTCTTCCGGACTCGCGAGGTATAACTGCCTCAAGAAGGTCAATGCCAACTGTTGTTAATTAAAACAACCACCGGTTCTTCGGGTCTCTCCAAAACCATAAAGACGATAATCAATAAAAAGCTTATGGGATGGCAAGCGGTTATCATCCATTCGGCAAACATGTCCAAACCACCGTAGTCGACGTTTTTGCATTTCTTCGATCAGTGCCTGCTGATCGCATCTTTGTCGAACTGTCTCATTTCTCAGGCGATCGCGGAGTGAGTCACCGAAGACCTGCCTGAAGTATCGCATTTGGAAGACCTCGAGCTTCTTAACGCCCGGTTTGAGCAATCAACGTTCAGTAAAGGCGTACTTTTGTTTTGATGGAAATATTTGTTCGTTTCCATATGCACCAATTGAGCGAGGCGAATGTTGCTGTTGTTTAGCCGATACGGCTGTGAACGTCGGCCATCGATGCCACTTTCGTTTCCTCAACCAATGATCCCAAATATTTGAACATCGGAACTTGTTCGATTTGGATTCCATCGAAGTGAAAACTAGCCCTCGATCCATCTGTTGTGAGCACTTTGGCCTTTTCCGCATTGATTTTTAACCCGTATGACTGGGCGATGCGGGAAATGTCGTATAAGATGCCCGTTGCTTCGGCATCCCTGTCGGCGTTCGTATCGTTGGCGAACATTAAGTCGTTGGCGTCGTATCGAACTCCGAGTCGTCCATCGAATGCTTCACGCATAATCGCGTCGATCACAACGTTGAAGAGAAGTGGTGAAGCGACGTCTCCCTGTCGAACACCCGTTTGAATCGGGAACTCCTCAGATAAGTCGCTTCGAATAAGAACGCTGCTGGTTGAGCCATCGTACGACCGACGTGATCCTGTTCGTACATTCCACGCGGCGAAATGAATTTCCTTTTTCGTTGTTACTAATTTGGGTCTTAGCACGAAGCGCATATGCATGCCTGTTCGTCATATGGGGATCAAAAGAGATTTCAACTAACACCAAATTGCAGCTGTTAACTCCAACGTTAAGCAAGTTCTTTTGTATGGTTGCGAAACATGGAAAGTCACCCAATTCATCAAAGGACGATTCCCCCGCTCGTCGTATTCCTTCCCTCTGCAGCCTCCTTTGGTACTTCACAAACCTTTCTGAATACAGGATCATCGCCATCTCCCTCAGCACAAGCTCAAACCCTCATAACAATAAACTTATCTATCCCCCGCATTCCGCCATAGCGTGATAAACGACGTAACAGTGGTGATTCCGGAGCTTAGAACTGCCACATAAAAAGAAGATAGGATAAGCTAAGGAGAGACGGGGGGGGGGGGGGTACGGTGTACCTTAAGCTTGAACTCTAGGGTATTGTACGATTCAGGATATACATATGTACCTACTGTAGAAGATCACAGTGGATTTGTTTTATTTATAAATGAAATCTTAGAACGTGGTATACACCAAAAGGAGGACAGCACTGCTGAGCTGAGCCGGTTGGTTAAATGGACACGCAAAAGTTACCTTCACCATTGACCTTGATGACGCGGTCTGCCTTTGCTAAGGTTTTCAAGGTGCCAGGCCATTTAAAACGAGGGGTAATTTCTTCAGATATCTTAAATATTGAAATGCTTGTTTAGCGATTTGAATATGTGGTCATCAGATCGCAGATATGCAGTTTATTTTGCAAAGGATGTAAGAAGAAGAGCCAGCCGTTAGAAAAACACTGAGGTAAGAAGATAGTCGTTCAGGTTTTATTCTAGATGAGGCAGTACTTCGTTTTGGACAACTTGAAACATGCTATAACCCGCCGGCGCCTATTTCCCATTGAATTAAATTAGAGACCTCACATTAGAGCAACGTGAACGAAAAATGTAGCTGGTTGCGACATTATTTTTGGGGATACTCAGTGCATAATGGAAAACTACAGATACTGCTTATAGCCTCAGTGTGAAAGCCGCCTAAGAATAATGCAGAACACCATTACTCGCAAAACCGCGAATTGTTTAAGAAATAATTGAGAGCACACTCTTTAATATTAAGCTCAAATAATTTACCAGTGACATCGATAAATTATATTTATATTAATAAATAATTTATTAACTTAACTTATAAATAATTTATTGATTATAAAATTATATTTTTCTCTTTATAAATACTAAGCAAGTCAAAAAATTTTAAAAGTCGAGAACAGTATTATTTTTTTTTTTTTTCTAAAAACATCGGGTCAGGCATTTTTAGTCATATAAAACATTCATACTCTCACGATATTGATCATAAAAATTCTTGAAGTCATTCTCATTATCTTCATCATTACAACTTTCTGCTTTCTCAGTTTTCATCTCTAACATATTTTCATTGCTGGCAGTTTTTATTGGTGAATTTTTAAATTTAAGGTATTCGTCCATTGATATATCATCATCCTTGCCGTTATTATTTTCATCATCATCATCAACTGCAAAAATTGGTTCTAATCCTGTAGATTTTTGCTGGAAATCTGAACTTTCATCTTTTATATCGGATTGGGGGCCCTGAGAGTAGCCTTCGTCTAAAATATTTTGAGAATTAATTTAGTTGTTTTTATTGAAGGATTTATTTTGTTAAACCAGGAATAATGTTGGAAGGATATTCCGCGCCAACAGTTCGAAAGGATTTCGGGTAAACAATTGCCGAAGGATGGGATGCAGTATCTTCTTGACTGAAATATCCACTTAATAAAAATATTTGAAATTTTAAAAACAAAGTATACTTACCATATATTATCAGCTGTTCTTTGAATTCCATCTTCTGAAAAATATAAATAGTTGTACTATTTGTAATTAATAAATTATTTAAAATATAATCACCATCGCCGTACGCGTAGACGGGCAAATATTCATCAAAGAATCTTCTTATGTAACTCGATGTTACTGTGGTGCCATAAAATCCCGCATAATCTGGATGTTCTTCAAATCCTGAAATACTTTCGACTGGATTTTCATAAGAATCTGCCGGCACTTCAATAACTGAAACATTTGTCATTGGATTATCTTCGCACTCGGATATTTTTTTAGTAAGTGCGTAATTTTCTGCTTGTACTTTTAATATTAAATTTAAATTTAATCTTGCCTTTTCCACGTTTGACAGAGACTGCAAAGGCCCAAAACATGGGTCCGAATGTCGACTTTGTTTTTTCATTTCAAAAGGTGAAAACACCTTTTGCGAGTTGAAATCTGATAAATCTTTATTATCATAATTCTTTACAATATTTTTAATTAAATCATCACGATCTCGGATGAAATGCTCGTGGATATATTCCTGTATGATTTTATGCTTACTATTTATGTTTTCATCACAATTTGTAGTAGTTTGTAGTCGAAAGCCATATGATATCATTTCATTTATAAATTCCTTTTTGCTCTTGTATTTAAATATAGAAAATGGCGAGTGAAGATATTCATCCAGCTCGAAGGGGTCAATAATTATGGATTTGCCCTCATGGTTCCAATTAATTATTTTGGTCGTTGTGTTTATTAATATCCATAGTTTTGAGGGAAAATTTAAAGTAAGAATATCTTTTGTTGTAATTTTGGGAACATCTTGTGCCTCTTCAGTATCCATTGCAAATATTTGAATTGTTTAAAAAGATTTGTAAGAAAAAACAGATCCGGTATGCGAAACCGTCAAAACCGTAAAAACTACAACTTCAACTGCTTCAAAACCATTTTCAAGGCTTTGAAAGACAGAAAAATAAAACAAAACTATTCCCACAGATGTCACTCAAGCAACTAAAAGGGGAAATTATGTAACGAGCGGCAGCGACTCTATTAAAATAAACTCGAATTAAAAAGTTAACTAGTTCGTATATAAAACTAGTCTGTTTTATTAATCAAACTTAAATAAAATCTCTAATATAATACAGAACATGTAAAGCCATCCAAGCAGTGATTGCATAATGAACAAACCAAGTTAAAATACGAGATGGCTGAGGAACAGGATAAAATGCATAAACTAAAGTATGAAGAATCCTTGAAACAGACGCAACGCGGAAAAGGTTTACCGCCACATATGGGTTTGGATCTGTCGAAATATAGAATAATCCAACGGCGAAATATGGTAAGATGTTTTCTAAATCATTTCGATGGGCCCTAAAATAAATAAAGTTAATTATAAATGGCGAAAAGCTATCAGATGCTCGAACCTTCTTGCTCTTTCGATGTGTGGTTCATCATATCTTACTTCAGAATTTGGAACGACGCGGGCATCTTCTGGGCTGGTAAAAACCTTGAAATATACATATATATTAAAAAGAAATTTAAATAAACTAGTAGTAAGTAAAGTATTTCAATTAAAAAAGGATGGCGTTTTCATGGACGACAATGACAATATTGGTTTTACTTTTATTTTTACTATCAGTCGGTCTTGTCGTACTGGTCTAGAAGTTAACCCTGCGTGTGTATACTGGGTCTTTGAAGGAACAGTTAAAATCCGAAACTCAAATTTTCCTCTTATGAATAGAAGGCGAACTTCAACTACCTCCCCAATGCTTTCAAACATATGACTTTGGCAACTTGTTGGCTATATAGTAGACACTTCAATAAGTACCCCAGATTTTTTTCAGAATTTTTGATAGCCGAGAAAACTTTGAAAACCCGGCCGTTCCCTAAAAGACCCAGTGTACACACCGTGTCTCGGAAAATATAGTGTACACACGCAGGGTTAATATAAGATCGAATAAGAAAAGGTTTTCTGTCAATGGCGCTAAATTCCAAATTGAGCCTTGGCCTCCTCTAGCGCGGTATCCTGCCAAAATCCAGAAAGTCAAAATCCAGAAGCGACAAAATCCAGAAAACTTTTAAAAATCCCGAAACGACAAAATCCTGATTTTGCCGAAAACAAACTTGTAATTGAAGTTGGTCTAGAATTTTCAAAAAATCGAAATTTCTTTTACGAAAGCATAGCCTTCGGAGAATATACTGTGTCGCGCGATTTTTTATTCTGGATTTTTTCTGGATTTTGTCATTTCTGGATTTTGTCGTTTCTGGATTTTGTCGTTTCTAGATTTTGTCGTTTCTGGATTTTGTCTTTCTGGATTTTGTCTTTCTGGATTATGACGCATATCCCTCTAGCGCATTTCTCCAATTTGAGCTTATCCCTTGCTCCCAGAGATGATCCATCTTTTTCTAGGTCTGCTTACTTATCTTTTTCTCGAAATTTCTGTTACCATAAGCCGTTTTGGGATACTAAATAAATAAACTTCTATTCAGTTTAAAGTTTTCTTTGAGGCCGGGAACATACATATTTATACTTGAATTAACAAGCTGGTGTGTCTGCGGGAAATCGTGAGGTTATGTGTAACCATCATCGAGCCGTGCTGGCAGCCTCTGTGAATGGGGCCTTTAATCTGAAGTTGTCTTTTGGGTCGTAAAATTTTTTTCCCCGTTGTATCTCCTTCGCCATATTCCATCCTCTCGTTGGGTCTATTATGTACCTGAGAACTTTTCTCAATCCTGTTGACTGTTCCTCTATTTCGTGGATCATAGTTCAAGTCTCATATCACAGTCCTATCGACCTATCAGTCTCTTCTCCTTGCTCCTGAAAACGATGGAGAAGGTTCTAGACAGGCATTTTAGAGAGGATGTTGCAGCGAATCCACTTCACTGTCTGCAATTTGCCGACCGGCCAGGCACATCTACAGAAACTGCCATTCATGTGGTAGTAAGAGATATTGAGAAGTCCGCCAGGGCCAGGGAAATCACTTCCGGCGCCGACATTGAGGGTGCGGCGCAGACATTGAGGGTGCGTTCATTCCCCCACTTCGTGATGGTACATGTCGTTGTCGTTGCTAAAGGCTGCCCTCAAGGGGACGTCCTATCACCCCTCTTATGGTCAATCGTGATCGACGAACTTCTTGCCGGCCTTAATAGACAGCGCTTTAAAGCACAGACCTTTGCCGTCATAACGATTAGCGGCGGTCACGATGGAACCGTTTCAGGCTTCATGCCAGCCGCTCTATCACATGTGCATATGTATCGGAGAAAGAACTTGCGTACTAACCCGCAAAAAACTGTCATCGTACCATTTACTAAATTTATAAGCTCCCTCTTTGGACGGTAAAGAAATGGTTTTCTCTCAAGGAGGCTAATATCTACGCATAATCGTGGATCAAAAGCTTTCCTGGAAACTGCCAAGGCAATTACATCTCTCCATATTTGCCGTTATTTTATAGAAAAAGTCTGGGGCCTTAAATTGAGGTTAATGTTTTGGCTATATAAGAGGGTCATAAGATTAATTCATCGCATGGTGGGCCAAGACCAAACAAAAGCCTGCTGTGATTAAGCTGGCCAGGGTACAAAGACTGGCCTGTCTAGGTATCACGGGAGCTAAAAGCACCTGTCTGACTGCTGCTATAGAGGCTCCACTGAACTTTCCTTCGCTCCGCTCCTAGTAGTGAAAAAGGATTTATCGAGCTGAACCTGGAGCCAATGATATCGATTGTCCGAAACTTTTTCTGCCCCTCCTGACTTTGACTAACCGGCGTAT
Source organism: Thereva unica (assembly GCA_949987705.1). Classification (NCBI taxonomy): domain Eukaryota; kingdom Metazoa; phylum Arthropoda; class Insecta; order Diptera; family Therevidae; genus Thereva; species Thereva unica. Next base: position 85,982,039 of record OX465284.1, read on the forward strand.
ATGGCCCAACGAGCAAAATACAATTCCTCACATATCCAATTTCTGCTTGACATACTCCCCATTTCCTGATATATGAAAGAGAGGTTTTATTGTGCCAATACCTAAAAAATTCTCTCCTTCAGACATATCTGACTTCAGGCCAATTAGTATCCTATCCTACCTGTAGAAGGTCCTTGAGAGGATTATGTATGACCAGATTCAATCGTTTCTTGAAGGATGTAATCTACTGTGTGAATGTCAGTCTGGCTTTCGGCGGTTTCATAGTTGTGAGTTGGTTCTGCTTGAGTTCTCAAATGCCTTTGACACCATTAATCATAATCTCTTGCTCTATAAACTTGCTACGCTCTTCCATTTCCCCTCTTCTGCTATCTCTCTCCTCTCCTCATTCCGCTCCAACAGGTCACAGTGAATCTATTTCAACGATAAGTACTCATCTTTTCTTCCTGTGCCCTCTGCAGTACCTCGGGGCTCTGTTCTCGAACCTTTGCTCTACACATTATTCAGGAATAATATGTCTACTCATCCGGAACTGCTGTTCTCATTTCTTTGCCGATGATACGCAAGTACACATTGAGAGAGTGAATGGTGACTTGCGCAATATTTCAAGCTGAGCGTCTAATAACTATCTTCGGCTCAATCCTAATAAATCCGTGGCCTTATTTATTAGCCATCGCTCAATTAATACCCATGAGCTAAGTCCTATCACGATTGATAATACTCCACTATGTATTGTGAATAAGGCTATGGACTTGGTAGTGTGTTGAAATCGAGGTTGACTTGTTGCGGCCACGTCTCGCTAATTCCTAGTAAAGTTTAAACTTGCCTTCTTAGGTTATGGTTACTTGGTAAACTCCAGTCACGCCTGGTAAAGAGTCTCATCATGCCGTATTTTCTGTACAACATCTCGAGCTATATTGCCTTGGATGCCGTTTGCAGGCGTCTTCTGAATATCGCTTTTAATGACTGTATTAGATGCTCTTTTGACTTACGACGAAATGTTTCCACTTATCGCAAACCTCTCATCCCCTGCGAGTTCCGGTCCTACCTTGACATGCATGCATTATGTCTACATTACCAGTAATCACAAGTACTTGGCTAGTTTTATAGTACCGTTACAGTCACGTCGCCTGTTAAGCTTCCGTATACCTTCATACAAGAGCAGAATTGGCTGTCAATCCTACTTCTTGCACACAATTAGACTGTGGATTTGCCTCCCTCCGTCAGGGGAGCCACTACAGCGGCGATTTTCAGGAGGAAACTTATTAAGCATTTGTCCGGTGGTTAATTTCAATTGTTTTGAATTTCATATACGTCTTTTCGTGAATGGTCAAAGTCATATTTAGTTTTGTAAGCTCCAATATTTTCAATTTTCAATATTTTTCGGTCTTTTTATCTCTCTTTGCTTTTATTTTTTAGTTTTTAATCCTTTATATTGCACCCTAAAAAATTTGTATCTTATATATTGTACTATAAAAGATTTGTATCTTGTGTACACCTTGCGAATAAATAAACATTTGCGGAAAGACAGTTGGCACCATTGATTGATTGATGGTGAGAAACAAAAATGCGCAAACCAGTTCTTCCAAATTTCCCCGGCTGACACCATATAAAAATGTGATAACAAACAACACAAATAACGCAAACTATGCTTAATCATTACAATAAAAAATATATTATATTTTAGAAAAAATATATTCCCCGAACATATTACGCTAGTGTAAATGAACAAAATATTATAACTAACATTCACTTCAATTAAATTTCACTTAACTAAAATCATTTAATAATTGCATCATATATTTGTAGACATACCTTAAATATGAATCGACTTAATCCAGTTATTGCAGACATTAAAAGCATTTTAAGAACTAAAATACTAGACCAGACAATAAAACTACAATATACTGGATTTTTTATTGATAAAAGTTCAAACAATTTTATTGGGTCCATCATTTTATTCACTGGTAAATTAAATTTTTTTAATAAATAAGTTGCAGTCAGAGCGGGTAAAGATATACTAACTGTGGAAAAACGAAAGCGCGCAAATTTTTTAATCAGTAACACATCAATATGTAACTTTCAGCTAGCGATGAGACGAGTATTAATAATGACGTGCACATAAATTATATATATTTTTCTAACCTTGAAAACTGGTTACATCTACAGCAAGATACGAGATGTTTTATATTCGTATACGACATATAATGCATAATGTCGTATTATACGACAGTAGTGTTGTTGCCGCTACTTTGTAGAAGTTTTAGCGAAGCCTAGTTAGTAGTAGTAGGGTTACTTAAATAATATAATTTTTTCATATTAGTCAAATTTTTGCTTCTAATTTATCTTTTTTATATTTTGCAGTAATTAAAACTTCTTGCTATGCTATTTCTTTTGCTTGAAGAAATGTTGTTACGCTCATGGCAAAGTTCGCTTTATTATTAAAAAACTGAAGGTAAATATAAAAACCTAATGGAAAGCTACCAGTGTAATCGTTTGAAATACTTGTTGTTGTTGTTGTTTTTGTTGTTCCAAGAAGAATCATTGATGGTAGTAACAATTTTTTTAAAGGCCTTAAGGAGTTTTAATATAAGAAATTGTCCAAGGACAAGTCTTGGTAATTTATAGCACAAAATTGTTATTTACCATAACATGGATTTTAGGTCCAATTTAACACAGAAGGAACTTTGTCAACATTGGCTTTGATTCACTTTTCCTCTCTTTGGTAAGTTGTGAAATGTCTTTTCGTTGGATGGTGTGTTGGGGCTGTGACTTTTTGGGGGTCTGTTTTTCGACTGGAGAATCCTCCAAGCATCCTTCTTTGTGTAGTTACCCCGTCTCATTACCTCGACCATCCCCTTTTCTTTAAGCCAAAAAGGACATATCTTCTCAAAGGTACTATGGTTGCCTTTGCAGTTAGCACATTTTGCCACCTTACTGCACTGTCTGCCGTCATTGCAGTCCTGCTCTACACATCTTTCGCAAATGCCAAATCTTTAGCACTTAAAGCATCTAGATGGACAAATTTGTTTACGTTAAAAGTTGAATAATGGGCTGAACTATTTCTTGTCACTCGGGGGTTTTTTATGCTTGGTTCGGTTACTTTGCTTCGTGATTCAATCCTTTTTCCGAGCCCGTCATCTGTTCTTGGCGTAGGTAGGTGGGCCTTTTTTTCAATAAGTCGGACGGAAGCTCTGAGAGGGATTGAAATTCTTAAAATCATACAACAAATGCAAAATATACATGGTTGATTAATATTAGGAGTATTTAATGTAAATATTAAAAGCCCTTTCATTATTCCTTATTTAAATATATTTTATTGTAAAATATAAAACATGTAAAGCCATAAGTCCTGTTATAGCATAATGAACTAGCCACGCTAGTAAGCGTGAGGGCTGCGGAACAGGAACGAAGGCATAAACTAATGTATGTATGATCCTTGCAACTGTAGCGACCCTGAAGAAATTAACGGCGATAGCTGGAATGGGATCACAAGCTACATAAAATATTCCAACGGCAAAATATGGTAGAATATTTTCCATGTCATTTCGATGGGCTCTATAACACAAGATTAACTTAATCAGTATCACAAATTTACAGTTACAAGTTACAACTTGTAACATTTTATTTATTGTTTACCTTCTCACTCTTTCAACTTGGGGATCATCAAATTTAACTTCTAAGTCCCTTTGCCGACCTAAAGGCGTGTCTTCTACATTTGGGAATACCTGAAATATTAAAAGAAAAAAAAAAGAAATTATTAAATTAAATGTTAAATTTCTGATTCGGAATATGGGTAATCTTGTACTACTTTAGGTAATTTTGTACTTTAGACCTAAAATGCACTTACCCTTTTTTGTATAGATTCTGGGAAAAGGGCATAAATCTGTAAAACAAGTCATGCCGTTAAGCAGAGGAATTTGTTTTAATTTTTTAGTAGTAGACGAATAGAATGAATATACATACGGTCCTTAATTTATTGTTTTTCTGTGCAAAGTAAGGTGCAGGTTTATGGAGCAACTATTTCTTTTAAAATCAACATTTGCAATAATAACTAACGAAAGGTTTTTTTGCTTTACATTTTTATTTCACACAAATGACCTAACCAGACATGAATATTTATATTATTAAGGTGACCAATCGTCCTCCTTTAAGGATGACAGTCTTTCTTTTGGAGGTTCTCTCCTTCCTTGAAAAGTGTCCTTCTACCTGTCCTCCTTTTCGATGTTTTAAAACTAATCTGTTAATCTCTGTATTCAGAGATGTCGCGCCGTGCTGTTTCGCGTCATGTAACCGTACAGTTTGGAAAGAACCGATTATGAAATGCATGCACAGGCCATAAGATAACTTAACGTGGCTCGCACTTGTTCCTCACCATTGCGCACTTCACTTTGTTTAATTTATCTCTGCGTGCGGTGCGTTTTTTAATTTGTTCTGTTCTGGAACCTTGAAAGAATCGGAAGGGAAAATTTTCCTTTAAATTACGGATTTGGGCGTTTTAATTTGTTCTAATCCATATACATACATAAAATAAAATAAAATCAGGTTAAATTCACCATTTATAACTCGAGAACGGCTGGACCGATTTTTTATGATTTTTGATTTGTTGGATTTGTCACCGCCCCGAATAGCAGAATATCTATTAAAACATCGAAAAATTCACGAAAAACAAATTTATGAAGAAATTCATTTTCTCATACATTTTGTATGGAACGGCTTTTTTGATCTCTCGAGAAGGGATTGATTGATTTTGATTAATTTTGTTTATTGTTCGTCTCGGCCTCGAGAAGTTTCTTCGTGCATTGGAAAAGTAAGAAAATCAGCAGTGATTCTTCTGGGATAGTGGCCACGTTGCTAGAAGGATGCCGAACGGCTCATTGAGCGTTGAAATTGCCGTTACACCTTCACACAACTGAAAACTGACTTCTAACTTTGAGAAACACTCAGCGATGGCCAAAGTTTTGGTAGCAAGTAAAATCATTAACTTTCCGCCAAAAACTGCCAGCCATTCCAAGATCGTCCGCTGCCGATGAAATAAATTTTTCCGGCAAAGAACAAACATGTGGTGGATCACTTAAATTCCACAATTCAAAATCAAATCATTGTTCCACTTTATTTCTTAAAATCTATAGACTGTGAAACAAACGAAGATGAAGCAACCAACTGAATTTAGTTGGTAGTCATCTTACTTCGAAATCTGAACCAAACAAAACTATGTAACGGAACGCGTTAAAACTCATGTGCAATGTGATTCCGGCGGCGATACTCAAAGGAAATTACAAAGTTAAGGAAGTTCTCATTCCGAGAATTCCTATTATCCCAACCTATATGCCATTCGAGTTTAAACGAAGTAAATTTCCGATTCGTCTTGGATACACAATGTTTTTCTCACAACCAAACTTTCCCCGTTGTTGAAGGAACATATTTCAGCTACAGAAGTTAGTCTTATTTTGAACGATCAGAAAATAAGATTGGAAGTTGATACACTAGCTGCAGGATTTACTCTTAAATTCAATACCAAGGATATCTCCTGCTCCGAAATTTCCAATATATTGTTAGAAAATATTGGAAAAAACATAACAGTGTATTTTTTGGTTGAATTAATAAAATGTTTCATTTATTTACGTTGTACTTTTTCTTAAAATTTGTCGTCCTCCTTTTCATTGTAAAAAATTGGTCACCTTAATATTATACTTGCCATTCCGTGTAGATACATATATTCTATTTACACTGACTCTTTCCCCCCTTTTGTATTCTCAATTTGAAATGAAAAGTTTAATACTAGAATCCCATAACATTATGTAATTTCACTCGGGCATGCCAGTTACTGAACTTCAAAACCTTTTACGATAAAAACAAAATTAAACTAATGTAAATTGAGCGTACCTTGTATCTAAACCGATTAAAAGCAGTTAAAGGCGACATTCCAAGCATTTTTAAAACTAATATACTGGACCAAAACATAAATGAACAAAACACAGGATTTTTTAGCGAAAGTAAATCAACAATAACTTCCGGTTCTGATAATTTTGCATCCATTTTTGCAACGAAAGTAAAATTTCTTAATATTTTTTAAATCAGCACGTCGTCCACCGTAGTTAAACTATCACTGGCGAGCTTTTTTCAGACGAAACCAAATGTTGATATCCAACTTGTTCCAATCTTTAACAATTTTTACCCTTCTTCAAAGACGGTATTCGACCAATTTGATCTTGAAAACCTGTTCAATTTACAGTTGAATGCAAAATTTTATCACTGTGACCTTTGTTTATAAAAGAAGACAAACTTCCGGAAAGTTTTAATGTAAAATGCTAAGATTGCAAAAAATTATTTATTTGGTATTTTGTTGTTGGTATTCTTGTTAGCAGTTTTTAACTTGTAAGTTGTTACAGTAAATCCAGGTAATAAAAGCACAAATGGCTTGTTTAATAACAAGAATCAAGCTACATCAAAATTTTTATACACTAATGTAATAAAGCCTGTGATATTTTTCCCGTTTCGCCGCAATCTTGGGATTTATATTTTTTGCAGCCAAAATATATGCAATTTCTCCAACTATAATGGCCTTAAGCAATCTTTCGTTAACTTTTCCAATCTTTCGTCAAGTCTTTAATGTACGGTAACGAGCGTACAAATCTTAAGGCCCAACTATAATGCACGTAAGAAACGCACGTCAATCGACGTGCGTAAATTTCGTCAAACGCAAAACCGACTAATTGGTTTGCGTATTGGGAGAGACTTCAAAGTTTAAAATTATTAAAATGCTTGAATATTATTCATTGACTATTAAAACTAGGCTATTAATATTTGCATATTATTAATAATCGTGTTTATTTTCAATTATAATAAATTTCTCATCAAAATCGCTATCATGTATTTGAACCACAACATTTTCCATACTCTTTTTTCTTTAAAAACCACAAAACAACAACAAAAAATTAGCTTTCATCGATGTAACTACAAATCATCTCACAAAACTTACGTAGAGCGCGGTTCTTTTCCCATTTTTACGTTTAACGAAACTTAACGAAATAAAATATGACTGACGTACGTCCAATATGGCCGAACACATTAATTTCCATGAGAGCGCCGAGATGACGTGCGTTTCTTACGTGCATTATAGTTGGGCCTTTAAGCAATCATAAGAAAAGTGTAATTTTCTTTAGTGTTTCTAGTTGCAGAAAACGTTTTTTTGCAAAATGGATAATTTGGAGTTATTAAATAATTTGGCGTTATTAGTGAAATTGGTAGAAGATGTGAAAAAATTAAAAAGAAAACCTAGATCGTGTTGTGTAGAAAAATAAATAGAGACAATAAAAAAAACAGTTTTGAACTAATTCAATCAGTTCTTCATTAAAACTATTGTTAATTTCCATTTTTTTTACGCTTTCTCAGACTCGATTTGTTTACCTTTTACAAATGTCAATACGTCTTAAGGCTATTATAGCTGAGCTTACGATTTGACAGATAATTAACCAGTCTTAAGAGAATTTGACGAAGAATCTTATGACGTCTTAAGATCATTATAGTTAGGGCTATTGGGCGGGCTTGGCTGGGAGATATTAAAGATAGATCCGTACCATGTCCCTCCGGAAATAAGAACCGCACTGAAAATAAATCTTACAATAATTTTCAAGGATAATTCCATTCCATGAAAATTCGGCAAAAAACAGGAACTCGACCTTCACCAATTTCAGTACATTTGAAGTACTAGTGAATTACGTAGATGCAATATTTTGCCAAAATGTTTCAGAAATCTACTTCTTGTTTCCCTTTAATCCCTCTTGGGACATACGCCGGAAACAGTTTTCCTCAAGCGGACTCTGTTTTGTGCGACAGCTCCCGTCAGGATCTTCCAGTTATTGTGGCTTTTGCTAATAGGGTTCTCCTCCACTTTGTTCTAGCTAGATCTTCCGGCTCGACGGGATTCTTGTGGATTCCAGTCAAGGGCCCTTTTGGCTAGAAACTCGTTTTCGCCTCGCAAGGTTTGGCCAATCCAATTCCATTTCTTTCGCCTGATTTGGTCGTCTATCCTTTCTTGGCCGGCACGGCGCCATATACCCCGGGTATGACTAGGTCGAAAAGTTGAGACAAGATTGAGTTGAAATTTCGACCACCGTATATGATGATGAGTTGGGTTCACTTTGGGTTGAAATAGAGTTGAATTGATATCAAAACATAACCTAAACATTTTTGTGTAAAATTCCCATTTATAGATACGTCAAAATTCAGAACGAAATAATTATTTATTCCTGTACCAGAAAAAACATCGAACACAAAACTAACGCCGAATGCTGACTTCACGGATAGTAAACAAACAAGACGAATGTCACTTCAATCCAATTTCAACTCAACCTGCCTATATGAGGTAAAATATCAACTCGATCCAGATAGGAGAGCTGAGTTGGTTTGAGTGGACCCAGTTTCAACTCGACATCAATTTATGACTGGGTAGAACCCTGCTTGAACCTGGGTTGAACCTAGTCATAAACGGGGTAATAGCTCTTCATTAGGAAGTCTATCTTCCCAGCGGATTTTTAGGATACGACGTTGGCATCTGAAAACTTGCAGGCGCCTTGTGATGAATTGGGTGACTTTCCATGTTTCGCAACCGTACAAAAGAACTGCCTTAACGTTGGAGTTGAACAGCTGCAATTTGGTGCTGGTTGAGATCTGGGTTGGGTTGATATGCGGAACAGGCATGTATATGCGCTTCGCGATTTATTTTTTCTGGAGCTGACCTCTTCTGCCCCGCTAGTAATAATACTACCGAGTCTAGTAAACTCCTTAAGGCGGTCTAGAAAACTGCATTATATGCCGCCTGTTCCACTATCTAGAGCGCCGACAAGGATGTCATGTATTACTATACGAAATACTAATGGCAAAAGTAGGCATCCTTGTCGTACTCCTGAACTCACCTCAAAGCTGTCGGACAATTTTCCATTGTGAACAACTCTGTATTTGGAATTGTTGTATAGGGCTTTTATCAATTCTATTATTTTATCAGGCAGTCCATGTTGCCATAGTGCCTGCATATAAAAAGCTCCTATTGACCGAGTTGAACGCTTTCGCTTAGTCTACGAAAGTAAAGTGAAGGGCGGATCGTAGTTTAGTAGACTGATCCACTATGATTCGCAAGGTGTTAATATGGTCTATGCCAGCCATATTGCTGAATCCAGCCTGCTGTCTTCTAAGCATTTGGTCTACTGCCTCTTAATATCCTTGATTATATAATATGGGACAAGATTTTACCCACAGTCGATAATAAACAGATGCCTCTCTAGTTGTTGCATATTGTTAGGTCCCCCTTTTTTGGTATTTTGACTATGGTACCTTCTGTCCAATTCTCCGGAAAGGTGCAGGGCTATTTCCAGGAGTGGATGTAGCGCATCTGCTATGAGGCTTGAGTCGGCTTTCAACAATTCTGGCCGGATGCCATCTTTTTCACCTGCTTTACCATTGGCCATTGCATGAATTGCGGTCACTATTTCTGTTTTGGATGGTGCACGGGCGTGATTCTTATTGGGTGTGCATTGTTGCTGTTTTCCTGAGGTTCTTGTGCAAATTCAGGGCGGCGAAAAAGTAATCTCTCCATCTTTGAAGTTGCTCCTCGTCGCTGCATAACAGTCTTCCATCCGCACTTTTTACGGTATGCCTTTTAGTAGAGTGCTTTCCCGAGAGCAGGGGTGGTGACATGTAAGTTGTTTCAATCGACCTCTTCATACAAAAATGTTTTTGTATGAAGAGGTCGATTGAAACAATTTACGTGCTACCTCCCCTTTCTGTTGCCTGTTTTTGCCGCTTTTTCTGCGTGCTCGTTTATCTGTCACCTTTTATCACGCCGGACGGCTCTTTTTACTCTAATTGGGAGTATTCCCGCTCAAGTTGATGACGTTTGTCCGGATCGTTTGTTCAGTTCACGTTATTTTTGAAGTTGATTTCTGCGTTCTATTTTTTGTCAAGTTGTGTCCGAGATTCAGTGTTGCTAGTTTCTTTGGACATAACCGATTCTTATTTCCGCTGCTGTTATAATAGCGCTCTTTGTAGTACGCTCTTCAATGCTATTTTCGTCAGCAACTCTTTGTTTTGCTTAACGTCCAGTTTGAGCAGTGTTCACGTTTCAGATCCATAAAGAAGAATCGGAAGGATCAACGTTCGGTAAAAGCGTACTTTTGTTTGGATGGAAATATTTGTTCGTTTCCATATGCACCACTTGAGCGAGGGGAAAGTTGCTGTTGCCTGGCCGATGCGGCTGTGAACGTCGGACGTCGATGCCACTTTCATTTCCTCAACCAATGATCCCAAATATTTGAACCTCGAAACCTGTTCGATTTGGGTTCCATCGAGGTGAACCCTGGCCTTCGATCCGTCCGTTGTGAGCACTTTGGTCTTTTCTGCATTGTTTTTTAACCCGTATGACGGCTTCCAAGACACTCCACAAGCTGTTCCAATCGATGCAATCGAAAGCGGATTTGAAATCGATGAAAACGATGACAGTTCGTTTGCCGCAACGAATTCTTTCTTCCATTAGCTGACAGAGTGCGAATATTTGATCAATGCATCCTCGATGTGGTCTAAATCCCGCTTGTTCTTTCCGGCTCGTTTGTTCTCGATGTTCCTGTAGCCTCGATTGTATGATTTTCGTAAACACTTTGCCGACGATCGAAAGAAGGCTAATACCGCGATAGTTCTTGCATTCCCGACTGTCGCCTTTCTTCAAAATTGGGACAACGATCGCTTTCTTCCACGCCGAAGGGACCTAATCCGAATGCCATATGTGTGTTATGAGGACATGAAGTCGTTGTGATAAGACATCACCTCCGGCTTTGTACGCTCCTGCTAGAGGCATGAACATTTATAATTGCATCCGGATCGCCATAGACCATTCCAAGCGCGAGTGTTGTTTTCCAAGCAGTTCCCCACCTGAGCACTACCCACGTCCAATTCTGCTTTACCTATGCAATCGAACGAGAGCCAGTCTACTGAATATGATATTAGCACCCTTTATTGCCACAAATTGCCTGTTTTCTTCGTCCTAAGCATTATTTTAGGGAGCCAAGTTTAAAGGGAGCAACAAGAAATGTAAAAAAATTCAACCTTTGGGGTTATTCCAGTATATCTCACCAAAAGGTAGAAAAATCTGAAATAATTCACCTCTAATGGTGAAATTGTATTCGTATAATGAAATAAATCTGATCTGGGCTACAACATAGCAAAAATATGCCAGAAAATCTATGCTTACTGCAGAGTATACATACATATATGGTGAACTAGAATATATTGCGGATATTGTTTATATGATGGTGAACTTATGGCAGAACAGATCAGAGGCACAGAATTAATTATTAAACAATTAATAGATCTGAAATCGAGCGGTTGCCTTAATCAACAAAATTATGTTAAATAGCTTTATACTCATTTTAAATCAATACGGTAAAAATATCTGCCATACTTTGTATGTACCTAAAAATAAATGGCAACGAAGATATACGAATCTGCAAGTATGTAATTGCAAAGCACATCTTGCCTTAAGAATTCAGGTGCGAATTATTTCGCCATAATATGAATCACGTTATAATCAATTGGCTGATAAAAATAAGTCACAAACTTAATCATGGCACACGGGGTCTACTTTATACAAGCACATGTGTGAACTATTCTGCTTAGTGCTTTATATAAATAATATAATCATTACAAATCAAGTCCAGATAAACAGTCCACACGTACACCTTGCGTTATATATAGGCTAGAATACGTTTGTTGTGCTTTATGCAGGGTGCTAGAATGTAGCAACCTCAATCTGGCGTCATTCTAACTTGTCCTGGGACAAAGTCCAATAAATGCCACCGCAAGGGGGGAATGGCGTGATCTCTCTACTACCGGTAATTCCCATTAATTCAAGATTTGTTGTTATCTTGTTAAATCTGGCTCGTAACTAATACTGTCACCAGGGGCTGGAACATTCTCCAGATAATGTAGTCTCTTCGTCTTGATTTTTATATTTTTAGAAATTCGACTCTTCTAATATACTTAAAAATTCGTCGCGATCGCTCTGATTGTGGCTAAGAGCGGTTGGAGGGCGAAGTATCTAAATTTGAAAGTTTTTGTGTGCCTAATGTTAGCGTATATTGATTTGATAGCTTAATCTGTTTGTTTTCGCATTCTTTTATTAACAATAAAAAAATTAATCATTCATTGTGACTTGTGAAATAATATCGAAAACATTCGATTTTGTTTTAATTTCGACATTTCCCAACTAACAACGTCAAATAAGAGTTCATTTATTGTGATACCTCAGGCTGGAGGACTAGAAACAGAAAAGATGTACAGAAACCACTTTGTGGCTTCAAGTACCAGAAAATAAAAACAGGAACGTCATATGATTCAGCCGAACCGCAATAAACCGACACGTTTCCCGTTCAAAGTCCATTTCATCGACATTCCCAGTGGCTGCGCTTTTCTAGGGAAATAAGACGCATGATCACTTGACTCACTTTACGTGAGTGATACGTGATTTTCTGTGTGAAATATTTTAGATTATTGCAAAATTTATTGCATAAAAAGTGGGTCTCTGTTGTCTCGGTGGGAAAAATATGTATAATGTCATTCGTCTTGATTTACTTTTTGTGTTTATAGTTTTTAAACGTTTCCACTTTGTTTTTGAGCTCAAGAGACGGATTTTTAAATATTTATATAGATTGAATAATTTCCTTAGAATTTCTTTCAGAATTAGCTTGCATGTTGTTTGCATTTCTTAATGCCTTCGTTTTTATTGTTAACATGTTGAATACCAGGGGGTCACCGATGACCGACACTGGGTTCGTTCGTAACACCGTGGAGGTCACCGGTGACCGACGAAGACAAGATTACTAGAAACACCAAATTCGAGTGAATAGGGTGGAATCGTTTGTACATAAAGTTAACCCTCACCCACTCGCAAGGGGTGGGGTGAATCTAAAATTTCAAATCGCCCTCATTCTTACGGATTCATAAGAAAAATGGGGGCTGCGATTTGAAATTTTAGATTCACTAGAGCGTCAGCTAGCGATCCGGGCGGGACGTCCCCGCAATGGATACGCTGCTGTCGATGCCGCTTTAAAAAATGCCGGTTCTTGCCTAGTTTCTTCGGTTTCCCGATTCTGGTCATTTCGGCAGGTCGACCAGATACAATATAATTAGCCGCTAGGGTAATCCACGTACGCTCATATATGCACGTGGGAAATTCGCGGCCCTAGGCGTAGGGTACCTTGACATTTAGTTTCCATGAGAGTATTCGTTGAGTTTACAAAAAGCGTTTTCCTTCAAGTTAACCCGATTCTGTTTCCATGACAGTTCTGGGTTAAAGTGACAGAAAAATAATTTAAAGTCGTGTCTCCGTTGGTATATGTGCAGTAAACATCAGATTTAAACGAACACATATGCAAAACCCGGGCTAATTCGTCTTGTTTCGTGGAGTTTTCTTGGATTTAACGAAACCTTACTCAACCCGCGTTTCCATGGGTGCTGGTACATTGGTACAATTCAGACTAGTTTCAAATCGGTTTCGTTTCTGTCGACCCGTGTATGAATTCCCACTTCCGTACACGGGCAAGATCACGAAACAGTTGCGAATGCAACTGGGATTGCAAATCAGTTGACTCCTATCCGGAGGGCATAAATCTATTTTTATTAATACTTTGCACTATTGTTAGTATTCACGTACGCGGCATCTTTATATGTGGTCCTGTATGCGCAGCACGCGAAAAGGACGCTTAAGCTGGAGCCAGATTCAAGCGTACGTTGGTGCGTGCGGTGAATGACATAATAAAAGTGCGTACATGCAAATGCAAACTGACATATAGTAACGTAAACAGAACCCATGCAACACAAAAGTTGGTCTACTTCCAACTTTTCCTAATTGCGGCTATCACCATTGTCTCAAATATCCAAACCCAAGCACACATATGCTACAGCCATATGCACTCGTCGCTTAGATTTGTTAAAAATTAGGCGGAACCTAAGCGCGTAACTGTCTGTCAGCGAAAATTCGCCGCATACACCGTAGGTACTGTACGCACGCACGTATCTGTTTCTAGCTTTAGGCTGTATGCGGGCATCTATTTTCTGCTGTTAGCACTTGGCACTGCGTAAAGCTAGATTAAGCCAACAGGAGGCGACGGATTGGTTTGGGCAGCATTCTTGGAAATGCTGCACAAATAGCGGAAGCTTTATCCTTCATGACTACCAATTGTGTTTTAAAATTTAGCCTGGGGTCGATCATCACTCCCAAGTACCTTAAGGCGAGAGTGGATGATCTGTTCCATGCCTTGATTTTTACAGGTACTTGTTTTCCCAGATTGCTGAACAGCGCATTTACAGATTGATCGATCTCATCGAGGTGTAGCCTCAACACATCGTGATACATTGTGATCCACCGAAGAGGTCCTAGGGCACCACATGTTGTTCTGTACACCGTCGGCCCATCTTACAATTCACAATTTCCTTTTAGGAAAGGTTGTTATCAAATAATAGTTTCGGAGGAAGAAGTGTGTTTGTCTGACTATCCACTTGGGCCCAACACGATCCGCCGGCACTGATCCCGCATGTCTAGTCCTGCATCTCTAATCCCGCTAAAATTGTGCGGAATCCCGCGTTAGCGGTATTGGATTCCCTAGCATCGTATAATAAAAAACTTATGTTGGTCAGAAGGCAAAGCCATGTAAAATTAGCGTGGAATTCAACGTGTTAATATTTATTGCGTTTACCATAAGTGAAAAGTCCAGCTTTTTATCTCAATAAATTCTAATGTCTTGACGCATTATATTATAGGATTACGCTTGTACTACTTTATGTGACGTTATCACAATTTCATTTGTTGGAAAGTGCAAATGTACTTATCACAGCGCAACGTTTTAAAGTACAACGTTCTGTAAATAAACACTTGTCATACACATTTCCCCATATTTGGATTAGCAATATTTAATAAAACTTTAAGGACTGTTATCAAAAGTCCACCATTTTATCAATATTGGAGGCTAAATGGCAAACTGGCTTCAACGTAAAAGTAATTAACTTTTACTTGCTGTCTAAACAAGATATCAATTTGAAGATTTTTTGCTGCTCTTTGTGGAATTGTTTTTTTTCCAGCTTTCACGTTGTATTTTTAGCAGACTATCAGCACCATTCGAGGCTATAGAAGAGATTTTCAATATATTTATTTTTTTTTATTCTCAAAGAAATTTTTTAGGAAAGAAATTTTTAGGAAAATTTCCAGTCTTATCAATATAAAATATATACAAAGTAATATGTACAAAGATTGCTCTTAACAGAAAAAAGCGTAATTTAGCGGTCAAAAATAAAACACTGAAATAACCTTGCATTGAAAAGTTATTTTTTGATATTAAAATCATTTACCTACCACCAGTAACCGAGTGACTATATTTTTTATTTTACGTAAAATTGATTAGAAAATTGTTTGAGTTTTTTTACGTAACGGTGAAACAAAAAATTTAATCCGCCGATTGTGCACCGTATAAAGTCAACTTCGCTTATCATTCCCGGCTCATAGACGAATCATGGACTATGGACTCTCTGTCAGTTGACGCGTGAAGAAATATGCGAATAGTTACTGCTGAATTTTTGTCCGGGTTCATAGGAGCCTCGCGCTATCGGCATGTGGGGTTGCAGATAGGTGAAGTTCCACTTTTTTCGAATTCTCTTTCAATTTCTGAATCATCAATACCTGAAGGGAAATCGGGTATTTGCGGATTCATAATAGCCATACTAGTAATGTTGGAGTAGAGTTCATTTACATATAGCAAGAATTTTATGTGCTTACTTTTAAGTGAGAATGCTGTTTCAAGTGGGTATGATTGTGTACGTGATCTTGCTCAGGTTTTTATAAGATTCAGTATTCATCAGTTTGATTTATTGGAAACTTTAAACTAAAAATGTGTGTTGGGAACTATAGAAGAATTTCCCAGTAGATTGTAGAGTAGTGATTTTTATTTAGTCATAGTCATATCAAATAATTTGAAGTTTCATCCAAACAGGTGATGTATAAAATGTCATCGCGTGGAGCAAATCCGAGCGCTTCAAATGGTTGTTTAGGGAATTTTGACCACTTAATAGGCGTTCAAAGCATGCGTTCCTTCATGGATCACCAGCCTTGGGTACTGCAGAATCAGGGCCTTCTTCAGGTATTTTGGCGCCCCGTGTGAGATATTTTTATGCGCTCTTATCTTTTTAAAAACATTTCTTTTAGGTAGATTACTTATGTTACTATGCACAAATTGTACAATAACCCAAGTAAAAATAAAATATAACCTTACAACGGGCGAATACCGTCCGCTTGGAAGTACATCCGTCCTCCGAAGGTCACACTTGACCAAAAGATTTAAATGGCTGAGTACACACGGGCCTACGATGGTAAATTTGAACAACAACAAAAAAGTTGCACCAAATTTATTGTTGAATGTGCTTTATAGGAGCTTAATCATTTTCGTTATGTACAATCGTCCTTTAGATTATTATACTTAAAGCCCGATTAAAAATAATTTAGTTGGTTAATTTTCTTACAACCACGCTCGCACTCGCAGCTAGCACGCATAGCAAACAAATAGGCATGCGACAAAAGTATGCACACTCTCGCCACAGACACGAGAATCTAAAAATTTGTTCGCTAAAGGGATGCACTCTACCGCCACATGCACGAAAGTCTAAAAACTCCCGCTACAGGCATGAAATTTAAAAATGTATCCACTTTTGCATAGACTATTCCAAACGAGAATGCTGTTTTACCAGGTAATCCCCCAGCTAACTACTAACAAAGTCTGCTGCTTGACCTACCCAATCGAACGAGAACCGTTCTACCAACTATGTTATGGTCACCAAGACAATGGTCCGTTTTCTTCGTCCTATACAATTTTTTAAATCCCCAATTTTGTTCGTTTTAGGTTAGGTTAGGTTAGGTTGAAATGGCTGCCCCCACCAGGGAGCCCACTTAGGCACGCCATTGGCCCCATTGTGATGCCATTCTGGTATTGGGACATAGTTCAGGCCATTTCAAGCCATTTCGAGCTTTTAATAAAGCGACAGAGTCTAGAGACACCAATATTTTGCAGCTCGCTCAATCCATCAAGGAAAGGTGAGCCAAGTAAGGTCCCTCTTTTCCTTGCTAGGGCGGGACATGTACAGAGAAGATGGGAGACAGTTTCTTCCTCTTCTTCATTACCACAACTTCTACATAAGTCGTTGTGGGGGAGTCCTAATCTTTCGGCGTGTGGGCCGAAGGGACAGTGACCAGTCAGCACCCTTACCACGTGGCTTATCTCCTTTTTGTTCAACTGAACCAGAGATTTTGAACGCTTTGCGTCCAAAGTTGGCCACATTGCATGAAGAGTGCGACAAACCGTTGCTGTGGTCCATCTCAGCCCGGCTCGAGCTAAGCTGATTTTTCTCACAGCTAGTTTATAGGTGGCTAAGGGCATTCCCATTCGGGTTAAGTGGGGTGTCCTTTCCACTTCGGTTTCCTGTCTAGCAAGCTCATCTGCCCTACAGTTTCCCCTAATCCCACTGTGTCCAGGAACCCAACACAGTGTTATATCAAACTGAGTGGCAGTCTCACACAGAGACCTGCGGCAGTTCAGAAGAGTCGTGGATGTTGTGACGACAGAATTAAGAGCCTTGAGGGCCGCCTGGCTATCCGATAGAATACATATATTCTTATGAGATATATTATTTATCTTCAACCATTCGAGAGCCTCCCAGATCGCAGTGACTTCCGCTTGGAAGACGCTGCAGTGGTCGTGTAGACGAAGAGAGGTATTTATATTTAATGCCTCGGAAAAGATACCAGAGCCTACATTATTCCCAATTTTTGAGCCATCTGTGAAGATACATAATGACCCAGTTGGGATAACACCATCTGTCCAGTCATCTCTGGCCGGAATGATGGTATTGAAACCTTTCTCCAAGGTCCACGTAGGTGTAGTATAATCTAGGTTGTTCGCAGTGGTGGCGAATTTCCTAAGGATGGATGAATGGCCATATGCTCGTTTTAGTATTAAAAAAATGCATACCTGTAGCGGGAACGTGTATACCTGTCGCAGGAGCAGGCGAGTTTTATTCCCGAGTAAAGGCGAAGCTTTCTCGCACCTAGCATGCAGCAAGTACGCCCGCAGCTAGCATGCACGCTTGATTAACAATAAGACTCGCCCGTGTTAATTGACACTTCTCGTTTGTGCCTGCTGTATGCTAGGTGCGAGCGAGTCTTACTTTTACTCAAGCGTGCATGCTAACTGCGGGCGAGTTTCAATTTTACTCGGGAATGCCTCCTGGGACTCGGGAACACTGATGCCTGAAGCTTCCTCTCGAATCACTGGAATAGACTCGACAAAAAAAATCGAATATTATGCATTTGAAACTGCTACCTTCTACGTGCGACTTTATGGGCGCACCCGGTGATTTTAGAGCGTTTTTGCGGTTTCCGATAACCTGTGTGGATTTACAGGACATTTTTCATTTCTAGTTACTTATGTCAACTTATGCGGCCTCCTTTATTACTGCCTAATTTAAACTAGTTGGGTTGTAGTTTGACCCTTCTGGTCCACACGATCAACTTCCCAGTATGATACCTAGACGGAATAAACTGACATCTTAGAAATTACTAATACCAGAATTGGTGCCAAAGTAATCCTGAGAGAAGCCAGTTCAAATAACGTGGTAAATCTACAAGATTTTTTTAGAGAATTTGTTTTTCCTGAACTTTAGCAAACGAACAGTTTCTTCGTATTTTGTTCGAGCGCGTTGTCGAATCTGTATTGATTGTGTTGAAGCGCCGCTGATAAACTGAGAAGCAAATAACTTCATTTAGAAATTCGAACAATTTAGGCAAAACTAATCAATGTAAAGGGCTTGTCAGACTTCACCGAAAAGGCCAAATGTCTTGAAACTACTGGAAATTCCGGGATGAACTTTACCCAGAAACTATGACGTGGAAAACAATACCCCGTCAAAAGTTGCTGATCTAACATTTGAAAAATTCTTGATGTTTATAAAGGGCAACGTACTTTTTGCACGATTTTTAAAGAGTGTTTGTATTTTCACAAGTGACGTCTTGTTGGGAAATATCACTCTACTGTATTATGCATGTACAAAAATCACGAACGTCGTTTAAACAAAAAACGGCTTGAGCAAATTTTATGATAATCTATTCAGATCATATTTCCGTTAATCCGCTTTGAAAGGCACCCTATCGAAGCCGTTGTCTTTTTTGGTTCGTGTGATATCCTGCAGGAAAAAATAACCACATACGTATGCACACCCACACACAAACATACCTCTTTTCGAATTTATACTCAAAACGCTATTGGGTTCATGAAAAATGAAAATACGTTGAAAATTACGATTTCGATTTTCGGACCGATTACAATAACCTTTATAAACTGGGAAGTTAATATGGCATCCAATGGTAAAAAACCTCCCCGCCTCTATAGTTTGTCTCAATTACAATTATTTATTAATGTTTATCATTTTATAAAAACCACCATTTGATTGACTTAGAAAGGGCGGCAAATTGGAGACCGCCACGGGTGGTAAGAGTTCGAAGTGTTAGTAGTAATTTGTATACCATAATTGTAATTTTTGGCACTACAATAAAGTCGAAAATCTAGAAAAAAAATCACTGTTATTTCATAGTTTTAAGTTTTCGCTCCTGTCGGCAGTCCTCAATGAATACCTGTTTTTTTAGACAGCGCCACTTATTTGGTCTAAAACAAGCGGTTTCGAAGATTAGCGTGTATGAACATTGTGACGCGTGATTTAAATTGCGTGATAAATTAACTTCACTTAAAATAATTGCATTTATTTAGATTTTGTATTCCAATTCTATTCAGTTGCTTTTAATCTGAAGTGTCATGTATGTGACGCATGGGCTACAATGTCCAGTTTTTATCTATAGCCCAGTGACACATATGTGTGACAGTTTAAAAGAAGGTTTATTTTACTATTTTAAGATGTTCTAAAAATAATGCATAAAGTCATATTACCCAGAAAAAAACCTGGTAGCGAACAAGCCCTGCAAAAAATACGAATTGAGATCGAATCGGAAACGAGTCGTGAACTCTTTGAGACGAGAGTCGATATCGAAGCGAAATCGATTTGTAAATGACGAAAACGGAATGCTATATCAATTTGTTTTGACGACTCGATAACGACTTTGAATCGAAGAGCTCCTTATTAATATTCTTTGGTGGGCGGGGAGAAATTGTAAAAAAAATATAAACAAGTTTGCAGGAAGTTAACAGAGTATCGTATCGTAAAACCACCACTAAGCCATGTAGAAATTTTGTTTCAGAAAGATTTTATTAACAACGCTAGAAGTAAATTTTCCCATATGCTAACAACACTGATAACTGATCTTATCGATTTACAAAAATTATATTCTCTCGAAATTTAAAATTTTATTCTTCACACAGTGCTACTCTCGCAATATCTTTTTAAATGTATGCAATACAAGTACAAAATTAATACCGTTCATTGAGAAAACAATCCCAGTTTTCAACCAATGGCCGTTAAGGATCAATTTAGTAACGGTGTCTCCTATACCGATCTTTTTCATTAGCATCTATAACAAGAGAACCGATCGTGTGCAGTTTATTAAACACATGCACAGAACCATTATCACGGCTGTGTGTATGTATATGAAATCGGCTGTATGCTCTCTCCGGAGAGCATAAATGTTGGTTTTCCCCACGTATAAAGGCATTATGGAGACCCGAAATTTATTCAGATTCGTGCCGGCTTTACTTGAGCAAATATCGCGTGAATAATTAATAGAAATTGTGTGATATTCATTTGAAAGAATTTAGGATTATATATTAATAACAATAAACTTTTGTGCTCTACAAGAAAAAAAATATATAGTGTCATTTATTTAAAGACAATTTAACAATAATAAAAAAAAAAAAAAATAAATATGGATCGTGAAAATAATCAAGCTCTTGCTGTATCAAATGATCCTAATGTGGCTGATAATTTGCAAAATAAGGATAATATGAGTCTTTTGCCACACTTAGAATCCCTTGAAAGGATGATGAAACTTCCGGTGGTCGGTGCTGCGTGGCAACAAAGTCAAGATGTCTACGAAAAGGTCAAATGTAAGTTTAAACAAGAAAAAAAAAAATGCGCAAATGTCCAATATATTGTGAATGTACCCCACCACCAGTACCAAAATAATTGCTATGTCGTCAGTTTTATTATGCTTGCATAGTCGTAAAATTAAATGCAGTTATTAGCCTGTGAATATAACAGTAAATTAGGCTATTTCAATTCAGGCTTAGAGGAGAGCAGCACACGGGATAAAGCGGAAAATTTTTGTGATTAAAAATGTCGACCTTTGGATCGTATGATAAATTAAAGTGGAAAAAAAAGCATTATCTTTTTTGTACATGTAGTGCATTCAAAATGAACTTTACGAACAAAGTTTACCTTCCTTGTATGTGTATGGAATTTTTTTATATTGTTGTTAAGGAGGGTGTAGTAGAAAGAAAATGTTCTAAGTTCTATTTTATTTCTTGTAAAAAATCCAAAATAATCGAAATCCTTTTTTCATTTTAACTCGTGAAAAATAACTGCGTGATACATTATATTTCTAAGGAAATTTCCCCATAAGATTGGTTGAATATTTTCATTTTGTCTAAAAATAGCTAAAAATTTTATATAGTATTTTTCTCGATTTTTTGAACAGACTAGGGCGGAACTATTTACATACATATAAATATAACGACTTCTCTTGAGTTAATAAAAAAACAATATACGGAAATTCTTAAATGTATTAACTATAGAATTTCTTTTAATTCAATTGGACTTGACGATTCTATTTGAGGAGTGGTCGAACAAAACGGCACATGTCCAGTTTTGGAAATTATTCAGAAAACGCAAAAAACTGTCGGTCTCTGAAATGATCACATTAACCATTTATGATTATGTCAGGCTGTGCAACTATTTGAACTCATTCAGACCAAAAAAAATAATTTTAAAAATGGACATGTGTCCTTTTGCAGGGACACAACTGGACATGTGCCTTTTGTTAAATCTTTGAATGGACATTTGCCTTTATGCTAGGTAAAATTAGACGCAAACAATAATAGTGCTGATTACTTGCTTTTTTTATAAAAAAATCAATCTTATTTACTAAAAAGGTTACATTAATTTTCAAGTTCTTAATATTATTTAAATTCTAAAAATTTCCGGCTCCTCGCCGACACAGTTGCACTCATTATATCAGAATCATTATCTTCCTCTACATTTTGTTCAGTACTTGCCGTACTTAGCAGTATACTTTCATCTGATGCCAATTATTTCCGAACTGTTTTTGTAGAGAAGATTTTCATCATCTTTCTTTTTCTTCTCAGTGATTGTTTTACCTAAGGCAACTTTTTCCAGATCAAAGCGTCTTACAGATCTCTTGGGTTTCAATAAATCCTTAAGTTGTACCTCTCCAGTCTCAAATCTATAGGTCCCATACACTTTGTATTGGGCAGCGACCATGATATTTTCGTAATATTATCCGTTTTATGGCCTTCTACTTCTTCTTTCCCTTTAATCTAAAAAGAGAGTCCGCTGGAGGGCAACTGCTTTCGCCCTATGTCCTATGAGGGATTCACAGTTACCCTCCAGCAGACTCTGTTTTGTGCGACAGCCCTTAGCTCCAACCAGGATCTTCCAGGTGTTGCGACCTCTGCTAATAGGGTTCTACACCACGACCTCCAAAAAAGCCTAAAGAGAGTACTATTATAGTACTCCCAATAGATTTGAGTTTGAGTACTCCCGTAAAACTAGCTGTAGACTGAAATTAGAGATCTCATCTTGAGTTCCAAGGTACTATGAAATGGAGGTCTCCTTTTTTAGCTTTCAATTATTTCTGGACGGCTGCAAATAATACTTTTTTCATTGCACTTCGCGCTGCGGATAGATAGAGAATGACGCAATCCGAATAAATCAAAAGTGCGAGTACTCACGAGTAAGCAATAGTAAAAAAAAAAACAGAAAACGAACTCATCCCCGAATGAAACATAAACGTAGTCACGGTGTAAACTCTATCAATGACTGAAAACCTGAAATATATGCGCTTTTAAATGGCGAATGGTTCAAAAATATAATTATTCGTAGGACATGTGTCCTATTGCAAGAAAATCTTCACTTTGCTATCAAAAAATT
Source organism: Thereva unica (assembly GCA_949987705.1). NCBI lineage: Eukaryota > Metazoa > Arthropoda > Insecta > Diptera > Therevidae > Thereva > Thereva unica. Next base: position 86,005,235 of record OX465284.1, read on the forward strand.
ATGACAAGCACGTGCTTTTTGAAGTGTCTGAAATTGAAATTAGTTGTAGTTTAGTGTAATGAAGACCGTTCCGTCAAAAAACGTACAACGGCCAACCATGGACGTGTGCCGTTTTGTTCGACCAATCCTCATTTAAACTTAAACATAATTTGCCTGATTCACAATCTTCAAGTTTCAGCTGACTTTTGCAACATATTTGGAGCCTGCAGCTTGAAGCTGTGAATCTGAATCATTCTACATAAATACTATAATGCTAATTTTTGAAGCTTGCAGCTAGATGCTTTCATTGTGAATCGGCCCTTACCATTCCAAGTAACTTCGCTATCCATATTTCCACGCTAGGGTCACAGAACACCCAATTATTTCTTATAGCTATGTAATATAACAGTGTAAAAAGCCTCAAATTCTACGCTAGCCTTCACTAAAACTGATTAAAGTTCAAGACTTCATTTATTTATATTTTATAAAACCAAGGTTTGTTTGTTTAAAAACAGCATAATTAAAAAAAGCACCAAACTCTGTTTATAAAAGATAGAGACCATGAACGTGATTTTTTCGTACTCCCTCCTTCCATTTGCATCATCGTCAGCCGATATTATGAATATTATAAACTTAAAAAAAAGATAGAAAAAATACCATCAGAAAACACTAAAACAGTCATAATAAAATCACAGCTTACACAAAATGCGTCATAAGACGACTTATGAACTTGGGATATTTCGTCATTATGAACCGGTTAGTCCCGTGATTGAATATATGATGAAAAATTAATTTATGCGTTACAAAATGAATATTTATGCATTCATCGAACGAAGATGTATTTATCCTTTGATCATCATCATCGCCATTTGAAGAAGCAATTAGAAAATAGGTTTAAGAAGTTTTGGTTTTGTTGTCGTAGTCGTAGCGTGTCTTATTTATATTTGTTAGCAAACGGCCTCTGACATACTTTGATAAATTAAGTATAATAAATGTTTTACTGTGTCTACCATGCAGCGGAAAAGCCACTTTACTAACGCTTATTATTATAAAAATAATATCTGAAATATAATTCAAAATTCTAATCCTTATGAGTATTGTTATGATTTTTTAATAAATACATAAATAAGCACTAACCAGATGAAAAAAACGAAAGTAATTTATTGGTAGTAGCAAAATGTCTGACGTGAAGATGTTTTTTAAAATTAATCTCCAAGGCAAACAACCGGTTAATCAATTAAATAACCCCATGCGAAAGACGCAGACGCATTCATTCTGTCATTCAGCATTAATTCTTTTAAATTATATTTTATTTTTAAACATCTTATTTAAATAAAATAAAATAATTAACATTTTGTTCTTTTCTTCTCCTCAACCAGGCCATAATCGTATGTTCAAATGGGCCTTCAGTACTGCAGAGGATGCTGTTCACTTAGCCGTTAATACTGCTGCACCGATAGTTTCGAAATTCGATCGTCCAATACAGTATGTTGATCAAACTTTAGTGAAGGGTATCGATAAATTGGAAGTGAAGGCACCCATTATTAAGGAACAACCGCAAGAAATTTACAATCAAGCCAAAAATCGTGTTATCGATGTTGTACAGCCGCATATTAGTAAAGTTTGTGCATTGAGAGTTGCTGGTCAACAGAAGGCATCATCACTCAAAGATTTATCATGGCAGAAGGCTAATGAAGTATTGGCAACGCAATATGGCAGTATGGCAGTTAGTGGAGTTGATAATACATCAGCATTAGCTGAGAGATTATTAGATTATTATTTTCCAAAATCTGAAACTGATGTAGAAAACGATAATGGTGAGTTTGAGATTTTTTTTTTAAATTGTTCATTAATATTATTTTGTTTTGCTTTTGGGGATATTTGGTATTTAAATACTGCATTCATTAAAACCGGAATACTTAAGGTTTATTTTATCAATATACAAATTAGTAATGGGTGCAATCTACATAAATCACACAGATACGACTAAAAATTTGAAATGGTTTATTTTAAACCATGTATGAACAAATAAGGGGTCGTCCATAGATTACGTGAGGCGATTTTTGGTATTTTTCGACCCCCCTCCCCTTTGGTGAGATCCTCTATTACACTCGCTTTTTCCGTCTGTAGTGGACGGACCCACAACTACCAAAACAAGAGCACTCATACTTACCAAGAATTTCATTACGCTAAAATTCGGCGAGGGCCCTTCCTGTATTTCTATATTCTAAATGCTTTTTCGCGGGTCAGTGTTACTTAGCTCGTGTGCGCCGCATCATTCGTCGTGTCGCGCGTTTGGTTGGCGGGTAGCCCCCTTTCAGACTCAGGTTGACGGCAGTCCGTGGCCTGAAAGTTTTCGCCTTGAAGCCAAGAATCACCACACACCCCCTGGCCGCGAACTGGATGCGGCCAGCAGTCCAAGAAAACTGACAAAATCTTTATGTATGTTGGAATTTGTCATCAGTTTGTGCCTGAAGATCTAGAGTGGTAGCACGTAAGTTGTTTCAATCGATCTCTTCATACAACAATTTTGTAAACTTGAATTTTTGTATGAAGAGGTCGTCTCAAGCGGGTAATTTACGACACGATTTCAAGCCGCATCCACACGAAACTAAAAGCAAGGCGCGAAAACCATCCAAACTTGTTCTATGCTAAACTGTCGTCTTCGCCTGTGTGTCTTTAGGGAATCATGACGTTACCTGCATGGCACGGCCTGTCAGGCGGATACCTGAAGTCGTCATCCCTCAGTTAGACTGAGTATTGTTTGGCCTTCATCGGGCCGTGCTTGCAGACCTGGACTGCCTGTCCCTGTAAGTGAAACGTAGTCTTTTGTGCAGAAACATGTTTTACTTAATTTAACCCAGTTTTGTAGAAATTTTGCACTGTTTCTTGAGGAAAAAATTACGTGATATTATCCAAGGCCTCCCACGTGAGATTGGGTGAGATTCGGCTCGACCCCGGGATTTCCGGCCCATTAGTATTCTTCATTTTTTGTTTAAGATCCTTACAAAGCTTATTACTTCTCATATTATTAAGTTTTGGGTACGATCCCAACTCATAATCGAATGGCAATCTAGCTTTCGCAAACGCCATAGCTGTCACACTGCCTCCCCTTAAAGTGACGCCTGATATTCGAAAGTCTCTTGAGAAACATCACATTTGCTGCTTATTGTTGCTCGATTTCTCAAAATCATTTGATAGTGTTAATAACAGTTTGCTACTGCGATTTAACATGTTGTGATCACATTTCATTGTTCAGAAAACCTATGGACAGCTGTCGAAACTTAGGTTTCACTGCAGTTTGCTCATTAGGTTTGCTCTAAATGCACCGAGTTTACTCAAATGTCAACGCATGCAACTTATGCAACGTACTCACCGTACGCATTTTATGACACTCCACCTAAAGCCTGAACTACATTGAAAAACAGTGCAGTGGAGCACTGTGCAGTATGTTGCAGTGGTTTATTAGAGAACGCGTCGTAAAACACATTGAATAAGGAGTGACTGTTTTATTGGCTGTTAAATTCTTATATACAAACAGAACAGCGTCCAAAGTCTTGACGTTAATACATCTTATCTAGTAACCATCAAAGTGGCACAAATATTTAGTCATCGGCGAAACGAGATATTATTTTAATTCTCTTCCATAGTACGCCAATTTGTTTTTCGTTCATTGCGAAATTGATAGTGTTTTTTTTTACAAACTATTCATTGACGAATAATTTGGATTGACCTTGGGAATTGGTTTTTACTTATAATACATCAAGTGGCACTAACGAACAAAGATTTGTTAAGATTGTTTGCATAATATTGTATTGACTTTGATTTAACCTTAACCTACCTAAATATTGAAAAGTTATCTAAAAAATACCAACCAATTAAGAAAAGAAAAAAAACTCCCAAGAAATTCCCGTAATTAATTAATATTTTAGATTAAAAAATTAATCCCTTTTATAGACAGAATTTCTGTTAATGTGTAATTAAATATTTCCGATCGAGAGTCACGCCACAGATATTTGAGAAACACTTGAAATTTGACCTTTTATTTGTTATGTACAATAATTAAAAAGTTGATAAAGAGTCATCATTATCGCCTGACAATTTGATTATAAAGGAAATAAACTGCGTATTAAGCTAAAGTCCATTATTTGTCTTTTGTAAAATGATTGTTGATTTTAGTGATTTTGTTGTAAGTAAATAGATAATGATATTACACGTGAGAGTACGTTAATTATAGGGTATTGCAAATACTTATCTGTCTTTGTTTTAATTGTAATGCCTTTTAATTTATTTGAAGTCTAAATCTTTATTTCGTTTTGTAAATTAATAATCACAGTCTGTGTGTCTTGTTTAAATTTTGCGATGCAATGAAAGTTCCTTACTTTTATAAAATATAAAAAGGCTCTTTCTCTATTCAAATAATAATATTGCACAATATCATTTAAATTGCAAAACTCCACAAATCATTATACTAAATCATGTCAATAAATTCGTTTCATTAAAATTATTGGGGTATGCAAAAGTCTCGTACAAAGTACAAATAAATTTGTAATTAAGATTATACCATTTCTTTTCCGATCAACTTGGAAGTTTAACAATTTTTCTAATCATCTTAACACGTGTCTCATACTATTTAGCATAATACTCTTGAATATATTCATTTTATATTGAAGAAAAAAAGGCAATAGCTATTCATAAAAGAAGCATGTGGGCTTTCATACTGGGTTCAAAGCTTATTGAGATATATTTCGAATGAACTTTATCCATTGAAGGATTATAAAATTTTTGTTACAGGAAAGGGACAAGTCATAACTCGTTTGCAACCTAATCTACAAGATAAAGATGATTGTAAGTTTTATTGCTATTATTTCTTTTTTCAAAAAACATACATATATTTTGTTGAGTTTCTTCTTGCTGCATTTCCATTCAATTTTTAAAATCTCTGGGGGTAATTTATACAAAAAAAACTAATAATAATAATAAATGAAGTCGGAGTAGGAATAATGAATTATTCTAAATTCGATTCGAATCTATTAAAATATTTAAGGGGTATATACCTTCTTAGCACCCGAAAATTAGTGGAAGAAATTAGTATTTTGAGGAAAATAATTAGTATAATCGAGTTCACTAAAGGAGATTTTAAGGCGGGTCGCCCACTAGAAGCGTATTCGAGCGGCTTTGCGCATTCGCTTCATGAGCAGCCTTCAGGCGGGTACAGGCACGGTCATATAGACAGGTCTGGGAACTCGCTGCTCAAACCTGTGACTGATTCGCGTATCGCTACTGGAGCTTCTTGATTTAGACTGCAGATGGCGTATTTGCCTAAGTTCCGATGTCATTATGATATGAAGGACCGTGTATGAAGTCTATGAAGTACATACTTTGTGCTTTTGATAAATATTGAACTAATAACTTTCAACTTAATAAAAAATAAAAAAAATAACTTCTCCTGCCACATTTTTTATCGTCTTCTTCTTTTTGACAAAACTTTTTTCAAAATGTTTTTCACAAACAAAAAAAGAGTTACATAAAATAACTTGACCGGTGTTATTTTTTATCGCGTCGATCCACTTTTTTCTTATTTCAACACAATTTGGAACTTTAAAAATAGACGCCTTACTTTTATCTTTTATTGATCCGGTCGTGCAATTCAAAATAATGCAAGATTTTGTCATTTTTAATAAACGACAGGTCTTGTTTTGAAGATAACAAAAGTGATTTAAAGGACTCGTCGCAATTAAGATGACATGCGGGCACGCCGTCGAAATTTGGTACTTAGACTACTGCGCCGCCAGGTAGCCGCCAGTGATCCATTCAAGAACTACTTCCAAGTAACGATATCAATCACACTTCACTCTATGGGAGGGTATATGGAGTTCCCAGACCTGTCTATACGACCGTGGGTACAGGCAGCTCTGAGATACTCGGCTACACGCGACAGGGATCGTCAACTGCACGCGTATTCGAGCGGCTTTGGGCTTTCGCTACATGAGCGGCTACAAGCGAGTACAGGCGACTCTGAGATACGCGGCTACACGCGACAGGGGTCGTCCACTGCAAGCTTTTCGTGCTGTTCAGTTTGAAGTGAGCTTTGTAATAATAATATTGTGATGGAAGAAGAGCATATGTATTTTTTTGGTAAATTTTATGTTAATGAGACGTAGGATTAATAAAAAAAGACGAGTATGTTGGGTTAACCCTATTTTGGTAAAGAGGGTATATCTGGGAGAGTTCCATCGCATCTAAACAGCGAATTAGAGGGAAACAACCCTAATTCCTCGATTGAGGCCCAACCCATTCCATGACGCCAATTATCATCAGCGATTATAACTTCAGACAGATTATTCCTCCTGCAGAACGTATGTCGTCTTAGAAGTCCAAAATTTCACTGTGGTATATGATGGTGCAGAGTCCCCGTATACAAAGTCCAACTCATCTTTGATTTGCGTAGGCGTATTATCCTTCAAAACAAAAATTTAATGACAGCTCCATATTCAAAAACACATCGAGTCACTCAAACGACTGTCAAATTTAGAGTGCCTGCTGAGAGCTAGTAAGTTAGATAGATTAGAATAGGTTAGAATAATTAACTTTAAGCGTTTAGTTAAATTTATATTAGGATAGCTGTTAAGTCAAATAAACGCTTTTTAAAAACTAAAAAAAAAACGACTGTCAAATAAGAACTGCACGTCCAAAATGGCTGAAACTTCGGTAACTGTCAAAAGATACACAGCCACATTCAATAGCTTTTATTGACGAGTGCTGCCATCTTCACGTTGAGGAAACAAATGGAAACTTTTCAGACCATCCTCGTATTTGGTTCTTACCGCACCTCTTCAATATTGTAAGCTATGAAGTTTCAATAGCCAACTCAAGGAATGTTAAATCCAGAGTTCGGAAACGCCCGCTCGTGTGCCCGCACAAACGACTCAAAACTCATTTTTGGACTCATGTGCGCACACGAAATTATTCCAGTGCATACAGCTCACGTGAGTGAGTAATAACTACAAGAAAAGCACACACAACTCATGAGTATGTACACTTTGACGCACATAAAATTTATCGCACACGTGCATATGCACATTCCTCGCACTGCATTCGCGCCATGCATCTCACTGTAGATTACCAGGTTATAATTCTATGCGTCGAATCAACTTTTGACAGCTATGCGATACCCAGGTGCATGCGCGTCTCGCACAATTGTAAATGGGCCTTAACTTACTTAAGTCAATTTCTATACTTAAGCTCTCACTATGAAACCGGCCCTTAGGGCATCAAAAAATCATAGTTGATTTCGTTCTGGTCGGCCTTGAATATTTATGAAACTGATTCACGATATTCTTCGTATCAGTCGTCAAAGTTGCCTTAAAAGGTAAACATATCGTTTAAATCCGTCCATAATATTATGACCGGTATTTTTGGGGCATAAAACGAGTCGCCGCACAACTAGTTCCGAAAGAGTTAATTTTCCCTCCAAAAAGAGCATCGAAAGCAGGTCGCTAAAAATGTGACTTTCCGAGCATATACGAACGCCACTTTTGTTAAAAGAAACATAACTGGATGCACGATTACTACATGTAAGCAAGCGCCTACACTCTTCAAGAATGACGCTTCTCACATATGAGTCGAAAATCAAAAAAGCACGTGAGATTAAGCCTCAAATTCAAGGTCATGATGGCAGTTGTCTTTGATTACCGTGGTGAGTTGCACTCTGAAGTATGAATGTACTTTCAAAAACAACAAATGGTGAATAAGAAGTACTGTTTGGGCGTCATGAAAAATGACTGCCAAACAAAGCCAGATTTGTTGAAGAGATTTCCCCACAACAATAATATACGAAAATCGACGAACTTCCCTGATATACTGCCGACCCCGTGTTTCTCTTGTTCCCGAAGTTAAAGTAACCATTTCCAAAAAGTCGATAGAAACCATAAAAGGAAATTCGTTGAAGGAGTTGACTATACCTCAAGCAGACGTATGTAGATGTCGCGAAGACAATTAGGCTCTTGGACGTCTAGCTCGTATAAATGGACACAAGTGGACAGGGAAAAATCTGTTGCGTTGTGCTGTGCTGGAATGAATACTGAAGAAAGGCAATGTTAAAAGATTAATAAAAAATTCGTGCTCTTGTAATTCGTTCATATCGCATATTCTTCAGCTTCTTTATCATATGTTCACTCTATTATTTTAATTTTCAAATCTTATCTCTTTACAAATGCTAATATTGTTATAACTTCTTTAAATAAGCGAAGCATGGAGGATTGCTAAAATATATTCGTTAAATAAAACATGGTTTTATTTTACACCCAATCCTCTGTCTTCGTCGCTTGAAACAAAAGATTTTTCCATGATTCAAGCACATTCAGTCATTCATTATAACAAAAATATCCAAGATTATTATTGTGAGATAAAAAACATTGTTTTTTTTTTTCATTTAAATTTGCTTTAATTCAAGAATGTTAAAAACAAAAACATCTTCTCGTATAACCGAAATTATATTTTTAACAGCAGAATTGTTTGGTTTTGTTCGTGTGTCCATAAGAGTCATTGGGATTCATTTTTGCCATTTTGGCAAGTTCCCAGAGGAGATTTTCTTATAAATTGAAAATATTATTAAAAACGGGGATCTTGTGGCGGGTTTAAGTGCTATTGCACTTGGCGTGGCGTGACTTTTTGTTGCTTTATAAACAATATAACTTTTGAGCAGTCTAAATGTGTAAAATGTAAATAAAAAAAATTTTTGGTGGGTGGTAAATATTTTCAGGTTAATGGCTCAATTTAAAAAACAAATTTAATGTGTAGGGATTGGTGTTATTTTCTCAATTTATTTACGGGAAACACTTATTAGAAAGTATTTTGCGCAGGTGTTGGCATTGTGTATATGTATGATAGGTTCGTTAGGCTTTTGATTTGAAATGAGCACAACAATTCTTAATCTGGTTTAAATCTAGAGAATGTCGTCGTCTTTTCATTTTCCATAGATTAGTTTTCTTTTTTATTGCCTTTTCTCTTTACGAAAACTTCCAAGTCCTAGCCCACCACATAAGCCACCTTTATCAATCTAGTAGTCAGCCTGGGATTCCGCTCGACCCATACAATAAAATCCAGCTTCCTCCAAACTTGGCCGCGCTGTTGACGTTAATAGCTTCACTCGAATTCTCTAGAATCATGGTTAGGGCACGGACTGATGCTCTAAGATTTTGGCGGATAGTAGATTTGTCGATCTCCTCGCCGCAAACATCGCAGCCCTTAGAATAAAAGAATTTGGACTGGATGGAATCTGAATCTGGACCGGAATCAAGGGAGCGCACACGAAGGTGCTGAACTGCATTATCGTCCGCACAAAGATCACTTTCTGTATACCCGAGTCCACATCAAGGTGCCATAAACTTATTTGCTGATGGCTCTAAGCTCGAGGGTCGGGTAGGAGAAGTATTTTTCTCAGAGCTTGGGATTAAAGCATTGAAGTCTCCTACCCTAGACTACCCGACACTGCAGTGTATATGAAGCGGAGGTTCTAGCTAAACAAGAAGATTCAGGACTCTCCTCGTATGGGTGCCCGGTCACCGAAATATAGAGGAAAATTATTAAGCTGATGAACTGGCTAGGAAAGGCACAACCGCCACTCTCCTTCCAGGAAACGAAAAAGTTGGTATGCCTTGGGCCACTTTTAAACTCCAATGCAAACAGCCCACAATGCAACGAAGAAACATTGGAGGGATCTTAATAAATGTACCTTGGCCAAATTAACCTGGCCCTCTTATTATCTCAGGCGGACCACTTCACTACCTAGCTTCGGGAGACAATACCTCTCAGCTATAATGAGAGTGCTAACCGGACATTGTCTGATAGGGCCGCATGCGATCCACTTAGGTATTGAGACCTACGATTTTTGCAGAAGCTGTAAGAATCCGGACAGGGAGGAAAGTGTTCTATATCTCTTCTGTTACTGCCCAGCCCTAAGCAGAAGGAGTTTTCACTCGGGCCTTTGGCTTAAACCAACAGCTCAGCCATATCTAACCTAACCTAGTTAAAGGCTAATTGTATACTAACCTGCTAACCTTTGTCAGGGACTGGAGAACTGATCTTGAAAAAACGATTTTGAGATTCCCAATTGTTTTGGCGCAGGCCATACTATTATTGGCTTATGGGTGCGCGAGGCGCACCGGGCTCTAGCTAATAAAGGATAATTTAAAAAATCAAACACCTAGCAGAAGGATTTAATAAAAAGGGGCGTTGCTTTAACATTTTTGGAAAAATTAGCAAGTGCGACTTTTCTCGGGGACTGACCTTGAAAAATAACAATACCACTTGAATTATCTCCAACAAAAATACTTTTTACTCTTTGACAGTCTGAATAGCTTAAACTATCACCTGATAAATATACTTCTAAAATTTCCATTGCTTTGTTATTAATTTGTTATTTATTCGATTTACTCTGAAATATGCTTATTATTACCGTCCACAATAATAGAAAAATCAAAGAGTTTCAGATTAATTTTATCACTTTGTCACTAACCAAATGACCTCTACCGAAATGATTTGGCCTAGCAATAGCATGAGGAAAATAGGCGCACAACAGACCACCAACCATCACACACCTTATTCCAACCCATAAATAAAATTATTCTCTGCTGCCACAAAAACGCGAAAATATTCTATTCTGCTCCACGCTTTTATCTCGCGGCAATAAAACTCGTGTTTACGATTCTTTTTTGTGTGTCTTCTGTTCTAAGTTTAAACTTTATGCAAATTTCCGTGCTGTCGAGTTGTTTTCGCTTTCTACATTCCGCACTACGAAAAAACTTATTTGCTAATTTTCGTGCTAAAACCGTTGAACTTTGTACTTGACTGCGCGATATTGTTTGTTTGTGTATCTGTTATGTACTTTCACATTTTATGCTTATTATATTAGAAAATGGATGATTCGCTTTAATTGGGCACGATCGAATCCATTGACGTCGAAGAGATTTTTTTTGTGTAAATCTACACATACGAGTTTGTTGTCTGGGTTCGTTCAAATATTTATCAACTAAATTTAATTAGTTCTATTTCTATTTCTTGTTGGCGGGCACTGCGACCTAGTTTGTTTGGTCTATTGTACCATTCCCGTCATTATAAACCATCAAGGTTAAGGCTTCTAAGATAGCCTAAAACTGATTTAGGGTTTCTGTCCCAAATTTTCTTGGGAGGGGGAAGTCACGATGGAGGATGTTCGATCTCTTCCTCGTTGTAGCCTCACAGTGGCACAGCAAGTGCTCCGCAGTTTCGGAGCCTTCCCCGCAGAACCGACAGTCAGAATCGGTCACCAGACCTATTTTGTTTAGAAGATAGTTAACTCTGTTATTATTTTCAGCTCCCACCTCTTGAGATTTAAAAGTTTGCCCGCTTTAGCTTTATCGATTTAAGCTTGACGAGCACCCTGGGTCCTTATCCAGATATGAAGAAACAGCTGGAGCGCGTTCAAAAACCTTACTATGGTTAACTATGGTAAACTTTTGTCGTTCAAAAACTCCGTGGTTAACTACAACATAACCACGAGCATAACTTTTTGGCGTTCAAAAACTCCCGTGGTTAACCATGGTGTAGTTAAATTTTAACCATGCTCGGGAGCATGGTTAGCGATAGTTAAGAAGAAGAAGAATAAAAACAACTTTTTGACATTTGTTTTAATGATAAAAATGAACAAATCAAAGTGCAATTTGGGAAATTATTGAAAATAAATAATTAATGGACACATACAAAATAATTTGAGAAAATAGCGGAGACTATTTTTTGGAAATAAAAATTTCATTTTTTTTTTAATTCGTAGTTAACCACGGTGCGTTCAAAAACCTCCGTGGTTAAACATAAACTTTCGTGGTTAAGTGAAGTTACGCAGCATAACCACAGCTTACCTCGTGGTTTACCATAGTAAAGTTTTTGAACGCGCTCCTGGTCGACCCAATTTTTATGACCGTTTTTACGTGACAGCTTGCTAAGCTACAGAAAGGTTCCGGACCGAGTTTACGCTTACTTTAGCCAGGATGTCGGCAATTTCATTACCAATGGGACCATCGTGGCCCGGAATCCACATAAGCGTGACACTGTTGTTGCTGCTGAGGAATTTCAAAGATTGGAGACAATCCAGGGCAATCTTTGATGATACCCTGTGAGATTTAATGGCCAGCAGTGCAGCTTGACTGTTTGAGAAAATAACAGAGCCATGGATATTTTGCTCCTTGGGCCGTAAACACCCAGCCCTACCCCTTTATCGGGGTTGGAACCGTCCGTATACCAAAAGGCCGTGCTTCTTCTAAAGAGAGGCCCGTCATGTTGCTACTCTGACCTACTTCGAATAATCGTCGTAGCTTCTTTCTATTATTAGATGGTACGACTACCCTAGCCTCTCTCCAATACCTCCCGAAATTTAAATAGTTACTTGTAGCCAAAGTTAATTTAGGGAAATCTCACTTTTCACTATTTGTTTAATGCTTTTCAATGTATCTAAATAAAGTTTAAATCATAACTAATTTCCCATTTAATATTTTCAGTACCTATTTCGGCTGCCGATGATCCAGTTCTCCACACAGTTCAAACAGTTGGAAGACTTTCAAATAAAGTAGCTAGAAGAGTCTATCGTACAGTATCCCGCCAGATTAAGGAATTGAAGAAGGAAGATGTACAAGAGTATGTAGCATCACTTATTGCCGTCCTTAGACTGACACAATACTTGAATTTCATCAATGAAAGAGTACAATCGATAGGAACAACAACAGAAGAAGAGAACAAAGCGGCGCAGGAGAAAAAATGAAATATACCTGTTAGTCCTTAATTATTAATCAATTATTATAAAATAATTATTAGCCGTTAAGTAAAATTCCACACGTGCAATCGGTTTCGTATTACTCAATAAAATGCCGATTTCATTTATCTTTTTGTAAATATCTCTTATTATTTTTTTTATATTATATATATAATCATGTGCGAATCGTGAATATCTTTTTATTTGTTATTATTCTTATTATTTTGTTGTATGTATGCATAAAAAAGAAACACTTTTTTTGTAATCAAATATTTTATATTTCTTATTTTATCAATGTCCAAAATGTGTTGTAGGTATACTCTGCGGGTGCGATAATTGGTTACTCAATGTAGAATTTTGGAGCTGTTATGTTGTATTCTTTAAAATGTTTCCAAATTCATAACTATCAAAACATTATATTTTGAATGAACTTGTCTAAGATCTCTCGCATCTAAGTATAAGCACTAAAAATTCTACATTATAGCCTCCCTATATTGATCTTCGCATCCTATGTACACAGTGTGTACATGCCATTATTGTAATTCATCAATTTATTTTTATACGTATCAAGATCGCGATCTATTTTTCATCCCTAAAAAAGCATTTATTAATTTTTTATGTTTCCTAGAATAATAAATTAGAAAGCAAAAATATTTCTTGCTAGAAATAAGTGTGTTGCCAAATAAAAATACAATATGTTTTCTCTGTTAGTGTTGATATAAGCTTGAATATTACTTATTTAATCAAATTAAAAGAAATATTTCTTAATGATTATGCTGTTCCTAGATGTTAAAAAAAATTAAAAATATTTATAGCAAATAAAAAAATTATTAATTAAAACAATATTATGTTTTTTTTAACACGTTGAATGCCATGGGGGCCATCGGTGACCGGCACTGGTTTTGTTTGTATCGCCGTGGGCATCACCGGCGACCGGCGAAGCCAAAATTACAAGAAACATAAAATTCGAGTGAAAGGTTCATGATTTTAATTTTTTCAATTTATCATCGTTACTGAAATGGTGCAAAGAAACTAATGCAATATAGAGCAACCGGAAATAGTTTTATTTATTCCGGATGCGGCAACGGTCCGATCGGTCCTGAAGGGTAAGTTTAGGTGGAAAAAGTTTCAAACAAAAGTTGCTCAACTTGGAGGATGGAATCGTTTGCATACAAAAATCACCTCCCTCCACCCCCTTACTTCTCGCAGGGGGTGGGGTGAACCCAAAATTTCAAATGGCAATTCTCATCTTTTCTCACGAATTATGATTCTCCGAAGAGAAAGAAACTTTTGGACGAAAGATTTTTTTATTCAAAGCTTCGCTGCACCCTAAAAAATCGTCAAAAATCAAAGTTAATCCCCAAAAATTATTCATTTGGGGGTGCAGAAAAGTTTCGCATAAAAAAATCGGCCAAAAGTATGGCACTTCTCTTCGGGGAATCATAATCCGTGAGATAAAGAGAGTGTTGCCGATAATCCAAATGGGTCGTATCACTGCCGATCTCAGGAGTGAATGCAACTACTTTAAGGAGGATTATGGAGCAAGATTTTCATTTCTTCCCATACAAAGATTGTTGCCAACGGACAAGCCGCGTTGAACGTATTTTCAACAAGACGGGGCACATTGTCACACCGCACGATGGTATTTATGGCTTTTCTCCGTGCCACTAATATAGCTCGCGTTATTTTTTAGGGACCCTCCTACGTTCTAGTTTTTGCCAGGTCATGTCCAAGATCCAGTATAGCCGGCTTATTTGGACGTAACCGGTGCTCGTTTCTATATTCTCAGCAGGACGATGGACTGGCACCCATGCTATTTATTCTCTGCCTAGAAGGAGTAATTCGCAAAGTGAACATTGATGCGAACGAAACCCTGCTAACAAATCCAAACAGTTGGCAGTATATGCCGATGATATAAAATGCCTTGCCGAGAGCACTGTCATACCTTAGAGAAATATTCACGGAATTAGAAGACGGAGCCAAAGATATAGGGCTGCAAATAAATGCAGACAAGACTAAGATTCCAATTCAGTCAAGGGTGGAAAGAAGAAGAAGAAGAAATCACAACACTACCTAGGGGGAATAAAACTTCGAACGGGTAAACGAATTTAACTACCTGGGGTCCACAGTCAGCGAAGACAACGATGAAGCGATAGACGTCCAAAGTAGAATAACTGCCGCAAACAGAACATACTTCTCACTACTGCCGGTAATGAAATCCAGAGATACCCACACAAAAACCAAAATAAGAGTCTACAAACCATCTTACGTACAGTAGCTACGTATGGGTGTGAAGCATGGTGTATCTCCCAGAAATCCGCCGACAAGATGGATATAATTGAGAGGAAGGTTCTCCGACGGATATACGGTCCAATCAATGAAGACAATGTATGGAGAATACGCTACAATCGCGAATTGTACGATCTAAACCAAGAGTGTAAACTCTCGACACATGCCAAGCTACTGCGTTTACGTTGTGCCGGCTATGTTCAAATAATGGATGACTCAAGGATACCAAAAGCCCTGTAGCTATTACCTGATGGCAAAAGACCAGTTTGCAAACCACGGTCAAGGTGGGAAGACAATGTAAAAGCCGATGTAGTAAAACTGCTCAATACAAGAAACTGTAGACAAGCTGCGGAGCAGAAAGAAGCTCGAATTGGCCTGTAGAGCCATCGCAGGAGAAGAAGCTTAGCGATACCTGTAAGAAACGTGTATCTAGAGATAATAAATAGTTACTTGGAGTTAAGAGATTAAAATTGTTGGTAAATAAGGATTTTGAAGGAATAACGAGATTTTATTTTTGTAAGAAGGTGTTTGTTCTCTCTTAACAAAGGAGGCTTAGAGAACCACCGAACGAAACGCTATTACACAGAACAAAATTTCACTCCCGCAAAAGAAGTAAGAAATGTCTCTCTAGTTCGTATTTACAATCCACCTCGTCTTATTTACCTAGATACATGCTCATATACCAATAGGACAATTATTTTTGAACCGGGACATTTAAAAAAATGAAGCTTCAGTACAATTTACCATGGTGTAAGGGACAAATGTACTGCCTCGTGTAAGTGCGGCTAAACTCTAGTGGCTAGATACTTGGATTTGAAGACCCTTGGCAGACTTTAGTAGACTTTTCTGGTTCCATTCCATCGTCGCGTCGGTTGCTACTACTAACCCAAATTACGTAAATGATTTCACTACGTCAAACTCGTGTTCCTCTATCTTGATTGTGGGACCCATGTTAACTGTTCTTGGTCATGGTCAATATAACCGTGTCAGCTTATTGGGGATGGTCAATTCTCTTATCAAAGGCGGCTTTAAAGTCTGTGAACGGGTGTTGGATTGAGCTCTGAAGCTCGGGACATTATTCAATCGCCTGGCTCAGGGTGAAAAGGTGATAAGTTGTTGATTTTCCTGGGCTGACGCCACACTAATATTGAAGTTTGTAGGGAATAAGATCACCCTGTTTTGTAGGATAGCGGAAAATAATCCAAGGTACTCGTGGTATTCAACAACGTTACGCCGCGAAAACTATTTCATAAGTTGATAGTTTGTATCCACTTCGCTCCATGGCCCTTCTTTTTTCCACTGTTCCCACCAAAGATTATATGTGTGTGTGGATATGACCAGTAAAGATTAATCATAATGAATGGCGCATAAGAACGAACGAAGACTAGACTACAACAGACATTCTGTACGAACGAATGAAGAATGAATGCTAGCCAGGATTCTCATTGTTAAAGGACGCATAGGACGATATTGATATTATAGTGCTTGACAATTTTAAATGCTTTCTTAGAGTCCCATTTATAAATAAAATAAAATCGACAGTTAATTCTTCAAGTGGTAATAAAAGTGTAAGTAAAAAATTATTGTTAAAACCGAGATTGCTTCTAATTTTTCCAGACATGTGCAGAAATTGTAGTCTTAAAAGTAATCACTGTAAAACAGTACTTGTAAAATAAAAACTTCCGCTATTTAGTGATATGCTTATAAAAAATGTTATACTATAAAAGAATAATAAAAATAAATTCAGCAAGATAAAAGCACAATTTATATTCACATAATATGGAGCGATTAATTTACTAAAAAAATCCCACTTATCAAGAGTAATTTACGTCAATGCAAAAAAAAACAAAAAGAACGCCAAGGTCCTTAGTCCCTTAGCAGTGCCGGATTTACCAACAAGCAAAACAAGCAATTGCTTGGGGCCCCTACCCTCAGGGGGCCCCGCGCCTCTTATATTTTGATTGGTTCGTCTTCAGATACAAGGGAGAGGAGAGAGAGAACTCGGAACTAAGCCCACAAAGATGTTGAAATATATAGTTTATTTAAATAAAATTTATATTCCAATTTTACTTAACTGATTTCTCATTGTAAAACTTTTCTTTTGTGTGTGTGTGGGGGGAGGGGGCGGTAGTCATTGTTGGGGGGCCCCATCACGAAGTTATGCTTGGGGCCCCACACTATATAAATCCGGCCCTGTCCCTTAGCCTTGATGTTGTTCACCCCTGCTATTCTCTCTTGATTAAATATGATCTTCACGCAAGCAGCTCTCCCGATAATGATAAGCGACAAATCATCGCATAATTGTAAACATCTTATGCGGTGTCCCGCGACCAGTACAAAGTATTATTTTTAACATTGATATAATTTATGCATTAGTCTTTTCAGTTTTATTATTATTATCGGCAATCTGACGGAGCTCGTCTGATCTAGATTCATGTCTGAAAATTCTTATCGTACATTCAAGTGGTCTTATTGCAAACAAGTTCTAGAAGCTAAAAAATGTCGTCGCTACACGAAAGCCCCAAGTTGAAACTTCTGAGGCAAAGTCCATCTGTACTTTTAAGTTATCGAGACCAGTTTGAACGTTGCTGGAAATAAACAAAAAAGTGAAAATGGCCTAAAGAAATCGTTCCACACGACGTATATATAGATGGAGCCACGAATACAGTTAAACTTAAGATAGACGACAAGATCGGCTCCTCCAATTCATAAACGGAAAAGCAAGAGAAAAAAAAACTTCTTTCAGTTGTCGCTGGCCACTGACGTTCTTTTCTTATCAAGCGCAGAGTCCAAAGGTCAAAAAGTGGCGTGATCGAGCGAATGAATAATAAAATATGCCACCTAAAGACTGTGTGAGGGGAGCATCGGGGGCGTAGATTGTGCATGTAGCTGTGAGATAGCAGGTTTCTAGAACTGTGTGTATTGTATAAGCGATTTTTCAATCTTTCAGTGCACACCTCCCCTCCGTTGATGGTGGTTCTCTTTAATTTTAGAGCAGCGGCACGCCTCGAAATTGCGCTGCGCAGCTTGATTTGGTTGATGTTGACTTTATAGCTTTAATGCGGGGCCCCCGGGGATGAAATGAGGCATCTTTGAGGTCGAAAAACAAGTTGCGAGCGGATATTTTTGGCGTTCAGTTTTCACGTGCGTCGAAAAAGCGGTGTGGCACTTTGTTATTTTGGGATCAGCGCTTTATATTCATTTACAAGGGATTCCCTGACGTCATACAGTTTGACTTTGTTTTCATGCGACAGTAAATGTAACTGTTCTTAACTATATAATTGTACAAAATTATTCCATTTTAGATCAGTTCTTCTCTAAATCAATTCTATATATTTCCATTTCATGCCCGGATATACTATAAATATACCAACTTGTTTTATAATCTCAAAATATAAACAAAAACGCGCAAACTTAGAAAAGGCAGATACATGAACACACCCCCTAGATTCGAATTGTACTTTGAAACCATAAACAACATTTTTTGATTATCTAAAAATGAAAATGCTTTGAAGTTGAATAAATTCTTTAAATGTAAACATTTTTAAATTTGGTATAATATAGTATAGCACTTAGCATTTAAGAACAAAATAATTTCTTATTTAAAACGGAAATTAACAATATTCTTTCCTGAAAACAGCCACAAAAATCATAGTATGGCCACTAATCATCTTATAGATATGGCGTTCCTACTTCTTTTATTCATATTAAAAGCGCATACTTATGAAACTGAGCGGAAAATTGTGACACTTTAAGCTGCTAATTTTTATTATATACTACATATATATATATAGCTACCATTAACTGTTTTCTCAGTTTCAAATAAAAACAAACTTAAAATATTCCAATTATTACTGCGTCATTTTGGGTTTTCAAATAGTTAAAAAAAATCATATTTCTACGCACATGCGTATAAGTTTAATTTTAATTTAGTTCGCCTGAAAATATGCAAACTTCGTTATACACCGAATTTATGTTCGCCATTGATTATCTATAAGATATCTTATAGATAATTAATGTGTTCGCCATTGATTTGTTCGCAGTTTTCTTTCACTATTAAACTAAAACAGTTCAACTTTTTTGCGGATACTGTTTTAATTACACCTTTTTTGTTTTCAATAAATACGCAAAAGCGGGTTTGTTAGAAATAATTAGGATAATCCACAAGTACTTTTACTATTTCTTATGGACAGTTCCAGTAATTGCATAACTTAAAATTAACACTGCATTACCAGCAATGTCACATAAACTTTGGAGTAATAAAATCGGCCCAGCTAACACTTTTGAATTTGAAAAGAATTTTTGCAGGTACTGAGTGTTAACAAATTCATTATAACATCATGCAAAAGGTAATTTTATTATACCATCGGAATGCTGACTATTTCTTCCCTCCAGGAGCCTAAAAAGGCACTAATAGAGGAATAGAATAATAAACCACAAGATTTTTTTAACGCAGCAGTTCAGCTCAGGAATCACTCTCTAGTATCAGGGATATTGCGAATGCCCGTTTTTTGACATTCTCGGATATATTTGCGGATTTTGGAAGGCTCACATCCGCGGATGCATTAATTTTTTTTAAGAAACTTCGTATGGGGTCAGAAATAAAATAAAAAGATAGTAATCTTCTATTGCCAATCTTCTATATCATTGGAGAGTCTGTTTGTGATTTCAAAATATTTGTGTTTTACTAATTTTATATAAATAGTTAAAACAAAATCAAGTATTTTGAAATTTTTTGTCTGTCTGTCTTGGATAATCTCGGAAACGGCTAATCCCTTTAGGATGGGGCTTTGACTGGAAGATTCAGTATGTTCTTGGGCATGTTTTAGGCTATTTGGATACGCTTTATAATCCAGTGCAATTAGTCGAAAAAAGGACATGGATTTGCATTTAACGATGTACGAAATTTTATTATAAACAAACGACCTCTCCCTCTTTTTTAAGATGGCGGCTTTTCCCAACACACTACGACCCCACAAACTTGGTTTTTTTCATTCTCAGATGAACCCGAACAAATTCCAAAAAAAATTTCGTACATCGTAAAATACAATTTCATTTACTAATTACTGCACTGGACAATAGCCTCACCTATACATATGTATTTCTGTAGACAAATCTAGCAACAAATCTTAACATTTTTTTTTTCTTAAAGTAGGTACTCTTCAAAAACTGCTCGTGTGCCAAAAATCATTTCTATTGGTTTTAGTGTCAGGTCTTAGTAAAATTTTGACTACTCCTCGGCGCCTACGCCTGGACTACTTGCAGTATGACATACTACTTATTATTGGACTGTTATAGCAGCAGTCCTACGGTCAACAAGTTATGTTTGTTTTACAGACAGTAATGTTTTTTCATATTTTTTTTATTATTTATTATAATTTTGGTTTTCTCTCAACACTGCATATAAACTTATTACTTAAAATAAATACGTTTAATCAATTAATTATGACCTTGAATATCTTATTGTACAAAAACCTTCGGGCATAGGAGACTCCTCTATGTTAGGATTCAGTATATTCAGTAAAATGGACAAAGCTTCCGAGTCTGTCAACAATTTCGACTTAGCTGGAAGCTCAAATCGCTTTGATGTTAAGGATAGAAATCGTATTTTCTTAACCGCTTCCTTAAGCAGCGCTATTTCAGATGTTACTGCTTTGCACTCCACACTTTTGGATTCTACAACAGATGCACTTAATTTAGATGAATTATCGCTGTTTGGCTGTTTCTCCTATCCAAGTAGCCATGTTCCAATGCATATCTATGAAGTGCATTAAATAGATCTAGTTCTGAATCTACGCGCAAATAATCTTTTTCAAACATCATAATTATAGTATTTAAGTTAGCATCTAGAAAACTTGGCTCAGCCAAGACTGCTTCAGTATTACAAGCCATGAACTACAAAAAAATATATTTAATATATCAGTGTTAAATTATTTTCCAACATACATCACTGGCACTGGCCATAAGGGATTTTTCTTCATAGAAAACTGC
Organism: Thereva unica; assembly: GCA_949987705.1. Lineage (NCBI taxonomy): Eukaryota > Metazoa > Arthropoda > Insecta > Diptera > Therevidae > Thereva > Thereva unica. Next base: position 86,026,278 of record OX465284.1, read on the forward strand.
AAATTCATAAATTTTGCATACATTGCTGGCATTGTAATTCTCATTCAAGTAATTTATGCACTCGCGCATTAGATTCTGCAGCATGTATTTCTTCGCAGCAGAGTATAACTCAAGGGCGTCATCATCTGATCGTAGTTCTAATTTTTCAAAGTAAATATAATCCATCATAAGGCGAAAAGTTGTTTCTTTTATATCTGGTATTCGTATTTCGTTAGATTTTTCATCAAAATTCCCGTAAAACATTCGTTCAAAAACTGGAGATGCCATTGCCAAAATTAATTTATGACCACGAATTGTTACTGCTTTATCAGATTCCTGCCCGACAAGGAATTTACAATCCGTTAATTTTTCATTTTGTAAAATATGTTCCGCCCGCGATTTATTGTCTTTACACACATTTTGCCAATCGTCTATTTTACTTTTACTCATTTAAATATAAAGTTTTATGAAAATATACTGCTTACTCCGAAAATAGATTTATACTTTTGCGTAGAACACCCGGAATAGTCGAGGAAAGACTGATCGGAGAGTGTATCTTGAAATAAGTATAACCACAAATCGCTTCGAGAAACTTGCCAACAAATTCTTTTGCGATTTGCTATGCGCAAGCTCGAGTATTATAGTTGTTCTTATATATTTTAGCGAATACTTTTCCTAAAAGTCGTGGAAACTACAGTGAACTCAGAAAACAAAACAAATTTTCAATATTTCCTCTCCATTGTGATATTATCAGCCCACTAACGATCCCGATGGTAGTCAGTCATCAGCGCAATAGGAGGAATAACATGTTTACTAAAACATTCACGTGCGCCAAATTTTGTGGAATGTGGGAAGTGCAATCATAAAAACCTCTACTGGCCACACGTAACTATCCTATGATAGGTGATAGGCCAATACGATCGGGCTAGTCCCTATTGGAGTTATGCCAATAACCTCACCCAGAAAAAACAAATTTTAACGAGCAACGCACCTAGGATACTGAAAAAACGATGATAACCACGGCAACGAAAAGGGCAATCTGTACAGAACTCGAGCTACATTACATTACTACCATCTAAAAGATGCGATGGACAGGGAGTGGTGTATTGCAAAAACCGGAGAATGGTATTGCAGCTGCCTTCAAAATATGCCTTTTATGGTAAGATTGATGAAGCCTACCACTATCGGCTTTAAAGTAAGATAAGAAAGGCTGGGGCCAACGGCTTACAAAGACCTCGGAAGATGATACCCGAGAAGATTCATTGCAGCCAACACCTAGCAGATCTGTTAGCAAGTCCTAATCCCACCTCCGCACGGTGCCCCTTGGGGTACTTCTTCGGAGACGGGCGAATGGCGAGATCTCTGCCCCCCAGGGACCAGTGGAGAGAACAGTTGCAACAAGCCAGGACCGGATCCCGGTTGTAGAATCGTTAACTTGAACTTCCCTCCTCGTCCAGATTCTCACAGCTTTTACAGAAATCGAAGGTCTCGAGACTAAGTGGGCTGCCTGAGTCCTAATCAGACAGTGTCCGGTCAGTGCTCCCACTATAACTGAGAGGTCTTGTCTCCCGAGGCTCAGTAGTGAAGTGCTCCGCCGGAGATCGTAAGAGAGCAAAGTCGTTTTGGCCGAGGTACATTTGTTAAGATCCCTCCAATGCTTCTCTGGTTACTGCATTGTGTGCTGTTTGCATAGGAGTTTAAAGGTGGCCCAAAGCATATCAACCCTTTCCTTTCTAGGAAGGAGAGCGGCGGTCGTGCCTTTCCTAGCCAGCTCGTCTGCTTTACAGTTTCACTCTATATTTCGGCGAATGGGCACGGCGACGAGGAATGACCTGAACGTCACTGAGAGATAGTTCTAGAGGTGTTAGTACAAGAGGGAAGGGCCTTCAGAGCCGCCTGACTATCTGAGAAGATGTAGACAATTCGGTTCTTGTCGCCTTGCTGGTTGATTTGCAGAACAGCCTCAGGAAACTATTATTTTTATTAATGAAATGAAAGCCACATTTCCTACAATTACAAAGATGCCTTATTTATGGAAATCGACCGTTGTTTCATTACCTTTTTATTCTAAATCATTTAACTACATATTTTCCTCAAAACCAAAATTTAATACGCCCTATCTCGAAAACGTGTAGAGATAGCCCTCCCCTTTGGGTTTTTTGTCTACACTAACATTAACCGCTTCACAAACTGGGACCGGCCACCCTGTATTTAAGTAGGTATATATGATAATTGCTCATTCGGAAAATATTCTAGCCATGTTGTTTACTTCATGGAGCAATATCTGGTAGTAAGCTTAGCTCAAACATAGAAAAAGAATACGAAATGTTAAGGCTGTCTGGAGGATGCATAAGGAGGAGCCAGTGGAGGAGGAGCAGGAGACAGCTCCGTCGGAGTGTTTTAAAACAAGAAAATCCCTCTAACCAGCGGATAAGTCGGCGGAGGACATTATTAGCTCAGCAACATCAATATAAACAATAGTAGAATTAGAATATCGATCGAGCACACTCCAACTTAAAGGCACAAACAGATTGTCGCGACGCGGGTGACGGTGGCCGCCTGCGGCAGAATTCCACATACATTTAATTTCCCGCGTCGCCTGTCGATTGTGATAGCACCTATGCTGGCCCATGTATTTTAAACGTTTTTTTCCGTCAGCGTCGCCGCCTCCGCCATCCGCCGCCGCGCTAATCTGTGATTTTACTAATTCGTTTTTAGAGAGTCCCATATATTACTATCTAGGATAAATGACGCAGTAGACCGAACGCTTAGGAGGCAGCAGGCCGGATTCAGGAAAGGCCGCTCATGTATTGATCATATCAGCACCTTACGAATAATAGTGGAGCAGTCTACTGAACTCCGATCCCCCTTTACCTTGCTTTCGTAGATTATGAGAAAGCGTTCGACTCGGTTAATAGGAGATTTATATGGCAGGCACTACGGCGACGTGGACTGCCTGATAAAATAATAGAATTGATAAAAGCCCTACATAACAATTCCAAATGCAGAGTTCTCCATAATGGAAAATTATCCGACAGCTTCGAGGTGAGCTCAGGAGTACGACAAGGATGCCTACTCTCGCCTTTACTATTTCTTATAGTAATAAATGACATCCTTGTCGGCGCTCTAGATAGTAGAACAGGCGGCATACAATGGGGTTTGTTAGACCACCTTAAGGATCTCGACTACGCAGATGATATCTGTTTGCTGGCCCACAGACACCAGGACCTCAAAAACATGCTTAACAATTTGGCAACAGAAAGTAGTTCAGCAGGCTTAAGGCTAAATCCGACTAAAACTAAAGAAATGCGGATAAATGCAAACACCATTGAACGGACTGCGCTGAATAACCGTGACATGGAACTGGTCGATAAATTCTGCTACCTCGGTAGTATTATTACCGAAAATAGTCGTGCAGAAGAAGATGTCAGTTCCAGAATAAATAAAGCATGAAGCGAATATGCATGCCTGTTCCGGATATGAAGATCAACAAAGATCTTAATTAACACCAAATTGCGGCTGTTCAACTCCAACGTTAATGCAGTAGTTTTGTACGGTTGCGAAACATGGAAAGTCACCCAAATCATCACAGGGCGCCTACAAGTCTTCATCAACAGATGCCTGCGTCGTATTCTAAAAATCCACTGGCAGGATAGAATTTCAAACGAAGAACTATGGCGCCGTGCCGGCCAAGAAAGGATAGACGACCAAATCAGGCGAAGGAAATGGGTTGGCCACACCTTGCGACGCGAAAACGAAAATCTAGCCAAACAGACCCTTGGCTGGAGTCCGCAAGGCTCCCGTCGAGTAGGAAGACCTAGAACAACGTGGAGGAGAACCCTACTAGCAGAAGTCGCAACAACTGGGAGATCCTGGTCGGAGCTGAGAGCTGCCGCGCAAAACAGAGTGAGGGATTAAAGGAGGGCAATGAAAAAAATATTAAGAAATTGGAAAAAAAATCGAAAAATACCCGTATTGAAGGCTAACACCCCCTAAAAAGGGGGCTTCCGGTTTGCAAAATATAATAATACCATAAAAGGAAGTTTTTTTTTTATGTGACAGACTAGCAGTGGTTCCCAAACTTTATTTCGTACGGAACCTTTATACAAAGTATAAAATTTGGCGGAACCCAACGATGAAAAAATAAAATAATATATGATATATGCATATATTTATCCTTTAATGTATTTTAAAACGTTTTTATTAGCTCGCTTTCTTGTCAGTCTGTTTGTCCGGTACATATCTTGCAATCGATTTTTTGAATACTTCCGGAGCGCGTTCAAAAACCTTACTATGGTTAACCATGGTTAACTATGGTAAACTTTTGTCGTTCAAAAACTCCGTGGTTAACTACAACATAACCACGAACATAACTTTTTGGTGTTCAAAAACTCCCGTGGTTAACCATGGTGTAGTTAAATTTTAACCATGCTCGAGAGCATGGTTAGCGATAGTTAAGAAGAAGAAGAATAAAAACAATTTTTTGACATATGTTTTAATGTTAATAATGAACAAATCAAAGTGGGATTTGTGAGATTATTTTAAATAAATAATTATTGGAAATAATTGAGGCAAATAGCCGACACTATTTTATTGAAAAAAAAAATTAAATTTTCTTTACCACGTAGTTAACCACGGTGCGTTCAAAAACCTTCATGGTTAAACATAAACTTTCGTGGTTAAGTGAAGTGATGTAGCATAACCACAGCTTATCTCGTGGTTTACTATAGTAAGGTTTTTGAACGCGCTCCAGGTTACCCGGTCACCCTGAAATTTTGCACACAACTTCAGGTTCGATGACAATGCAATATGGTATACTCAATATACCTTTAGATCCATGGCGACAGTCTCAGGAGGGGGGATTGAAATATTCTTCACAACCCCTTCGACATGGGTATCAAATGAAAGAGTATGATAAGTACAACACCATAAGCGATATAGTATACCCAATATATCGTTTGGTCCATGGCGCCCATCTCAAAAGGCGGATTAGCATTTTCTTCACATCACAACCCTCTAGACATGGGAATATGGAATGGCGGCCAAAATGTTACGCGTGCCGTAGACCAAATTTCAAGGAAGAAGGGCCACTCGCACTTTCTGATAAGCAAGAACGCCTTAAACGGCCGGCGCAGCGCCGGTCAGTCTGCGAATGTATTTGCGTTTTGGCGCTGGTGACACGGAACCCTAAAATTTTTTCGTGGAACCCTAAGGTTCCGCGGAACCCACTTTGGGAATCAATGGACTAGAGGCATAGGGAAAAGGCCCCCATCCACGGTCAAACAAATCGTCAAACCAATTTTCGACAAACAGCGCACACATTTATGCTTTGACACTTTTGGCCATCAACGAGGAAAACTTTCTTCAAACATCCCGAGCGACATTTCATATAATCTACTGTAAACAAAGCGAACTTTACATGGCACACAGGCAAAACTCACACACACATTTAAGCTGTTTGAAGGAAATATTAAACCAGACGAATATTTTCTTCAAACAGCGGCCAACTTCGAAAACTTGTATTTTATACACGCACACTTGCCATTTTTTCGATGTTGGCCAGGAATTTGACGATTTGTTTGACCGTGGATGGGGGCCTATAGTCCCTTTGTACTGTCGACAATCTATTTTTTCGTATAGAGTGAATGTCGGACAGCAGCTCTAGCCGGAAGATAGAGAGAAGAGAAGGAAGTGCTCTGCCAATTTTCAACCTGTACCTAATTATTTCGCTTTTTTCGGTTTAATTTACCTATTATTAATTTAATCCAGTTTTCTCGCAATTTTATACTGTTTCTTGCAGAGAAACCCGGATTTTTGCCGACACCCCCTTCCTCCCCCAAGTGACATTTGGAGAGATTCTGGTCGACCTCTTCCCTCCCCTAAACACCTCACGTAATTAATGGATAACCCCTTTCTTATAATAGCTGTGTTTATTGAGACCGAAAAAAAGGCAGCGCAGCTCGAGGCAGCTCACAGTAGAGCAGCTGTCAAAAATAAATAAAGCAAGTTGGCCCAATTCAGAGCAAGAAATCTCATGAAACACTTTTTAGGCAAGAATTCTCAAAGTGCGTTGTCAGAACTTCAACCTGACAGTTTTTAAAGTGAAATTTATTTAAACTTGATAAATACGCTACTAAATTAAAAGATGGAAAAATATTTATCAAGTCAGTTGATGGAAGCGCTAGATGACTCCCCTAATTCAGATATTCAATTAACGGATGACGGTATTTTGACAGTTGACAAACAGCTGATTGCTTGCCTGAAGTTGCTCTACCAAAAAAGGTGGAGCAGAAAACCGTGCGCTAGCTCAAATTAGAGCAAGCTCATGAAACACAAATCAGGCAAGTAAGAGCAACCAAATTGCTCATGAAACACCTTTTCGTGAGATATCTCAAGCTAGCTCAACCTAGAGCAGCTCAATAAACAAAGCTAATGAGTTTACACAGGTGCCGATCTAAAAATGACAGCTAATTACATACCGTGTAAACGGCATGGCTTGGCTTAATGCAGTGTGCATCAATTTAATTATTTGATGTATCCAAACTCGCTCTTATTTTCATAAGCAGTAATTTACTTATTTCTCAGCAAATTCACCTAATACAATTTAACAAAAAAAAATTTATACGAAAATTACGTGAAACTTCTATTACTAAAAAACTGCTTAATTTTTCCATACTGACACATCGCTGGTATCAGCGGAGCCGTCAACACACCCGGTGAGGCGTCGCATAGCGACGTAACAAGACGTTTGAGCCGGGCATTACTCCAAAACACGATCGGCGATTTACATTCACCCTGAAATCAGTATTTCCCCGAATATTCAGATGCAAAAGTAAAATTTTCGGTGCAAAATATTTTCATACATTAAAAATGAGTAAAATCGACGACTGGCAAAATGTTTGTAATGACAATAAGGCGCGGGCGGAGCATATTTTACGAAATGAAAAATTTGCGGATTGTGAATTTCTAGTCGGACAGGAATCTGATCAAGCAGCAACAATTCGTTGTCACAAATTAATTTTGGCAATGGCATCTCCTGTTTTTGAACGGATGTTTTATGGAAATTTTCATGAGAAATCTAACGAAATACGAATACCAGATATAAAAGTAAAGACTTTCCACCTTATGGTGGATTATATTTACTTTGAAAAGGTAGAACTTAAATCGGATGATGTTGCCATGGAGTTATACTCGGCAGCAAAGAAATACATGCTGCAGAATTTGATGCGAGAGTGCATAGATTACTTAAATAAACATTACCATGCAAGCACTGTATGCAAAATTTATGAGTTTGCGGTTTTTAATGAAGAAAAATCCCTTATGGCCAGTACCAGTGATGTATGTTAGAAAACTAATTTAACACTAATATATTAAATATATTTTTTTGTAGTTCATGGCTTGTAACACTGAATCTGTCTTGGCTGAGCCAAGTTTTCTAGATGCAAACTTATATACTATAATTATGCTGTTTGAAAAAGATTACTTACAAATTGGTTCAGAATTAGATTTATGCAATGCCCTTCAGAGATATGCCTTGCAACATGGATACTTGGATATAAAAAACAGCACTGATATGTCTAAAGTAAATGAATCTGCTGAAGAATCAAAAAATAACGACTGTAAATCTGTGGAATTTGAAAGCGCGTTGCTTAAGGAAGCTGTTAAGCAAATCCGATTTCTGTCTTTAACATCGAAACAATTTGAAATTCCAGCTAAGTCGAAACTGTTAACAGACACGGAAGCTTTATCAATTTTAATGAATATTCTAAATCCTGGGGTAAAGGACATGCCTGAAGGTTTTAGCGAATCGAAAATTCCTAGATGTAGGGGCAAACCTAAGTGAATTTTAAATGACAAGTTCATATCTAACGAAAAAAAAAAAAAAAACATTAAATCATTAACTTCTGACTGAAGGTACTAAATTACTGTGCTAAAAATTAAGTTTTTACTTTGTGTAGGATATATGTAAAACTTAATCTTGATAATATATTCTACATATTTTTTTAAAAGTACAATTAACGAAATCAATCCGTTAGCAGTGACAGAAAAAACTCAACAACTGGCTAGTGGAAGACAAGAATCTCAAGACTAAACGGTTCAGTAATATATTAGAAGAGCTTTGAACTGCAAGTAATATAAAATATATATTTGCGAATTATTTATAAAATATTACAACTCAAAATGGGATTGGAATTAATCTCCGCCCTCCTTCTTCTCTTTGATGGCCTCTTTGAAACGTTCCTCAAATAATGAGAGCTCTGCAATCAAATCAGTAATAGCATTCATAAAGGCTTCTTGTGGGGAATATTCAGATGTAGTTTGTATTCTAATGACGAATTTGTGCTCCAGAGGATGTGGCACCTTGTATCCAGCAAATAGAACGTTAGGATCTTTCAGAAGCTGATTACGGATCATATTTCCTAATGTGTGGTCCTCCTTATTAACTGTAAATATTGCAGCGTTTGTAACTTTCGTGTCCAATTCTTTAATAATTTTCTTTTCTCCTTCATATAAAAGGAAGGATTCAAACGTCGGTGGAGCATTCATTTCTGCTTATGAAAAAAACACCTTTTCTACAAATATTTAAAATTAATGCACTTTCTTCTAATCTTCTATGACTGCTAATATTATTTATGCAGTAATTGAGTAAAATTAATGTTTTGAAAACGACTTTGATCGCGGGCACGAAACTTCACTTGCGGATTCTTCTTCTTGAATATCTACCTAATAAAAAGCTCAGCACTATCATTCAGTCCACAACATGGGTTTGTTTTATACTCGCAACTAGTCTATTTAATAAGAGATGGCGCTGTGTCTATCTAGTATTTGTATATTTTACCGGCAATAGGAATATGGAAAAGGATGAAATGTGAGTAACGTTTATTACCAAAAGAATGACAAAAGCGTGTGCGTATAATTAACGCAAGTAGTAGGAAAATGGCATAATTAGAATATAATAATCTACAACAAATTTAAAACTACAGTAGTCCGTGCACGTGTAGAAATGGATAGATTAAGTGCCGCCATAGCTACTCCCTCCTCAGTGGCGGAGTCAAGCCAAGCAGAAGGTAACTTCAGTCGGTTGTTTTCCGGTGGATGGAATATGCGCTCAGTTTAGCAACAAGGTTTAAAGATGTCTTCCTGGTCTGATGAATGGACGATGGACCCGAGTAAGCTGCTTGGAGAGGTTGTTTGACGGAAGCCGTTGGCACAAAAACATGCGTGCAGGTATGTAAGCCTTTGAGTATAAAAATCCTTAGTTTAATATGGTGAGCTGCTGCTGTTGGTCGAATTTGATGCATGCACTGTAATTTGTTCAAATTGAAAGGTTCTGCAATTATGCAATCATCTAGGTCGCTTTGGAGAAACTATCCTAGAATTCTCAGTGGGAAGCCATACAAATGTCCTACAGCTGAGCAATCCAGATCTTCTTTATAGTAATGTCATCATCAGGAGCTTCATAGCCTATTGTTGGCCTTGGCCTACTGCAGCGTGTGTCTCCATGATTCTCGATCCCTGGTCTGACTTTTCTGATTCTTAAGGCCCCATACACGGTCAAATTGGATGTACAACCAGATTTTCCTCAAACCCATAAGCCCAACGTATTTTGATCGGCCGACCGGCCCACAATCGGTAGTTTTGGTTGTACATCCACCCTTCGATGTACATCCAATTTGACCGTGTATGGGGGCCTTTATTCCCAACTGTCTCAAATCGTCCACCACGTCATCTTTATGTATATCTTCTCTTAGGCCGACCATGTCTCCGTTTTTCTGGTGGTACTTTCACCAGCACTATCTTTGTCGAGTTCCGTTCCGCAACTCGTTGGAGAAGAGTAATCCAACGTAGTCTGTTTGATCCCTTTAACAACGTTTGGCATCTTACCGGTTTCTCACAATGCTGAGTTGTATCTTCTTCTCCAAATGCCATCAACCTGTTTTCCTTTGTAGATCGAACGAAGGATTTTCGTTTCAAATCTTACCGATGTCTCGTCTGCGTTTTTCAATGTCCATACTTCCGAACCATATAGTAGGACAGGCCTTATTAGTGTTGTGTAAAATGCCAATTTTGTCTTCCTGAAAATATTTGTGGTCCAGGGGAGGAAGCTCTAGGCTGAACAGGGGGTTGTTGCTGTTCTTCAAATCAAAATATTGTAATAGGGTGATCATGTTATGATAGAGAAATTTGATTATTAAAGATGCAGCAAAATATTACATGAGCGGTGCTCGGTCGTCTCAGCTACTTCAGACAGTAGTACTACAAGGGACTCGACCAGGTCGTGTTCGTCTTCTATATGTAAATTATCAATTGGCAGCATGACCCTTCACATTGCTGGCACAGTTTGATGCAGGACAGTCCTGCTTGCCTACATCCACGCCAACTTCGGCATTCAAGTTGTTTCAATCGACCTCTTCATACAAAAATTCAAGTGTTACAAAAATGTTTGTATATTTGTATACTCTCAGGTTGATATCACGTATTGCTTATACCTCAGCTTGCTGAATGTTTTAAAGCGCAATCATAAATTTCTGAACGATCAGTGAATTTAGTAGTGTAAGTAACGGTAGTGGTTGAAAAACGCGGACGTAGAGTGACAGAATAAAACATTGTGGGGAGTTTGGAAACCCATCACTATGGCCAGAAGATCAACATCTTCCTCACAATTGCGACACTCTTGTGAGCGATTCTAGTTTCATTGCATTTTTTGATTAATCTATGCTTGTTTTTGGAAAACTATAGTATAGTATAGATAGTATTTCGGTCGATCTGCTCAAGCGCCCCATATACACCAGTATAGTCATGTGCACTCAGTAGCTCACTTCGATCCCCACTCTACAAAAATTGCTCAACATCGAATTGGACCGTTAGGGAGTCTAAAAGCTCGGAAAGCTAACGGGCGTCCTGCGATCGTCGTGGCAAGCGTGGTCTATTATATTATTCTCAGGTCTGTTAGTAGCTCAGTGTCTCCCACACCGCTCGCTATCACATCTTGCACTCTAAAGAGAGGTTGATCGAATGTGACGAACGTTGTACGCTGCCCCAACGAGTGTGCTTTTAAAGGCAGGAACTATGATGTGTATATCGTGGCATATAGAATATTATATCGCATTGTGTGGAATATATTTTGTCCATCCAAAGTATGTTAATATCGACGTTGTCATAGACAATCTGGCAAAGTGCTTGTTGGTTAACAATCAAAGAAGGCTCCCAATATTGGACACATTTCAAATCAAATTGTTTCATTGGGTGACGAACAAAACCTCAAGGAAGACAGGACATTTATCAATCTGCGAGAACCGTACGATTTGAAGAGATGAAAGGAATGTCGTAGGCCTCACAGTATTAATCATGATGTGAAGGCGCCTGAAATGGGGCATGGTGGAAGAGTTCATCTGGGCGCAGAAACCATTTTTCGTAATTTTCGTTTGCTCCCTCCCCCTTTATTAGAAAATTGAATGTTAGAGTCCAGTCTCACAGGAAATTTAATGTTATTTCACGTTGTATAAAGATTTTTTTTGATTATATCGTGTATATTTTTTAAGTAAAAGTGGGTGGGCGTTTTCGAAGAAGGGCCAAAGAATCATTGTTTTTCAGAAAATCAAAGTTGGCTAATGGATTTTGAAGGAAATTTTGTCATCTTTAATTTTATAAATAGTGGACATCTTCGAAAAACTTTCTTCTTCCTTCGAAAAATTTTCACGGATATTACAGTGAAACACGGATATCAGAATCTTCTTCTTCCCTGATCCGTTAGCTGGCGGTCCGAGTGGGGCGTCCCCGCAACGGGTCCGCTGGGTCTCGAACTCTATTCACGATTCGTTTCCATTTTTGCCGGTTTTTGGCGACGTCTCGAGCCTCGGTAACTGATAAACGTTGATTCTTTAGGTCGCCTTCGATATTCTTTAGCCAGGTTTTTCTTGGTGCCGATCGCTTAATACTCCAGTCTGCGGGACGGTTTCGCCAGAGAAGTTTACGTGGCAGGCGGTTATCATCCATTCTGCAAACATGTCCAAACCACCGTAGTCGATGTTTTTGTAATTCCTCTCGGAATAGTTTCTGTTGATCGCATCTTTGTCTAACTGTCTCGTTCCGAAGGCGATCGAAGAGTGAGACACGGGGAATGTGCCTGAAGCATTGCGTTTGGAACACCTCGAGCTTCTTGACATCCAGTTTGAGCAATGCTGACGTTTCCGATCCATAACGTTCGGTAAAGGCGTACTTTCGTTTTGATGGCAATATTTGTTCGTTTCCATATGCATCACTTGAGCGAGGCGAATGTTGCTGTGTCCTGGCTGATGCCACTGTGAACGTCGGCGATCGATGCCACTTTCGTTTCCTCAACTAATGATCCCAAATATTTGACAATCGGAACCTGCTCGATCCATCGAAGTGAAGACTGGTCCTCGATTCATCCGTTGTGAGCACTTGTATGACTGGGAGATGCGGGAAATGTCATATAAGATATCCGTTTCTTCGGCATTCGTATCGGAGAAGACGACGCTATCGTCAGGGAACATTAAGTCGGTTACGAAATTGTTGTAGTCATATCGTACTCCGAGTCGTCCATCGAATACTTCCCGCATAATCGTGCCGATCACAACATTGAAAAGAAGTGGCGAAGCGACTTTATTGCGATTTTATTGCCGTCTTCACCTCGATAATTGTCGGTTCGATATAGAGAAACTGCTGTATTTGTCTGCTGCTGTATTGTCGGCTGTTCGATAATCGGTTCGGGTGCTGGACCTTATGGCGGATCGTGGTTGTACACCTGGTGGAAGAATTCTCTCCACCGCTACAGGCGCCCATGGGGAGAAGTTCCAACCGATTTTTTGATGTTGTCGTTTGTTGATGTTTTCGTATGGATAGGTAGACACAACTCCATTGCACATCCTACAATAGACTCCGAAAACTGCCTTTCTTCTACATCGATATCGTCCGAGATTGCGAGCGCCATGAATTTGTTGATGCCATTAGAAACTCTCGACCGGTGGCCGGGACCCGTAGTCATGCCCAATTCTCCTTGGTGGCGTCGTTTTCTTCGCTTGTTGTAATCGTATCTGAAATTTCTCTCAAACAAGATAATGATCCGATCCGCAATCGGGCCCACGCATTGCACGTACGTCTTTGAGCGTCGATCGGAATCTTGCTTGGATTTCGCCAAGTGAGTTGATGTTTGAGTGGTTGGCGGAAAATGCTGTTACCAACGATTAAGTTGTTTGACGATACGAATGAAAGCAGGCGTAAGCCTTTGTCGTTTATTACCCCGTGTCCGAATTTGTCCATCGTTCCTTCGTAGCCGGTTCGATCTGCTCCTGAATGTGCATTGAAGTCCCCCGTAAGAATTATTAATTCGGTTCGAAGTATCAAATCCAGCGTCTGTTGAAGCTGATCGTAAAACTCGTCCTTGTTCGCGTCCGTACTGGTCTCGGTTGACGCATATATGGATACGATAAGGGTGTTGGTCGTTCTACCGATAGTTATTACCGCCAAACGCTCGGATATCGGTTGGAAAGCGATAACGCTGCTGGGAGCCTGTCGATCGACCATAAACCCGACGCCGGCCTCTCGTCCAAATAAAACAATGAATCAGTCGAATAACAAGAATATTGAATTGAATTGAATTTTTACAAAAAAAAAAATTTGGCCATCGTGTTATATCATAAATCATTCGATAAATTTCGCAAATTTTAACCGGTTACATGAAATCTGGATTTAGATTTTTTTCATAATAACTACAAGCGACAAGTAATTCGAAAAATTAACTACCAATTTTTAGTTATACTTGAGTGCACGACACGACAAGCAGTATCAGCTTTCACAAGATCTAAGGATTCGCAATTCTTAATTCCATACTAGTCATAAACCCATCAGTAGGTACCCACTCAAAACAAACGCATATGTAAGCATGCACCATGCACAAATCCGGTTTAAGCTTTAAGGATCGTCAATTACAGGAGTTGGTCGCTATTACACAAAAGGGAAAAGAAAGGGAGGGTTCATGTTCCTTCTTTATTGTCAAGTTGATCCTAATCCTTATTTACATGCATACTTAAGAGCTGTTCACTGAAAGGCTTTGCTTTTGTGTTTTATTGGAATTTTTAAGGATGTTGATGTTGTCTATCTAAACAAATCATATCCTTATTCAGACATTTGCGTCGTGAAAATTCAGTTTTTTGCTTAAAGGCTTCTGAAAAAGAGCCGCAAGACATTTTTATAAAAAAAAACTATAAAGGAAATAAATAAGAGCCCTTAGTATAAGTGATTTGAGATTATTATGAAATTCGTCTAGAGCCCTCCGATTCTAGTGAGCAAAGAATAACTTTCTTAAATTCGACATGGGCCGAGATTTTTTCTCGTTTCTTTTTATTTACTTCATTAAAACTCCCTCGAAGCCGTGAAATTAGTGATGGTGTATGCGTGCATAACCAGCTGGGATATTGGAACCTCTCCGACTGTGCAGACCCTGTCATTACCGGGCATTTAAACCAACTTTGATGTAAGGAATTTCCCTTCTTCGGTCTCCATTGTCTGGAAATGGATTCCATGAGTCTCTCTTAAAAGGCATTTATGGTGGACCAACCAAGCTAATGCTGGGATTCGTTCGGTCTGTTCCGCGTGCGCATAACAACAGCAGTAGGAGTCCCCTTGGGGCACATCGAATCGAATCTGCGGATGTCCGTATCAGAACCAGAAGTGAGAACTTTGGGAAGGTATAAAAATATGAAGATGGGAAAATGGGAAAAAATTGCTACAATCAAAGAAGGAATTCCGTGAATTGTACCTGGGGTGCAGCCTAAATGTCGATACTTATTATAGTAAATTACATAGTTTTGGTGGAAAAGGATACTGTCATTTCTAGCGTATTGTGAATATGAAATTAGTGTAATTTACCAAGTTTATAGCAGCAGAATTAAATCGGTTGAGCCCAAGCTACGCCAGCTTAAGCCATAATTCGAATTACCCGGCTTACACTACAAAAAATTTTGTATGATACCCAATTCGAATTATTTTTGCTGTAGCTATAACAGCGTTGCCAACTTAGTGGTTTTACCCCTACAACTGGTGGTTTAGACTGACCTTTAGTGGGAAAAAATCGGCTTCGACTGGCTAGTGGGTTTTTGGTGGTAAGAGGAAAGTATATAAGTAGTATACAAAATTAGTGTTGAGCACTGACATATAGTAATGGACTGCTAAACGAGCAAAATCCCATACAAAAAAATGGCACCAAAAACTATTCCTGCCTCGCTCCCACGTTAAATCCCAATGAACTGTAATCGTCAGCGCATGTCAGCAATATAAACATAATTAGAAAAAAATAGACAGGTATAGTTTTCGTTCTTCTGTCTCACTCTTGAGCTCACGATTTTGGAATAAATACATTTATTTAATGAAAAAAGTGCTAATAAATAAAAATGAGTGATGGAAATTTGTTTCCGTTAATTATAACAAACATCTTATCACTTATTTTCTCCTAAATTCGAAGAAAAATTTTTTGTTTGCATAAAAAAGGTTTTCTATTTCTGGAGAAAAATTGTGCCATTAGGCCCCCATCCACGGTCAAACAAATCGTCAAACCAATTTTCGACAAACAGCGCACACATTTATGCTTTGACATTTTTGGCCATCAACGAGGAAAACTTTCTTCAAACATCCCGAGCGACATTTCATATAATCTACTCTACTGTAAACAAAGCGAACTTTACATGGCACACAGGCAAAACTCACACACACATTTAAGCTGTTTGAAGGAAATATTAAACCAGACGAATATTTTCTTCAAACAGCGGCCAACTTCGAAAACTTGTATTTTATACACGCACACTTGCAATTTTTTCGATGTTGGCCAGGAATTTGACGATTTGTTTGACCGTGGATGGGGGCCTATTCAGCATCGTCAATCAGCAGTCCATTACTATATGTCAGTGGTGTTGAGCATGCAATTAACCAGCGGTCGGCAACCCAAATGCATTGGCGTACCACAAAATAGATATTTAAAATTACTGCACATTAAGCGTGCCACTCAAACAAACCTTTGTATATGAAGATAATTTTATTTGGGTAGTAAAACTTTTCACAAGCAACTTTAAGGCCCTATTCACATAAACGCCTCCGGCAGGCCGTGGCCTTGTAGGTCAGATCGCCAGGTACGGCCCGACTCGGTCAAACTGAGGGATGAGGACTTGAGGAATCCGCCTGACAGGCCGTGGACTTCAGGTGATCTCATGATTCCCTACATACACACAGGCGAAGACAACAGTTTAGCATAGCAGGTTGTTAATTCAAGTGCAAAAATCTTCATGATCTCAACGAAACTTTCAGTCTGACTAGAAGTTCAGGGGCCGGTTCGTGTATTTCGAACGTCGATAATCCTTCAAAACGAATTAGAAAAGGAAAAAAAAATTGAGTGATCGTGTAGATCGAAAGAAAATTTTTCGTTCTCGGTAGTCTAACCTCAGGTGCAATGAATAATAGGAAGTTTAGTTCGAAGAATAGAAAAAAGATAGGTTAGGTTAAAGGAAGTCTAGGGTTGTATGAGGAAGTGGCGGTGAACCTCGAGTTTGAACTTTTGATGTTGCATGAGTTCGGAGGCAACCGTTAGGGTTAGCGGGAGATATTCTCGTTGGAGTCTTACGGCTCCTGAAAATGGTGAGTCCCGCTAACCAGCTAACAAGGGCTGTGATCCCGGCAATGGTAGACTACCAGGCAGAACAAGGAGATGTCTCGTCAGCTAGGTAAAGACCCAACCTTAGTGGAACTCTGATACCCCGATTAATGGTGTAAATACAATTGGGGCGAGAACTACAGCGACGAACACAACCACACCGATATTCGCGGCGAAATTCGTCGTATGAATACAATTAGAGCGAAGCGAAATGATATCAGGTGCAGCAACTTTGTTCGTGTTGTTACCTGTCAACATTATTTCTGTTTTTTAAGCGGGTATAAAACGTTTTTAATTTGATTTTGCTTGAAAGTAATTTTTTAAGATCATGAGGGCGGTGCAAAAAATAATTTGTATTCAAAAATTTAACACTGGAAGTACATAGGGACGCGACGTGACGCTACGCGAAGTTAATAATGTCAAAAAAATATTGAATTATACGATATCCTATGTAGTGAGTACAATGTAACGCGACGCGACGCAACGCCAAGCTTTCGACGCGAAAAGTTGACCAACTTTGAACTTTTGCCGCGACGCGACGCGAAAATAGCGTTAGCAAGAGATCATATATCGGCCTCGTCATTCTAGTATGCTTAAAAAAATCCTCCGGATCATTATTTTTAATATGAAGGAAATTGGTTGTAAAGTATCCGTTAACGTCTCGGGACAAATTCACCTCCCGGACCCACGAGCGCCTTATATTTCGATTGTAGCATTGTTAACAACATTAATTCTTCCATGATTTTTTTTGACAAATACGAAATACTTTCAATAATAACAATGTATTAAGCCTACTTTGACCGTTAAAAAATTTTAACGCCAAGAAAATCCGGCTTCAATGTGTTTGGTTGAAAAGCTTCGGCGTCGCGTCTCTCAGCGTCTCGTTCACGTCGCGTCGCGTCGCGTCCCTATGTACTTCCACTATAATTTGTATTCAAAAAATGCAACAACGCAGGTTTATTTATATATATAAATAAAAATGTAATTTAAAAAAAACAACCAAAAAAACACCAATTTTAAAATTTATTACAAAATGTAAACAAAATTTAAAACTTCAACGTCAACAGTCAAGAAAAAGTGTCAAATGTGTTTTTCTCAGTTGACAAACTTGGAGCGGCGACCACAAATTAGAAAATAGATTGATTTCATCGCTGTGGTATGCGCCGTAGCCGAGGTTGTGGTCCGAATTATATGCAACTTCATATGAACCAGTGTATTCTTATCGTGTTTGACAGTCGCGGCGAAATTAGTTTCGCCGGTCGCCCCAATTGTATTTACACCATAACCAGTTAGGCATACCAGATGTATTATTAGAGCAGTGTATACCTTTAGAGTGCCGGCTAATGCCCCCGCTTCACCTACCTCAGTAAAATAATGTTCACATAAGTGGCTTCACCGGCTAAAGTCCAGTTCATGTTCAGTTCGTGCTTGAAATGGTTGTTGCTTTTTCGGCAGAAGTTAATGGCTTTCCATTATTCCAAATGATTACTCTCTTTTGAGCGAGCTTTTACGTTTGACTTCAGTTTGAGTCCAGTTGGCCGAGCTGAGGTCTGGTTTATCCTCAGTTGAATATGTGGAAATGGTAAGCGAACTGAGGTTATTTTAAAGTTCAGTTCACCAATTTGCTCGAACTTGCGCAGGGTATAATGATAATTGGTCAAAGCAATATTAAAATATTGATATTTTATAGCATTTAGTGGAGTCATTATTTTTGTTTTAATTATATTAGTTTTATTAATTCCGGTCAAACAGCGCCTTTGAAACATTAAGTTTGAGAAACTTTAGATTTAATGGAATATCTAGTTACCTTTGACGAAGAGGTGGTTGTGGTGGTTTTAAATTTCGAATCTAGGGGTCTCTTGTAGGCAACGCTCAGCTATAAACTAGGTAGCTACTGACACAAGCAATTAAAGTTTCTAGATGTTCTATTTCATATAATCCTTGGTTTGATTTTTATTTAAGATATCTCTTTTTTTAGAGAAGAAACTTATGAAGTAAAAATTTCACGGAATGGTGGTGGCGTAATCGACGAGAATGTTTAAAAAGTAATTATTATCCTCACTAATATATAAATATGAATTAAAATTTAATCAAAATCTTTGTCCAGCATACTGTATGAGATATTTCACAATGTACTTCCAGATTTGGTATCAAAGATGCATCAGCAACAAGAAAAGGTGCTTAGCCGAAGTCACCTGATGGAGGTTAAAAGTATCAGACGCAACTCCCTATAATTACCGACACCATGGGCAGACCGAAAGCGCACATCGTGCGACTGCGCCGCCGCCTTAAGGTAAGTCGATGGATGAAGATATGAAGCTGCGCCGCCGCCACCGCTCCATTCCATATCTTTGAGTTATTTTTCGTGTGCTGCCAATAGGTTGCCTTCCACGTTCGTATACCGTCCGATTTAATTTTTTTCGTCTTTTTATTCCCAGGTAATAATGTGTTCCTTGGGCACATCCTCGCTGCCACTCAATCGAATCGAATTGCTTAATATCAGACTGAGCTGTAAAGCCGGTTCGGTTTCACTTTGCGTCCAGTGCTCACAGACTTGAAAGCATCTTGTGGGTACCTGACGATGCCGCATTCTGCACAGACTCTTTCGACCACTCTTCAATAAAAAGCCACAAATCGATAAGGACTTGGAAATGGGAACGACGATGATTTTAGCCATTCGGTGTCCGATAATCTTCTGATCTACTAATTAATTGACTCTTTGTGTATCTGGAATTTAAATTCCACCTAAATGGGACTTTTGCTCCTGTTGGCCGCCTTTTTCAATTTGCTTCAACAGCAATTTAATATGCAACCGTCGAGTCAATTTTCTCCTGGGCGTTCTGCCATTCCAAGTGGATTAACGTTTTTATCAAAAAACCCGAACAGACTGTCGCTCTTCTTTCAATTACTTTTTAAGGCTTTTAAGTGGGCCATTATAACTCAAGATAAAAATTAAATATTGGCTATATCTTAACAATTTATTATAAAATGTCTTGAGAAGACTTTCTTTCCAATATCTTTAATGGAAGTGGTTTAATGCAATCAAGTTGATATCTAGTTCATTTATCTTTGGAATGATATAATGGATTCACTAATTTTTACTTGTCTTTTTAATATTATACCGCTTTTTCTAAGCATGGTTGTTTGTTTGTTACTGCGTAAGAAACATACAAAGATAAGTTCCGGATTTGCTTAGGCAAGCTGAGAAATTTGTGAGTAGGAAATTGAAGACATTTTCTAATTTAGGACGGAAAAAAAGATTTTTCATGTTATAAATTCTTCCTTCTCTTGATTTGATGAAAAAATACAGAAAAACAAAACGGAAACTGAAAGAAAATCTGAAAATTGAGATTAAGAAATTAAAAAATAGATAAATGCAATTCTCTCGAAAATTGTGTGCTTAGCTCCACTCAGGCAATTTAAGTCCTCTATATAATCCGCTATACAACCAGTCCAATATCTAGGATTTCTGCTAATTCATCCTTCAATCGGGCTGTAATATACAAATCCTACATTAGGCCTTTTCTCGAATTGCTTTGAAAATCAGCTGTGGCTAGATAGAGTACAAAACAGTCTGTTAAACTTATTGACATTGGTACCATTAGCTGTATTTTACGACACTTTGGGTTATCGCAGGAATGTAGCAGTGGCGGTTCCTCTTTGGAAGCAAAGGAAGCACTGCTTCCCTTGACCAAATAGGCAACTTCATAAAAATTAATTGAAATATATCAAGATTTATCAGAAGAAAAATCTCAATATACATATTTCCTCCTCTGGAAATACTAAGGATACAATGTACAGATTTTTGTATACAAAATGTACAATTCAAATTTATTACACTACTGTATACAAAGAGTAAAACCTTGGCCACGATACGAGCGGCGAATGGTGAGCGGCAGAGTGGCAAACACTAAAGTGCCTCTCGCCGCTCTTATCGTGCCCGAGGCCTTATACAACATGGGGAAGCTGTAATATCTCCAGCTTCTTTGCCACAGAAAATCAACGTGAAAACTCCCAACACATTCATTTGATTGAACCCACACTCACGCAAAGGTTTGCATTGATTACCCTCAGAAGCTGAGCTAAACGCAGCTTCTTCGGAACCGAACAGTAGGATATAGCAAGTCGAAGATAGAGAAATTTTCCATGTTCTCTTTGTTTTCTTGGTTTCGTTTTCTGGTAATGTTTTTCAATTAAGAACTAAATTTACTCTTGCAAATTTGCTTCGAAATTTGTTGGAGACTCTTAAAATATGAATTTTCGTTTATTGCATATTGACTGAAGAAAAAAGAGATCGAAGATAAGTGGAGTTTCTCTTTATTTATTGGTTATTCTATTGGGGTGGCAGGAGGCGTTAATTGAAAATAAGCTGATACTTTGTAGCTTCCATTATATTTTTTATGATTCTCTTTAAAGTTTTTTTTTTTTTTTTTTTTTTTTTATGTGTTAGTGCTAAGCTCAGGAGTCACCCTTTGTACTACTAGTCCGTCATGTCATTTGTCACGTCATGGTGCAAAGTCTAGCAGTAAGCTTAGTACGGGGGAGGGGTGGGGGGAATAGGTTAAGGATTATAAAGGTACGGGGGGGTATTGAAGAAGGTGCTGATGAACCCTGCGTTTGAACTCTTGGATGTTGTAGGAGCTCGGAAATACTGACTGCGAGAGATTATTCCACAGTCGAGTTGTTCGATTAACAAACGAATTCATATCTTGTTGAGTGCGTGAAAAAGGGAGTTGCAGGTGCAGGGAATGGGACAAGTGGGCTAATCTGGTGTTGCGGGTATAAGATTGCCGTGGAGGCAAAAGAGCGTTTAACTCAGAGGAACAGTCACTGTGATAGTAGCGATAAAATTTTGTCAGTGCTGCTACATTCCTACGGTGGCTTAGGGGGTCGATGTTGGAGCAAGCGGTATCGTCATTAATTAACTTAAGGGCCTTTTTTTGGACCTTATCTAACCATGCTAAGGTTGTTATTGGAGCGCCGCCCCAAATGAGGGAGTTGTATTCGAGAAGAGGCCGAATGTAGGATTTATAAATAACAGCACGGGCCGATGGCTGGAGGAGGAACCTGCACCTCTTAAGAAATCCCAAGCACTGGGATGCTTGTTTGGCGATTTGGAATATATGGTCATTCCATCGCAAGTCTTTGGCTAATGTCACGCCTAAGATGTGTAGGGATGGGTCGGCCTTTATTTCTACGTTATCCACTGTCAAGGATGGTGAGGTGTTGATCTTTTTCTTTGAAATAAGACAGTACTTGGTTTTGGAGGGGTTGAATTCGACACGATTCTTTTTTCCCCACTCTATAATAAGTTCAATGTCGTTCTTAATAGAGTTGAACATTAGTTCACGATCATCAAGACAGGATCTGGCATGTGTCTGTCTTGTATCGAAGCTGTACGAGTAACGTAAAGTACCGTCATCAGCGAAGCTGAGAAGTGGGTTGGAGGGGATTGAAAGAAGGTCATTTATAAAGATGAGAAATAGGGCCGGAGATAAAATTGACCCCTGGGGGACCCCCGCAGAGATGGGGTGAGATTCAGATTTGACGCCATCCAAAACTACCTTAATTGAACGGCCGGAGAGGAAACTCTCAACCCACTTATACAGAAGCGAGTCTATTCCAATAGCTTTGAGTTTAGCTAACAAGGCTGAGTGCCATACTCTATCAAAAGCCTTGGAGATATCTAAAGCAACCAAACTAGATTCACCAGATCCATGCAAACTTTGGTTGAGGTGTTCTGTAAGGCAAACTAAAAGATCACCAGTGGATCTTTTTTGTCGGAAGCCGTATTGTTTGTCGTTTATAAGTTGGTTGGATTCTAGGTATCCCATTAGCTTTTTGTTAATTATCGTCTCCATGGTTTTGGAGAGGATAGAAGTGATTGCTATTGGGCGGTAGTTGGAGGGAAGCCTGGAGTTACCTTTTTTCGGTATTGGCTGCACATGAGCAAGTTTCCAAGAGTCTGGGTAAACTCCGGATGAGTATGATAGGGCAAAAAGTTTGCGCAGAGGTTTAGCCAAAGGTGAGGCGCATTGTTTTAAGACGATAGGGGGTATATTATCGGGTCCAGTGGATTTGTTGACATCGAGCTCCTTGAGGCACCTGTACACCTCACGAGTCCTGAAGAAAACCCTGTCCATTAAATGAGCGCTGTGCTCGAGGACCGGGGGTAGCGTATCATTTTGGGGTAGAGAAGAATTTGAAGCAAACAGAGATGCTAATAAATCGGCCTTGGATTTTCTGTCTGTTATCACCTTTTCATCGTGGATGAATGAAGGAGTTGTGGAGGTGGTGAAATTCTTCTTGATGGAACTTACCAAGGACCAGAAGTTTTTGCTACCAGAGGTTGCATTAAGGAGTTTACTTCTCAACTTGCTGTCAAATGAATTTTTGACATTCCTGATGGTGACTTTACAGGAATTTCTTAGTTTTATATACTCTGCACGGAGCGATTCACTCGGGAAGCTCTTGTAGGCTCGAAAGGCGGCTTCTTTATTTCTGATTGCATTCATACACTCCTGATTAAACCATCTGTTGGGCCTAGGCTTCACAGATTTGGTAGAATGAGGAATAAACAAATGCATTCCTGCCTGTATGATTCTAGTGATACGGATAGCGGCAGAGTTGAC
This sequence comes from Thereva unica, assembly GCA_949987705.1. Lineage (NCBI taxonomy): Eukaryota > Metazoa > Arthropoda > Insecta > Diptera > Therevidae > Thereva > Thereva unica. The sequence continues at coordinate 86,049,552 of OX465284.1, forward strand.
GTTTTTATTACGGAAACACTGGTTCCAGTCAGTAGATTGGAAAAAATTAGTAAGCCCCAGCCAATTGGCCTTCCCATAATGCCATACAGTTCTTCTGACTGGTTTGGGAGGGGTGGGAAATTTGAATGGGAAGCTAGCGCTAACTAAGCAGTGGTCCGAATTGCCGAGAGGTGAATCAACTGTGACGGTATATCGTGCTGGATGAGAAGTAAGGAAAAGATCAAGGAGATATCTTCCTTGATCAGCAACATCAGGGACTCTTGTGGGAAGATCCACAATTTGGTGCAAGTTATTGATGTCTGCAAAGAGCTCGACGTCCTTGCCAGAAACACTATATAAGTAAGTTATAAGTATATAAGTTGATTTAAAGGGATAGAGAATATTTTTATGAATTGCATTTCTGAGCTCGGGTTGCCTGAAGTCTTTTTTGCAGGAAGATTGTAATGATGAGCGAAGCTTACAAAAGAAAATAGGGGCGTATGTAGGGTTTTATTATTACTATCTTTTTTAGATTTTGAGCCAAAATTAGACTAGGTTAGTTTTTTTAGACGCTTTAATTATCAACAGAATCTGAAAAAAGGCGCAAAATGCCCTCTAGCGGCAAAATTATTTCGAAAAACTGCAAAACCATGATTTTCGATTCGTATAGCATTCGATATAACTAGAAACTGGTAACAATTTGTTGTGTTTTGCTTATCTGATTCCACTATATTTTATTTTTCATTTTTTTTAGTTAAGGCCTTCGACTTTTATCGTTCGCCTTGCACATTGCTTCCCTTATCCTGAACATTACGAACCGCCACTGGAATGTAGCTGCCCTGAGGAAATATTTTCATTACTATCATAACAATTGTTCTACTGAAAACCGCTTTGATGAGCCCACGATAAGGTTATGTAAGGATTCATTCAGGCCTCGAGTAACCGCCGCTACGCAATTTATCAGCCTTTTTGTTAAAAATTTGCCATTTTCGTCATTTTCGTATATGAGGCGAAATATCAACTCGACCCAGGCAGGGCCGCGCCGACCCCCCACAGCGCCTGTGTGCGAAACCTATGAAGCGCCTCTTTTTTTCACGCGTCTTAATGTTTCAACTTATTTTTATTTCTTATTTGTTAATTTTGACCGAAATAAATGTTCTCTAGTTTTATATAATTAGATAATATTTTCCTAAATAGGTAAAACCAGTTCGTTTTCGGTTGCCAATTACTGCGAAAAATAAAACGCGAATTAAATTTTTACATACTTTATTTATGATGTTCTATCTAATCGTATACTTATTAGTGGAGTCAGGTGAGCAAAACATAAGGAATTGTCTCCAGAGTAAAATTTTTTTTTGGAACATGTTAGTTACATCGAATATACGAAATGGACATTTTCTACCTCTAGCAACCGCCGCTACGTAAGTTATCGGCCATTATGTCAAAAATTTACCATTTTGGTTGGTCGTTCTTTCTAAATATAAATGCGTATATCTCGGCATGTGTAGGTCCGAAAAAATTTAAAAAAATAGAGGTTGTTCGTTATGATATTGGCTAACAGCGGTTACAATATGAAATCCTTATCTGCACATATAACCTCAAAAAAAATCAAAAACTAAAGAAACTACAGAATTTTGGTTTTTTGGTGATAACTTCGAATATTTTTAGTGAAATTTGATGAAATTTTCAAAAGTCATACTTTATAATGTGAACAATAACTGGTTAAAATTTCAAGTCAAAATATCTAATACAAGGCTCAAAAATTGACTTTAAATTTGAAAATTGATTGGCCTATCAGTTTTGTGCATCGCTTCGTATGAGGTTCTTACTTTTTTTTAAATGTAGCTTCTTTTATGCACTTTTGATGGTGAAAAAGAAAAAATTTTAAACTTGAAGAAAAGTGAAAAAAATCGAATCGAAAATCGACAATTTTTGCATTTTGTCGTCAATTTTTTAGGAAAATTTGACTTTTTTTGGCAATGCTCAATTTCCAATGAATTATTAGTTCATTTTTGACATATGATGATCGAAAAATTGACTTTTATCGTGATTTTCTTAACGGTGTTATTTTCACCCCCCCCCCCCCGCATTTTCAATGGACTATAAGCGCAATATTATGTTTCGTTGTTTACGAGGCATTTGTTGCGCCTATTACCTACTTGCTACTTACTTATCGATACTCCACTACAAAGAAATATGTTGTTGTGTAAGTGTAACAAAAATAATTTCGATAGCGGCGCCTCTATTGTCTTGGCGCCTGTGTGCACCGCACACTTCGCACACAGGGGCGGCGCGGCCCTGGACCCAGGTACGAAAGCTGAGTTGGGTTGAGTGGACCCAGTTTCAATTGGACTCCCGTTAAAGACTGGGTTGAATCTAGCTTAAACTTAGTCATAAACGGGGTACCATATGTACGTAATTTCGTAATTAGAAATTCCGGGAAAATTAAATATCCATTGGAGCTGGTCGATATTAAATCTGAGAAACGAAACTCAAATCTTATTCTGTCAAAGCCAAATTTAGCCAACTGAGGATTCGCACAGCACTACCATACTTAACTGAACATTGGAATTTTCGTGGAAAGATTTATCCATTTAGACAGTATTCGCACACGCGCTAGAAACTGTATAAAATCGGAAGTATTCCACTGTAACTTACTATTATATATGCGATACTGCAACATATGCTTCAATATATTATCCAAAGTTTCGTGGAAAATTGACAAGTGCGTTTTTTTGGAATAATGTCTTAAATTACGACTGCACTAAGCATGCCGCGTAGGTAACTATTTTACATGGATGGATTATCATTGATTGTATCAGCCCCAGCTCAGCGTAACTAGCCGCTATGGAAGAGTCGCCACTGATTTTATGCAGCTCTTAACATTTTATTATTTAATCAAGATATTATCTTTTTTGACAATATCTGTAATTTACCTTCAAATCATCTATCTACACGAGCACTAGCTAATTATCTTTACTTTGTTTGTTGCAGCATGTTTTGATGAAATTCCTTGATACATGATACGCGGGTGGTATTCAGCAGGGTCAGCTACCTAGACCCAGGCAGCAACAGCCAGATCTAAAGAAAGATGAGAAATCTCCGGCATCGGTGGCTAATATGGAGGCGTCTTGGGTACGGAACCGACATAAATCTTGCGTAAAAGTTACATAATGTTACCACTTGTCGTTCTTCGTGTTCATTTGCTTGTTTCACAGTGTGAGGCTTCGACCTTTTTGCCGTTTTGTTGCTGCCTTGTAATGAAGCCGGTATTATATTCCTCTGCACTATCGCCAGTGGTTAGTTGGTAAACAAGTGCTTTTAATCAATTTTTGTATTTTTTTTTTATTTTTCAGAATAATTTAACTGATATATCCAACAGCATTTTCCAACAGCAAATTGGACTGATTTAATAAAAAAATGGCAAAAGTACACAAAAAAAAATCTCCGCACAACAATGCCTTGAATTTTTAAGGACTCCTCTCATGCGTTTATAATTTGAAAACAGGACTTTAACAATATTGGGATTAACACGCATGTGTGAATATGAAAGGACATTTTTGAAGTGGAAAAATAGTAGTCCTAGTTACATTTTAACTTTCTAAAAGTATGGAAACAGATTTTCAATTTCATGGCACTTTATTCATTGGAGCAAAAAGGTATTTTGGGAATTTTAGGATTACGGTTTATAATTTACATTTTGCCTATAATTTCAGGAATTTTTTTTAACTACAACCTTTTCAATTTCGGTAATTTTGTCGGCTTTATTAATGGTTCTATTTAGGTTGAACTCGTATATTCGTTTGTTTCTTTCTTTGGTTCAAATCTTGCGACAGCTTTTTCAACTACTTCTACTTAACTGCTGCTTATGAAATTTGAAAATTCAAAATGGCGGCGCCAATATGGCGTATGAATATTGGAAATGTGTTCTGAATCCATTGAAAATCGGTATTGGGGGTTTTAGGGTCACAAATGACAATGCTCTGGCCAAAATTTGAAAATTCAAAATGGCGGATGAATTTTGCAAATGTGTTCTGAATCTATTGAAAATCGGTATCGGGGAGTTTTTAAAGTCACAAATGTCGAATCTGGGGTAAAAATTTATAAAAAACCAAAAAGGAATTCATGAAACTGTCGACCAGACGTCAGAATCTCAAGAAGGTATCTACATATATTAATAAAAGGGATCTATATTAATAAAAGAAGGTTTCTGTATGTAGGTATGTATGTATGTATATGTGCGCTCTATCGGGCGCACCAGTCATCGCAGAGCTTCGAAATTTTGCATAAAGGTACGTCTTCCATGAACCCGATTTTCGAAATTCAACATGGCCGCCGAAAAATGACCGAAATTCAAAATGGCCACTCAAATATGAATTTGCAAATTGTGTTCCGATTCCAATGAAAATCAGTATCTGGGGTTTTTGAGGTAGCAAATAACGAATTTTTTTGGGGTCAAAACTTATAAATTCAAAATAGCCGCATCAATATGGCGGACGAATTTTTCCAATTTTATTCCGATTGCAATGAAAATCGGTATTTGGGGGTTTTTAAGGTTGCAAACAACGAATTTATGATCAAAACTTATAAATTTAAAATTGCGGGTCCAATGTGACGCATGAATTTTGCCAAGCCACATTCTGAAATGTAGTAAATTTCTTAAACTCCCTCTAACCAGTATAGAAACAGTTAATACGTAAGAAAGGGTCGAGGTTTTTGTGCGCCCCTACATTGTCATTGTTTTTTTTATTTAAAGGCGTTGCAACCATTTAGCTTAATTGTTTTTTTTACCTATTTTAGCATTCTATTTTAAAGGAATTAGAAACCGAACATATTAAAAGCAAGGGCACTACTAGCATCACACCTTTTCCTTTCGAGGAATTGCGCTTCCGGATTTTTGCATGAATCTAAAATATATATACATCAACATAACATTTACCGCACAAACAGAAGTAACTAAGCCATATTAACGTGAATCACCCGTCAAAAGTCCTCATTGCCCTTATTTTTGAAGCTACCCTAAATGTCGGCGCGTCTCTGTGATGTTGAGCAATGGGATCGCCACTTTACTACACGAACTTTGACGGTAGAGAGGAGAGACCTAATATTAATATGAAATTGTATTGACGGACAGAAGAGAGTATGGTGGAAAATTAACCAGTTCCATTACAGGAAGAAGGGGAATCCGGTGGTATAGCAAAGTAGGAATTCTGAATTCTATGCGTGCATTTACACACAAGGGGGCAAATCTGATATTCCGACCTTCCTGATGTGCTGTGGATATGTACGAGAAAGAACGCAGCCGCAAAAGCAGCTTCACTAAAAAGACTTCAAAATCTGGCAGAACATCAGAGTGCGGCTCAACGCCAAAGCAAAAGCAGCAAAGCGGCGGGTATAAGGGAAGATATTGTCACATAGACATTTGATCTGGCGCACTTGATCTAATCACTTTTACTTTGCTTCGCATAATTAAACATAATAATTCTTGGAAATATTCCCACGCGAATTTAATTCAAAAACCATTATCATTTGATACGATAATTTTATCTTTCTAAGAAATGCACTTGCACAAACAAGTGCATTACAATGTCTAGACACGCCGCCTCAGTTTGCATCATGCATTCTGCTGATGCAACATTTTTATGTTACCAACAATTATAACAATTGTAAGAGATGCAACGATCATCTCAAATACTAAAAAGTCAGTTCTTGTTCAACAGTAGTCGCATGCACAATAAATAAGAATTAAATAACGAAGGTTCCGTTTTTTATTAAAATTCCTTTTCAAAAACAATTATTACTGGCGCAGTCGGTAAAATAAATGAAAACGCAGTAAAAGTGTGTTCAAGTTTATTTCTCCCAAACGCAGTAAAAGTGTGTTCAAGTTTATTTCTCCCAAACGCAGTAAAAGTGTGTTCAAGTTTATTTCTCCCAAACGCAGTAAAAGTGTGTTCAAGTTTATTTCTCCCAAACGCAGTAAAAGTGTGTTCAAGTTTATTTCTCCCAAGCGCGGTAAAAGTGCAAAGGGCTTTGTTACGCTAAACGCAGTGTAAAAATGTGGTAGCAACAACAGGATAATCTAAAAGTGCGTTAATAAGTGCAATTGTTACACTAAACACAGCGCAAAAATGTGTTAGTAATAACTTTAGCCACGCAGTAAAAGTTTAATTTACTAAAGAGTAAAGTGCAAATTGTCACTAAAGTGCATAATTTATGCATACAAAATTTTTTTTTGTGGAAAAAGAAAAATTTGAAGCAACAAGAAGGTGGTCATCCAATTCTGTGGAAAAGGAAAATTTGAAGCAACAAGAAGGTGGTCATCTAATTCTAACCCTTGCAACCATTACCCACGGTGGACGATCCCGTGCAACAATCAACAAACAACTACCTACTTTAAGTACAAGTAAGATTTAAAACCTTAACTTAAAAAAAAAAAAAAAATAAAATAAAAATAAATTAAATAATAATTAAATAGAGTAGAAAAATTGATACTAGTGAATTAATTTATATTTGACTTAAATAAATTTGTGAATTATTGTGATGCGTTAATGCGAAAGAGATAATTTTTTTTGTGTTTGTTTTGAGTTCATAAAGTCTAAAGGTATAAAACAAATTAAATTTCATGATCGTGCGGTTAAATAGTATTGTTAGATAAATTCAAATAGCGAATCGTAATAATAATTATTATACGGGATATTTTCGTCAACTTAGTTTCTGCCCTTTTATTAGTTTGTTAGTGAAGGTTGTCGGATAAATTCACGATAGTGCTGTTAGATAGTATTGTCAAATAAAGAATCCTTGAGAGTAACTGTCTTTGTCACACAAACCAATTCGTCTTAGCTAAAGCGGCAATAAGATGGAGGAATTGAGTATAACGGAGAGATTTCGGTTTGTTACTAGCAGCTTAAGCTGTATAATGCCATTCGATGGTGAACCCAATTCGTTAGCAAACTTTATTAGCAGAATAGAATGTCTGATTCCGATACTAGAGACCTTCGATAATAATTATAAACGCTCTATACTAGGTTTTATTAAAGATAAAGTGATAGGTAAAGCACGTAGAACCCTACTAATGAACGGCGATGCCAGTACTTGGGGTGATCTTAAATCCATTCTAATTAAAGGACATGGCGAAAGTTTCTCAATCAATTCCCTGATAGACAAAGTTAGGTCATGCAGATGTAATGGAACAATTCAGGATTTTTATGAAAACTTAACAACTTTATTGTGCAGACTAAATAACGCTCACCTTTTAGGGGATGGGGAAAACGATGAACAAATTGAGAGTAATCGAAGAATAGTTTTGGATGCTTTCAAACAAGGGTTACCAGAACCAGTGAAAGGAATTATAATTAGTAGAAACCCAGACACGCTACCTGGAGCGTACGAAATAATTCAGGAAAATGGGTATTCAAATTATAGCAATAGCAGAAATGATAATTTATACAGGCACAATAAAATACCGTTTTTCACTAACAATGGTTTTACGAGGAACTCAGGTATTAATAATAATAATTACCATCTTAAGAATAACAATAGAAATCGTCGTAATAATAATTACTATAATAACAATTTTAATAATAATAACAATAATACCAACCTTAATAATAATGGCAAGCTTCGTTATAATAACCCGAACTATCGTAACAGTAATTTTCACAATAATAATAATCTTTTTAACAACAACTATCGCCCACAAAATGGCATTAATGGTAGCTATGGCAGATTGCCACAGAATGAACATAGTTCCAATAGAAATAACAACAATTTTAACCGCAACGACGAGCCCGAAGCAATGGAAGTTTCTCTCAATCATAACGATCCGCAACAAAATTTTCACGTAGGCGGTCGAAACGTCTTCCCTATTTAATAATTCATACACCAATCAGAAAGTTGAGATTCATTGTAGATACTGGAGCCGAATATAGCATAATAAACCCGCAGTTATGTAACCCCAAATGGAGAGTATCTTCTGATTACTACAAAATTACAGTGTTGAATCGCGAAATACACTCAAATGTCCTATACAAAATACCTCTCTTTAAAGAATTTAACGAAGACCGTTACGCGAATTTTTTGGAATATCCCTTTCATAATTATTTCGATGGATTACTCGGAAATAATGTTCTATTAGATTTAAATTCCATTGTCGACTACAAACACAGACGCCTAATTACGGATCAAGCTAACCTTCCTATATATCTGAACCAAGGCGAAGAAGATTATTCATTAAATGGCGAAACACAGGAGATACTTATCAACGAATCCACAGGCTACACTATAAACGAACCTTCTCACAATGTTTTTGCTAAACACTTGAACGAGAAAGACATAGGCAAATTGAAGTTTCTCCTTCGCGGTTATAAAGACCTATTCTTCAATGACGGCGACAATCTGTCTTTTACTAGTAGAATAAAACATAGAATTGTCACCAAAAACGACATACCAATTTATAGTAAATTATACCGGTATCCTGAAGTCCATCGCAACGAAGTTGACAAACAAATTAAGGAAATGTTGCAACAAAAAATAATTGTACCAAGCAATAGCCCATACAATGCTCCTCTATGGGTTGTACCCAAGAAGTCTGATAATAGCGGAAAGCAAAAGTGGAGAATCGTAATCGATTACCGTAAACTAAACGAGCAAACAATAGAAGACAGATATCCAATGCCAAACATTGACGACCTTTTGGACAAATTAGGAAAATGCAGCTATTTCACTACTCTAGATCTGGCGAAAGGGTTCCACCAGATCGAGTTGGATCCCCGCGACAGAGTTAAAACTGCTTTCTCGACGGCCAACGGTCATTATGAATTTACTAGAATGCCGTTTGGACTAAAAAACGCACCCGCAACCTTTCAGAGATTAATTAATGATGTATTGGAAGATTTTATTAATAAGACCTGTGTCGTGTACTTGGACGACATACTTGTATTCTCCACCAGTTTTGAAGAACATTTACATTCATTAAAGAAAATATTTCAAAAATTAAGAGATTGTAACCTAAAAATTCAAATGGACAAGTGTCACTTTGCGGCCGAGTCTACAAAATTTCTGGGGCACATTATCACTAATAATGGCGTTAAACCCGATGATAATAAAGTACAGACAATAAAATCATTAAAACTTCCGAGAACCGCAAAAGAAATAAAACAGTTTTTGGGGATAACTGGGTATTATCGAAAGTTTATGAAGGATTACGCCAGGATAGCCTATCCTATGATAAAATACTTAAAGAAAAATAATAAAGTAAACGTTAACGACAGGGAATATGTCGACGCATTCAATAAATTAAAATTATTATTAGTAAATGATCCCGTACTAAAACGACCAGACTTTAACAAAACTTTTACCTTAACAACAGACGCTTCGATGTACGCGTTAGGAGCAGTTCTAAGCCAGAGCAACCATCCCGTCTGCTACGCATCTCGCACTTTAAACGATCACGAAATAAATTATTCTCCAATTGAGAAGGAGCTTCTTGCAATTGTATGGTCCGTAAAATATTTCCGCATGTATTTGTATGGCCGAAAATTTCAAATTTTCACTGACCATAAACCACTTGTATGGCTAAACAGCATAAAGGAACCGAATATGAAACTCCAAAGATGGAAAATATTACTTAACGAGTACGACTTCGAAATTAATTATGTAAAAGGAAAGGAAAACAAAGTAGCAGACGGCCTCAGTAGATACGTTAAGAGGGATGAACAACTTGATGACGATGAAGTATCATTGTTGAACACCACCACACCACCGAAGGCCGAGATTTTCAATAATGAAGTAAGCAACGTTGTTAACGTTGGCACTAGTAGCATGGACGTTGAAGTTATGTCTACAACGAGTACAGCAGCGAATGGAACGAGCGGCAACTCGAATCGCATAAGAGTTACGGAAAAATGCATTAACATTTATAAAAATCAAATTTACTTAAACTATGGACCAAAAGAAAAGTTCACAACTAAAATTATACATAAAAGGTGTCAGAATCACATAATAATTGACGAGAATTCGAATTTACTAGACGCCATGAGAAGGATTTTAATAAGCAAAGGGCTAATGTGCATTTACTGCGAAAACGATGAACTTTTCCTCAGGTTCGAAGCTTTGTACTTCGATTATTTTTCAAATAACAGTAACTTAAGAATATACCGATCAAATATCAAACTAATAGATGTAACGGATAGGGAGGAAATGATCACCAGCATCAAGGAAGAACATCTGAGAAATAATCACCGAGGAATAAATGAAGTGTTCTCGGAATTGAAATTGAGAGTTTTCTTCCCAGACATGCTTAAGTTAATAACAAAATTTATTAACAACTGCGAGGTCTGCCAACTGGCAAAATTTGATCGTCAACCTCCCAAAATCCCCTTCCGACTGACTGAGTCTGGAACGAAATTTAACGACATAGTTCACATGGACATTTGGTTCCCTTGCAGAAATGTAATGTACCTTACCACGATAGACAAATTCTCTAAATATGCCACATTACATAAATTGAACGATAGAACATGGATTTCCATCTTAACAGCCCTAAAGGAAAGGATAAGATTTTTGGGAAAAATGAGAAAATTGATCTACGATAATGATAGATGTATGTTGCACAATTCTGTAACATTATTTTTATCAGAAAATCAGATTATTGCCCACACAACTACGGCACATAATAAGACAGGTAACTCAGATGTAGAAAGATTACATGGCACACTGAATGAACATCTAAGATTAATGGAAGTGGATAGGTCAAGTAACGATAAGGATTTGGAGGAAAAACTACACGACATAATTACAATCTACAACTCTACGATACATTCCACTACAAAGCTACGACCAATTGACTTTTTAGAAAAAGATTTCGATAGAAGCGATATTAGCGCATTATCCGATAAGTTTATAAAGGAAAAACGCGACAGGATAGATAAATTAAATAAGAATAGGGATCAGAGCTTTCAATTGAATGACAACATAGTAATTAACAGGGAAATAGCAAAATGTAAACCAAAGTATAAGAAATTAAATAACTTTAGAACGGAAAATAGTTACGTAATAGATACTAGTAATAAACGAAACACCCGGTACGTAAGAAACCAATTGAAACGTAAATACAAACATAAAAATTGAGTTTCACTTTTCTTTTTCAGAATGATTACCATTCTGTTTCTTCTGGCGACGGCGACGTCGATATCAGCACAACGACTGGAAATAACCCCAATAAATACAGAAAACGGATACGCACTCTTCAAAATTGAAGAAAAATTAGTTGTAGACTCATTCATTAAAATATTACATGTAGTAAATTTGACAAGATATGGCGAACTTATAAATCTAATTGAAAATAACGTGAAATCCTTGCACTTAGTCGACGAAGAAAATAATACCGTATTGTTGGAGAGAGAACTGAAATTATTGAAGCATAATTATAAAATAATAATACCGCATATCTACAGGAACCACAGGAACAAAAGAGGGCTTGTGAACGTTTTGGGGAAAGGATTTAAATTCCTTGCAGGAACAATGGACAACGACGACGCAATAGAAATTTACAAACATTTGGAAAACTTGGACACCAATACAAAGAATACGATAAACGAACTTAATCAACAGGTTGTTATCAATAATAACCTTATTAAAAATGTAGAAGTTATGAACGAACATTTGAATAAAACACAAACAGAGTTAAATAAATATCTCCTACATATCACGAAAGAAACTAACAAGATTACACATTCTCAAAACCAATCAAAATACATCCTTAAAGTATACGCAGACATTACCACGTTGAATAGACAGTTAGAGAAATTTGCAGACATCATTTTACTAAGTAAACTGAATGTACTCGCTCACGACATTCTCACGGACGAGGAGGCGACTAAGTACAACATAACTGTTGAATGCATTCCATTTATGCGAAGTGGTATAATTTTTAATGAAAATCTACTGATCTTCGCGATTGGTATACCTCGTTTTACTACCGAAAAATACTATAAAGCAATCGTAGTACCATTTCCAAATGATAAATTCGAGCAGATAGACTCGGGAAATATGGAAGTAATTATTCAGGAAAGGAATGTCTATAATGATTGCGAAGGTATTCTAGTTAGGAAAAATTTAAAACTTCATAATGATCATTGCATTAGAAATTTATTGAAAGAAAAAAATATTTGCACATTTAAGTTTGATAATGAAACCGCTATCGAGAAAATATCCGATAACTTAATAATCTCAAGGAATCTGCCTCCAACCAAATTAAATACGGATTGTGTGAGCCAAGATTTAATCATAAAAAATAATAATGTATTAAAATTTAAGGATTGTAATGTAAAGATCGGAAATTATTCATTTAAGAATCATGCAGATAAATTTTTTGATACTATGATAATACCAATAACGTACCTTAATTTTACGAAACAAATCAAGAACTTAACATTAGAAAATTTACATTTAAATACTATCACTAATAGAGAGCAAATAGAATACGTGAAATATAAGAACAATTTCGTAACGTACTTTTCTTTAAGTTGGAGCTCTGTAATTGTACTTGCAATAGTCATCATAATTGTATTAAAAATACGTTCAAGAAAATTTAACAATGTTAACATTAAATTACATGAAAGTATTGAACTAAAAGATAAAGCTACTCCTACTTCCAATAGGGAAAGGAATGTAGATCCATTTGCCGAGGCTGCAAATGCTTAAAGAGGGGAGGTGTCACATAGACATTTGATCTGGCGCACTTGATCTAATCACTTTTACTTTGCTTCGCATAATTAAACATAATAATTCTTGGAAATATTCCCACGCGAATTTAATTCAAAAACCATTATCATTTGATACGATAATTTTATCTTTCTAAGAAATGCACTTGCACAAACAAGTGCATTACAATGTCTAGACACGCCGCCTCAGTTTGCATCATGCATTCTGCTGATGCAACATTTTTATGTTACCAACAATTATAACAATTGTAAGAGATGCAACGATCATCTCAAATACTAAAAAGTCAGTTCTTGTTCAACAGTAGTCGCATGCACAATAAATAAGAATTAAATAACGAAGGTTCCGTTTTTTATTAAAATTCCTTTTCAAAAACAATTATTACTATATATAATAAGATACCGCCAAGAGGACTGGAATCGGGATTCGGCATTCTGTATGCTCGGCCAGATATCACACAGCACGTCGAGGGGCTCGGTCGAGCGCAGGTTGAGACTTTGTTCAGTCCCGGTTTGGTCATCGTTCGGAATGGACGTTCCTATGTGGCGACGTGGTTAGTTGGTTTAGACTTTTTGAGATATCACGATATTTTAAGATAAAAACGATTTTTTTTGCCTGTCGGAGTTAAAGTGCTTCCATAAGTGTTAATGGGCTATGTAAAGGTTAACCGACAATGATCTCTTTACCGTTAGGCTAAGAACGAGTGCTAGTGGATCTTTGAAGATATTTGAAACTTTTGATCTTTGTTAAAATCAAATATTTAATTAAACAAGAAAAAAATGAAATCTGTGGTGATCCTATTAACTTTAATTTCAACATACCGAACACAAGGATTACAATGTCAACGGATAGCAGTTCCAGCATGCCAAGGTCTCGGATACAATATGACGGCACTACCGAATCTAGCCGGGGACACTACACAATTGGATGCTGAATTAAAGGTAGGATATTATCGTGACAATTTTCATATATTGTCAGGTTTGTTGTTGTTTATGCAGATTTTAGGCTGATACTACATAGTTCCGATAAAATGTTAGATCAATAATAAAGCAGTTAAGCAGCGCTTTCTTCTTTTGAAATGCAAATGTTGACAGCTTTTTTGGTTGTTTGGTCTACCACAGCGCTAAAGATGCGAAATTTATTCACTCGATTTTGTGACGATAGATTTTCTATCTTATTTTTTTTTCGTTTAATTCCAGTTCTATAAACTTAATGAATTCCTCAGCAAAGTTATAAGATATTCTCCGGCCGGTCATTCGTATGTTGATGGAGCATAAAATAAGGATAAGTTTTGTGGGCGTTTATAAATTATGGGGGAAAAGTTTAATTTAAATGATTAAAAGAAACTACCGACGAAAAAGGTAGTTAAAAATATTCAAACCGAAATTTATGTGTTTTGATGCGGCATTATGTTTTTGAAAATAAAAACGAAATTCTTTTACTACGTTGTAGAAAACCGTATTTTGCAAATTGATTTTATGATGGTGAAATTCATTAATGGTTGCTTTTTGAAAATAATGTCAATAAAATACGTCGTAAAATTTTTGTTTAGGGACATATTATGTAAGAGTGCTTTAACGTAAGCGCTGCTGTTAAGTACATATAACAAAGCTCTATGTTTTTTTGGAAAGAATTTATTTGGTAGAGAACCCTGTGCTGAAAGTCAAGTCGTGTTTCGTGACGTTTGATTTGAAGAAAGTGACGTTTCAGTCGAATTACGACTTTTAACACAGGGGCTTAGAATGTAATACTAAAATGAGTTTAGGCCCCTGCACCGAAAGTCGTGATTCGACTGAAAAGTCACTTGAACTACTTGTCACGTCGTGACGACTAGACTTTCATCACAGGGGCTAGAAAATAGCTACTAATGACACTAATAATTGATAATAAGCAAATTTGCCTTCTTTTGAACTTCCCAGTTTATAGGGAAGTTATCGTAATCGTTCCGAAAATCGAAATCGTAATTTTCAACGTATTGTCATTTTTCAAGGTCCCAATAGCATTTTAAGCAAAAATTTTAGAAGAAGTATGTGTGTGTGCGTACGCATGTGGACACTTTTTCCTGTACGACGTTGCGCGAACCAAAAAAGATATCGACTTCGTGGAGGTGTCGTTCGAAGCGTATTAACGAAAATATGATCCTAAAAGATTTTTATAAAATTCGGCCGAGCCGTTTTTTGGTTTAAACGATATTTTTGTACCGGCACGATATCGCGCGAACCACAAAAGATATCGGCTTAGTTGAGGTGCCGTTCGAAGAGTATTAACGAAAATATGATCTGAAAGGATTTTCATAAAATTAGGTTGAACCGTATTTTTGTTTAAACGACGTTCGTGATTTTGGTATCTGCAAGATACCTCACTAGTGCTAAGCGTATTACTATTTTGTCAGTTTATTCCGTCTACGTTCATCATATGGGAAATTGATCGTATGGACCGAAGGGGTCAAAACCACATTCCAACTAGTTGAAGTAAGTTAATTAGCTCAGATATTTGAATAGCACCTAATGGATAATAGATAAACCAGAGAGCAACATCGTAAAAGGTATCGGATATAAATCGGAACATTTCAACTGAGTTACAGGATTCGGCACTCAAATTTTAAAATTTTAAATGTAGTTGTAACGACCAGACAGGCCTGCTTTTGGGGTTTTTGCGCCCGATGAACTATGCCATATGGAGCCCCATAAGCTGTTCATTTTTGATCGCAGTGAAGGACAATGGAAAAAGACACAAACATTGTGAGTATCTACACTAGTATTCCTTCCGCAGAAGAAGATTGTTTGGACCTCTAAATTCACTGGTCACTTTGTTCAACTCAAATAACTTGTCACGCGACATGACGCGATTTTCAGCACAGGGTTCAGTATGTTTATTGTTCTGCTAAAGACGTTGCAACAATAAAACAATCACAAAATGACTCTGTTCACTTTTGAAACTTTTCTCCTATCGATGCACTTCACTTCAGAAAGCAAGTAATCACCATATAAGTATTTTTAATACTCATACATTTCCTTCTGTACATAAAAGACACAAATAAAAAGCATAAACAACTTATAAAATCATAATCATAAGTTAAAAAAAGAGACATCATAAACACCGCAATAATTAATTTTAGCCTATCCACATTTGCAGCCATTCACAATTACTTCATTTGCGGTGGGGTAATAAAGTACACAAAAATTCCAACAATAAAAGATGATTTAATGCCCAGCCAGGTCCGGGGCTCCGCATTGATATCGTCATCATCTCTCCGATACAATTTGCTTTTATCGCTTTATAAGTAAAAATGACATAAAAAACGGCGCGGGGCGAGACGGTATCCGACATAAAGATATAAGGCGGCGGTGAGGTGCGCCAACCGAGTACGCTATGGTACCGTTTATTAGCGCGCGTTTTATTGACGCGGCGGCCGGTCGCTTTGATGTACCACCATTTACTGGGTTGAGGCCAACGAGATCGCGCGCAGTTTGTCGACATGATCGTTTGCAAAAAAGAAGAATGTTTCAGTCTTCATACTTTGCGCCGCGGAATAAAGCAACAAATAACTTTCGTAATTGACGATCTCTGTTTATTCTGGCAAACACTTTTATGATTGCGACAAAAGTATGAGGAGCACTTAAACGACGACATGGCGAAAAACATTTGTTTTAAGAGAGTATTTGCGATTACTTAAGAGTGGTGTTTTTTCTGATTGTTTGGACAAAAAAATCTCAAAATTCAATATCGATATATTTTGAAAGGATCCTCGAGGATATTGATCTGTTTTTAAAGTGACAAAATGACTCTTAGATATTTATGGCCAACGTGAAAGAGTAAAGAGTAATCATAATATATAAAAATTACGTGTCACGATGTTCGTATTCGTACACGGTGATCTCCGAAATCCGAGTCCAACCGATTACAATAAAAATTTGGGAAGGTATATGGTTGGTTCCAGATTGAAGGACAGGATAGTTCTGGTCCAGATAAGCGGAGCTGTGGTCTCGATCTGGAGAAAAACCTTGAAAAACGCATTCAAGCCTAAAGGTAAATGAAATTTCAGTAACAACAAAGTGCATCAATTGTCTATTCTCGGTTGAATTGTGATCCTTCGCATTGGACATTGTGTCTTTGGGGGCATTAGAACGAACGATGCAAGATCTACGACGTCTCGAGCTTCGGTAACTGATAATCGTTGATTCTTTAGATTGCCCTAGATATTCTTTAGCCAGGTTTTCGTTGGTACCGATCGCTGAATTCTCCAATCTGCGGGACGTCCTCGAGAGAGGGGGGGGGGATTCGGCAAGCATGTCCGAACCACCGTAGTCGCCGTTTTTGTACTTCTCCCTCGATCATTGTCTGTTGATCGCATCTTTATCTAACTGTCTCGTTTCGAAGTTGATCGTGGAGTGCGACACCGAGAATCTGCCTTAAGCAACGCATTTGGAAGACCTCGAGCTTGTTGACGTCCGGCTTGAGCAGCGTCAACGTTTCCGATCTATAAAGAAGAATCGAAAGGATCAATATTCGGTAAAGGCGAACTTTCGTTTTGATGGCACTATTTGTTCGTTTCCATATGCGGCATGTTGCTGTAGCCTGGCCGATGCGGTTGTGAACGTCGGCCGTCGATGCCACTTTCGTTTCTTCAACCAATGCTTCCAAATATTTGAACATCGGAACCTGTTCGATTTGGCTTCCATCGAGGTAAATACTGGCCCTCGATCCGTCCGTTGTGAGCACTTTGGTCTTTTCCGCTTCACGCATAATCGCGTCGATCACAGCATTGAAGAGAAGTGGCGAAACCACTTCTCTTTGAATCGAGAACTCCCCGAGTAACGCGTTTCGAATACGAACGCTGCTGGTTGAGCCATTGTACGGTTTCCAAGGCACTCCACAAGCTGTTCCAATCGATGGAATCGAGGGCGGATTTGAAATCGATGAAAACGACGACAGTTCGTTTGCCGCAACGGATTCTTTCTTCCATTAGCTGGCTAGGTGCGACTATTTCATCAATTCATCCTCGATGTGGTCTAAATCCAGCTTGTTCCTTCCGGCTCGTTTGCTCTCGATGTTTCTGTAGCCTCGATAATATGATTTTCGTAAATACTTTGCCGGCGATCCAAAGGAGGCTAATACCGCGATAATTATTGCATTCCAGACTGTCACCTTTTTTCAAAATTGGGATGACAATCGCTTTCTTCCACGTCGACGGGGCACGATCCGATTATTGTCGGTTCGGTATGGAGAAACTGATTCGTCGGCTGTTCAATAATTTGCTGTTCGGGTGCTGGACCTTGTCGCGGATCATGGTTGTACAGCGGGTGGAAGAATTCCACCGCTGCAGAGGGCCATGAAGAGAAGTCACGAAAGTTCCATCCGATTTTTTGACGTTGTCCTTTGTTGATGTTGTTTCGCCGCCTAACCGCCCTATTGTCTGGTACAGCGTTCGATACTCGTCCTCGACATCACTTCTTCCATGTCGGCCGCAATCCAGTACGCTTCGCATTCCGATTTTTTCTATCGAACCTCTTTGTTCAATCGTCGGTATTGCTCAAAGTCGACGTGTTTCATTCGCTTTCGCTGATCGACGAGGTTCAGACAGATTTCCGAGATCCATGGCTGCGTCCGTTTATGGATAGGTGGACACACCTCCACTGGACACCCCACAATAGGAACCATCAATTGCCTCTCTTCTACAGGGTATTTCTGCAAGTATTCTTCCTCAAATTGAATGTCCATGGCCATAATGCACTCAGAAAAACGTTTGTTCTCATTTTTACTTTGTTTATACATTTCCAATAACGTTTCACAAATTCACAAACGACCACAAACAAATTTATTTGGACAGACGTCTGTCGGGTCAGCTAGTATAACATAAATATGAATTGAATAATATAAATAACCTACAAAATATTGAGCTATGAAAATTGCGCGTATTTTAAAATATAATTCACTTTTAATACGTTACTAATCTTCAGGATTAATTCAATCAAGGTTATCAACTAGTCCTCATTTATGATATCATTGCTCCAAGCTCTTTAGTGCGAACATAAAAATCCCACTTAATTTAAGAGATCAGTGTTAATGATAAATTGAAAACCACCTGTTTACACCCATTTGAATTGATTTACTACATTTTCCACTCCACGGTTCGTTTCAAAGCCCCCAACTTAAGTGGCAAAAATATCAATGAACATATCGAGCTTTTTTTTTAACTGATTGCTTTTATTTATAAAATATAATCGCTCGATCAAAAGTAGCGCAATATTTTTTTTAGGATTATGTTAAGCTTGAGCCCATGTAAAGGAATTTCTTTATTAAACCTCTTTCAGTTAAAAATTGTTTAATGTATTTAAATATATTTGATTTTCTGTACAAATTCCCCCTATCTTCTTCTTTATCACCCGGCTTCACAGCTACAATCATTTATTACGATCCTATCTGATCAAAGCTGAAAAACCGCAAAATCGATAAAATTTCCAGCTTTAACCTGTCTGATAAAGAATCATAAACATGTCAACGTTGGCCACGGATGAGATTACGCGACTTAATTACACAAAAAAAATAAAAATAAAAAAAGCGGTAAAAAGCGTCCATTCTGCCGCACTTTCAGACACCATTTTGGGTTCAATTAAGGTAATTGCCGTAATTACATTTCCAGATGCCAAAATAATATAACCTTGAGGCTCGAACGCAGGTATGTAAGAGCTGAGAAGCGGAGCGGAGCCCTCGGTGTATGGTATTCTTGGAACATTCATCATGGATCTTTTCTTAAGGTTTTTCATACCTTGGTTTTCTTTTTTGTGTTTTTCTCTTTTTCGATTCTTGCCCTTAGCTTCTTTTCCTTACCCTTGTTTCGTTGTGTCTTGAGTTTTATACCTGTGGATGCTGTTCTTGTTGATGTTATAAAAAAAACAGCTTCAATTTTTTGCGTGGATCCTTTATTACAAATTCTTTACTACTCAGGAAAAATATTCATTTTTGGCTCACTTTGACTGAGGTATTTATTCGATGACATTGCTCATGGGCATTGTCTCCGGATTACCAGATAACTGAAAAGACAAACAATCTCTACAAAATATTTCATCTTCTATATAAATATAATTGGAGTGTCTGTCTGTGATTTCAAAATAATTGTGTTTGCATATGGTTCTTTACATGATATTAAAAGATCAAGTATTTTTAAAATTTTTGTCTGTCTTCTAAGTATACGTATGCCTGTCTGTTTGTCCGTGCTCGGAATCGACTATTCCGACTAGGATGGGACTTTCACTGGAAGATTCTGTATTTTTGGCGGTATATTTTAAGCTATTTGTATACTCTTTATATTTGCTTCAGTTGTTTGTATGAACAGTATCCCGCCATTAAATTATGACCGATCGCAATTCTGAATTTTTTTTATCTTTTAATGTGTACTGGCGACACCTGTAGTCCCATTTTCCTGGAAAAATGACTATTTATGATTCTGTTGGGTAAAACCTGCATTTTTTACACACCAAATGGGGAATCCTAAATTACCGTTATTAAGAAAAAACCATGCCACACGGCAAAGGCTAGCATGGACTGCCTCAACTCCTTGGAATTGCAGGTTTTACCTTGGCCCGGCAATTCTCCTGATTGCAATCCTATCGAGAATTGTTGGGCCTACTTAAAATGGAAGGTGTACGCCAGGAGAAATAACACCATCGAGCAACTTAAGCAAAACATCCAAGATGTCTGGAAAAATGATGCAGGAATCAAGCAAATGATCCAACGTTGCATCAACAGCATGCCTCTAAGAATTAAGGCTGTGGTAAAGGCCCCCTTTAGCCACAAAATATTAGAAAATTAATTAATTATTACTTATATAAACTAAAAACAATGTAAAAAATAAAATTATAAATAAATATGTGCAAAAAATCCAATTGAATTTGTTTAATTTGGAGGAAAACAGAAAAATCTCAAAATTTTCTAGTCGGTCATAATTTAATGGCGGGATACTGTACTGCCCTCCTAAGCAAAAAGGTACATAACTACATTCATTGACATTTCGAGTAAATTGAGGTTGAATGTTCAACTCTTTGCCGTTTTTGTTAAAATTAAAATTTCAACTTAATTTTTTTATCTAAAAACGTAATTAATCTTCATCTTTTCATCTAGATAATACGTTCGAACGAAACTTTTCATTGTTTAATAAAAAATGTTAGTTAAGGCATTTCAAGTTATTGACCAGTCAAGAACACTAAGCAAGAATGTACGTAACTGAATGAAATTTGTCAGTTTTTTTTTATTTTGACGTGGTTTCATGATGAAATCACATTAATATTTCAAAATTAACGCCAATTCTAGTATTTTATGTATGAATACAATGACTTTTGGAAAAATAATAATTAATTTTAAAAAAAAATTTTTTTTTTTGGTCAACAAATCTATTAACTGCAACTTTCTCGTAAAACAAATCGAAAAACGGATTGCATTTTCGGAAAGAGCGGAAAAAAATACATAAGAATATCACCATAACTAAAATTTGATCATTTTTGCAGTTATGTACCTTTTTGCTTAGGAGGGCAGTGTATGTATAAGACAATTCTTTAAACTTGATTTTGACCCACTTCCATATAACCGATGAACTACATGTAATGTATTGTTCGTGTGACAATGTAATCTAGCCATTTTGTAAATAAATTAAGATGGCGGCCGAATTTCGCAATTCGTCGCTTATCAAGAATAATGGCACAACTCAAAATTTTCCAATTTCGAGTTTATTTTGAGAATGTATAGCTAAATATGCATATTTTTATGTAGCAAAAATCCATATTAATAATTCTAAAAATGACCGCTGGAATCCAAGATCATAACATGGGCTTGTATGAAACTAAAAACTTTTAAATGGCTCCCCTGTAAAATCCATTGTTTTTGAGTTGTGACACTATTCTTGATAAGCGACGATTGTGCTCCTCGACCCCCGAAACGGGCACCAAATGAAAAAGTATGATAGGTAGGTACACCTATGTGGTGTCATTCGAACTTCAAAATGGCGCCCAACACCAAATGGCGAACTACCTTTTTCTTTAAAACCCATTCGGTATTTCCATATACCGACTAGAGCAATAAAAACTTTACATTCAAAATTAATTTTAAACCGTATTTTTAAACAATTTTTGCTCGAATCCGATTATATCATATCCGCCTATCGGATTAGACCGAAAACTTGAACCCATAGTCGAAAGAAATCGAGTAAACACTTTTTTGAATCATTTAAATTCTAGGCCTAAAAGAGCTGTATCTAAATATTTACATTTGTCAAAGTAAATCTTGACATACGAGGTGTGACAATTAAGTAATGAGACTGATTATATTGCCGCGATTGTGGTAACCCTGCGACCTTGAAATTCCCTTTCCCTTCTCTCGGCATCCTTCCCCTCTCCATTGATATATTTGCCATCGCTCTAGCTTGTTTAGTTCGCCTGTTCTGTCGTGTTGAGTAAACGTGTGTTCGTGGTGCTCGTCACGAAAATGGAGAAACGAAATCAAGAGACAACGCGTCGCAAGAGACTCACGCGAAGACAGCCATTGTGAGCTTTGGCGTTTGGTTTCCGGGTCGTATTGAAAAAACCAGCTCTCATCGCCTGTGGGATCGTTTTCCACTTGTTCCAAACAGTCTTCTGCGACGGTCATTCGATGCTGCTTTTGCTCCTCGGAAAGGTTCCTTGGAACCATCTTCGCGCACAACTTTCTCATCCCTAAATCGTTGGTCAAAATTTGTCTGACTGTTTCACGGTTCATACCCAGTTCCGACGCCAACATTCGAACTGTTAAACGCCGATCTTCACGGATCAGGGCGCGCACACGCTGCGCATTCGCGTCAGTCCGCACCTCGACTGGTCTCCCGCTCCGCGCCTCGTCTTCCACGCTTTCACGCCCCTCCTTAAACTCTTTATGCCATCGAAACACCTGGGCACGACTAAGAGCACTATCACCATGCACTTTTACAATTTTAGCGTACGTTTCCGAAGCTGGTTCGCCTAATTTGACGCAAAATTTTATCGCGACGCGTTGATATCATCTGCGTAGTCGAGTAGTTTAACATGATAAGTGACAATTCCTTTTGACAATTCAAATGCACTACAGAATTGCTTTGACAGCCAGCCACAGTCGCCGGCACTCAAAACCTCGGGCACTAATTTGCAAGAGGGGAAACGAAAATTTCCCCTCTTTTTCGATCCCAAGAAAGTAAGCGAACACGAAATTTGCGCAAATGGGTCCCGAGGGATCTAATTTAGAGTAGCCGAACACTCTTTATAATTCGACGTTTGTCAATCTAGTTGTTAGGTGCCACTTATATTGACAATGAGAAAACCAATTGAGGGTCGAAGTGAGAGCTGTTACCTCTGGTTTTTTCAATTGGCGGAAATACTAGGGAACATTATGGTTTGCCATCTCCACAAATAATCGATGGGTCTGAAAATAATTTAAACCGAAAATATATGAAACATAAATGAACCAAAGTTAAACAATGAACAAAAAGAAGTCTATCAACGCACCATCAACAGTACGGATGAATTTTTAAGGCCCACCAGGAAGGACTGGCATTACATCGTGATACGTTATTTTTATATATTAAGATTAAATTAAAAGTTTTCAATGAACAAAACAAACTCTAGCTAACTGTCATTCTATATCCCATATATGTAGATATATATTTTGTAAAAATTGCAATACGATAACATTTTCAATCACGAACAAGACAGGTGCTATTTCGTTTTACATTCTTACGATAATCCGATGTTTGATCTCATATATAAAGAAAGATCAGTAACCAAAAAAAAACAACTGTTTACTCAACTTCAACTTATTTACACTTCACAGAGCGCTCCATCAAAGACATAACCCGGGCTCAAATTGCCTTTCGGCTTGTGTTTATCTTTGGCGCAAAAGAACTGATACCGTTCGGCGATTCCCTTCAAAGTGATCGGTTATTTGTTTACAGACATGAACATCATCTTTTAAGCTTTTCCATAAGCCTTTGAGATCTTTTTGTCTTCAATTCAGATACGTTTTTTTTGCCCTCTTGCTCCTATCCAATTGCTAAATTAAACATTTCCTCCCGTAGCCGGCAGAGAAGTCCTCTATGATCTTTTTGCTTACTTTGGAGCGACCGAGACTGGGGCTCTAAGTTGATGTTGATTGTTTGTTTTCCATTCGAGCCGCTTTTCTTTATCACTTCAGCTTTTGATCTTGAGAATGTTTGCTAGATATCGAATTGAGAGGTTGTTAATAGGTTTTTGTTTTTTGCATTTTTTTTACTATTTGTGTTTACTTAAAATATTAGGGACCATTAAGAATTTCGTTGATTCTTAAATATGTACTTTAGAAGCGCCAGGGCACGTTTCTGGTGATTAGTGTATATTTTGTTTTAAGAGTATTGATTATAGACATAAGGAACAAGCCATATAAAAGGTATATCTTACTCACATTAAAATTTAGGTCTTCTCGTCATTATTTGGCTCTTCTTCTTTAAATAGCGTTATGGTCCTAGCAGTATGTTGGCTCTTTGCAGTCTCTTCTTCCAGTCCTCGCACGTTTTGCTAATTCTTCTCAGCTTATTACGCACAGTTTTCATATATCTTCTAAACCACTCAATGTCAAACATCACATATTTTTAAGATTTCCATGAATATACTGTCTAGACTGGAGCTTTAAGATTATTGATATTTCCCAAGGCATTGACAAGTTTTTCTATTGCCGGCTTCGGCGCATGGTTTCTGGGCTTTCTTTGGTTGTTTCTTTCTTATTACCGTTATGTTTTCTTTTACTGAGTTTCCATGAGAGTTCAACCAGAGTTGAACCCGAGTTGTACGTCATGGAAACAGACACAGTTAAAAGTAATGAACCCAATCCCGAGGATCCCGAAGTATTATATGAAATAAGACCGTAACAGACTACTGAGCTAGTCAAAGAAAGTATTTTAGGCTAATTCTGAACTACGCTAGAATTGATTCCGCTCCGCTACAGCAGAGTTTATGCTACCGATGTAAGAAAATTCCAGCGGAATCAATCTTTGACTGACTCAGAAGTTCGTTTGACATACAATACAATTAGCCTCGAGGGTAATCCCCGTACGCTCATATCTACGTGGGGAATCTTCTGTCGTAGGCGTAGGATAACTTGATATTTATTGTGCTTCCATGAACCGGGCAAGAGTACTATTCGATGCTGTTTCCATGACAGTTGAAGTGACATATAAATAATTTTACATCGTGTCTCCGATGGTGTTTGTGTAGTAAACGCACTTAAACAAACCCAAATACAAAACCCGGCTTAATCCGACGTATTTCGTAGAGTTTTCTTGGATTTAACGAAACTTTATTCCACCCGCGTTTACATGGGCGCTTACTCTGAGTTAACCCAGGGTAAACTCTGCATGGAAACTTAGTAAATTGGCCACGTTCAGATATACGCACGTAAATATACTTAGATGACTTTGTGTTATTGCTGTATTGCTTAGTAGGCAGTTATCTTCAACTAACAAATTTAAATATTTTGTGGAGTGTAAGGCCCTCCACACGAGTCGACTGATTTTCAATCCCAATTTCAAACGGGTTTCACAATAATCACGTTCACAACCAGTTTGTGATGAAAATGAAACCCTTGTTAAAACACAAGTACAACTGATTTTGGATGAATCGGAATTCTGTGGCCACATAGTTTTTAGTCACGAGCGCAACTGAGATCGCTTTCAACCGGCAAGAACAATCGCACGCGACCAGTTCAAACTAGTTTCAAATCGCTCTCGATCTGTCGGCCCGCGTATGGTTTCCCACAAGATCACGAAACAGTTGCGTGTGTAACTGCTCAGCCGAACCGTATTCGGAGGACCTGAGTCCCGGTTCTGAGAGAAGGAAGTGAAGGAAGGAGCTGATACAAAAAAACCCGCGATATTTTATTCCACCTACTCCGACCATTACGCGTCTCTGACTTCTGGGCATCGAGAAACAACTCGCTGGAGTTTTATACCTCCGAAAACGAGTTGAATTACATCAACCAACCGATGACATGCGCTTCTTCCTTCATTTCTTTTTTGATCCGTTAACTGGCGGTCCGAGCGGGACGTTCTCGCAACCGATACGCTGCTGTCGGTGCCGCTTTAAAAAATGCAGGTGGACCACCCGCCTTCTTTCACATCCTGGACTTGGGACCAGATAATGGCGGAGTTGAAATACGCTTGGTGGAGCATGGAAGGGCTAGGGAAGCCTGTGGCAGGAGGAATCAGGAATGTAAAGACGGAAGAAGAAAGAAAGTTATGTATGTATGTCGGGAAAGTGAGGAAGGCGATGGATCCTGGTGCTGATCATTCCATCGCAGATCCTCCGTTAGGGGTCAATTAGACAATAGGTTTTGCTGTCAGTTTTGCCACAGTTGCTGCTATGACTGCCGGAAAACCTACCGCCTAAGGTGATGATTGATGTAATTATCTGAATATTTTGATATCCATCAATTATGCCTGATGGAATTGATGATAATGATGCTTGCATGAACATGTATTGTACGTCTTAAAGTTACCCCTAGAATGGTAAGAGTTGAGTCAGCCGGTAAGCCCGCTCTAGACTCACGCCGTGAACAACCGCGACCACCCGTGAACGCGAGTGTAGATAGTTTTCTCGCCTAGCTCGCTCCTTGTTTTCCGTTCTAAGTGAATACGGCGTAAATTCTCGCCGTGAATTAACAGCGTGAAAGTGGAGCCGCCTTTACATTCTCTTCTCTTACTGAGATAGGAGGTATACCGGTGATAGCGAGAACGCTGGGTAAAACATGTCTTTCCACTAATATATAGCTAAATCCTAAATTTATCGAGGTTATACGAACGCGACAAAGTAACAAGAGGAGCGGAGGAGGGGTCCAAAAATGGCTAAAATCACTTCACGAGCTACGCTTTACAACTAACAATGCCAAAAACAAAGACCAGAGTTTATATTTTTTCACAAATAATGAAATTTGAAGTTTTTTGTTTATTTTTACCATTCCCGATATACACTGAATTAAAGGAATCTCTATGAAATGGTATCTTTTGCCAACATTTTTGGATGAAAACTATCGTAAATTACATATTGCGATAAAAATGAAAATTTAGCTTGAGTGTATAACTTTTCATTGTATTGTTTTTGATATTTTTTGCATACTTGACAATGAAGTAACACGATCAATAATATTGAACAATCTGGACACCCCCCCGCCATATCTCGCCTATATACTTAACTCCAGAACAAAAGAATTCATCTAAAACGCAACATCAGAGCACGACTCCATATTAAACGGGTTTTCCTGGGACGATGAGAATTGATCGTATACACGAAGTTTTAAATTGTTATGAAGGTATTAAAATCACCTTGGCTGACGGTAATTACGCAAAATTGAGGTTTTCATTTAAACGAAACACCGGAATAAGAGAGAAAAGGTGTTCATCATCAAAACGAGTTTCTTCAGTCGGATTTTTAAAGCGCCCTCGGTGTTTTTCATCTTCCCCATGCTCTGCGCTATATTCCCGATCCGCCGTCCGCCATCGTTGCTGTCTCTGATACAGAAACACAACAGCACAGATACAAAAAAATATATACAATATATATGGTGTGCACCCAACAACAACAAAAAATACAGCTGAGTCGCTTAACCGTGGCTCATGATCTCTTTACACTGCATTACATACAGAACAGCAATTTTGTATAGAATTCCGAGGTGTTTTCGAGATCATGCGAAGCTAATTTTCTTATTTACTGCAGGCTTTTGTAGAAGCAAGAAGACTTCGGCTGGTATCTTCGATCTTCCATCAAATTCCGTGCGAGCGGTACCGCCGCCATTCATAGAGATCATGCCTTTTTTGCATCCGACACCATCATTCAGGAGGCTCCTCTGGGGCTGCTATTAGGAATTCGCTATGGAGGGAACCCGCTTTGTGGTGGTTTTTTGCCTTTATGTAGTTCCGGCGAGGGTGACTTAGTGATTAGTTACAGGCGGCTAAATTGATGATCGCTGCTTTTAAGGTGTACATTAGTGTTGCTAATTGAAGTGTTTTCCTGTCGAAGGTCAAGAATTGCTGCTATAAAGATATGCAAAATATACCTAAGTTTTTTATCCACGATAATAACTGTTAATTGCAGCCCATTTCCTCTCTAAACTCATAACCGAAGCCGCAACACAAGTTTCTGACCTTTATCTAGCAGCGCCTTTGATAAATCTTAGAGAAGAACTCAAAGTTATCTTCTTGCCTAATTATAGCTTAAGTACTCCTTTTATACATATACACACGGGCTGGAATTTCTTTGATGTTTTGGTTTAGTGCTACACAAAACCCGAAAAGATCGACGATCCTCTGATCTGGCCCCATGACTCTGGGGCATCAGCGAGGCCTTCTGAATGATTTCAACTCCAGCCAGCAGACCCCGGCGACCCAGACGTGATACCTTCTTCCTCCTTATCTCTGGAAACCACCTCTTTGCTCTCGTAATAAATGCTGCCATGGCCCGGCCATAAGCGGATTATATTATCCGAGGAGGAAAGACCCTAAAAAATTCTCATTAAAAATGTATCTTCGAATGATTTGATAATTTTTAAAAGCTTTTAACTGTTTCTCCCCTGCCTTTACCTGTGTTTCGATTAAGATCGTGTGTCGGCAAAAAGGATGAAACGGAAATTACAAATGATTTTGAATAAATTAAAAATTATTCAGTATTAATTTTTTCGGGTATGGGGAGGCTGGTGACAGGTTAGTCGGATATTTTTTTTAGTGTTATTACTAATATTGAATTTTTAATATGTTTTTTTAAAAAGAATATTTGAGGCTGAAGGTTGGTTACTTCTGTATACAATTGAGCCATGTATATAGTGCGGTCTTTCCACAATAGGTACTCGGTGTAGGGCAGGGCCTCTATCAGTTCAGTTCACGCAATTCGACGTCGACTCAAAACGATCCAGAGCGCGTTCAAAAATCTTCTTACATTCAAGATAATTTTTAATGAAATTTCTTATCATTCATTCGGCAAACATGTCCAAGACACCGTATTCGACGTTTTTTGTATTTCTTATTCGATCAGTGTCTGTTGATCGAATCTTTGTCTCCGACACCGAGAGTCTGCCTCAAGCATCGCATTTGAAAGACCTCGAGCTTCTTAACGTCCGGTTTGCGCAGGGTCCACGTTTCCGATCCATAAAGAAGAATCGGAAGGATCAACGTTCGGTAATGGCGTACTTTTGTTTTGATGGCGAATGTTGCTGTTGCCTGACCGATGCGGATGTGAACGTCGGCCTTCGAAGCCAATTTCTTTCCTTCAACCAATGATTCTAAATATTTGAACATCAGAACATGTCCGATTTGGGTTTCATCGAGGTGAACCTAGCTTTCAATCCATCCGTTTTGAAAACTTTGGTCTTTTCCGCATTGATTTTTAACCCGTATGACCGGGTGATGCGGGAAATGTCGTATAAGATGTCCGTCGCTTCGTCATTCATGTCGGCGAAGACTGCGCTTTCGTCAGCGATCATCAAGTCGGTTACGAAGTTGTTGTCGTCGTATCGAACTCCGCGCCGTCCTTCGATTGCTTCACGCATAATTGCGTCGATCACAACTCTGAAGAGAAGTGGCGAAGCGACGTCTCCTTGTCGGACACCCGTTTGAATCAGGAATTCTTCGGATAAGACGCTTTGAATACGAACGCTGCTTGTTGAGTCATCGTACGACGCTGTAGAAGTTGGATGATTTTCAATTGCGCGTGTTCGGTTTCCAATGTTCTCCACAAGGTGTTTCAATCGATGCAATCGAAAGCGGATTTAAAATTGATGAAAATTAACACAGTTTGTTTGCCGCAACGAATTCTTTCTTCCATTAGCTGACGTAGAGCGAATATTTGATCACTGCATCCTCGATGTGGTTTAAATCTCGCTTATTCTTTCCGACTCGTTTGCTCTCGATATTTCCGCAGCCTTGATTGTATGATTTTCGTAAATACCTTTTTTTATGTGACAGACTAGAGGCTTAGGGAAAGTCCCTTTGCCAACGATCGAAAGGAGGCTAATATCGCGAAAATTCTTGCATTCTCGATTCCCGACCGACCCGAAAATTGGCACAACGATCGTTTTCTTCCATGCCGACGGGACACTATCCGTATGTATGTTATGAGAACGTGGAGTTGTTGTGATAAGACATCACCTCCGGCTTGATCATTTCGACGGGAATAGATCAACTCGGCGCTTTTACATTTTTCAGCGATTTTATTGCCGTCTTTGGTTCGATATCAAGAAACTGAATAGTCAGCTATTCGATAATCGGCAGATCGGATGCTGGACCCTGCATCGGATGCTGGACCCTGCATTGGCCGCCTAACCGGCGCGCCGGATTGTCTGGTACAGCGTCCGGTACTCGCAACATGGGGTCATGGCAACCACACACTGGCACTTTCAGCCATGGTAGGAGTGTAGCAGCCCTCTCAAAATTTGCGACCGTTCCATTCATCCATCATTCTGCCTACACGATAACCCTTTTTCGCAACACAAGACTAGCTAACTTAGCTCAACCCCACGAACTGCAGCCTTCCTCCTCGCGCACATTACAGTTCAGAAGTTCGTTTATAAATAGAACAATTCGATTGTGGAACTTTCTTCCGTCTTCTTGAAAATTTTGCACACCAGAAAACACGAAATCTATTTCAACATTACAATAAAAAAAACTGTTAACTGTTTTTGCTTTCAAAACTCAGTATGACTAGAAATCCTTACAAAACTAAAGGCAGCTAGCTCTACTTGTACAACATTAAAATTAACAAATTGGAATTGAAATGAACACCCTTAAATTGCCTTAACTGCTCATCGACTTGAACCCGCAACAGTTTCAAATTAATTCCCACTTGAATCGAACTGTCGCTCATTTTCAACATCATATCCGCTGCAATTAATTGTTCCAATTCGCTATCATCACTTTGCAAAAAGTTCAAACTGTGAAAATTCCGTTTTTGAAAACACCGCCAAACCAGTCCCACATGTGTCTACTAAATCTACTTTTATATCTGCTCTAAAGGCAACGAGTATGTCCTCTGTCATCAAAGTCATGCACGGGTGATGCCACCAGATGTGAAACGATAACAAACGACCATCTTTAAAAGCAGACGACCGACAACGATCCCAGCAAATAAAAAGAAACACGATTCCCAGTCCAGCGCGACATGGAAGAATTAAGATCAAGGAACGAGGAAAATGATGCTCTTCGCGAATGGCGGATTAATCGAATTAGAAGTATAATGAACAGAACGATATTAATAATCATGAGTAATAGAATGCGACTTTATAAAAGATCAGAAAACGTGACCGTTGCTTACTCTGACATTAAATTGCGAACACGAAATGAATTACCGCGGCATACTGGCCAGAGCAAAAGAAGAACCATTCTCGATTGAGGTGCCGCAAGGTACAATCTCGGGCACTGTCTTAGTTTCTTCTTATTCTTTAATTCGTATATATATTTCTTCTGCTTCATCGTTCATATATTGAGATTTATTGTTCAAGCTTCCTATTCGAGGGGAGGTTTTTCCTTACCAGCATTATATTTTCTGCCTTTTCTTTTCTATAAATGTGAAACAACATTTCATGTCTAGACGCTAAAGTGTTGATGTTTTATGCCATTTGAATTGTGATCCATTCGTTTTATGGGGGGCATTCAATAAAAGATTATGCCGCGCCGAGCATAGTTCTAGTTTTTAGTTTGATATCAACATTTTATGTGTAAAATTTTTTGATATATAAAAATGATATAGGAAACACATAAAAGGTGTTTTTTAGTGCTACGATAAAAATACTGAAGATAATTTTATTTTGACTAATTGGAAATTTGTGTTTTTATCAGATTCATAAAATTGGAATTTATAGCACTCTTTTAGGATATGGCTCTTAACATCTTTCGACGATATTATGAAATAAAAATGTTTGAAGACATTCTTATTGTGATAGTGGTGGCTTAATTATGCTGTTTTTGAGGTTAAGTGCTATTTTATAACACAATAAGCTTGAATATCTGAGGCAGAATAAACTTTATTGTCTTTTTTTACTTATCATTTGGTATTCTATTTCGATTTCATTTTTGAAGAAACCCTAATTCATCTTAAGTTTCTTTTTATAGAGATTTACACAGATATCGCAATTTTTTTCAAATCTAGTACTTACGTCTACAATCACTTTTGATCGAATCTTATTTACAATTTTCTGATGAAATTAAACTTTTGATATACATTAATTGGGTAAAATGTACCCGGAAGATAAAATTTGTAAACTGGCAACGCTGTAATGAGCTGACGCATAGAATTTGACTCTCATCTGTCACTCAATGTGCTCGCAACTTTTGTTCATGTTCATGGTACATATAAGTGCTCCGCAATTCTTACAATGGAATGATCTATTTCAGGTAACAAGGTATAACTTAGTGCACAACTTTTCCACCCATAGGGGATTAGCCATATATATTAGGAATGACGTCGCGTTTCAGAAGGGGTACAGTAGTACATCCTCTGATTTTAACCATCTTTGGAATTAAATAATTATCCATACCCAGAGGCGGCGGAGCGCATGGGGATGGAAGGAAAAGTGCACACGCAATTTCGCTTTGGGTTTGGAGATCCACAGGAGGGCTATCTCGGCCGCTGGCAACGAAGGAATGTGGGCGAGAGCCGCACACAAGCAAAACTTTTTATACGAAAACTAAATATATTATATTAGAGCTATTAAGACTTTATAACTGACCTTTAAACCCCACTAGACTAGCCTTTGAAAATGGGATTACCTCAGGGGCATCCCGAAAGAGGGATTTCCTGGTAGGCTCCCCATGTAGCAAATTTGGGGCATGCCGAAAAAGTTTCCTCGTGAACACCGCTCAAAAAAAGTACAGGTATGCATTATCAGTTTTTAATAATGGCCCGGCGTCGCTGGCTGAACTGCGCAAGTTCAAGCAAATTGTCAAACTTAACTTCTAACCTCAGTTCAGTTCGCATATAATTTCCACATATTCAACTGAGGATAAATAAAGCTCAGTTCAGTTCGCATGTAATTTCCACATATTCAACTGAGGATAAATAAACCTCAGTTCACCCAACTGATCTCGAACTGAAGTTAAACGTAAAAGCTCGCTCATAAGAGAGAAATCAACTGGAATAGTGAAATGCTATTCCAGTGGGCTTTTGCATATCTGACTTCTGGCGAAAAGGCAACAACAGTTTCAAGCACGAACTGAACATGAACTGGGCTTTAGTTGGTGAAGCCACTTACATATGTAGATTGAACTG
Organism: Thereva unica; assembly: GCA_949987705.1. Taxonomy (NCBI): domain Eukaryota; kingdom Metazoa; phylum Arthropoda; class Insecta; order Diptera; family Therevidae; genus Thereva; species Thereva unica. The sequence goes on from OX465284.1 coordinate 86,082,527, forward strand.
GACATTCTTGAACTCGCCGGGGGCATTAAGCTTTAGTTTAACTTATACAAAGCTTTTGTTGTTGCATTGCTTCAAATTTCAGGCAATCATGTTGGTGACAGTGAAGGGTATCACTTAGCATACTCAATATAACGGTTCTGGTTCGATTACAGGCAGAGAATTATTTCTATTGGCTTTAGCTGGTCACGTGACGAAAGCAAAAAGTTCTGCCGCTGCTTTTTCATCTCAAATTCTAATTTTGTTGCTGATTTTTTAACATGTCAAACATCTGCCACTTGGAAAATTGTTTTTAAATGACAAATGGACCCGGAAAATTGAGAATTTATTGCTATACGCTTTTTATTAGCTTCACTTGTAACTATGTTAACAAATCTTGAAAGTTAAATTCGACTCACTTCCCTGGTTCAGATTAAGCTATAGTATGTAGTACAGTTCGCATGACAATCATAGATATATGAATATTATAGTTGGAGTGTAAAGTGCGATTTTAGACATTAAGCGTGAAGCCATGAGGCGGAAGGGGAATGCCGTGGCCGCCATCTTGGTAAACCTCCAAATATCAAATATTCTAGTCGAAATTTAGTGGATAAAACATGATGATTTTTTTAGAAAAAAACAAAGAAAACTATTTTTTAATTTTTTATTTTATCAACATATTATTGAAATAAAAACCGAAACTTCTAGCACAGGAAAAGAAAGTGGGGTCTATCAAAATGGCGGATACGGCACCGTTCTTGGCTTCAACAGCCACTCGATTAGATATCTATGGTGACAATGCAATCTGGCCATTTTGTAAAAAAGTCAAGATGGCAGTTTAAAGATGGCGGCTGAATTTGGCAATTTTGTTCCCTGATTCCCCCGACAAGGGTATCAAATAAAAGGCTATGACAAATAGGAATACAACTAGCTGTGTCGTAATTCCAAATTCAAAATGACGGCCAACTATCTCCACTGGTTTCCCGACCCAACACAATAGGCTGAACTTGGTCGCGGTGTTTATCATATGGGTGATCTCCATACTCACATAAGAAACTTGATAAGAATATTTATTTTTATTTGCAAAAAATCTAAGGAATATTGAGGGAATCTAACTTTTCCCAGGGTCTGCAAAAAATGCCTCATTTCACGCTTTATATTTTTATTCATTTGAAACCATGACATAATAACCAACCACCATATTTTTTTTCTTATTTAAAAAAACGGATCACCATAAATTTCACAAATCGAAACTGTCAATAAAAATGTCAGCAATTAAATCAGTAAGAAACCATTTAAGAATGCCACGATGATATTTTATCTGATGTAACTAATTACGATCGCTAATTCTCCACGGCCTTTTGGAATTCATGTTGTGGCCTCTGACTTGCCGTCGTATCTCTGGTTATCGGCTTACACATTCAGCACATACACAGCCATTGCACGGAGAGATCCGAGCTTGCTTTTTATCTTGATGTCGGCAAGTGAACGCAATCGGTAATAATTAACCGTCGCCGATTTTTAATTGACGTTAATGTCAAAGAGAAGACGAACTACGAAACAAACGACGACAAAAAATAAAGAACCCTTTAATCGGTGCATTTATAAACAAAGAGCAATGAAGGAAGATGGTCACTTCCTAGTGAGCGAGATGAGAATCTTATCGAAGATTTCCGCGGATGTTGTGGTGAATTTGAAATTGGTAAACGATATGTCAAGTGCATTCTTTAAGTTTACCTTGCGTCTGTCTAGTTTCGAATTATTGACATATTGAGTACTTGCTTGTTGCTGATTAAAATTCTTAAAAAATGTTTTAGGTTATTATTTAACGTAAAATATTCTGTTTTCGTTGAGAATTTTTAGAAACTAGAGTTTGGACGAAAATTCGCCTCACCTAATGAGCCTGTTTAGACGCTTCGCTCCCAGGAGCGATCCTCACGCGATGAGGAGAGAAGTGAGGTGGTACCTCTTATCATCACCACTTCCCCCTTTACCCACAAATTTCGTGGCCCAAACAGGCCCAATGTCTAGCAGCGAGTCGATGAAGTCAAATAGACTATTAAAAAAAAGTGTTCAAGCAAAACGATAGAGGACATACTCTCTAACGGAGGTTTCGTAGTTTCAAGATTACCTTGTTCAATAAAAACTGCTTGTGATGTAGACGCGGAAGATGGCGGAAAATGAAATTAACTGAAAGAGCAAACTTATCTTCTTGCTGATGTTAATTTTTCTTTTTACTAGCTGTCGTTGATGCATGAACCAATAGGGGTATTCATGATCTGTGTTATTTGTGTTAAATCGAGGGAGATGTTTAACAAATCGAGAAACTTTCCTTAGTAAATGACATTTGTTTCGATTTTAACAAATAACATCTGAAAAGGCGTGTTAATGCAACAACTAGAGCAGCGGTTTCCAAACTGGGGGGCGCTTATAGCTCAAACGAAGTGCGGATGATTTTATCTTTTTGACTTCTGGCTGGCTGTTTCATTTCTACTTAAATTTGATTGTGTTCTTTTGTCATTCGGTACCATTTTAGTATGAGTCTACTCATATCGAGAAAACCCGTTTATCGAAGCATTGTAGCGCATTAAATTTAAAACAATCGTTCAATTGTGAAGACTGTGCGTGGTTATCGTAAAAAATATGCGCCTTCAGACAACACAATTGGTAGTTTGGTGACGAATTTCTTTGAGTGCGGGTCAGCGGCCACTCGCCAGCGTTCGCCCCAATGAAGTCGTTAAACCGGAAATAGAGAGTGTTGCCAAAAATCCAAATGTGTCGTATCGGAGGAGGAGTAATGCTGTAAACATTCTAAGAACGACTGCGAAACTATTTTCCTCGGCCACGGCGAATGGCCCGGCGAAATTCATCGTGCGCACACACTAAAAGCCACGGCGACACAAATTAAAAAGCACACACCGGAATAACCATCTTGGACAGCCGAATACAAGCGATTCGTCGGTTGCCCTTAGCATGTTTACAGGATGGAGAGTGGAACGATTCTAAAGAGGATAATGCAGTAAGATCTTCATCTCTTCCCAAACAAAATGCAATTTACTTAATGAGTGTTGCCCAGAAATGCCGTTGCAAGAATGATCGATGCCGAACCAGATTTTTGGGACAAAATTTTGATGAACAATAAACAACATTTTACACTCTCTGGCGGAGTTAATAAACAAAACTGTCGACAAAGAAAGCTCGCCTCATGCACGAACCACCACTGCACGACGAGAAAGTCACTGTTTGGATCGAAGTGTGCTCAAAAACCATCATCGGACCATTTGCTTTGAGCTCAAGAAACCCTTGACGACGCACCGTGTTGATGCTAAAAACACGCTAAGGGCGACGGCGAAACGATTTTCGTCGAAAAAGGTGAAAATACCGACGAAATAAATTCGTTGTTTGCACACACTGAGAGCGACGGCCGATTATGCTACAAGCGCATTCAGGAACACACTGAAATAGCAGCACAATCCCATGCCATAGCACCCATGCAACTTTGACAGGCAACGGCTACGAAATTGAAATTAAATTGATACGGTATTTTATTTGTTTTTGACAGTCGCTGTATACAGCGATTCGTCGGTCGCCGCTAACATGTTTACAGCATGGGAGCAAATTATGCGCGAATGAAGCTATCTAAAGCCTTCACAATTCTATGATCACCCTCCCACGTTGGACGCTTGATGGAAGGATGGTAGAAGGCATCGTGTAGCCAATACTCAAACTACTAGTGTTAGTATTTGGACGCGTACGGGCTTTTGTCGATGCTTTCTCAATCATTGGAAGCCAACATTCGAAAGAAACGTTCACCGCATCGAGTAGAGCCGGCTTAAGAGATTAAAACGTGCTCCGAAAGCGATTAAAATGTGCCCCGATGTTCTCAGCATGTCAGCTGATGTTCTAACGATTGGGGAGCAGAAAACTGAAGCTTTGCTGACCAGCATGAGAACAGATCAGGTACCAGGAAGTGATGTACCAGTGACCATAAAATTGACCAAATTTGCGATTTTTCAAAAATTCAAACGGGATTTCGTTTTCAATTGTTTCTTAAGTTCTAAATGAGTTTCCCAATTAACAACCGATCTTACAAAAAATTGCAGCAATGTTAAAAACAAAAGAAGATCGTTTATTACTCAAAAAGTAATGAACCGATCTTGTTGAAATGTGTACCTTGCCGGAACCTGTAAGATTTTTCAGCCCTCTGTGCGCAGTTGTTTTCGAGTAAACAAATAGTGAAAGTAACGTGATTTGAAAACTTTGAAAGCTATGTATTTGTAAGATCTAGGAGATTGTGGAAATTGTGGACAATCTTAGGGTGTTAAACTACGAAGCGATTCCAATAATAATTCGCCTATGGGTCAAAAATGCACTTCTTAGCGCTTGTCGCCGACTAGCCTATAACGTAAACATTTGTCACGCAATTGACTGAAAAATATCAACTTTCTTTGGCTTACGAACTGACAATTGGCAGGTCGAATTGACCAATGCATTGACTCGAGTGTCATGGGGCTTTTAAATATGAAATTGCCAACCCATGAAATGCGCAAAAATTGTCCTTCGAGACCCCGGCAAAAGTATAGTACCCAGTTTTGTTGGTTTCAATTATATATAATCGAAATCTTATTCTTGTATCACCAGAATTAAATTGATTCTCAAAAAATCCACTCCTTCATTCCATGCCATTTACCTGAGCTAAAGAACGTTGGCCACAAAAACTCGCGGCGACATTCAATGCGAAGATTCTTCGAATCCATTCGTCTTCTCGTCATCCAGTTTCTGTGTCTTTCAGCGAGGCAGAACAACAAATAACAAAAAAAGATGGACACAAGAAACAAGAATAGAATGGCTATGCGGTTTAAGAACAATAGAATTAAAAGTTTCTTTGGAAGACAAGACGTGATCTTGATTCCTGACTGTTGCGGGACGACATTGATGGAAAGGAACTGCGAGTTATGACATGCGTGCCGAACTCAGCAAAAAACCATTTCGTCTGAGGAAATTGCCCATGTGTAAAAGGGAAGACGGGCATTTTGTTTTTTCAAGTGCAAAATATTTCGGTGGACATATTTTGGTGTCTGACTCGGTTTTTTGGGGAGACGTTTTCATAATTGCTGGAATAAAATCCAAGGTGACATCCACAAGTCGCTGAACGAGTTTTTACATGACTATTTCTTAAGTGAACAAAATTGCAATTACAAATTGTCTAACGAGAATAAAACCAGCAAAATTCAAAAGGTACGTCAGTTCTTTTACCTGACCAGATACGCACTTATACCAGTTTATACCTTAATTGAGTAAATTCTCAAGAAAAGTAATCACCACCCAAGTACTTACTTCCAAGCAAGAATATAGCCAGCAGCGCAGCATGCCGCTTATTATTATACAATCCGTGATTGCCTTAATTAATCCATCCACGTCTCGCTAAAATATGGCATGCCTTCACTGGATTCCGCAATGATTTCTTTTCATGTTGAACCGAAGCCGACTTTCGCATCGCTTTGACGCTTATATGGAAGATTTCGCAGCATGCGATATTAAATAAATTTCCTTTAAATTAATTACCGGGAAAATGAAAATGGAGAAATATCAAATGATTACCGTACAACGTGTAGTGAATAAGGGAGTTTTTTCGAAATGGGAAAATATCCAGAATTAATAATAAATAATTAACAATTATTCCAGCAATTTGCTGTTGTACATAAATGCGCGAACATGTATCATGAGGCTTTATGTATATGATACTAATGAGACTCCTGAATAGGCACGAGTTTCTTCAGTGAGTCTTTCTTATAAGGAAGACAAAAGTGTTGCCGATGACACCAGCAAGAATTTATTTGTTTATTGCTAAATAAGAAGTTACGTACATTCCGTCATGAGTCGGTTCATTATCATTTAAGATTTTTTTAAGGAGTGAGGGGCAACCCACATGATGAACACTAGGGCCAAGTTATGCCTATTGTGTACGTACCCCACTAGCGAAACAGACTATCAGTCTTCCGGGTGAAGGCAAGAAGGTCTTCAGTTGACGAAGATCGGACTTGAACAGGGCTCAAAAACTCGCTCATAAACGTTCTTCTTCTAAGCCAGATCAGAGTCGGCATTCTGTCTCTTGACACAGTCGTAGGTTGTGGAGGTGATACCGCAGTCCTACGTGGCCAGTCCTACAATGGCGCTCGAAACCCCAGTGTCCGGGGACCCAACACAGCGAGACATCATTTCCTGTGTTCCGGCCTCGGTAGCCTAGAGATCAACTCGTCTGGCTGCCATCCCAGAGGTTTCGGGTTCGAATTCCGGCCAGCCCCACGGCCCTTCGCCTTTTCCACTTTCCCACCTATATAACTTTCCTTCTTTCTTCTTTCCTGTTTACATTCCTGATTCCTCCTGTCATAGCCTTAATTAGCCCCTCCCCGCTCCACCAAAGCGCATGTCATCGGTTGGTTGATGTGATTCAACTCGTTTCAGCAGGCATAACACTTTAGCGAGTTGCTTCTCGATGCCCCGATGTTAGAGTCGCGATAGTAATGGTTGGGAGTAGGTGGAGATTGTCGACAGTATATAGGGCCTTTCCTGAGCCTCTAGTCTTTCATATAAAAAAAATACGAGAAATCGCATCGATATAAATCCAATTTAGAAGCTGGAATTTTCAAGTTAGGCGTAAATATAAAATATTTTAGTAGTTAACAAACTTGGCCATGAACCGTGATAAGTGATCTACTTTCTAAGAAAAAATCTTGTTGCCAAATAACAATGTCGAAGGGGGTCAGTTTGTCAGACTACCCACCCGGGCCCAACACGATCCGCCGGCACTGTTCGTATGTACCATTTAAGACCCCTTGGATTAATAAACTATTGAACCATCTCGAATTCACGATTTCCTTAAAAAAAGTATGATTTTACCATTCAAGCAAGGTATTCTATACTCCGTACACTGTTCAAAATCCATCTAGCATGTCATCATTATTTTATGCGCCTGGACCGCCATCACTGTTCTCGAAATTCTCTGGCATTGTGAAAAGCCACAACACGGTCAAGAAGGAAGGCATTATGTGAAGAAAATTAATGAAAAGAAGGGAACGCGGCGACGGTTACTCATTTCATCGTGGTTACACAAGCCTCAAGAGATTGATCTTCCTCACAATCCCCGTTCGGAGCCCAAAGCAGGCCTCGTCGAAACCTTTTGTTGTATTATGAATGGGTAGTTATTGACCACCAGAAGATAAGCGCTCATTAGGCGTTATTGCATTAAGACTTAGTTTCATTCACTCCCCATCTACTTTAGATCAATTCAAACATGATCAGTTTCAAGAATGGAATTAAGATGAATTTTGTTTCTTACATAAAAAAATAAGTTAAAAACATTCTAATATTTTTTTTTATTTTTCAGGTTACAAAACTTCTGTCGCTACTGGAATCGGAATGTTCAAAACACGTCAGATTTCTGCTATGTGCTTCATTATTTCCACTCTGTTCACCAGATGTTCCTAGGCCAGTGACAGCATGCAAGACGCTCTGTGAGGCAGTGAAAACCGACTGCGCATCAGATCCGCTACTTAAGCAGATCTGGCCGGACTTTTTAACATGCGACACTCTACCTCAGCCAGAGAAGCAGGAATTGTGCATGCAGATACCTGAGGAGGAGATTAAAATCCTCAAGAACCAAAATGATCTCTTTTGGTCATGGCTGCCATGGAAGATTTCTCAGACAAGCAAATCATTATCAAAAACTATTTGCCCCATGAATTTCACATCTGTAGGAGAAGAATGCGTTCCGCAATGTAATACCGATGCTTTGTACACAACGCAACAGAAGAAAATCGCCGAGGCTCTAATTTTGGGCCTATCAGCCGTTTGCTTCGTTTTGACATTGTTCTCGCTGGTAACATTCTGGGCAGAACCTACGCGATTTGGTTATCCAGAGAGGCCGGTGCTATTTCTGGGGCTTTGCTACAATTTAGTTAGTGTTTGCTACTTAGAAAGAGTTGTTTTCCACAATCCAATGAAGGAGGGATTCAATGAAGAAAGTAATACATGCACAGTATCACCACCATGCCTCGCTTCGTACATTACAACGAGTTACTTAACACTTTGTGCGGCTTCCTGGTGGTTAATATTCTCCCTATGCTTTTACCTATCTTCAAACAAGAAATGGTCAAGCGAGGCTCTGGAAAAGAGATCAGGTCTATTCCATGTACTTGCCTGGGTTCCACCACTAGCACCACCGATTAGCGCTCTGCTATGGGGCGCTGTAAAGCCTAACGAACTAACTGGCATGTGTACAGCTCCAGGATTTGTTGAAATACCAGCACTGATTCTTCTGTTAATAGGAGTAGTTTTCACAGAACTAGCATCCAGATCATTGCAAGGCCTACAGGAGCAGCTTCGACAAGCAAACGATAGCCTGCGATTTTCACAGATACGAAAAAGAGTTTTGATATTCAGTTCGGTCTTTGTCATCCCAGCTATTTTGGCAGTGACTTTATCATTTTTCGAAAAATTAGAAATTCGCCTAACACCCTGCCTTTCGGCAGAAACATGCGAAAATCCGGACAAACTCACATCAGTACCAACGCTGCTGAAACTGTTTTTCCATCTAGCGGGTGGATCATTGACCGGAATGTGGGTGTGGTCAAGGAAAACTTGTGAATCATATCGAAATCGAATAATAAGCAGCCCAGGATCGATAAGCTCTACAAAATCAGCAGCATCTTTGCCGAAGAAGGGGAAGCCAGTGACGCCACTCTATAGTGGGATCAATTTCCATAATGTTCCAATTCACAATGGACAATCTAGGGTGTAGCAAGAAAGACTTGTTAGCATTAAGTTAGCCTGTAAGAATGAAATTCGAATGCCCTGCGTGGTTTGAATCCCAGAACTTTATATTTACTGATTTTTACTAGTAAGTTGCGATAGCGATTCTATTTATGAATGGTCGAGTGTGTAAATAGTAGAATATAGGCGAAATATCGATGAGAGCTTTAATTATTTATTATTTAATTTTTTGTAAATAATGTATGTAGAATTTTGTTATTTTATATAAATACAAACTTATTAAAACTTTTTAGATTGTTTTTTTATTAATATTTTAACATTTTTTTAACTTTCGATTTTAATTAAAACCTTTAGGACTATTTGACCAATATTAAAATGCCTTTACGATGAAAGATTCAAGATAAGGCTTCATACCGATATTAACAAAGTAGGCTTCATACCGATATTAATAACGCAATTTGTAGGATTGGTTACCTATTTATTACCTTATTTGTACAACAGTCTAATGATGGAGCAAAGGAAAAATCGAACGTTTCATTGTTACTTTTAGGGGCCTATTGTGGATATCGTCAATTTGACGACTTTGAGCCGATGTTAAAATTTCTTTCTGCGAAAGTCGTTTTTTGTCGAAATTAGTCGATAAAAGCATTATCATGAGTCGATTACGTAATTGTCAAGTCGACGCCAAAAATGTAATCGACTCATATTTATGTTTTAATCGATAAAAATTGACTTTTTCAGTATGAAATTTTAACGTCGACTCAAAGTCGTCAAATCGACTCGTTCCACAATAGGGCCCTTAGTAAAAGCAATTGATTTATGTATATTTTAGGTAATCCGGCTAATAACCTCACTCACAAAACCTCGATAAGTAAAACGATTTAAGAATAATGTCATGGAACATTCGTACTTTGTGCAGAACTCCAGCTGTAGAATATCTAGCCGATCCTTAAAGTATCAACTACATCAAATTTTGGATCATTCCACGAGAGTCCCCGAAGTCGCTGGTCAAGGAGCCCATCTACTTGACCTATTTCTTACTTCTCATCAGAGCGATACATCGTCTTGGAAACTCCGACCACTGTCTAATCAGCGCTAACTTCCCATATAAATTTCCCACCCCAACCCAGCTAAGAGCACTGTATGGCTATATGGGAAAGCGAATTGGCTGGATCTTATCGGGTTATGAATTTTTTGCAATCCGCTGACTGGGACCGGTGTTTCCGAACCAAATATAAAAATCTTTTAGTCCAAGCACTTAATACTTGATTGGATAGCTTCCAGAATCAGACTGGCCCTGTTATCATCGGGGCCTGGGACTAAAATATGTTGGAGGTAAGAATAAGTTCATTCAGATCATTAATAGTCCACAATACACGGCCCCTTTTTAATAATAAGCTGAAATTTCGTGAGTACCAGTAAGGCGACAATGTCATCGATTGATAAGATAAAACGCAGAGAACCTAGATGACTACCTTGCGGGACGCCAGAGGACGCTTCAATGTTCCTGGATTTGATTCCACCAAATAGAACTTGATAGGTTCTGTCGGCTAAGTATGATTGGAACCATACCACAAGGGCCTGTGGAAAGCCTTTTTTTTAGCTTGAGAACTATAACAGCCACTGAAGAAGCCCCGAACAGTGTGAGAAGAGAACTCAAGTAGATTAGTGGGTAGAAAATCGTGTTGATTTGCTGAGGTAAGCCTCTTACAGATAAGAGCAATCTCAGAATAAATAATAGATTCAAGGAGTTTTGGTATACACGATAACTTTGCAATCGGTCCATAATTCGATATCTCGTTTTGGATCCCTTTTTATGAACAGGGATAATAATATAGTTCTTCCATAAATTTGGGTTGTTTCAATGGATTTTTGGAATAAGTACATCAGGGGACAGAGAAGAACCTCAACATTTTAGAAAAGCAGGGGGAATACCGTCAGGGCCGGACAAAAAATCCTGTGGGAGTTCATTAGTTTTAAGATAGCCTCTCTGGTAAAAGAGAGATAAGTTATGAGCCACTTGAGATGTTTACGCCTGGTTGAAAGACAGGGGATGAGGAAGAACGATGCGAGCATGATTCGTACTGCAGGAGTTCTCGTGTTGCATGGTGTTAGGGAAATTATAAATTTTTTTCTTAGTATTGATAAATTTAAAGAAGATTCTGGGATCACCATACAGTTTGTCTTTCATGTTACTCAGGTACTCCTTGTGAGTCAATATATGTATCTATCCCTTCGAAAAACTTGGAAGGAGGAGTCGAAAAGTTTGGCATTGAGGATCCCACTATATAACCATGTCTTCGTGAAAGCGATTATATCAAATCATATCAGGGGCGGAGATCAACAAGCTAACAGAGGAGTTCAAAGAGATAGCCTCTGAAATAGTTACTTTACGTCACAGATTTTAGTGTGGTTAGGAGCCAGCCTAGAGTCGGTCCCCACCGAAAGGGTCTCCTCGGGTATTATGGAAAGGCCAACGACATTACCTACATCTGGAGTAGCAGCGGCTGGAGGCTCGCATTGCACCTTCAAGCAGTGAGCGGCGCAGGAGCACTTACTATCGAAAACACTAAATTTTCCCAATAATAAGTTTAGGGCTGAATAATTTTGAGTCACTGTAAAAGATATAGTTGCGTACGCAGCTCGGATCGCAAATCAGTCGACTTGTGTGGGGAGGGCATACGATTGCGTGAATGGCCGAATGCGAATATTCAGCCGAACATTCGGCGCATCTCTTGTTTTTAGCTGTTTCAAAAAAAAAGAAGCTTATACAGAGGCTCTGTCCGTCTGTCTGTCCGTCTGTGACCTTCTTTCATCTCTGAAAGTACTGTCGCTACAGACTTGGGCCATATCTGAAATTGTAGCTAGCTCTTGATCAAAAAACCTAAAACTGAGAAAATGGTCTGAAAATTCCAACCGGAAGTATATTTAACGACAAAAAAGAGATTTCTAATCAAGTACATATATCGGTAGCCAGAGCTAAGGCGCTGGAATCCTATCCCGTGGAACCAAGTTCAATCCTCGGCCGTGCAATGGTGTAATATACATATGTACTATATATTTTTTTTTACTTCGGTGGAACATGTTTTGAATCTATCACTAAATTATATTATTTAATAATGATACTCAGGAGAACATAAACATTTACTTATGTAATTAAAAGTGGAAAAATATCATTTTCTTGATTTTTTATGGTCATCCAGTCTGAAGTGTTATTCAACAGAAAGAATACCATGAAAAAGCGTAATTAGTGGCTAGACTCTAGGCACAACATTTTTGCATCTTCTACCGATTGCAATTGGTTTCAACCGGTTACCAAAATTTCGTCACTTCGGGGGTTGAGATGGGGGTTCGCTGCAGGCCTTAAATGCAACTCCTATCAATTAGTCGAACAAATTTGCAATCCAGTTACTTACGTATACATAATACTTAAGTGCATTTGTAACCAAAGAAATTCCTTAATAATACTAAAGAAATTTTTCTGCCACAAAAACAAAATCCAACTTCTACCTTCAGAGAAAATTTGTTGAGGCATAATTCAAAAAAAAAGTCTTAAAACCAACGAATGTACAACAGGAAGCCTCTGAGGTGACTTAATGCCGTAAAAAGGTAATTTATCTGCGCAGATCTTAAAATCACGGGGCAGCAGCGAAGCACTCAAGGAACCGTGCCACGGGGAATGCTTTTTCAGTTAAGCATTGCAGAACTGCAGCTTGACGCCCAGAGCCACAATGTATAGCTGTGGATGTCTTCAGGAAGATAAAAGGGCACCGCACCTTGCAATTTCTTTCTTATTCACTTGTTACTTGCTTCTTTGCCGTCGTCGTCGTGTGCATTTGTCTTTAATAAACAAAAAAATCTATAAAATTCATTCATCATCACAAGCCGAAGGTAATTCTTTAAAAGAGCGACGTTTTTTATATATGTATGTATTCTACATGTTTCTTCGACATAAAAAAGCGAATATTGTTTACCTTTTATAATCGAGGGGGTTATTACACAATGTAATGTGGTTACTTCGCAAGAAACATTCTTTCCTTCGCACAGGATATCGTCATAATTCAGCACAAAACGCAAGAAGTTATAGAACCATTTTTAGTCCATGTAAATTGTACTTCAACATTGCAAAAATGCAGGACAAGGTTTTATTTTTGGGACGTGTAGGGGGGGGGGGGGGTCAGTGTAAGCTTAAATTTGAGTTTTCGGGATTGTAGCCCCCCCCCATTTGGCCGCCATCTTGGAAAAGGTCTGCATATGGTTTTTCCACTTCCACTTCCACACTTTCAATCTCATTTAGACGTGATATAAATGTGGATCGTACAGCTCAAGTCGCTAGAGGAACCCGTTTTAGAAAAGCAGTCACAAGTCACAACTCAATCACAAGTGGGTGGGGAGTTTCAACAGACCCGACTCACAAAACAGCCAGCTTAGATGAGAGGTGATCGGAGGTTCGAAAGAAAAGAGGTTAAGCTGATAGGTCCGTACGAATTAGGCAGCTCCAGGGGTCTGTTACCCTGTTTGGGGATAAAAACCACCACGACTTTCCTCCAGATGGGTGGAACTTATCCCCAGTTGAATCTAGCCCTAAAAAGGCAGACCAGGTTGTCGAGAATCAGATTAAGACACTTCCGAAGGAGTGCCGGAAAAATTCCATCTCCTCCCAGGGACTTATAGGGCTTGCCAATTCCACCTTGTCACGGGCGAAGATGTTCCCAGAAAGCCTCCGGGAATAACGATCTGGGTTGGTTTATGACTACACCCGGTATCCAATGGATAAGCGGTGTGGAGGATTGACTCTGGAAAGTGATCGCTGAGCAGGTACCTCGAGGTTTCTTCATGGTTAGAGGTGTAGGAGCCTTGCTCTTTTTTGAGAAGGCCCACTCCGAGGAAAGAGTCTTTGGAAAGTAGCTTTTGAAGTCTAGACGCCTCTAGTGGAGTCTGAAAGCTCTCGCAGCGTTTCCTCCAGGCAATCCTTTTGGAACGTCTCAACTCCTTGTTGTAGGCTGTTAGAGTGAACCTATATTCATCCCAATGCCCGGTATGTTTCTCTCTAGTAAACAGTCTCCTACTATCTCTACGTATGCAGCTAACCTGTCATTCCACCAGGGCTCTTTACGCGACGACTGAAAAGAAGAGACAGTGTTGCAGTGATGGTAAGAAGAGATCAACAGTAAGCTGCATGGCCACATGCTTCAGTTCGCACACTGCAAGCAGGTTTGATTTCGAGACCACAAACTCCTGAAACTTAGACCAGTAGGAACCAAAGAAGAGGCGCGGATATGTGGGAGACCTACAATGCCGAATCTAATGTGAAGATGATCCGACAGTGAGGCCTCGTCCAGGGGCCAGTTCACGCAATTCGACACTCGACGCTTTATGAAAACGGCATTAATTTCTACGACGTTGAATTTGGGTTCACGTAAGTCGACGTGTCGAATGTCGTTTTCCCCAAATAAATTCTCCTAAAGGTATGCAAAATCCAATGAAACCGCTGCACTTTTCACATTATCCACAAGGGGGACAAGCTGCAAATAATACTAAAACTTCAATAGTGTGAGTATTTAAATTAATTAATTAAACAAATTCAAAATAATATTGGAAAATCTCAACTCTGAATTTATTTTTGTACATCTAACTCTTCTTGGAGTAGTTATAATTGTTTTTTTTTTTCAACTAATAGTTTTTCCTTTTCTATTGCATTTTGCTCTTTCAGAAATGTAAAAAGTTTTGTGTAAAATTATTTCTGCTCTGCTCTAATTGGCACCACAACTCGTTGTTAATACAACAATAAATGAATTCGACGCCAAATCTGGCGTCGAGAAGATTAACGACACTTTTAAAACGACAAACATAAAACGTCGACTTGCGTGAACCCAAAACGACATTTAACGCGTCGTTTTCAGTCGACGTCGAATTGCGTCTCCGATCTTATATTAGTTTACTTGAGCCGGTGGTAAGTCCTCTGACTTTGCCATCGGTTACCCAAGACTCCTGAATGAGCGAGGCTAAGATGCCTTTCCGCGAAAATCTGGCACAGAGTAGAGGATGCCGCTTTCGCATGGTACAAGTTAACTTGAGTGCCCTTATGGGGCTCATTTTATCTCCAAGCTGCGTTAGACAAGCCCGGTCTTCTGGCTTTTTTTGGGTCCTTTGTCCTACCGCCTTGCCCTTGGGAGTGCTGATTTGCTCCGTGCTCCCACTCCAGGTTCGGCAAGAGTAACACCCACAAATATCTGTATGTAAAGACAAGAAAGTTACTCATGATCAAGAAATACCCTTCTAGATCTAGATGTCTCGTAAAACTGGTTCGGTTGCTGTTGAAAGAATACTATATAGTGTAGATACCCCAATGTCAAGGACGAGTCATAAAAGGTCAGCAGACAGCACACACAATTTCACAAGGTCACAATTTCATTCTCAAGTTCAGTTTAGTTTCAATGGTTTAAATAAGCGCTGGGTTGGCGATCGCCTCTATCACCCATCTATAACTGTCAATCAAATCACTGAGCCCTGCATTCCGGAATTTAAAAGAACCAAAAACTCATAAAAATTTCAGGACTTTCCTTTCTCCAAGGAACAAACATTTTTTTTTATGTGAAAGACTAGCAATGAGGGGCAATGTCCCTTTGTACTGTTGACGAAATGACAGTAGGGGGGAAAAGTGACACAACTGACCACGCCAACACGCGGTTTTATTCCACAAGCCCCCATCCAATATTACCCAGCAAAATTTCAATGTTAGCAAAAACATTAGCGTCAAAATTTCAATTAACCAATAATTACCTAGCTGACTCAGAGGAAACTCTGACTACACTTTGGGGATTACAAGTATTTGCCGGGAATGACCAGCCATGAGTGGAACAACTAAGCCGCAAAAAGTCATCCGACCACCAAGGAGCAATTTCCTAGGCCGGTAACATCACACGGAATCAAATGCTGGCTTCAGAGTTCACACTCCTTCCTGCTGCCTATTATATACCTTAAAAACTCAAGAAAGATGGAGAGATGGAACCAGTTTCGTTCTAGAAAATAAATGAGTATTCTTTCGGCACAATTTAGGATTTTCTCGGAACCCATAGAAGGCAGTTTGTCATGCACACCAGCATGTGAATTAGTTGTTGAAGGTGTGAAAAATTATGATTGCCCTCCGCTTTGTGCAGTTCGGAGCATTGCGGGACCATGCGCTCGGGCTCGGCCAGGTAAAAGGTTAAAATCAACCGAAGGAAACTCTTAATCTGAACGCAATCTAGACGAATTGGTAGGAGACAGGCAACTCTTAATGGGCAGACGGAATTCCAGCCACACACATACCACACTCTTCATGGTTGGCTGTTTCTTTGCTTTTGCATCTGTGCACTAAAGATGGAGCCCCAGAAGGCATCCGATGCAAGGGAAGAGAGCAAAAAGTAAGAAGCCCGAGAGAAGACATTGCTCGCTGCATTGCCGGATGATCAAAGGGCTTCAAGTATGGGCGGTCTAGACCATTCGGTGTGCACCGATGGGACGATGCGATCCCTAATAACACGCTAATTATATGTTCCCCGGGTGTTTTCTGATTTTTATGACGCAGCAGAGGAGCAATTGTTGGCGAACGAAGATCTGTCTTCTTACCTGAGGTGCAGCAATAATTTTTTAATTGACTTCAGAATGGCTCGAGTAGTATCCACAAGCAAAATATAATGCCCAAAGATTTAATTGAATTTCCCTTCAATGTTTTTATGTTTGCTCTTTATTTCTGTAAACTTTATTTTTTGACCATCTCTTTTGTGCAGTTTTCATATCTATTACGGCAATCTTAAATACAATACTTTTTTACACTCGTCGTAATAATAAAATAGATTTTGTGGATACATTTTTTGTTGATGTCTTTAAATACTTTAAAGCTGGAATTCAACTAATATTAATAATAATTCCAAAATAAAAACATTAGTTTATCCAAAATAATTCATGTATTAAAACTATTTCTTTTTCGATCTACTTATACCCCTCGTGTTTTGCGTGCCTACTGCAGTTCATCCAACCGAGCAAAAATAAAAAATGGCATTACAACGGGCGAACACTGCCCGCTGGGCTCTTTAAGGGGCATATGATGGTCGCAGTGTTTTTAACAATTTTTAATGGGAGCACATATGGTATCACGATGGCCAAACTTGAAGTGTTATGAAACTATGAAATGTTGGAATTCAAAGATTTGAGCACCGGATCTCATGATGTTTTTCTCAATATATACGTGAATTTGAGTTTTGTTGGGGAGCGAAGGTCACATTTTCCCTCAAATTGATTTCTTTTTGGCGGTTACGAAGTTGTTAGCGTCATATCGAACTCCGAGTCGTCCATCGAATGCTTCACGCATAATCGCGTCAATCATAACGTTGAAGAGAAGTGGCGAAGCGACGTCTCCCTGTCGGACACCCGTTTGAATCGGGAATTCCTCGGATAAGTCACTTCGAATACGAACATTGCTGGTTGAGTCATCATACGACGCTTGGAGAAGTTGAATGATTTTCAATTGCACTTGTTCGGTTTCCAAAGCTCTCCACTGTTCCAATTGATGCAATCGAAAGTGGATTTGAAATCGATGAAAACGACGACAGTTCGACAAACGAATTCTTTCTTCCATTAGCTGAGGGAGAGCGAATATTTGATCAATACATCCTCGATGTGGTCTAAATCCAGCTTTTTCTTTCCGGCTCATCTGCTCTTGATGTTTCTGTAGCCTCGATTGTATGATTTTCGTAAATACAAAGGAAGCCAATACCGCGATAATTCGTGCATTCCCAACTGTCGCTTCAAAATTGGGACAACGATCACTTTCTTCCATGCTGACGAGACAGGCTAATCGGCGGTTCGGGTGCTGGACACTGTGGCGGATCATGGTTGTACAGCTGGTGGAAGAATTCTCTCCACCGCTGCATGCTCCCATAGGGAGAGATCACGGAAGTTCCATCCGATTTTTTGATGTTGTCGTTTGTTGAGGTTGTTTTGCCGCCTAACCAGTACTCGTACCTCGACGCCGCTTCCTCCATGTCAGCCGCAACGTTATTCCAGTACGCTTCCCGTTCTGATTTCATTTTCTGTCGAACTTCTTTATTCAATCGTCGACGTGTATCATTCGTTTCCGCTGATCTACGAGGTCCAGATATCTCTCCGAGATCCATGGCTGCGTCCGTTTAGGGATAAGTGGACACAACTCCATTGTACACCCCACAATAGACTCCGGCAATTGCCTCTCTTCTACAAAGATATCGTCCGGTATTGCGAGGGCCGCGAATTTGTTGGATAGTGCCATTTGAAAATTTCGTAGTAGGCTCGCCCAATTCTTCTTGGTTAGTGGTGGCCCCGTTTTCTTCGTTCTTTGCAATCGCATCTGTAATTCGCTCGAACAAGATAATGGTCCGCTACGTATGAGTGAGTATGATTAATTCGGTTCGAGGTATCGTATGCAGCGTCTGTTGAAGCTGATCGTAAAATCTACTTGTAATACAGTAGCACATAACTGCTTTCTACAACAACTGTCACGCTTTGTGCTACCAGTTTGACTTGTCGTTAAGGTCATGGGACAATATCTAGTAGTGAGCTCGGTTTGAAGAATAGAGGAGAATAGTGAAGATTAGAGGGGGTCTGGGAGATGCTCCAGGAAATGTCGATGAATCTTAAGTTTGAGCTCTAAGAAGTTGTTCAAGTTCGGAAATACAGACTGTGTGAGATTATGCCACAGTCGAGTGGTTCTATTCATAAACGAGCTTGTAGATCGCATTGTGCCCGAGAGGATTGGACCATAGGGTATGGGAGTGGGCCGAACGGGATAGTCTTATGCTGCGGAAAAAATATTGCCGCAGGAGGTTCTAGGACAGGAGATACTACTTCCTTAGGTCTAATTTTCGTCGTGTAATTACCTTAAAAATATACCACAAAAAATCTGTTTTCCAGATTAACCCTAACAAATTGTTGTGCTTCGCCGTTTCCTAATTGCTGTTATTAAAACTGATCAAAGCTGAAAATCATTGAATCGTGTGAAAATTAAAAGTATGCGTAGGCATTTAATTACAGGCAGCAGGAGAGCACTTACCGCGTAATCGCCTTTAAGTAAAAGGCTCCGGACACAAGGTAAATTGAAATTTTATTAACCTCCAACAAGAATTGAAAAACCTCAAGGGACAAAGTGTCACAAAAATTGCCGACCGCAACAGTGGACATGCAGCAAAGTGAAGTGAGTGCTCGACGGTGGTCGGTTTGATGGGAGGACTCCTGCCGATGCATCGCCGCTCCAAGTTTGCGCTGAGCCTCTTGAAAGCAGCAGTCGTCATCTTGAAGTACCTTGCACTGATTACGCAAAGGTAAAGGAGTGTACCTGACTTTTATTATTTATTATTGTTGGCTCTTTTCATTTCTCATTTCAACATGACCACGACATGCCATCTTGGCGGTTTCGCCTTTCGCATTTCATACGGAAAATAGGATTCATTTTTTTTTTGTGGTTACCGTGACCGGCTCTCAGTTTTATCGTGGTTTTATCTTTCCTCCACGGCTCTATCGAAGCGAATCATTGTGGCGGTCAACATCAAGCAATGAAATTCACTTTGACGGCATTAAGACGTTAATTACTTTGGTTTTCAGTAGATGTTTAAGATAGCTATTAAGAGGGGCAGTTGATGTGTAACCTGCTTTATGTATGATAAATATTTAATATTTCAGGAAAATGTAAGATAGCATTAAAAACAGCAAAAACTGCAGACCAATCACATTGTTGAACACAGCTTATAAAGTTCTTTCACATATTTTGTTAAATAGACTGAGGCCATGTATGGAAGTAGGAGATTGTCATGCAGGATTTAGAACGAACAACAGATCGACACTAGGCCAGATTTTCATAGTGAGGCAGGCAAATACTTGAAAAATGCGGGGAAGAAAACCACCTGAAAATCTTAAACCTGAACTACACTGCTCGCGAAGTTGCTCCGGCGAAGTATACTGCTCGAAGTTGATCGAACTACGACGCCCGTGACTACACACTGGTTCAACTTCGCGAAGACCTCCCGTGTTCGAAATTCAGAACACCTCGAGTTCTTTGACTTGGACGCAAAAACTGCCAGAAATGCGAAAGCGGCCGAAGCAAGAGTCCCTGTCCTGAAAGTCGAGTCGTGATTCGCGATAAGTTATTTGAGTTGAAGAAAGTGACGTTCCAGTCGAATTTCAGCATAGGGGGGCTAAACTCGAACTTAGCACTTCCACCCTAGATCACTAAGCTGAAAATCGTAATTCGATTGAAACGTCACTTTCTTCAACTCAAAAAACTTATCACGAATCACGACTCGACTTTCAGCACAAGGGCCAAAGTAAAGTTACCCAAAGTAAATCGAAGTACCCCTCTAAACTCTCGACTTCGACAAATTTCGCGAGTAATTTGGCCCTGTACGTGTTAACCGAACGAATGGCGCATTAGAACTAACGAAAAGCTTGAAAAAATTGTTAGGTTAGGTATGGCGTCTTGCAGGCCGACCACAATTCCAATTAGCACTTTGGCCGGCCGTTTCGGTGCCACAGCTCTTGCCCCTAAAGGCCGAAGTCCAATGAGAGCACCGTAATGCGTTCTGGCACTCAAAAAGCAAAACCTCAGTAGATATATGGAACAACGTCCAATGAGAGCATCGCATCGATTCTCGAACGAGAGTGCGGTGCTCGCAAATTTGATGCTAGTGCTCATAACAAAAAAGTTTTGATATTTTGCGCGGCATCGAGCATTTAAAAGTTTAAGTTTGTATTTAAATGAGAATATAGAAGAAAAATGGCATGAATACTCTTCGCTATAAATCCATTACCATCTTTATTACGTTGTTGTTTGTTTTTTCACATTGCATTGGTATTCCCAGCATGCATTTTTGCGCGATATAATTCGATCAAATGCCACGTCGGCAAGTATTCGAAATGTAGACGTTTGCGTCAAAACGTTTTCCAAATCTTAATATGAGTTGGAAACCTGTCATTGACATTTTCGAAAAGGCCCTATTTCACGATTTAATTGTAGTAAGCAATTGAAAAAATAGTTGTCAAAGCTTTCATTGGGCTCGGGTTTTCTGGGTTCGACGCGCCTGTTGCGATATGTCAAAGCAAGATCGGTGAGCGTAGTAGGCGCGGAGGGTCGGCGTTTTTAGAATATAGGGGCCGTCGCCGAATTAAAGCGTAGTGAAAAGACGAAAATTTGCTAGGAACCTGCAACAAATATTAAACCAGGACCAGGAAATCGTTTCTGACGATACAAATATTGAACAGCTGTGGATGGCAACAAAGGGCGCTATATTGAAGGCTGCGGAAGCGAGTAATTACACCGGGAGGTAAAGAGTAGTATCCGGCGCGATAAAAGGCAGCAGATAAATGAGCTCGCAGACAAAGCAGAAAGCGTAGCAAAGACAGATAACAGTAAAGTGCTATACCAAATTACTAAACAGATCTCGGGAAAGCAATCTACTGAAAAGCATGCAGTAAAAAGTGCGGATGGAAGGTTCTAAGGCGCTACTCCAAAGATGGAAATATTATCAGTCTTCTTCGCCGCTCTGAATGGTTCGCTTGCACTGGGACCTCAGGAAAAAAAGCAACAATGAACAGCCCATTAAAATCACCACCCAGGCCCCATTCAAGACGGAAATAGTAACCGCAATTCATGCAATGGCCAATGGTAAAGCAGCTGGAAAAGATGTCATCCCGCCAGACTTGTTGAAAGCCGATTAAAGCCTCATAGCAGATGTGCTACAGCCAATCCTGGAAATAGCATGGAACACCTGTACCTTTCCGATGGATTGAACGGAAAGTATCATAGTCAAAATACCAAAAAAGGGGGACCTAACAACATGAGACAACTGGAGGGGCATCTGTTTATTATCTACTGTGGGCAAAATTTTGTCCCATGTATTACTATCTAGGATAAGAGAGGCAGTAGAACGAACGCTTAAAAGGCAGCAGGCCGGATTCAGAAAGGGCCACTCATGTATAGATCATATTAACACCTTGAGAATAATAGTGGAGCAGTCTATTGAATTCCGATCCCCCCTTTACCTTGCTTTCGTAGACTATGAGAAAGCGTTCGACTTGGTTAATAGGAGCTTCATTTGGCAGGCACTACGGCGACTTGGAATGCCTGATAAAATAATAGAATTGATAAAAGCCCTATACAACAATTCCGAAGCCAGAGTTCTCCATAATGGAAAATTATCCGATAGCTTTGAGGTGAGTTCAGGAGTACGACAAGGATGCCTACTTTCGCCATTACTATTTCTTATAGTAATAAACAACATCCTTGTCGCCGGCTCTAGATAGTAGAACAGGCAGCATACTTTGGCTAGACCGCCTTAAGAATCTTGACTACGCGGAGGATATCTGTTTGCTGGCCCACAGATACCAGGACCTCAAAAAAAAGTTAAGCAATTTGGTAACAGAACCAGCAGGCTTAAGGCTAAATCCGACTAAACCAAAAGAAATGCGGATAAATGCAAACGCCATTGAACGAACAGCGCTGAATAACCGTGACGTCGAACTGGTAGATTCTGCTACCTCGGTAGTATCATTAACGAAAATGGCGGGGCGGTAGAAGACGTCAGCTCCAGAAAAAATAAAGCAAAATAAAGCGAGTTGAATAAGGGAAGGCAAGAGAGAGTTAAAAATATGAGTTATCTTGCCCCCAGAAATGAACTTTTTACACGCCGTCACTCCGAAGTCTAATCAGCTGATCCCATTCAATTTGCCTTGGGTCAGTTAATGTAAACATGCATGATGTAGACAATCTAAGCAAACAAAATTTATATTATTTGGAGTATTTAGCGCAGTGATTCACATATTTATTAATGTTAATGGGCGGTGTGAATAAAAACTTAGTGTTCACTTACGGTGAACACTTCTGAGTGGAGTGATTCGTTAAAAATGAACACTCGATTTGGTGAGAATAAAAATTTCCTCATTCAAATGCAATTCACTCATGGGAAATTTTGGGATTCAAGTGTTGAAGTGTCAAAGTTGTACGTCAAGTAAGAATCAAAGCAGGCAAACTTTTTATTTTTATCAAAAAGCAAAGTAGTACAGGTAAAATACTAAAAATAGCGAAAATGATTGGGTGCATGCTGCAAAGGTTACAGAGATCTTCCTTTTAGGGTGCCTAATAAGGAGTTATAAGGGGTTTAGGCTCAAGGGAAGGGCTTTAGGCTCAAAATATCAGTTGGTAATTATATCGAAAAATAATGTTCACAAAGTTTTGAAGATCATCTACAGAAAAAGTTATTATACATTAACCCGAACGAAATGCCATTCATAAGATATGACCATATCACCGTTTTAAAGATTTGAAATACTCATACGCCCTCATTCGCAACTTGACATAGATGTTCACATGTACATAAAAGATGAGCCTAAGTATGTTGCTTTACCATAATTAGTCTATGAGTTATTCAACTTTAAGTAAATTTAAAATAAATACAATTCTTCGTAAGCACCCTGTATCTTAGTGGATAATGTGGATAGCCCACTCTAGAACAATTTTGTCCTCCAAATATATCCAGGAATCCCCCGTGAAAATATTAGCTACGTATTCCAACAAAGGGCGGTGATTTGGTGATTCCGATGATAGCTGTATAGATTGAAGTTTGTAAAAGTGGTGGGTGCTATACCAAAGCTTGGAAAAATTGAAACCTTCTTAAGATATGTAGGTTTTCCGAGCTTTCAAGTCGGTGAAGATCTTTGCATCCATAAAACAGCAGCGGCAAAATAATTTGGGAGGTGTGTAATACTACATGCACAAGAGCAGATAAATGGCTCAAGTTTCCGATTTCACGTGAAGAAATGAAGAAGGCAAAGAAGAAATGGTTGGCAAAAAATAAATTTCCTAGTGAAATTGATGCTCTGGATTGAATGCATGACTTTTATGCGTAAAACATGGATAAACATACTTTTAATAAAATGAGGAAACTGTCCTTTAAGTTGAAGTTTCCTTTTTAACTTTCTCCATCGATTATCTCTTTCAAATTTCATTTCATCAAAATACATCCAGGAATGACCCATAAATATATTAGCTACGTAGTCCCACAAAGGATTCATCCAACGTCTGATGACCTGTACAAGTCCCGAATTAAAAGGAAGCTCTCTGCCAAGTTTCAGCCTGTACCCAATCATTTCCGCTATTTCGCTATTTCTTTTTTCGGCCTATTTTCCTTACTTAAAAAGGGAATTAACACGTTTTTGAATATTAATCCTCGGAAAAGAAAAAGTCAATGTCAGCGGTGATTCCGGTGATAACTTGAAGTCGTTGTTTATAACAATAAGGAAGAAACTCGTGGTGGCACTATACCAAAGCTTGAAAAAATTAAAACTTTCTTAAGACATGTAGGTGATCCAGGCTTTCAAGTCGGTGAATATCTTGGCATCCATAGAATAATATTGGCAAAATAATTTGGGAGGTCTGTAGTACTAGAGAGAAATGGATCAACTCTCCGACTTCACGTGAAGAAATAAAGGAATGGTTGGCAAAAAATAAATTGCCTAGTGCAATTGGTGCTCTGGATTATACACATGGCATTTATCCACAAAGCATAGTTTTAATAAATTGACAAAATTGTTGAAGTTGAACTTTCCTTTTTACTTTTTTACTCCATCGATTATCTCTTCATCTATTTCATCCAAAAAATCAATTACATCATACATTTTTCGTTTCAAAGCTCCTCGCCACTACCCTTAATTTTTACGAGCGTTCACTCGCAAACAAATGTAAAAACATAATTTTATTCACACCAAAAAGAAGTGTTCACTTGATATGGGGAAATGACAGAGTGAAGTACTTAACGAAACCTAACGAAGGTTATTTTTATTCACGCCAAACTAAGTGTTCCCTGCAAAAATGGGAGTGAACACTTGCACTCAGTTTTTATTCACACCACCCAATATCTAACATATGTGTTTAGGAAATATTTTATTTAGCACATTTACCTGAAGAACGATTTGTCTCGCGGTAATTTCGTATTATTCCTACATTCACAAACTAAACACTTCATTGTTCTTTTTTCACAGAAATCTCACTCGTAAGAACTTTAATTTCACTAAAAACAATACTTTAAACTTTCTTTCTTTTTTTAAGCTAGTTTTGAGAATATAATTAGAGATAACTTTATAAAAAATCGTTTTAAAAATTATTCTACCCAACGTGTGAGAACAAGCACTCAATTTGACAGTTGTTTGACTGCAGATTACACTGCGCTTACATACACGTATTTTATACTCGAAGGCCTTTGCTGTAGTTCTATATTCTAAGGTCCTTACTGTATGGAAATAGCCATTGCCTTGGCTAGTGTAGACGCTGTTTTAAGGCTCAAGTAGAACCAATCCGTTCTGTGCGTTTTTAAAAGGTGGAAATTTGACATTTCCATAAACTTTCCATTGCACGAACGGAGCGGTAGCCACAATCAAGCGGACGGTAGGTCAAAGAAAATCTTGGTTCTGTTTGAGCCTTTACGGACAATACCGAGCTAAACGTTGGGCGCCACATTCTTAACTTTCGTTTAAAATTTAAAATTATATTTATGGAACGAAGTCATGCTTTTCATGGGCATATATAGGACGTATAATTCAATTTAGAGAACTAGAAGCAAGAGTACTGCCTTCATCCATCCCAAAAATAAATTACCCATACTGCATCAACGCAGGCGCAGCTGGTGATGCTCGGCCTAACTCTGGTGTAGTGGTGGTCGAAAGTCGACCGTTACATTTTTTAGGAACCAGAAGTACATAATCACATAACAAACCAACCTTATTCCGTGGTTAATTGAGATAGCGTTGTTCACTACACGATACACATAAAACTGGAAAAGCACAGGAGTGCTTTATTAGATAGATTGAGCCCTGATTGGTGGTAGCAAGTAAGTTGTTTCAAACGGCCTCTTAGAACAAAAATTCAAGTGTTATAAAAATTTTTATATAAAAAGGTCGTTTGAAACAACTTACGTGCTACCACCGCTGCATTTTCACCGTCGATGCCTCTTCTAAGCAATAGTTGCCATAGTCGCGCCTGAACCAAGAGAACCTACGATCCGTCTCCGACTGTGAAGCGAAACAGGTACGTTACAAGACGGAAACAATTTAACGATCGTTTTTTTCTGGAATTAGGTAGAGTATCAACCACAAACCTACAGCAGCGACACCTCTATCTCAGCACAAATAAGCTGATACCACATTACTGTACAATAAACACGACGAATCCCACAATAATCAAATACAGCAATATAAAAAAACGAAAGTCACAATCTCATCCCCATAATGTAGAAACAATTTCTTGGCATATTTTTAAAAGTAACAAAGATGAATGTAATTTGTTAAAAAACATTGATAAGAGTTCATAAAAATATTAACAAATTATAAAAAAAGTTTTTGTGAAACAGGTAAGCAGATAATGAACCAAAGAATTGTGAAAATTTTCAAGATTCTGATTGGTTTTAATATAGACGTGTAACATAACCTCATTCGAAATTGAAATGTGCGAGAAAATTTTCAATTAATGCAGTAAATCGAGGACAATTGGGGAGTAAAAAACAAACCTTGTTTACAGAAACACAATTTGTAAATAATTTCTCAAGGTCTGCAAGTTTCTCCTGATTGTTTTAGTGAATATAATGATATATATCTTGCAATGATTTTCATTGTTTAGTGTCGAGAGTTCGTGCAGATTTTTTTATGAATGACATTTCACTTTTTAGATAGGTGGTCCAAAAAAAAGTTTAGTAGAAAATATGCAATATTCTATTTAATATTTGATTATGTAAGAAAAATCAAAGTGAGTTAACACCATATACTATCAATATTGCAGAATTTGTAGCCTCCAGTCAGTGTAGATAGCGAAAATAAAAAATGGATACGAAATTGGAGTTGTTGATCATCGAAACGGAGCAGTGTTTAAGAAGTAAATGCGTTTCTAGCTAATTTTAGATAGAATTGTGCGTTGTTGCAGTAGTAATGAGATTGTTTTAGATATGGGAATTGTTTATCATACAAGAATTTGTGTGTGATTAGATATTGCTATTAGAAACGTTATTTGTGTATTTTTACTAGTAAAACTAGGGTTGACTTTCTAGGCCTGGGCCTTTCAGCCATAAGACCAAGATATATGATAAGTCAGAAAAAAGCCTGTAACACTCTCTCAATACTGTATCCCAGGATCTCAGGCTAAAGGAGACGGGGATGTCGTCATACTGTCAGTGGTAAACTGATTAAGATTGATATTAAGACAAAAGGTCTGAACTTAATTTTAAATGAGAGATTGACTGTATTTTGTGAATTCACTGGGGTAAACTATTAAAATGATAGATGATAGAATATCACATGCGGGGAGGGACACCAGAAAGCTATGGAAAGTAATAAATAAGGACATAATAAGGAGGTCTAGACAGTAAGACAGTCATTTGACACAGTACCCTACTACTACTAAGTACCCTCTACAACCTTGGAATAAGTGGCTCGTCGAATGATCTGCTGAGGAGCTATCTCACTGGAAGGCACGTGTCAACTAGAGTTAATGGTGTCTCGAGTGACCTACTAGTGCTCACAACTGGAGCTCCTCAAGGCTCCATACTAGGACCACTTCTATATTTGCTCTACATCAATAACATCAAATACTCAAGGCTCAGTGGATAATACCATATGTTTGCAGATGATACTAACCTAATATATCTAGCTAGAGCTGCGGAAGAGCTAAAAAATAGCATGAACAGTCACCTGAAAATCTTCAAGGAGTGGGTGGATGGAAATAATTAAAGATAAATGCAAAAAAGACTAAGTACATGATATTCCATCAGAAAAATAAGGCAGATATCAGAATTACGGTCAAGATAGGTGAAGAAAAAATAGCTAGGGCAACTGAAGTTGTCTACCTAGGAGTTTTAGTAGATGCTAAACTGAAATGGAGGAAACACATAGGAAAAATCTTAACTCCTCTAATAAGGGTTCTCAAGCTTCATGAGAAAATAGCGCTTCAGGTCTATAATGCGCTTATCCTATCTAGGATTCGATTAAGTATCCTTAACTGGTCGCAGTGCTCTCAACGAGTGTGCATAGATGTAAAAACACTGTTAAACAGGGCGCTGAAAGCACTATATGGACTTCCATGGAGTGAAGCCACTCAAGAAGTTTACCGGCTCACGGGCCAATTAACATTGGACCAGATCATCCGAATGAAAAAGCAAAGCTCGTGTATAAGTTGAAGGAAAAACATCTGAGATCAAACTTAGTAATTGTGCAATACTCAAGCATACACGACGACGTTACAAGAAACAGGGATAACTTCAGACCAACGCAACCTAGAACGGAGAGGACAAGAAAGGGTCTGCTTAATGCGGCGGAAATTTACATCATTCTGCCGGACTACATCAAATCGGCTCCTTAACGAAAAGGCTAAAGAAATATCTGCTAGAGGAGGCTCATTAATTGTTCAATCAATCAGTAAACTGATGAATTAGGGCTCCCCAACTCTCATACCAGCCTCGCTGAGAGATGTTGAAAATAGTAATAATAATGATGCAAAATAATGTATTTGTAATCCTAGCTTAATAATAAATAAGAGCCACCAACAATTTTTCCTCATTTCAACCCTCATCAACTCCATGAATTACAAACTGGGGTGGCCAACAGCCCTAAAGGTATGAATGCTTGTATGCCGAATCTAGAGGGTAGTTTTCAATGAATTTGTTAGCATTACTTGCAGTGTCAAACTCAATTCTCCATTTACTTAGCACCAATTTTGTGATAACAATGAGAGGTAAGATCTTTTACCTCCCTATCTAGGAGGCTTGGTTTTTGAAGACTCACTCGAAAAGGGCTAGGGCTATTTCTCAATGTAACCAGCAGGTTTAACTTTTGTTTTATCAGGATTTGCGTCTGACTTTACTGGTGATAAAATTGTGTTCTGGATTGGCTGACTAATGACTTGAATTTGCGGAAGATGTGCAGAGCAGGGCTTTTTTTACAGTGCAGTAAGGTGGCAGAATGTGCTAAGTGCAAAGGCAACCATAATGCCTTTGAGAAGATATGCCTGTTTTGGCTTAAGAAAAGGGGATGGTCGAGATAATGGGCCTTATTCTCAGAGTCATGGGACATTGCAAGTGACGTGACACTCAATGGATTTCGCGAGTCAACTCAAGAGGCAGTTATGGAGACATGTGGTTCAACACTCAAGCAAATGTCATGTGAGTGATTCGACTTTCAGAATAAACCCCAATGCAGATGGGGCAACTACACAAGGAAGGGTGCTTGGAGGTTTTTCAAGTCGAAAAACCGAACCCCAGGAAGTCACAACATCAAGGAAAAAACCATCCAAAGAAAAGACAATTCACAACTTACCAAAGAGAAGGTATGTGAATCAAAATCAGTCCAGAACTGCAACACCCTCAAAGAGAAATGTAAAAGTCCTCAGTCAAAAAAATAAAAGGAAAATCTAATAAAGAAAAGAAGGCCTCACAAGAGCCCAACCCTAAAAAGAAATCTAAGATTTACAAGGCTCCCTTCTTGTCAGTCAGCATCTCTGATGATTCTGAAGATGATTATTCCTTGGACAGTGAGAATGTAGATTCCGAGTACAACGAATGTTTAAAAGATGTACGAATTAGATATTATTACAACAGGAGCAAGGATTGAAGTCTTCAAGCAAGAAAGGAAAATCGGAGACAAGCTTTGCAGAAAGAAGAAGAGGGAACATCTAAACAACAGGATCATACAGGTACAGGAAGACTTCAATGAAGGGAGAATCAGACAAGGGTACAAAGGAATTCGCTAGATCACCAATAAGTTTCAGCCAAGAACGGGCATCTGCAAAGACATCGATGAGAACCTATTAGCAGATCCTTGTAGGATAAAAGAAAGGTGGAGAGAATATTTTCAGAACCTATTGAATCTTACCCCCATACTAAACGAGAATCCAGAGGCAGAGTAATTCCACAAGATAATATCTCAATAGAACCACCAACAGTGGATGAGGTACGGGAAGCTGTAGCAAGGCAAAACAGCAACAAATCGCCAGGCGCCGATGGAATAACAGCTGAGCTGCTAAAAGAAGGAGGACCACAACTATTACGAACATTACACGAACTCATATGCACCATCTGGGAGGAAGAAGTTATACCAGAGGACTGGAAGAAAGCCATTATATGTCCAATATACAAGAAAGGAGATAAACTAAACTGCAAAAACTACAGAGGCATCTCACTCCTCAGCACCAGCTACAAAACCTTCACAATCCACAAAAAATAGAACCTATATTGAAAGGTCTGATAGGAGCTTAACAAGCTGGTTTTAGGACAAACAGGTCAACATCGGACCAACTGCTGACCTTAAAGCAAATTCTGGTGAAAATATGGAAAAGGAATGTAGATGTACACCAGATATTTGTCGCCTTTCAACAGGCATATGACTCAATAAGCAGAGAGAGAGGCTATACGAGATCTTATCGGAATTAAGAGTCCCCTCAAAGCTGGTACAACTGATCAAATGCGCAACAAATAGCTCACTGGTAGAAGTAAGGTTCCAAACTGTTATAACAGAAGAGTTCGAAGTACGACAAAGAAATGGATTGACCCCCATGCTTTTCAATCGGGCCCTAGAATGGGTGATAAGTAAAACGTCAGTCCAGAGAAGTGTATCAATAGTGACCCAGTCGGTACAATTACTTGGTTATGCGGATGACTGCGATATTTTATTCCACCTACTCCCAACCATTAAAAGTGTTTTTTTTTTCTATTTTGATAATTTAAGCTTTTCTTGTAATTTCTACTTTATTGCTAACTGCTATTATTTAATATTTATTTCAGACATTTATAATTAAATTGTACAAAATACATCATGGTTAAGAAAAAGCGTCACGAGGAAGATTCATCAACAGAATCGTGTGACGAAAAGCAAACCAATAATAGTCAAGGTTCGGGCTCATCCGGTGAATGTCAACATGTTAAAAAAGCTGTTGATCCTACTAGACTGAAAAAAATATTAAAAAATAGTGGACTTGAAACCGAAAACTGCTCAGAATGTACTAAATGTGAATTCATTCCATCTAGTCATAGTAAAACTGATGATACTTTTGAATATGACAAAACTTTGTGGCTTTGCTTAAAATGTGGCTCCCAACTATGTGGAAGATCAAAAAATAAACACGCTCTACAGCATTTTATGGTAAAATATAATTCATTTACAAAATTATTAATAAAATAACTAAAATGTGCTTTGTTTTATAGACTCCACGTTCTGATTCGCATGCTTTGGCACTTAATACTACAACATTTGAGATATGGTGCTATTCTTGTGATGATGAGGTCAGTCCATCACTCCGTAAAAATCTATTGGAGTGTGTAGAATTTGTCAAGAAATTGTCTAAAAAACCAGAAACAACACCTTTAGCGGAAAAGGAAAAAGTTAAAGAGAATGATGTCCCATCACTAGATTCAATGTCTCTACTTATAAACGAGCCGTTAACTAATAATCACCAGCCTGTAGCAAGTACAAGCGGTCCACCACCAATACCTGGCATTGCTCGTAGAGTTCAGACGGTTGAGACATTACCCAGAGTCCGGGGATTATCTAATTTAGGAAATACGTGCTTTTTTAATGCTGTTCTTCAGTGCTTGGCTCAAACCCCATATCTAAACGATGTACTAAGGGAAACTGCAAAACCTGGCGAAGAGTAAGAACTAATAATTAAATAATTAACAAAATCTAAAACAAAACAATCTCGATAGATTTATTTTGCCCGGTGGTGCATTCAAAATGAATGACGGCCCAGAAATAGAACTTGAACCAATTAAAGGTACTCTTAGCGGTTGGTCTGAATTGACCCAATGTCTAGCTGAAGCCTTAGAAGAATTGCAATCTGGAGGTAAACTTATTAAATTATAGTTTTTTGGTACTATTATATTTTTTCGTAGGTGGAGTGTATGCACCGCAAAAGCTTTTCCATAAACTCACATCTAAATGCCCTCAATTTAAAGGTGGAGACCAACATGATTCCCATGAACTTTTAAGACATTTACTTGAAAGCGTTAGGTTTGTTAATATTTCTCTAATCCACATTTATTTTTTTAAACAATAACAATAATTTTTATTTTAGATCTGAAGATTTGAGACGTTATCAGAAAGTTATTCTGGAATTTTTAGGCTACAAAAAGCAAGACATTAATCTGGTTGGTGATGACATGAAAAAGAAATGCAAAATTTATGGATCTCAAGCGGCAGATCGCATATTACGGCCGGATCAAGTATTTCGAGGATTCCTTGTCTCAACACTAACATGTCAGGATTGTTTTCATACATCATCAAGACATGAAAATTTCTTGGATATATCTTTACCAGTTAGTGTTGAGAAACCGCAACCACCAATTCGTCGCAAAACTAGCCCCGAAGCTTCCCCGACAGGTCCATCAAAGAATCAATTGAAATTAGAAAAAGAGAATCAAAGACGGGCTAAAAAAGCTGCCAAACATCGTAATAAATGGGCACCAATACAAAATCTTCCTATAACCATTGGACCAGCTGGAGATAATTTAACATCTGCTTCTTCCACAAAGGATGGTGAAAATAATTCAAATTCAAGATCACCTACATCATCGTCATCTGAACAATCGGATGCTGATGTTGAAGATAATTTAATTGATGACGCACCGAAAATTGCAGATGGTACTCAGTTTATAAATCGTAGTATTCCTCCGTTGTATGATCCTAATGGTAACAATGAGCTTCCTAGTCCTGTCGTTCCAGAGAAACGTGGAGATTCACCAGAAAATCCGAATAAAGATTCAAATGATGACGAAAATGGTAAGTAGTTTAAATTTATATTTCAGACTAGAAAAAGTCTGCGTGCGTTGCAACACCTTTTAATAGAAAAACTTATGTGTGTCAGTCCGTGATAGGAAAAATGTATAATGAACAAAATTGCCCAGCGCTTTTGTAATGCAATTAAGTTATTTACTACGGAACAGACTTATTAGAGGTCCCGCCAAAAGAGTTGATGCCGAGAAAGTCTCGTTTTCCATGCGCAGTAGAATCCCCGCATGCCGTTCCCGTCCCTTAGCCTAGTCGCAACAAATTTCGAAGGGGAAATTTGAAAATACATAAACGCATTTCTTATCAACATGTGCGCAATTTTTATTTGTGTGCAGCTTTAATTTCCCCAGCTGCGCGCTCAACGTTTTTGCTTTTCGATAATGCATTGATTAAAAAATATGATTTTAATTTATTTTAGATTCTGGCATCGCTACAAGTCCAGCAAATACAGCACTTATGGAACAGGATGCAAGAGGAGGATTTTTACCATCCGGTTCTTCTTGCCAAAATGACAAGTCTAATAACTTAGTCCTTGAATTGGGAATAAGCGAACAAGGTGCCACGCTAGTTAGACAACGATCTCTTATGTCTGAGAATAGTGGAGGAAGTGGCTCAACATCTTATGTACCTCCACTAAATGGTCTAGAAAAATTAAGTCTTAAGGATAATGAAAATATTTTATCTGCCAAACGTAAAAGTAAAATAAACCGTGTACGAACACAAAGCCATTCTGATTGGAGTACAACCATAGCACCACGTTATCAGTGTGAGGATGGCGAATGCTCAGTACAGTCGTGCCTAAATAATTTCACTGCTGTTGAACTAATGACGGGCAATAATAAAGTTGGCTGTGACGGCTGCACCAAACGCATTAATGGAGAAAATGGAAAAACTGTTTACACCAATGCTACGAAACAATTTTTAATTTCTAGTCCACCCGCTGTGTTAATTTTACATCTTAAGAGATTCCAGGTAGAACATTTTTATTTTTTTCATTTATTAAGAACTCTTTCTAGAATTTTACCAATATTTTAGGTTGGAACGCGTTGTGTGTTTCGCAAATTGGTACGTCATGTTAGTTTTCCCATGGTATTAGATATAGCCCCGTTCTGTGGATCCAGAGTAAAGAAACTTCCAAACATCGATAGAAAACAAAAGAAACTACTATACGCTCTATATGGAATTGTAGAACATTCTGGCGGAATGTATGGAGGACACTATACCGCCTTTGTTAAAGTTCGCCCTAAGATACAATCTAACGATCCAAGATGGAAATTCTTACCGCAAGGCAGCAAAGCTGAATTAGATCAAATAGACGAACAACGTGCAAAGCTAGATGAACTACTTGCCAAAGATAAATCATACGCACTTGGAAATGATAGCGATGATTTCTCTTCAAGCTCATCAGAAACAGAAATTGAAGAGGAAATCGAAGGTGCTGTTGGTGGCAGCAATGAACCAGAAATAACTCCGCCACCTGGTAAATGGTATTATGTTTCGGACAGTCGAGTTCAAGAAGCTTCCGAAGAATCTGTCTTGAAAGCGCAGGCGTACTTGTTATTCTATGAAAGGATTTATTAAAACAAAAACAATTAGTTTATCATTTTGCTCTTTAGAGAGGCAAATACTATAAACATTTTCCGCGCTCCTATTTACTGTTTTCAATTTTACTTATAAGCTACTAAAATATCTTGAGCTCATTTAAGGAAACCTAACCGTAATTATACACAAGCAAAAATCTTTAAAAATATAATGGAGATTTAACATAAGTCTATTTCGATATTAATGCAAGAAAATAAAAACTCAAGAATATCTATCAACTATTATATTGTAAAGAGAAGAAAAATTTATTCTATTTAGCTATTATAGAGACTTATTTTAATTATTATTTATACCGCGTGTCGTTTTATCTTGCAGATAGTTTTAAATTTTTCTTTACTTCTTTTTGTATATATTTGAACTGGTGTGTCTGAAAAAAGCTTTTTATTCACATTATGGACTTTTACATCATAATCCTTTGTGGGAGATATTTCATAGAAGACGAATTACAAAATTATTGAAAAGAACAAAAAAAAAAAAGTTTTAATTTTTCATAGTGCACTTATTTAATATAAATAAAGTAGTTTCGGTCGACAAAAATAATATAATAGTATTGATTTTAAATAATAATATGGATGTTTTGATTGTTATTTGTTTTGTCTGCTGTAGGGTTTCATTTAACGAATGGGTAAGCTGATTAAATGACCTGGTCAAGGTCAGTATATTTTTAGAATTGTTTTTCCATGTCGATCTCATAAACCTGCACGGGTATTTTGAGTACGAAAAGCGTGTATCTCTCAGGTAAATAGATCTTGGCCTGTGTGCGAAATATGTGGTCACCTTTTGTGGATGAATGTGGGTTTACTTTTTGTGGAAACCCGTACAACTCAGTGTATATTCTACTTAAAAGCATAATCGAAAAATATTTGGTATTGCATCGTAAGTTTCGAATGGTATCTGCTTAAAAACACGGAAACGATACAAGTTAAAGGGCCTGATTATGGTTGGCGCTAGAAGCGACAAATGGCGCGGGGACTGAAAAACGGAAACTAATTCAGGCGAACTATGATACGCTTGAATACATTTTTTCCGACAAATGTCAGTTTTTTTTTCGAGAATTATGATTCCGTTTTTCAGTCCCCACGCTATTTGTCGCTTCAAGCGCCAACCATGATCAGGCCCGAAATAAAATAAATATTATTCTTAGTTATTTTGGTTTATTGTAAATTACGAGACAATTTACGTAAGTAAGCTCAAATTCGTTCTGTTTTTACGTTGCGCTCGACTTTCAGCACATTTGGCTCAAGCTTTTAAGAGTATAGTAGGGTTCGTTGTCGCTCTTTTATGCCTGGGGCTATGAAGTACGAAGGTTGGTGCGTCCTTGAAGTTTTTTTTTTCATACAAGGCATTCATTATACAATGAAGGTTACAATAACAAAGCTAAACAACAAAATATTGCATGCAATGATGTGGACGGTGACCCTCGGACCTGTATAGTTTACAATAAAAACTAACTGCTTCCCTTTCACTGATAAATCGTCGAGAAACCTGGCAGTGGTGAAGATACAGATTAGCTGGGGGCAGCAAGGTCATGATTATTTTATGGTCAACATACCTCCCTTTCGACTTCAGGGATCCACCACTATCCAAAGAATTCAAGGATATCGTGGGTCACGAAACAGGAGCGGTCTGCAGATCATCGTAGGATGTGATGCGAACGTCCATTATAATGCCTGGAGTAGTAGTGGAGTGAACAAGAGGGATGAATACCTTTTTGACCACTAACTTGAACATATTAAACCGCGGCACGAATACTGCCTTCGACAACGGCAGAAACGTGAGGTTATTTATAGACATCACGCTGGCCACTTACGTGGGTGACTGGCGAGTCTCAGATGAACCATGGTGCTCAGACCGCAGGCACATTCACTTTATGGTGCGTGAGTCTTTGGAAAGAGTAAGTGCATATAGGAGTCCTAGATATACAAACTGTACAGACTCGTATTGTTCATAAAAATAACTTTTTCGTGGATATAGGGCCCTATTGCGGAACGAGTCGATCTGACGACTTTGAGTCGATGTTAAATTTTCATACTGAGAAAGTCGATTTTTATCGATAAAAACATAAATATGAGTCGATTACATTTTTGACGTCGACTTGACAATTGTGTAATCGACTCATATTAATTCTTTTATCGACTAATTTCGACAAAAATCGACTTTCGCAGAAAGAAATTTTAACATCGACTCAAAGTCGTCAAATTGACGATATCCACAATAGGCCCCATAGATTGTTTTTTCATTTCATTTCTTTCCATGGACTAGTAGAACTATTTTTCAGTATTCAACTGAAGAGCTGCTCACTAGCCGCTCGGGAGCCAAGTTTACCCTTTTGGACGAGCTCGCTCGTGAGCAGCAGTAAGAATAAAAAATGCGCTCTCTGTCGAGTTCGTGAGTTTTTTAAATGGCTGCCACTTTGCGTTACGTAGGGCGTGTTTCAAGTTCCACCACAATCAGCAGTCAGAAATCAGTGATGGAAATTAACCTAATCATTGATGGACAATTGTTCGAATCTGACAAAAAATGATGGAATATGGGACATATATCTGTGGTACTAAGGCAGAACCCGATATGTCCAAATATACAATTGTTCAGGAAACGGTTTTTTAAGTTTAAACCGATACCGTAAATATATACATATTGGACTTTTTAATTTTGATGGTACACTTTTTAGAGAAACAATCTGTCATATTGGTTTTTGGCAACGTATTATTTACTAAATTTTCGACATGTTAGCAATTAAAACGAAAAATCGTTTTTTTGGACATATCGGGTTTTGCCTTAGTACCACAGATATGATGTTGAAAAGATGGAATGATTGCAATCATTGATGGAACTTGAAACACACCCGTATTCGACAAAGCTCTTTGTCCATACACTATAAAAGTTGGTCTGATTGCATGTCAGTTAAACGAGCTTTTGAAAAATAAAAACAAAATGTATATATTCGACTCGGCGTGTGCAATGCCTGTTTTTCAACGTTCCACGCCATAAACTACGAATACTCAGTAGTATAAAGAGAGTGAAACGATTTCATAATATTTCTGCGCTATTAAAATGACGGAACATTGAAATACTGCAGTATTATATATTCCAGATATTTGCTCTATTTTGACTCGCTATAAAGAGAGCCTGTGTAACATGTTATTATCTGAATCTGGAGACTTGGTTCTCCTTGTCATTAGGGACAGTTTCCTTAAACAGCAATGAACTGTGTTCATCGATGCTATCGTCATTGGATTCGATTTTTTACAAAACCGGATGCTTTTTGTAAATTACTATGAAATTTATAATAAATTCCTCAGAATTATTAATTTTGTCTGCCAGTATCATAAACACCAGGGTGTGAGATGACTTCCAAGTATGCGTGACGAGTTCATCACGCCGGTTTACCCCGTATTTTCAATCTTTGTTGCCCTTGTGGTAGGTGCAAAAACTCTTAATGTATGGCTTATTATTAAAAAATAATTACCCCCCAATATACACCGACAAAACCAAGTATGGCAAATATCTTAATTCAGTTATAAATAAAGACAACTACCTTCAAGCCTTGAGTTATTTTAAATTTATTTACTGTTAAAGGATGTAACATTTATTTTTTTTATATCAGAAACACTTTTTTAAAATAGTTCTTACAATATCTTTCTTGATTTTCTTACAAAACCAGTTCTTTTCATAAAAAATACAATCGATAAAATAATTTACAAAGAACAGGCAATCGATAACGGAAAGTTGAAAGTTTTCTCTTATTAATTTTTTTTTGCATATTTTCTTAATTATAAATATGATTTTCTACTATCGATATTTACTGTTGGTTTGCCTCTACTTTTTTGCAAGCCGCAATACATTTTGCCATTGTTGGAGATGCTCGCGAAATTGGATCGGTCATGAAGTAATCTTTAAGATTTGTTTGACAAATTTCTATCTTTGAACCATCGATGTTCTTATCCTTAAAATGCAAATATATAATATTAGTGAGTTGTTTATTTGAAATATATTAGCATAATTACCGCTATTAATTGCTGAGCTACATCAGAGAAACAACTTGTTTGTCGTTTTCCATATCTGACAAGATGGGGAGCAACGTTTTCCATACGATTTCTAATTTCTTCGAAGTTATCATATGGGAGAGGTTTGCCTGGTAATGAAAAAGTTCTAATCACACAAACTTGTGAACAATTTAAATTAACTAACCCAAAACTTCTGAAAGTGCCCGAATAATTTTCCAATCTTCTCTAGCTAAACCTGGAGGAGTTACTGCGACCAATGTTTGCTGTG
Organism: Thereva unica; assembly: GCA_949987705.1. Classification (NCBI taxonomy): domain Eukaryota; kingdom Metazoa; phylum Arthropoda; class Insecta; order Diptera; family Therevidae; genus Thereva; species Thereva unica. The sequence continues at coordinate 86,120,975 of OX465284.1, forward strand.
CTCGGCCTTCTGTATTAACATACGTTGCTTGTTTTTCCGTATATGCAGCTCCTGGGAAAATTGCATCAGCAATTTTAACTCCATTATCACCATGATGCCCAATATAGACAACGTAACAATCAGACTCTTTCTTTACGACTCCAGCATCAGCTCCTAAGAGGAATAAAACTTTCGGCTTAGCCTTGTCAAGGGCTTCTACTCCAGGGGTATATCCAATATCTAAAGCTCCTGTTTGAGATGCGGTTTGGTGAAGCACATTTAATGGATTCCAACCCTTTGAAAAATATTCCGATATTTAGATATATGCAATATGATACATTTTAGGGAAACATACGTCTTTACTTAATTTTGTAGCGTAGCACTGTAAGGATGCTAGAATTCCAGCTCCATCTGGTCGTGCTAGAACGTCAGATCCTACTATAATTGCTGCTTTTTTAGCCTGTACTAATTTATTTGAGAATGCATGGCATCCATCCGCGATCTTTTTAATTATGTTACTGTCATCGCCAAGGTACTGAAATTTTGCAAAAAAAAAATTGTACACGTCAGCCTAATTAAAATTAGAAGTACAATATTATTATATGTAGCAAGTCTGACACGTGCGTGATTCGAAAGTAGTTTCAGATCTTACATTCTTAACCTGTTTTTACTTTATTTGCTCTGAATATGACTTAATTTAAAAAATGGCTAATTAGTTCAATAAAATATAATCTATCGACCAACCAAAATTTATGCTTCGTGAGACTTATGTGAGATAGCCAAATAATTACTTACTTCATACTTGTAAGACAAATCAACTTGAGTTCCAATTAGTCCCAGTGTTAGTTCATTATGAACGTAAGCTTTTCTCAGCCTAGTGTTCACAAGTGGCGCTTCATATCGTGGATTTGTTCCTACAAGAAGAACAACATCTGCTTCTTCCAATCCTAAAAGTATTTGATGTTTACTTTAAGTATACATATTGTTTAAAGTAATAAACCTGCTATTGATGAGTTCATTAGATAATTAGACCGTAAATCAATACCAGCTCCTTTTGTGGGGAAACTCTTTTCAGTACAGCATACTTCCGAGCCAAGACTGTTAATCAAGTCTTTAATAGCAACCATAGCCTCTACATCAGCCATAGCACCCGCCACCACCGCAATTCCTCCTTTTGGAGCAGCCTTAACAGCTTTAGCAACTGCAATTAAAGCACTTTCCCATTCTACAGGCTGAAGCTCACCACCTACTTTTAACATGGGAGCAATTAGACGTTGCCTCTTTAAGCCATCGCAAGCAAATCGCGATTTATCAGCCAACCATTCCTCATTCACGTCTTCATTTTCTCTGGGAAGAATTCTTAAAACTTCTCCAGTTCTTGTGCTCACAACAATGTTGCTACCAACTGCATCTAACACATCGATACTTTCAATTTTTCTTATTTCCCATGGGCGAGCAACAAAACTAAAAATATTTTAAAATTCCCTTGAAATAAGATTATGTAATATAAAATTGTAAGCACTTCTACAACATAGCGCGCTTTTATAATTTCAACAATCAAGAAATCGTGGAATTTTGATAAGGAAGTGGAGTCTTAAACCTCAAAAAGTACTAACGCCTGCCTAGTTCTGCCCGAGTCTTTCAGGCGGAATTGTTGACGTCAATCAGGGTTATGAGAGTTTGGGAGGGTGTTGAAGAAGATGGCGATGAACCCTGCATTTGAACTCTTGGATGTTGTATGAGTTCGGAAATACTGACTGCGAAAGGTTGTTTCACAGTCGAGTTGTTCTATTTAGAAACGAATTAATAGTTTGTAGAGAGCGCTAACGGGGAAGATTCAGATGGAGAGAATGAAACAAGTGGGCCAATCTGGTGTTGCGAGCAAAGATTTCCGTGGAAGCAGGAGAGCCTTTATTTCGGAGGAACAGTCGCGATATAATTTTGTCAGTGCTGCTACATTCCTACGGTGGCTCAAGGGGTGAATGGAGGAGCAAACGGCGTCGTCACCGATAAGTTTGAGAGCCTATTTTGTACTTTATCTAATCAAGCTAAGGTGGTTTACTAAGCGCCGCCCCAAATAAGAGGAGAGTTGTATTCGAGAAGCGGCCGAATGTAGGACTTGTATATTACAGCACGAGCCAATAGGTGGAGGAGAAACTTGCATCCTTCAGAAATCCCAAGCACTGAGATGCTTACTTGGCGATTTGAAATATGTGGTCATTCTAACGCAATTATTTGGCTAATATCGCGCCTTAAATGTTAAGGGATGGGTCGGCCATTAGTTCAACACGATCCACTAACATGGTTGTACTGTTTATTGGAGATAAGACAGTACTTGGTTTTGGTGGGCTTGAATTCGACACAATTCATGCTTTCCCAATCTAGAATGAGTTCAATATTAATATTTATGAAGTTGGACATTCGTTCACGATCATCAAGACAGGATCTGGCGCGTACTTGTCATTTATAAAAATAAGAAAAAAAGCAGGTGATAAAATTCATCCCTGGGGGACCCCCGCAGTGATCGGGTAAGGTTCTGATTTGACGCCATCTAATACTACTTGGATTGAACGGCCAAAAAGCTTTCGAAATATCTAGAACAACCAGACTAGATTCACAAAATCAAAGCAAACTTCGGTGGAGGTGTTCTGTAAGGCAGGTGTTCTATAAGATCGCCAGTGAATCTTTTTCGTCAGAAGCCGTAGTTTGTCGGTTATAAGTTGGTTAGATTCTAGATATCCCATAAGCCTTTTGTTGATTATCTCCTCCATGGTTTAGGAGAGAATAGAAGTAATTGCGATTGGGCGGTACTTAAAGGAAATGCTGGAGTTACCTTTTTTAGGTGTGGGGTTAACATGTGCAAGTTTCTAAGAGTCTGGATAAAGGCCGGACAAGTGTGATAGGGCAAGTTTGCGCAGAGGTTTAACCAAAGGTGAGGCAAATTTTTTTAAGACGATAGGGGGTATATTATCGGGTCCAGTGGATTTGTCGGCATCTGGCTCCTTGAGGCACCTATAATATTCGCGAGTCTAAGATCAGCCTCCCTACATTTGCAAACCTCTTCTTATAGGGCTTGAAAGAAGTTTCAAAGCTTAGGTTAGGTTAGGTTAGATATGGCTGAGCTTTTGGTTCAAGCCCACACACTTAGGCCAGAAGGATAGGCCCATTGTGATGCCATAGTGATCCCACTTTAAACTTGATGTTAAAATGTCGTTTCTTCGTTAAACCATCTCGAGGAAGTAATGAATCTTCTAAGCTGCGGGATCCCAAACTTCGAGATTTCCGCAAGGTTGCTTAGAAAGGGTTCACCAAATGTGGTTAGCCTTATCCTGCTTAGGGCCGGGCAGTGGCAGAGGAGGTGTAGTACACTTTCCGCCTCGTCAAGGTTCTTACAGCTTCTGCAGAAATCGTGGGTCTCAAGACCTAAACGGGTCGCATGCGTCCCTATCAGACAGTGTCCGGTTAAGACGCCCACTATAACTGAGAGTTCTTGTCTCCCAAGGCTCAGTAATAAGGTAGTTCGCCTGAGATCATAGGAGGGCCAGGTTAATTTGGCCAAAGTGCATTTATTAAGATCCCTCCAATGCTTTTTCGCTTGTGTAATTGTGTGTTGCTTGCATCGGAGTTTAAAGGAGGCCCAAGGCATACCAACTCTTTCCTTTTCTGGAAGGAGAGTAGCGGTCGTGCCTCTCCTAGCCAGTTCGTCAGCTTTACAATTTCCCTCTATATTTCGGTGACCGGGCACCCAAACGAGGAGGGTCCTGAACTGCTGAGCCATCTCGTTAAGAGATCTGCGACATTCAGAGGTAGTTCTAGAGCTGTTTGTGCAAAGTTTCAAAGCTTATAATATAGTAATTTGGTACCTGAATATGACAGGCTGAATTAGCTGGATTTCAGTAACTCCAAGCAAATCGCCATGTCTTTACGTCAAGGTTTTCAGAAGTGCGACTACAAAATGGTGCCTGATCACCATTAATTGTAGCCACCTCCACCTACTAAGGAAATATTATAGTTATACGTATCTATGTTTTTAACAAGGGCACGCTATATTGCAGGACATATTCAAATTTGATTTGATGTTTTTTTTAAATAAATATTTTACCTATATGGCTTGTTGGTCAAAGCTCCAACTGGACATAAATCGATAACATTTCCAGACAATTCAGTTAAGAACAGCTTCTCAATATATGTACCAATTTGCATATCAGTACCTCGGCCAGTCGTACCTAGGTCATCTACTCCAGCAATTTCAGATGCGAAACGTATACAACGAGTACAGTGAATGCAGCGAGTCATAATAGTCTTGACAAGTGGACCTAAATCCTTATCTTCAACAGCTCTATAAAACAATAATGGCATAAACTTCAAAACCCAACATGTCCTTATATAAATATACCTTTTACCAGAGTGAGAAATATCTACAAATCTTGACCTGTCTGATCCAAATACCATAGCTTGATCCTGCAAATCACACTCACCACCCTGATCACAAATTGGACAATCCAGAGGATGGTTCACTAACAAGAATTCCATAACACCTTCTCGGGCCTTTCTAGTCATTTCTGAATTTGTTTTGATGCGCCATCCTTTCATAACAGGCATTGCACATGCAGCTATCGGCTTTGGAACCTTTTCAATTTCAACTAAACACATTCGACAATTCCCGGCAACAGCCAAACGTTCATGATAACAGAATCTTGGAATTTCTACACCAATCTGCGCCGCAGCCTGAAATGGTCATTAATCGATAATTGTAAAAAAAATATGGAACTGAAAAGAAAATAAGTTACCTGCAAGATTGTGGTCCCTGGATTGACCAGCACGGGAACATCGTCAATAAAAATTTCTACCTTCTCTGGTGCTTTTGCTGGAGTTGCGGCCGCTGAAGCTGAGGCCCGCACCGCTAAGTTCGCAGCCCTTGTTGTGGAGCTAAGCGTCAGAGCCTTTGTTAGCGGCGCGCGAAACATTATTCTATAATTATTTTAAACAGTTGCTTATTAAAACAAATAATAAATGTCGAATATTTATTACATAAGAATACACTTGTATAACCTTAAAAGTAATCAACTGAAACGTAAACTCCAAACCTTTAATATATTATTACTAAGTAGGTTTTAGAATGCCATTAATAATTTCAAAAAATTAATAAATATTTGAAGCCCAAAAACTTTTCGGAATCGTAATACAAACCTTAAATTCTTGGATTTTCAGCTGCGAGTAGTTTTTGACAATAATTTTGACAACCAGTTTGACTTTTAGCTTTTATGTTAATCGTGGGGAAATTTTATGTATGGCTGACTATTCTCTGAAAACACTTGAATAGAAGTCTGGTGAAGTACTGTAACGGTGGTGAATTTCTCGTTTAAGCTTCGAAGGTACAAAATAAGAAGTTAAGATGTTAAAAATAAGAAGTTAAAGGATAAAGAACAAAATATGGCAAAGTTCGACTGTCGATTAAGATTAAAGTAGTTTAGTGACTTGAAGGTAATACAAGGATTTGGGTAATTATTAATAGAAACACTATTTGAATTACTTCTTTTTATTATTCAATAATATGTGACCATCTACATTAAATATGCACGCGGTACTGAAATATCGACTCAAACCCCAATTTCATCTTTAAATACATACAGTACTGCAGTCCTAATATTTAGTCTTTCTGTTTATAAGCCGAAATTTCAATATCGCGTACATTATAAATAATTTCTAATTAATAACATTTATATATTAAAACCCATATCTCTCATACACTTTTTATGTGCTTCTATTAAAGGTCCACAATTTTCCTCGCCTTTTTCAATTATACTGAAATATATAATATTAATACAAATTGCCGAAATTACAGAGAAATATATTACCATTGGTCGCGGACTTTTTTCGTTTCAGGGCAAGCACAACAGGCCTTACATTTTGGTTTTTCGCCTGTTTGTGTTACTTTTTCACTTGCTGCTTGTGCCGGTGCGTTTCCCATTTTTAAGAAGTTGCTACTGCGAAATAATTATTGAATGACGGAACACCGCCTGCCTCTAGAACACTCCGGGTTTCGGTAATATAATTCTTTGATAAGTAACTTTTATAAATTACGATGATTACTTTGTGTATATAAACATATGACAAAGATATTGGCAAATTACTCTAAATCACATTAAATATAGTATTAAATTTGTGCTAACTATATAAAAATCCCAAAAATAGCTCACATAATACAATACCACTCTCGAGTTGAATATCTCTAGGTCACGGCTTTTTTTGACATTTCGCTAGTACAATTTTAACTTAAATTTTTATGAGGTTTTCCTTATATTTATTATGTTGGTCATTTTCCGTTCTACCTAGAAATTCTCGAATTTATAACGGCAGTTGATTGATGCTGAGTTCCCTGTAAAATAAAAATTAGAAAAAAATAATAAAATTAATTGAGCCTTTGCATAACATAATCAAGTATAGCATGGAAAGTTTCAGTGTAACGTGGTGGAAGAAACTATTTTTGTTTTGCAATTACATAATTTGTTACTGTGTTATAAAAATATAGTTGGATAAGATATTAAAGAAATGGAGTAAGTACACTTAATTTTGTCAATATTTTTAATTTTGGATGCAACTGGCTCGTTTCCACTTGGTTCGTTAAGCAAAGTGGGGTCGTTTTTATGAGTACGTATTAGGATGTTATCTAGACGGCATTAAACAAACTGGCAATTATCTATTATTTGACGGCATCAAACAAACTAGCAATTACCTATTAGAATCTTATTCTATTCTATTGTTTCGGCGCGTTGACTCGGCCGTTCCAGGAGAGCATTATTAAATCGCAGTCGTTTCCATTGCTGTAGATCTCGCCCTTCTCCGAAATCGTTCTTCCTCTCATATCATTATTATTAAAAGGCTCTACAATCGGGATCCGCTCCTGGTCTCGCAACCAATGTGTCGCTCGCTGCAAAAGCGGTGCAACTCTACCAGTGGCGGTTCGTAAGCTTCAGGATAAGGGAAGCAATGCGCAAGGCTAGCTAAACATTTGGCAAGAAATGAGAAAGAGGCAACGATACTGTCAAATATTAGAACTCTGTGCCAATTGTTGTGCAAGTTTCCTGTAACTACTAACACTGCCGAGCGGTCTTTCTCCACTCCAGCAATTTAATATTGCTCGAAGCCAGAACAGATTACCAGAAAATGAAACCAAGAAAACAAAGAGAATATGGTGGATACAGAAAATTTCTTAATCTTCGACTTCTCGAATCCCACTGTTCGGTGCCGAAGAAGCTGCGTTTAGCTCAGCTTCTGAAGGTACTGTATTAACGCAAACCTAACCTAGTTCAATTAAATTGAATGTGTTGGAGTTTTCACGTTGATTTTCTGTGGCAAAGAAGCTGGTGATATTACAGCTTCCCCATGGTGTGTAAGCCCTCGGCCACGATAAGAGCGGTGAGAGGCACTTTAGTATTTGCCACTCACCGCTCGCCGTTCGTATCTTGGCCAGGGCTTCACTCTTTGTATACGGTAGCATGAAAAATTTGAACAGGAACCGCCACTGAACTCTACACTTTAAAACACTAGAGGTTGACCCGCTTTGGAGCCACATTCCGTCACATCCCACGCTATAAAACCATAGCAACTCCAAAAGTGCACTATAATACACTTATAGTACACTTCTGGAGCCGCTCCACCCCCACAACAAAAGATATGAAAAAATGCGACTCCAAAGCAAGCCTACTTCCAATACTCTAAATACTCGCACACCACTCCTACATTGAGCGACACAAATGTTGCTCGTTCCGTAATAATCCTTTCTTCCGGGTGAGGTTATAAGCCTCATGCCAACCTTACTTGGAAGGTACTAGCCCGATCATATTAGCCTATCCTGTCTCATAAAATAGCTACCAGTGGCTACAGCAAGGACGTTGTGATTGTACTTCCATCAGTTCGCAATAGTTCCAGCACGTGCATGTTATGCTACATGTTATTCCCACTATTCCGCTGTTGACTGACCACCGCACATAAGAGGGTAACAATTCTACGAAGGACTTTCCTCTTGAATACGGCTAGAGTGGCTTTTGCTAAGCACCCACGTCTCGAATGCATATGTGAGTACCGGTAAGACCATCGTCTTAGTAGAATTTTAGATGGTATTGTAGAGGTAGGCTTTGTTGGCAGAGACTTAAATATTCAGCATCATTAACATTAACCAAACTAAATTGTTTTTTTTTGCAATAATTTTTGCCACATTTACTAACAAATATTTAAAGTTTTTTAATTGAAACTAAGCACTTACTTCAAATTCCATTTACTATAGCTTTATTACATATACCGCTATAAACAATTATATTTCGGCTATAAAACAAGCAAATGAAGTTTTATCAAATAAATCCTCAAATTGCCTCTACTCCAACACTGGCAGTGTTCGTATGAATTATCGCGATCATGAATCTCAGCGAGTTGTTTCTAAGACTGACTTTATTAAATACAAAACAAAATTTTATATTCAACGCTTTAAATTTTTAAAGGTGTGTGCTGGTTTGTTCCCTACTTGTATTGTGAATGAATTAGCTCGATCGAAAGAAACCTCGTCCGATCTTGAAAGCTCTCTTTGAAACCGGCAACTATCGTGTGCGTACACGTCGATCGCCTTTCAGTCGCCGAAGTGCTAGTTGCTATCAGAATCTAGCGAATCTGTTCGTTCGGAATTCTTTTAAAACTAGACGTAGTTTGTGATTGAGTAAATGTGATAGTGGTGTCTTAAATATAATAAGAATGGCTACAATAAATATTAAAAATAGTGCTTCATTGCTCAGAAAGTGCTTTTTGGCACGATCTTCGTTAAGTGGATGTCAAGTATGTGCTTTAAGTGAAATGAGAAAAAAAAAGAAAAGAAAAACGAAAGTTAAAAGAAATTAAATAACAAGCTCTACAGAATTGATAATATTTTTTGCTAAATTAGAACATAGACTCTTAGTTTGGAGTTAAGAGAATTTCAAGTTTGAGTGATCTTCTAAGCTCGAGCTACAGCTACATAGAAACTTCATGCATATTAAAGCTTTCGATTTGTTGTTTTTCGCCAATATTCAGCTGATTACACTAACTCTACTTTAGAGAAGTTTGAATTAAATGATCGTAGTTTTACACGTGCGTTTCTAAGTTTAGAATCAACATGTGGGTCGCTCTTATTTTTATCAGCTATTCTATTAACTATCTATGTTTGATGGAGTATTCAAACTCGTAATGCTCTTATTTGTTATTTTTTCGCAACAAATAGAAACTCAAAAAAAAAAAAAATTAATAAGTTTCTCAGATAAACAGAGAGATAATTGGATAAAAACTAAACAATTATTATTATTTATAAATTCAGTTTAAAAACAAGTGGTGCAAGCTAATCATCGCTGGACTTGCACTATTCAATAAGAGACAGTATATTTACCTAAAGCCGTTTATCCATATATTTGCAGGAATCACCCCTTAAAGGAAGGGCTAGTCGGAGAGGAATTTGTCTGATAATTTTGGCCCATAGGCTAAAGAGATTATTATTAAAATCGCTTCGTTTTAGGGTGCAGTTAAAAAACAGTGGGTGATTTTAAGATTAATTTTTAATTTGCACACAAATAATTTGATGATTAATTAATGATGCCAGCAAGCTCCAGCTTGTCGGTTATACCAGATTCTAATCCTAACTATAATCACCTATAAGTCGATTCATTAGACTTAACTATAATGGTTCTAACACGGTGTTAAAAAGCTTCATAAAATTGTCTATTACTTTGCTTTATGCTCCTTTAATCCTTCATGGGACATAAGGCGGAAACAGTTTTTCTCCAGGGGACTCTGTTTTGCGTGTCAGCTCTCAGCTCTGACCAGGATCTCCTAGTTGTTGCGGCCTCTACTAATAGGGTTCTCCTCCGCGTTGTTCTAGGTCTTCCGACTCGACGGGTGCCTTGCGGATTCCAGTCTAGGGCCTGTTTAGCTAGATTCTCATTTTCGCGCCGCAAGGGGTGGTTAATCCAATTCCACTTCCTTCGCCTGTTTTGGTCGTTTATACTTTCCTGGCCGGCACGGCGCCATAGTTCTTCATTTGAAATTTTATCTTGCCAGCGGATTTTTAGGATACGACGCAGGCATCTGTTGATGAAAACTTGTGATGAATTGTATTGCTAAAGTTATTGGTAACTTGGCTTAAGCCTTGATTTCCAATTGTGTGCTCAAGTCCGGTGATGTTGGGGCCGATCTCTGCGTTTAAGTCACCCATCAAAACAATGATGTCTCTCCTTGGAATAGAGCAAAACCCCTCATTCAGTAGCATATAGAACTTGTCTTTAATGTCATCTTTTGCGTCTTCAATTGGAAAAAATAGACTCGTCGACAGTAAAAAGGGGCTTTCCCTGAGCCCTAGCCTTTCACATAAAAAAAAAATAGCATTGGACTACCGTAGTACTTCTTAGTCTGGTACCCAGGCGTATGGTAATAATCCTCCCAGAAACTGGTGACCAGCTAATGAGGCTGGACCTGGATTCTTTGTTCAAGCATTGTTCTCACATTCCTTGATCCGAATCGTGTTCTTGTTCGAAAAGCAAAGGTCGTTGTCGTGTTGTCCAATTCACACTCATAATATTTTCAAAGCCTAAAGAAGTATAACTTCAAAAGGTAGATCGTTTATTACTCAAAAAGTAAGGAACCGATCTTATTGAAAATTTTTTTATATTGCCGGGACTACATAAACTCCATCTGTAAGAGATATTGAAAGAAATAAAAAAAGTGCATACTTTATTCACAAAAGTTAATTAAAAAGTTATGCGGTCAACCAAATTGTGGATAAACTTAGGGTGTAAAACTACACCCTAAAACAAAGCGATTTTTTTACATTTTTTCCTTCTCGCCGACTAGCTCAATTTGCCACTTAGTCAAAAACGCACTTTATAAGTCTGATTATCGACACTAACCCCAGTTTGTAATAAGAGTCTATGTTCTAATGTAAGTGATCGCCATCGTATTTTTGTAGATTACGTCTATTAATTTACAGCTTACGAATAATAGGCATGAACATGTTCGAAATTTCCATGTTACTCCATTATTGGATAAAATAGTTTCATTTAATTTAAGTGACATTGGAGAAGGCATCAGGGAAGTAGCTGTTAAAGAATGGTAAGCAATCTTTTATACCTTATTAATTATGTATTAACTATTCCCCAATAAGGTTTGTTAAAGTAGGCGATAAAGTGGAGCAGTTCGATAATCTTTGCGAAGTTCAATCAGACAAGGCTTCAGTGACAATAACTAGTCGATACGATGGGACTATTGTTAAAATATACCACAAAATTGACGAAATTGCTTTGGTTGGAAAGCCGCTCATCGATTTTGATATTGAAGATGAGAATGAGTCTAGTGAGAGTAGTGATTCATCTTCTGATTCAGACAAGGATACTGCAACTAAAACTGCCAAAACAACTATTGAAGCGAAGAAGGATGAAGTAATAAACAACGTCATATCTGGAAAAGCTCTAGCTACTCCTGCTGTCCGTCGGATTGCTATGGAAAATAAAGTGGATTTAAGTAAAGTTCCAGCTACAGGAAAGCTAGGTAGAGTTTTAAAAGGCGATGTACTCGAATATTTAGGGCAAGTTCCAGCCGGTACGAATATACCACATCCCACTTTACATAAAAAGGAAACTAAATCTTCAGCACCCGTAGATCGAGTGGAAGTTTTAAGAGGTGTAAGAAAGGCGATGTTTAAGTCAATGTCTGAATCCCTGGTAATATGAATGAAATTAGTTACAATATTTTGATCTTACATTTCTTTTATATTTTAAACAGAAAATTCCGCATTTCGCTTATAGTGACGAAGTCGACATGACAAATCTTATTGATTTTAGAAATCAACTACTAGAAGCTTCAAAAGAACATGGCGTTAATAAATTAACCTTCATGCCGTTTTGCATTAAGGCTGCATCACTAGCACTTGCAAAATATCCAATTTTGAATAGTTCAATTGATTTAGAAAATGAAAGCGTTATTTACAAAGGCGCACATAATATAAGTGTGGCCATGGACACTCCCCAAGGACTCGTAGTACCAAATGTTAAGAATTGTCAAAATAAAACTATTATAGAAATTGCTAAAGATCTAACTGATCTTATGGAAAGGGGAAAGCTAGGAGCATTGAAGCCAAGCGATTTTGCTGATGGTACTTTTTCATTATCGAATATCGGAATTGTAATTATAAAAATAAAATAACATAAATAAAAATTGAATTGATTTCGTTTTTAGATTGGCGGAACATATACTCACCCTTGTATAATGACCCCACAAGTCTCTATTGGAGCAATGGGCAGGACAAAGGTATGTTTCTTAGTTAAAAAATATACTTTTGTTTTCATACCGATTTCATTTTAAGGTCGTTCCGCGCTTTGGGCCTAATGGTGAAATCGTTAAGGCAAACATAATGAATGTTAGCTGGTCAGCTGATCATCGTGTTATTGATGGTGTAACAATGGCACGGTTCTCCAATTTATGGAAGAATTATTTAGAGAAACCTGCTTTATTTTTGCTTGAAAATAATTAAATTATATTCTCGAAAGGAATATACCAGAATTGCATTTATGATAGAATAACGAATTTTTAAATAATTTAAAGGCTGCTTGATGCATTTATAGGTTTAAGTTAAAATTGTTTATTGTTGCTTAATTATACATTTCTGAAAATGGTTAGAGAAATATATAGTTATATTTTATAAATAAGTTTCTATTTGTTATTGCTTGTTTAAACTTTGTAGACTTTTTAACTTCTTCTATACCTTTCTCAAAACATTTTTCCAATCGTTTCTGTTTTTCTCTGTTGAACTCTTGCAAGTTCTTTGTTCTCATTATTCTTATTTCTACTAGCACATAATTTTTCTAGCTCATCCTTGGTCAGCATTTGCTTCGTGTTATTTCTAACTTTCTATTAAATGCTACTCTGTCCTTACCACATAATAAAAACACTTCTTTACCACTTTTATCATAGTATCGCGTATCATAGTTGGCGAAATAAGTACGCCTGAATTCGTTTTACCGACAAATGTCCGCCATTTGTCACTTCAAGCCATGATCTGCCCCACTTATGTAGCTTACATGTCGAGTAAAACACACATAACGAACAAATGCGAGTGCCACACGGATATGCACGAACTCGCTACAGACATGAAAATCTAAAAGTGCGCCCGCCAGAGGTATGTACGCCTCTGTTACAGATATAAATGTATTCGTAATGAATCATATTCCAAACGCAAGTGTCGTTTTATCAAACGATCCCCCAACCAAGTTCTAACCACGTCCAATGCTGCTTGCCCTGGAATCCAAGTTCATGACATAGAGAGTAAATGTCTGTGATATTATAGCTTCGACACGCGGCAATCAAAATATAACGAAAATTCGAAATTTAACTTAGAAGGAGTAATTCGCAAAGAAAACACTGATGCGAACGCAACCCTGCTTAACAAATCAAAACAATTGGCAAGATATGCCGACGATATAAATTGCCTTGCCAGATCACTGCCATACCTTACAGAAATATTCACGGAATTAAAAGATGAAGCTAAACATATAGGACTGCAAATAAATGCCGACAAGAGTAAGATTCTAATTCAGTCAAGGGTGGCGAAAAGAAGAAGACAGCAACCACAACACCACCTGGAAGGAACATATGTAACTTCGAACGGGTAAACCAATTTAACTACCTGGGGTTTACAGTCAGCAAAGGTAACGATGAAGCGATAGACGTACAAAGAAAAGTATACGCCGCAAATAGAACATACTTCCCACTACTGACAGTGATGAAATCCAGAGACATCCACAGAAAAACCAAAGTAAGGATCTGCAAAACCATTATACGTACAGTAGCTATGTATGGATTTGAAGTATGGAGTATCTCCCAAAAATCCGCGGAGAAGATGGATATATTTGAGAGGAAGGTTCTCCGAAGGATATACGGCTCAATCAATAAAGACAATGCATGGAGAGTATGCTGCAATCACGAATTATACAAAGAGTTTAAACTTTCGACACATGCCAAGCTATTGCGTTTACGTTGGCCCGGTTATTTCCAAAGAATGGATGACTCAAGGCAACCAAAAAAGCCCTGTATCTACTACCAGATGGCAAAATACCAGTTGGCCAAACACGGTCAAGGTGGGAAGACAATGGGTGAATTCAAAAATTCAATGCTGCCGCAACACTGCAGAATTCTGCTACAGACTTCTAATTGCTGAATTCTGCAGGGTTACGGCAGTGATGAGTTTTTGAATTCACCCAATGTTAAGGCCGATGAAGCAAAACTGCTCAACACAAGTAATTGGAGACAAGCTGCGGAGCAGAGAGACGTCTGTAGGAAGAAGCTGATGGAGGCTAAGGCTCAAATTGGGCTGTAGAGCCAACGAGAAAGAAGAAGTACTTTATGCTTAGTACACTAATAACACAGGCCTGCAAGGTTTTTTTCTTTTCAGTCCAATAAGCATATCCCAAGTATTTTTTCTCGCTGAATCCGTTGGCCAAATTGCCCTATCACGTCAGGATTTTGAGCAATCCTAACCTAAAAGTGCCAAAAAGCGTGTTTTTTGCACTTTTGCGCGTTAAATATCTCAAAACTATGGAATGATAGAGCAAATCTGACAACGGGATCGTTTTCAGCATGCCAAAATCTACAGAAAACCGTGTCGAAAGCGTCAAATTTGATAAAACTTTTTTTGTAATACTGAAAAGAAAAACTTCGGTGCAACGATGATATCATGTGTTAATAAAAATCGTCGATTTCGCGCCAAGAAGTTTTTCTTTTCAGTATTACAAAAAAAGTTTTATCAAATTTCACGCTTTCGACATGGTTTTCTGTAGATTTTGGCATGCTGAAAACGATCCCGTTGTCAGATTTGCCCTATCATTCCATAGTTTTGAGATATTTAACGCGCAAAAGTGCAAAAAACACGATTTTTGGCACTTTTAGGTTAGGATTGCTCAAAATCCTGACGTGATAGGGCAATTTGGCCAACGGATTCGGATTCAGCGAGAAAAAATACTTAGGATACGACTATTAAATTGAAAAGAAAAAAAAAATGACCCGTTTTTTGCAGGCCTGTGTAATTTGTCACTTCTTCTTAAATGGCCCTCCAGTCTCCTCTTCCAGTCGTCTCCATGCCTTGCTAGCTCTCACCAGTTTGTTATACGAAGCTTCCGTATATCTTCTAGCACGTCATCGATCCACCTATTTCTTGGTCGTCCTACTCTCCTTTCTGATGGTCTACCATTAAGTATTCTAGCCCTTACATCCAGGATGCTGCTTCCATGCCCAGTATTAACTAGAACATGTTAATTTGGTTATGGTGCCTGCCATCTGGTGATGCCCATCTCCTTTTGTGTATATTCTTATGGTTAAACCAGGTGCTAGCTATTGCACCGCTTCAAAATAGTTTTCACTCGTTTTCTTTCGATTGCACCTAGTATGATCCGATAGAAGGATCAGACTGAAAAAGTTGTAACCTACGCTTAAGAAAATACTGAATCTTCGCGTCAAATTCTTAAAGTCAGATTCGTCGTTTCCGAACTTTGAGATAAAACTCTTCCACTCGCTTTGCTCCAACTATCGGGTCTAATTTCCTCGAATTAGAGAGAGTGCTATTTTAACTTTGACTAAAAAGTGGTTTAAGTTGTAATTTGCTTTTCTGATTACTCCGGGGGCCTGGTAGCCTAGGAAGTAAGGCGCCTGGCTACCATCCCAGAGGTCCCGGGTTCGAATCTCGGCCAGCCCCACGGTCCTTCGCCTTTTCTACTTTCCCACCTACATAACTTTCCTTCTTTCTTCTTCCCTCTTTAAATTCCTGATTCCTCCTGTAATAGCCGCTCCACCAAAGCGCAAGTCATCGGTTGATAAGATTCAACTCGTTTCAGGAGGTACCGTGTTTGATCCAAGCATGATCCAAACAAATGTAAAAAAAACTGTTCGGCTGTCTTTCTAAAGTATCTTTGGAGGTTCGTCCAGGAGAGGGAGAAAACAATAGTTCCATACATCGCCTCTAATTCGGGGCCATCTATAAATAGAATCATGACATAGCTTTTGTTAGGCTGGAAATATTCCCATCCTTTTCCACCCATCAGCCCACTTCTCGTAACCACAGGTCGTAACCTCAGGTAATGCCTGCTGCCTGATATAAAGATGGCACTTTCATAACCGCCTTCGTGGAGGCTGTACACGGGTACCCATAATTCCGCAACTTGACACCCTTTGGACTGAGCCTAGTCTGGATTTGTTATATTCTTTTGCAAGAGCGGAACACTAGAGTTGAATGTCAGCACAGGTCTAATCACTGTCATGTAGAGCCAGAGTCTGCTTACTGGCGTTCTTTGCCCTTTCTTCGAAGTTGAACCTGCAATACAGCTTTGGGCCATTACATATTCAGCGGTGTTCCACAATTCGAGTGAAATACAATCGAAATCGGAATTCAATTTCACTCGAATTAAAAATTGATGTTCTGAATTTCGAGTGAATTTCATTTGTTCGAAATCACTTTCGAAAACATATTTGGTTGACACTTAAAATTTTTATTTATTTTGAGCATAGTTTGTGACCGAATTAAAAAAAATTAAAAAATGTTTTGCCCCAAACAACGGGCTTTGTATTAATAGCTGCAGTAATTGAAGAAAGAGGGCTTCAAAGGAGGGAAAAAATTATAAAAAAATTGTAAAGGGAATTTCTATTTCACATACATGGAATTAATCGAAATGTGGCTGATTTCGATTTCGAGTATCAATTTCACAAAAATTAAAATGTAGAACACCGCTGATTGTTGCACCTGAAAGGTTCATGTTTGCATATGCCATTCCTTCCATAAAGGTTTGCCACCCCTGCATAATGTATTGACTTATTTAATTATGTTACAAACTTCAATAATAGTGATCATGTTAGATCTGCCGATATTCAATATCATTTCACCTTTTGCAATTGAAGCAAAAACATTACTTCATATGCCTCATTAATACCAATATGAAACTAATTATAAATAATAAAAGCATTTTTGTTTTAAATTTTATTTAATAAAATTTCGATTTACAACTTTCAACAATATGTGTTTTTTTGTTTATAGTAAAACCCACAAAACAAAAAAAGGTAAAATCATTTTTAACAAAATAAAATAGTAACCCCACCCTTTGGTTTTTAATTATTAAATTATTTAAAAGCATCAACAATTTATTGAGATTAAAAGAAACAAAATATTCTTCCTGTAAACAATAATAAGATTCGAAAAATATACTACATGCTTGGAATGATGTTTCTAATAACGTTGTGACTGGATGAATAAATGCAACACCTTTAGATCAATTATCTTCATATTTCAAAGCAAGGAATGTCTCCTTCTGTGCCAGATACTGATTATAACGGCTTAGGGCAAAGCTATTGCAGGCAAAACAAAAATTATGAATTAATTGCCTGATTTATTAAAAAGAAAATTATGTTTTGTTCTACTCACTTGGCAAAATCAAAATCGATTGTTGAATGTTGTGCTTGTATTAATGACCACACGGCCCATAAAAAGTGTGAGGCTAATGCGAACTGATTGACTTGTACATACAGTTTTTCAATATGCTTTGGATCAACATGATCAGTTTCTAAATAAGATTTTAAATATGCTGTTAGCCATGCTATTTGATATTCTTTAGATGGATATCTTGAGTGATCTGCTTCACCTATGCCGGCAAATTCTGTAAAATGATTTCCTATATCGAATGCTTGGAAATTATAATCAGCATATTCATAATCTATAAATGTTACGCGATTTAATGATTTTGTATAAATAACATTTCCAAGTAGCAAATCGTTATGCGAAAATACAATAGGACTATTTAGTTCCTTAAGTCGGCCGTATAACGTATTAAATTCGTCTCGTATTTTGGATACTGGTAAAAATGTTTTCTGTAATCTAAAAGAAAAACGATTAATAAGAAAATTAAAATTGTATTAATTTAACTTAGTGTTTTTTTTTAGTAAATATAATTAAAGTTACCTTTCTTGTTTTTTTGGATCACTAAATTCATTTGGAATTAAATCGAAAAATTGTTGCATTTTAGTCCATAACATTGGCTCACGTTTCTTGTTGTTTCCGCATTTCACTTTATGCATTTCAGCCATACGTTTGGCGACTAAAGGCCATATTTCTGGCTTTAAAACTGTATCAGGTGTAAGTGTAGCGCCAGGTACATATTCATAGGCTAAACCATTATTAAAAACAGCAAATAGTGATGGTGCAAATCCATAATTATGCAGGAGCTTTATGTTTTTCGTTTCGGCATTCCGATCAATTAACAGATCAGTCTTGTTGCCATATATTCTAACTAGTACCACATTATTTGATGCCGATTCAATGTCCATTTCATCGTTATTGCTATCTTGACCATTTGATTCGCCATTAACATTATTATTGTTTGAATTTTCATGGTTGTTACCATTGTAGAAACATCCGACCAATTTATTTGTGATTCCATCTGTGAACAACTGATTTAGTAATACGAATGACTTTAATAAAGGTAGTAAAAATTTTTTATTGTGTGCTGTCACTTAAAGCTAATCATGCGTTTTACTTGTTGCGAAAATTGAGAGAGAGGTAGATATTATATGAATGATGAATCATTGTTGTTTGTGAGGTGTCATGAGGTAATATTTCAATTGTTGTGAATGAAATAAATTAAGTTTTATGATGATGACAAATCTAATGCGATATGATATTGAGTAAATAAAAACAGATGAAGTGAAAATATTTTAAAATCAAATCTACAAATAGCTAGGGCGCTCTTTTATCATTCCATTCAGTGTAAAATTAGCGAGATCACATTCTTATAGTTGAATTACTTTTGGCTGCACCAGTGCAATTATATCTAAAAAAATCCTTAATATTCTACCAACCTGTCTATAGCTTGGTCGTTTACCCCAACGAAGAAATACGTATAAATCTATAATGAAGCAAGTTAAATTCTGGTATGATATGAAAGTAATGTATTCTCTGGATACAGAGTAGAAAAGATCTTAATTATAATTAATCTCCTCAATTAAAATTTTGATATTCCAAAAACATATTACGAAGATAGTTTCTCTCTATCTATTATACTGTCATCAAATTATTTAATTGTTGTGTACCGCCGGAAAGTCCTAGCATAGTAAAAGATTCAAATATTTTCTTTTGTCAGCAAGAATTGTAACTTATCGGTCGTCCATTAATTACGTTAGGCGTTTAGGGAGGGGTCGAGCCAAATCTCACGTGGAGAGAGGGAGGTCTCAGAAAATATCACGTAGTTTTTTCCTCAAGAAACAGTATAAAATTGCTAGAAAACTGGGTTAAATTAAATAAAACATGTTTCTCCACTAAAGATCCCCATTCAGGTCGGCAGGCACGGCCCGATGAAGGCCACACAATACTCAGTCTGAGGGAAGAGGACTTCAGGTATCCGCATGACAAGCCGTGGCATGCAGGTGACTCATGAAACGAAAGCGAAGACGACAGTTCAGCAGGTTGTTAATTCAAGTAAAAAAGGTTCATGGCCTCAACGAAAACTTTAAAGGCACAAACAGATTGGTGACTGGAAAAACCTTTAAAATACACGGACCACCATATTTGCAGGGCAGTGGCCGCGGAGAAATTAAATGTATAGGTCGATACAGACTCACGCCGTGAACACCCGCGAACAAGCGCGAATGCGTTGGTGGGGCAAGTTTTCGCGCCTTGCTTTCAGGTCCGACTGGATACGGTGTGAATTCGAGCCATAAATTCGCGGCTTGAGATTGAATAGAAGTTCAGATCTTCAGGCACAAACTGACGATAAATAGCCACAAACATAATGATTATTTTCAGTTTTTTTGGATTGCAGACGCCATCCAGTTGGCGGCCAGGAAGGTCGGTGGCGATACTTGGCTTCAAGGCGATTACTTTCTGGCCTGCCGTCGACCTGTGTGTTAAAGGGGGCCTTAAGATATGGCCAAAAAGCACACCAAATTTTTTATGTGGACGCCAGAAAGAAGGGTCATAGAAGACCCTAGATTGTTTAGCGAAAACCCCCAAAGATCGCCTCACGTAATTTATGAACGACCCCTTTCCTTTGGAGCCGCAGTTCACCAACCATATGGTCGAATACGCGGCAAATGGAAATGTTTAGGATATTGTTAAGGAAATCCATGTCCTTTGACTGTATAGTGCCAGTTGGATGTCTTTGGAAAGTAGCTTTTGGAGTCTAGACGCCTCTGATAAAGTCTGAAGGTTCTCAGTGTTTCCTCCAGACAATCCTTTTGGAAAGTCTCAACTTCTTGTTATAGGCTGTTAGGATGAACCTATATTCATCCCAGAGATCAGCACACCAAATGCGTGGCCGCATTTTCCAGTTCACACACTGAGCTCATAGAAGCAGCAAGCGGGTTTAATTTCGAGGCCACAAGTCCCTGAAACTTAGACCAGTTGGTTTTCTTAGGAACCAAAGAAGAGGCTCGGATATGCGGGAGGCCTACAATGTCAAATATAATCTGCAGATGAGCCGACAGCGAGGCCTCGTCCAGAACACGACAGTTTTCAATCCTGTCGGAGAGAAACCTGCTCGTGAAGGTGAGGTTCAGAACCTCCTTTCTACTAGCAGTGATAAAAGTGGGTTTGCAGCCCCTATTTGCAATATAATAAATTCTAGGAGACACTCACCCCTTTCGTTTACATCGGTACTACCCCAGATGGAGTGGTGAGCATTTGCCACACAGCCGATGACGAATTGCCGGTTCGTCTTGCGACAGAACTCAATGAGTTCTTTAGCCTCCTGGGGTGGCACTATTGCTTCATCCCCGGAAAGTAGGCGAACACAAGGACGATTTCTTGGAATACGTTTGCGGTGGTAACCGCAACCGAGATCGCCACTAGATCTCTAGAAATAAAGTTGGTAATGGAGAGATGAGTGGCACGATTGTCAATTAAAAGGGCAGCGCGAGGCGCCCCGCATCTCCGATCATATACTAGCTTACTTGAACCGGTGGTAAGTCCTCTGACTTTGCCATCGGTTACCCAAGGCACCTGAATAAGAGCAAGGGAAAGATGCCTCTACGCGAAAGTCCTGCACAGGGTGGAATTTGCCTCTTTCGCATGGTGCATGTTTACTTGGAGTGCCCTTATGGCGCTCATTTTTTTCCAAGGAGCGTTTTACAAGCCCGGTCTTCTTGGATTTATATTGGCTTTTTATTAAAAAGTCTCAAGGAAGCTATGGACTAATTTTCAGCCATTTTGGAGTTTTGTCTCCTTTCGTGCGTTTTTTACTAATTTCCCCGGACTACTTACTACTACTAACTAGCCTAGTAAAAGATTCAAATATTTTCTTTTTTCAACTTTCACATCTAGCAAATTGTAACTTAAAGATCCTTCTTCATGCAAGATTCCTTGGCTACAGACAAATTGCATTAGGTTGTGGATGCATTATACAGATGATAAAATGTTTCATGGTCACATTTTATTTTATTAAATATGAGATAATTTTGCAAATAAAATGCGAAGGTGATTCACCTCTCCAATAAATTCTTCTTTGCAAAATTTAAAGATTCTAAGCATTTTTACTTAAATAGCTTTAATTTGCTGACTGTATCAAATTTGTTTTGTAAATAGATGAACATAAACTAGACTTCGACCAAATAATAATTTATTCTGTAGCAATCTTTCTTATGTAAATTTATATGAAACTGGATTTATCTGACTGCAAAAATTAACAGAAACTGTAATGATAAATACTGGTGGGTTGAATTCCAATTACATTTAAAATAAAAAAATCTGCATTCGTATTACCACTACCTACTGTCCATAAACTTGACTCTCTTAAAGAATTTGCTGTGCTCGTATTAAAGAATGTATTAATCTATCAATTACGCAGATGTAACAAACCGTCGGATTTTTTGTCTGTAGTATGCTTTTATTATATCAACAAAACAAAGCTTTAGGTAGTACGGCAAAATCGTAAACATAATTATAATAAAAAAGAGATTAAGCTTCCATTGTGATGTTAATTTCAAGTGCTTTTATATCGATTTACCTATTGCATAATTAAACTTTGAGCAATTTTATGGTAATTTCTTCTATTAATTTTTAGTTATGAAAAAAAAAATATATTGGAGTTTTGTCAATTATTTTGTAGGAGGTATGAAGAATGTTTTTGTTATTGTGTGTCCACTTTAATTAATTTAGGTCAAGGGAAGAATTTATATGTTCTAAAATATGCGTATTTATATCTTCATTTTTAAAGCTTAGACTTTTACGACTTTTACATAAAAAAAGATTTCTATCTATATAAAATCTTGAAACAAGACATGCGCCTGTGATTAGCTCATCTCAAATTTGAAGACAAAACGACAGGCGCTTCCTCTAATCTGATTTATAATTTTCAATTATTTGATTTGTTGCCATGTGTCTATTAGTGCGTTTCCATGACAGCTTGAAGCTTACTTGAAGCGTACTTCAAGTACAAATGTAAACGCAAGCAGCTCGACTGGAGTCGATCAAAAAGATTTTTGTGATCGGCTCGAGTGCTTGTCATGTAAACCGAGCTTGAAAGCTTGAGTGCTCGAAATTGCGAAAGTTAGGCCTGTAAATGTGTCTAAAGGTAATGTGTGGGAATATGAGAAGACAAAAATATTTATGAAGAAATAAAAGCACCATAAAAGGAAGAAATAAAAGAAATATAATAGTAACTTCAAATGACAGCTAAAGAGCTCAAGCTCAGTTCAAGCTAATATGCCGCTTCAAGTAGGCAGAGCATATACGCGCTCGAGTTCTTGAGATTTTCAAGCCTTCGAGTACTCAAGCTGTCATGGAAACGTAGTAAATGATAAGTATACAATCTAAGTTATTAAGTGCTATAACAACCATCTTCATTAAACAATATATTAAAAAAAAAAAAAAATAAAAAATAAAATAAAATAAAAAATCTTATCTAAAAATATATCAGCAAAGAAATACTAAAACTATTAAAACGAATTTTATGTGGGAATCGAGAATATTAATAGATTATTAAAAGCCTGTTAATTTTCTCAGATTGTTAAAATTGTCTAGTTTGAATTGCTAAATTGACTAGGTAATTTATTTATTTATATATTTTTTGTATCGAAAGAACTGATACAGATGATTTCGATTATTTATGGTACTTGGTTTGAAACGCACCATCAATTACACCTGAATACTAGATCCGTTATTACGTTACGTTACTAGGTTCTGAACGCACTTTGGTATTTTTTCGTAAGAATGCAAGTTATATGCGAATAAAAATTGGTTATATCATTTAACTTGTCAATTGTGGAATTAGCTTTTCAATTGTAGATTAGCTTCTTTTAAAAAAGATGATTTAAAAAAGAAAAGTGCGTGTCAGCTCCGATGCGTGACTGGAGTTTACTCCGGAAAAACGATTGTCTTAAAATAACAATAAGCAAAGGAAGTAAATGAACCAATATATTTATTTATATTGATGTGTTAAAATATATTACATAATTTTTTTTAGTGTATTATATGTCCTCCGCCATTTTGAATTAGGAATGTCGCTGCACAGCTAATTGTATTCTACCTGTCATGTCCTTTCATTTTATACCAATACAAAAATCGGCCTCCATCTTAGAACTGCCATCTTGATTTCTTTACAAAATGGTCAGTTTGCATTTTCCCTCAAGCTATACATATGTGCAAAATTTGAAGTTGAACTGTTATACGAAATTGGGTCAATATCAAGTTGCAGGTTTTTGGTTATTCTCTTTGTTTTTTTGTTAATACGTTATTTTTACTACCAGTCTGTTTTTCATACTGTGCTCTATATATGAAACGATTTTTAAGGAGTAATTTAGTCTATTACATGTCTCCCGCCATTTTGAATGATGTCATGCCCTTTGCAAACGCAAAAAGGAGCCGCCATCTTTGAACTGCCATCTTGATTTTTTACAAAATGGCCAGATTGCATTCTCGTTTTTGTTAAAGTTTTTTTTTATTAACGATTGATTTTTACTCCCCATATATTTTTCATACTGGGCTCTATATATGAAACGATTCTTAAGGAGTAAACTCCAAAAAGGAAATTCACAGGGGCGGTAAAATCAACGCAATTATTATACAGGCCAATTCTAAACTCTACGAAATTGATTCTGCTGGAATTTTCTTGCTCGGTAGCATACAGATGTTAGAAAATCCCAGCGAAGTTCATAATACGCCCTGATTATCACCTCTATCACGACTTATTGCATGATAAAAAGTGAAGTGTTTTAGTATGGTTTCCGTATTTAAAGTGTTATTTACTAAAATACTAATCCAAAATATTTATTTAGAACTGAAATGAGGAACTTTGTTTCCCTTCTGGCCGCACAATCCAAGTATTATTCGATGGCATCGAATGTATAATCAATTTTAATTAATTTTCTCGCAGTCACCCTTTGTACTACCAGCCTGTCACGTTGTTTAGGTCATGGTTCAATGTTTAGTAGCAAACTTGGTTTGAAATGTGGGAGAGAATATTATAGATCAAGGTGGGGTGGAGGGGGTCTGGTGGTGTTGGAGTGTGTGGCGATGAACTTTACGTTTGAATTCTTGCGCGTAAAAGTTCGGGAAAAATGATTGTGGGAGATTATTCCACAGCCAAATCGTTCTAAATATAAACGAAATTTTAGACGTTTGTGTGCGCGAAAAGGAGATTTTAGGGTATGAGAATGAACCGAGTGGGCTAGTCTTGTACTGCAGGAGAAATGTTGCCGTGAAGGCAGGTGGCGGATATTTCAGTGAAGCAGTCGCGATACAACTTTGACTGGTACATTTTTACGGTAGGTCAGAGAGTCAATGGAGATGCAAAGGCTGTCATGTCCGATGATTCAGGTGGCGCAGCTTTGCACCTTGTCCAGCTGCGTTAAAAGCCGTTTTCGAAGCGCCAGCCCAGATAAACGAGGTATACTTGAGGCGGGGCCGAATGTAGGATTGTAGCTCTGGCAGCTGGTGGAAGAAGAAATTTGCCTCTTTTAAGAAATCCTAGGCTTATTTGGCGATTTGGAATATGTGATCATTCAATCGCAAGTCCTAAGTTAAAGTTATACCGATGATTTTATTAGAAGGATTCGTTGTAAGGTTTGTTTTGCCCACTGAGACAGAAGGAAGTTGGGTGTAGGTTTTTTATAAATAATGAAACAGTACTTCGTTTGGGAGTATTGTCAATGAAGCTGAGAAGTAGATTGGAAGGAATTGAGAGCATATCATTTATGAATATTAGGAAATGAGTGAAGGTGGTGGGTGGGTGAAAAAATTGACTCTTGAAGAACTCCGTCCGAGATGGTGTGGAAATTAGATTCGACACCGTCCAATACTACCTTTATTGACCGATCAGAAAGGAAGGTCCTTAGAACTGTGTGGATACTAATAGCTTATAATTTTGAAATGAATTTGATATGCGCACCATTGAAATTTGTCCAAGCGGATGTACATAGTTCCGCTTACCTCAGCTTGTTGCGTGCGAGTGCCTTCAGCATTTTAAGCATAATTATAACCGCGGAAGCGGTGAGCAAGTGATGCTAACTTCCTTTTCAATCATAATATCTTTGAAAAATTGCAGAAACCTTGAACACCTATTAGTTAAGCCTTTCATGACCATGCCCGATATTTGGGCCCTACATGAACTCAAAATGAGTAATTTGAAGACGCGTCATTTTTGTCTGGACATTATTCATAGGAAATACTTCAACCTTTCTAATTTGGCGAAAAAGTTCGTTTTAGTTGAAATTTTAGTTTAAAAAAAACCTCGGGAAGGTTGTAGGGTGGAGTCGTCATTTTTACAACTTCAGATAGGTGGGGGGACCCTACGTTCACATCTACCTTATTTATGAAAATGGGTCATACGATTACAAAAATACAGGGTAAGTAAAACTCTACCAAAAAAAGGTCAAAACGCCCTAACGGCTAAACGGTTACTATTCCCCCTCCCATGCTATACCCCGGCTTCATAAACCAAACTGCGCAAGTTCGAGCAAATTGGTGTACGGAACTTAAATTTTATCCTTAGTTCCCATACATTTTCATATATTGAACTCAGGAAAAATCAAGCTTGAATTCGCCTCAACTGGAATAATGGAATGTTATTCCAGTGAGCTTTTGCATTTCTAACTTCTGGCGAAAAACCATTTCAAGCACGAACTGAACATCCCAGCCGGTGAAGCCACTTTGCGGTTTGAAATGAACTTGATTGAACTGAGACCCTTGAAGCCGGGGTATATTTGTAATTTAGTTTAAGCCTCTAGATATCCGAAAATAAATCATGTTTGACACTGACATAGAATATATGGACTTATAACGGGCTCCAAATAGCTTAGGGCCTTATCAAGATCCTAATCCGGCCCTGAACTTGACTACGGAACAACCTTCCACAGTCAGTAATTCAAACGCCCATATCATCCACGAGTTCAGACGGCAAATTCGCCGTCTTCTTATTCAGAACCCATCAGATTTCTGCTAATTTATTGCACCATCGTCGTACCGGGACTGTATTATGAACAGATCGCTAGTTATTTCAGGCCTTTATCGTAGTAAACAGGTGGTCCGTATCGTAGTAAACAGGTGATTGAATTTAAATATACATGCTTTATTTTTTTTAAATATATATAAATCTGTAATCTTTGATACTAGCGTATGTTTAATTCGTATTTATATCGCCGCTGCCAGATGAATGCATTTTTATTATTGGTGGATGTTTATAAAAAGAGAATGTTTATGCATACCAATGTGTGCGCTTCGAGTTTTGAACAATTTTGCATACCAGCAATACGGTTGTTAATGAGTTTTCGATTTGAATCTTTAGTAAATCGACATAATTGAATATGTACATTAACATCTCATAGAAGCATAATTATTATTTTACGAAACAAATTATTTTATTATTATACGAAACAAACTAACAACATTCGAACTTCTTTACACTATTTAAACTAGAATAAGTCTACAAAAAAAATTTAAAATATGTTAATCTATTCAACTCCCACTTTTCTTGCTATTATCTGAAACTGAGATATGAACTACTCACGTGAGTAGAAATTTTAAACGACGTTGGTAATGACTCAGAAGAATTCTAAAACTAATGCGTTCAAAATACATAAGTTGTTGTAATGTTGCAATATTAATAAGACGTAGTACTTTTAAATGATAAAAAGTAAGAAAAGCTTCCTCTATCCCTACTTAGCATGAATATTTTTCTCTTCAATAACTGAATAGTAAAAAATTTAATAATCTAGAAGGTTTAATTAAAAAAAAGACTTTTAAACAATTTTTTGTATGGGAGTAGTCAGAGTTTTCGGCAACCTACGTAAGCTATTATCAATATGACTGGCTTTGATTGATAACCCAAAGCTATTAAAACTCCATGTTATGTAGCTTGATGTACAAAATGAAGGTTGATAGCTTTTTGAACTGAACAACAAAAAAAAGAATATATTACACTAGCGTGTTTTATTAAATATCCAAATGAAAGAAGATATTTAAAGTGATCTGGATATATACAAACCTTAAATCGAACTCGCTCAAGATCCCAGTGTGCACGGATTTCCTTAAGAAGCTCACGAGCACCAGCGATAACATCATTTTCATCTATTGTGACTGGCACATATACTGTTGTGTCGGGACCGACTTCAGCAACATTTCCTAAAGAACTAGTTGATTGTAAGGAGCATTTTCCCTGCGATGGCACTTCTTTTTTCTTATTCTCAGTACCCATATTTACTTTAACGGCTTACACAACCCGGACTTAATTTTATTTGTTAAATTATCACAACACTAAATAATTTGCTTGAAGCACCGGTATTTTACGGCCTTAAAGCACGTGAGTAAAATGCAAATTTTTATTTGATGCGGAGCAATAGTGGATGGTTATTCGTTATTGACAGAGGTGGGATACTTTACTCTACCCCGTGTCGCCTTAATTGAAGTGACAGATATCAGCTGGGTAAACGTTAGTTCCGGCCGCCTCGATAAATCGATTCTTCTCAATAACAAAATCAATAGAAATATTTTATAAGAAATGTTGAAAAAATTTCAGATTTCGTAAGATCTAATAAAGCACCAAAGATCAACTTTTTATCTAACCATGGATACTGTCACTGCGCTTCAAGATAGCAGCACTTCCAATCCTCACTAGCTCCGCTGGGGCACTACTGAGAGAAGTGAAACCACAAGTGCTTATATATTTTTAGTCACAAATCGTTGAAGTTTCTCCTCCTGCTATAGACGCTTGTGCCTGTAGATGTCTAATAGAGACTTGCGATTATATGGCCCTGTTTTTTTCCCAATACTTCAATGTTTGTGCTTCTCCTATCTCCTACAAAAAGACTTAAAATGAGCGGAGTATTTATTTCGAGATTTGAATATGATTGGATTTGTTAACTGATTAGAGTGGAACTTTTCGCTTTAGTAAATTTGAAGCATGCACAGAGGCCACAAGTTGATGAAGTTATCTCGATTTTAATTTCGGCTATTTTTTTTCTGATGATGGACGTCAGTTGTTTAAAATTTGTATAGAATTAAGTTATTGTAAATATAGATAACGAAGCGTCGTCAACTGTAATTTGGCTTTAGTAATATTAATTTTGTTCAAATATTTAATCACTTAATAAAACATCAAAATATATGTGCAGTCGAAGTTCAGGTCGACCTGTGCCAACAACTGCACTTGCAAAGAGGCGAATATGTTTTCATATAATCACAGTAATGAACATAATAACGCAGTAACAGTACCGGAATGTTTTATCAGACAGAAATGAGAGATCGCCTTAGCTTTTCCCTTTTATTTTCCTGCCGCTATTTATTTTTATTTATTGATGCAAATTTCTGTTTTCCCCCATATAACTGTCAAATTTTCCTTCATGCACACAGCGCTTTTGGATTGACTGGGTTCTTGTCCATGATTTCAGCAATTTGCTTATTATGCCCAATAGAAGTTCAGTTGTGGTTAAATTAAGTTTTTTTCCATCAGATGGCGCTTTTCGTATTTTTTTCGTTATAGTTTTTAATTTTTGATAATTAATTATAATATAGTTACTTACTTTTTTAGAAACCACCACCTATTCGAGCCAAGGCAGCAGCTCTAACTAATTCCGAGCTGCTAATTACGATTTCGAAGCTTTTTTCAATTGAAAATTATTTTGATTTGATTAACAAGTATGATAAGGGCCACAACAGAGAAGGGAAGTTTATGGAGAAATGGGAAACAATTGAAATATTAGAGAAAAATGACTATGTAAAAAGCCGTAAGTAGAAATAAATGTTTTCGACTTTTAAAGAACCCGCGGAAACGTAACAAAATTGAAATGTTAAATTAGCCCACGTCCTTAAGAAATACTCATCAAAGCTTCGAGTGAGGTAGAAGAAACATAGTTTTTTATGGAATGAGGAGTGGAGTGGTGAACACTGCAGACAAATTAGACTTATTGTGTACTTACCCTACTAGCGGACAGTCTTCAGGATGAAGGCATGAAGGTATTTAATTGACGAAGACTGGACTTGAGCGGGGCTCATAAACTCTCTGATAAACGTTCTTCTTCTAGGCTAGATAAGGGCAGGGCATTCACAAAGAATATGTGTGGAAGTCTCATCGTCTTCCATGCAGAGTCTCTTGAGACATTCCTAGGTTGTGGAGGGGATACTGCAGTCCTACACGGCCAGTCAGATAACCCACCAGCAGCCTTAGCTCCGCTCTGATTGAAGTGATAGTGCCCGTTAAGGCAAAAGGTCTTATAAGATCTTTAGCCTGTTTAAGACTTGGAACTGACTCCAAATAGACTAGGTTTAGTCCCTTAATCCACTCCTCTATCAGGGGGTTGCAGGAGGACCAAGAGATGCGACAGAAGGGTTCTGGGCCCTGGGCGAACGCCTCAGACCACTCCCTGCAGACAGCCTCATTGCCCTCGATACCCCAGTGTCCGGGATCCAACACAGCGAGAGCTCATTTCTGATGGTCTGATACGCGGAAAAATGAAATGTTTGGCATATTGTTAAGGATATCCAGGTGTCCTTTGGAGGTATAGGGCCAGTTGGATGAAATCTGAAATCTTAAGGCACTTATGGCGGCGGATTTCCATATAAAAAAATGCAATGGGGTCAGTCCAATGATTGCCTCCATCGCAGTTGTGGGACAGGTCCGCATAGCTCCGTTTATGGAAAGGCAAGCAAGCCGTTGCAGTTTGCTGCACTGGAGGACGTAACCGTTTAGTCTTGGGCCTATAGCGGCATAAGTGACCACAGGTTTTACGATCGTATAGTACATCCAGTACATCATTTGTGCGGTAAGACCCCTATCTTACCCAAAAGCCTTTTGCATGCCCATATGGCCCGTGTGCGTTTGGTGATGACGTAGTTAAGTTGAGCGTTTCGATTCAGTCTCTTGTCTAACTTTACTCTCAAATATATGACTGAGTTTGAGTACTTAACTGTGGTACCCTGGATATAGATAGTTCCTAGGTCCACCGTGTAGGTATCAGGTCACCCTTATTTGGGTTAATTGGCAGACTCGGAGTACTGATCTCATGACCTCTGTAATGGTCAAGTCAAACTTCCTAGAGACAATGATGGCAAGATCATCTGCATTACCGATGATATCGAAACCAGACTCAGATAGTTTGGTCAAAAGTTTATTCACAACTAGTGACCAGAGTAATGGGGATAAGACTCCACCTTGAGGGCAGCCTTAACACTCACGGTGGAGACACCTAGTGTAGGAGAAGTCAAGCATGGCATTTATCCACTCGACCGTCAAGCATGGCATTTATCCACTTAATCGTGGGAGGATATAGATTTCTGAGAGCCTGTGCTATTGAAATAGAATCATAGCCAGTGTTATCGAAAGCACCTCCGATGTCAAAGAACGCACATAAAGCAGTTTCTTTAGTGAGGAAGGCTTTTTCGATTGTACTGAACACCGCCTCCTGAAACTGCGCCATTGGTGCTCTTCTGTTCTGGACGTTCCAGAGTTTCCTCCTCTGAGCCAACCATGGTTCGGAGACCCTTACGGTGGCTGGGATCCACAATTAAATCAGTCAATGGATACTCCACATGTGGGAAACTAACATCGTCTGCAGCCTGGGGCAATAGCAGAATGATAAAGTCCGCT
The DNA here is from genome assembly GCA_949987705.1 of Thereva unica. NCBI lineage: Eukaryota > Metazoa > Arthropoda > Insecta > Diptera > Therevidae > Thereva > Thereva unica. The sequence goes on from OX465284.1 coordinate 86,152,066, forward strand.
TGTCTCAACACACCTCAGGGGTCCTTTCGTTTCTGCATAACGTTATTTGACGATCTACCATGAAGTGACTACATATTTCGCGTCTTCTTAGAATTGCTCGACAAGGTGCAAAATTCCGCCATCAAACTATTTTTTAAGTACATCCCAGAAGTGCTGTCAGATTTTTATGATGAAGGCGAGAAAACTGGGGCCAGTTCACGCAATTCGACACTCGACGTCGATATCGACGCTTTATGAAAACGACATTAATTTCTACGACGTTGAATTTGGGTTCGCATAAGTCGACGTGTCGAATGTCGTTTTCCCAAAATAATTTCTCCTAAAGGTATGCAAAATCCAATGAAACCGCTGCACTTTTCACATTATCCACAAGGGGGACAAGTTGCAAATACAATACTAAAACTTCAATAATGTGAGTAATTAAATTAATTAATTAAACAAATTCATAATAATATTGGAAAATCTCAACTCTGAATTTATTTTTGTACATCTAACTTTTCTTGGAGTAGTTATAATTGTTATTTTTCAACTAATAGTTTTTCTTTTTCTATTGCATTTTGCTCGTTCAGAACTGTAAAAAGTTGTGTGTAAAATTATTTCTGCTCTGCTCTAATTGGCACCACAACTCGTTTTTAATACAACAATAAATGAATTCGACGCCAAATCTGGCGTCGAGAAGATTAACGACACTTTTAAAACGACAAACATAAAACGTCGACTTGCGTGAACCCAAAACGACATTTAACGCGTCGTTTTCAGTCGACGTCGAATTGCGTGAACTGGCCCCTGCTGGGATAAAGCAATTTCCTTCTGTCGAAATGAGATATGATGATTAAGGTAGGGGGAAACTCCCCAAGATGAATCGGTAGATCCCGATGCAGATGTCCAATCTAGGAGAACGAAAAGAATAACCTCTTTTGTATTTATTGATTGGACTGAAGCTGAGCGTTATTTTAAGAGTAAAGATATGGACACAAATACTCTATTGTATTTTTTGTTTGCTAAATGCAATTGCTAATTTGCCACAAAACAGGGTCCTCTTGAGAGCAACTGTTTTGCCTATTTCCCACGAAGGATTAAAGGAGCAGAAGTAAGTATTTTAATTTGCGTGCTGCAGGCTACCAAACCACACTCTAGTAGTTATTAGCCCTATCTTACCTGATATGACGACAATATACGAATTTCAAACGGATTAGTTTCTTTCTTTCTATCAAATAATGAATTTGATAATATTGAATTTTTATATGCAAATGGTTGTAAATGAAAATATGTTTTTTAAACAAAATAATATCATTTATTTGCTTCTACAAAACCAATATAAATTTAAAATTTTTTTAAAGTCGTATACCATAACAAAGTTATTCACAGCATATTTCAGCTTTGTATGAGTTTAACTTTTTGATTGTTTGTTTTTGTTTTTTTTTTCTTATGAAAAAGTTTCCAATTTTTTGTTAATAAAATGAAATTTAAAATATTCTACTTAAAAACTAATAAATGCACTGTTCTCCATGTACGACACCTTTTTGAATGAATTAATCATAGAAATTTAAATAAAAAGAAATTATTTCTATGAGAAATCATTTTATTTCATTTCTTTTTTTTTCAGAAAAATAAAAGGTAAAGATGTAACCTAGTTTTATATAACATATAAAAAAGAAATAATAATTAATATCTAAAATCTCGAGTTGATATCCATATGTGTGTTATGGAATTTTTTATTATTATTTTATAAAAAAATATATATGTATTGTTACATTAGAATAAATCCATAAATTAAATAAAACATTGCGAAATATTCTGCCGTATACAAAGTAATAAAGCTTATAAACTTTTAAAAATATATTTTACTGCATTTTATTACAAATAAAAATACAGTAAAAGTCTTAATTGGATTTTTACTACTAAAACTAAAGGGGAAAAAAATAATTGTTTAACTAATTTTCGTGTAATATTTTTTTTTTACAAAATAGAAAACATTAATAAATTAGAAATTTTATTTAACTTATTTTTAATTGTGATAAGAATTTCTCTTTTTAAGAAAAACAAGTACCTAAGCTATGCCTAAAATTCATCACCAATTTTTGTTTTTAAAGAGAGTATAGAAAGTACAAATTTCTTTTTGAAAAAAGTAGTGGGTCGCATTTTGTTTGTACACAAACGATTTGTGGGTATTTTTTCTTTTATGTTATGTAATTCATTACTTTACAAGTACTCTCAGAGTACAAAATTTCCAATGAAATTAAAAAAAAAAAATTAAAAACAAATAATAATAAACAAAAAAAAAGTAAATAAATAAACCTTGATCACAGCTTTTATATATACATATATGTAGCATACATGCATACTTTCAGAAGAAAGTTGTTTTCAAACAAAATACTCCACTTGGAAAAAGGCCCCACTGATTTAGTCAATTACAACTGACCAGGGATGCTTAATTTTTCCGTATTGTATTCCGGTTAGAGTCTCTCGTATCCTCGAATAAACTGGTTTTTCTTGTTCCCTAGTTGGGATCTGAAGATCTGAACCTAAGTAACTTATACTGTCGACAGGGCTAACAACGGCTGCTGTACCAGTTCCAAAAAGTTCAAGGAGCTGAAAGGAGGAAAAGATTATGGATTAATTTATTAAATTAATTTTTGTATAATTTTTATTAAATACAAATCGAATTCTTCGCAAATAGTAGGACAGTAGTCTTATCTTGAGGTTTTTCCTCCTTGATTATTAGGCTAAAAGAAGTCTTTGAAAGTTCTGTCCCAAATGCGCTTGAGTTCTTGGGTATTGGGTAGAACTTTGGGAATAATGACTGCGGAACGTTGCTCCACAGACCAATTGTTATACAGGACAGTAATGATTCGATGGAACACTCACTATGTTAGTAGCGATAAGCTATTGCAAGAGCTGGTTTATTTCAATGGATGCTATGTGATCTTCGATGAGTTTCAGCCATGATTTTCCAGCCACACTTGAAGATCTTGCTGTGTTCCATCAAGCTCAAATACGAGGCTTATGTTGTAGATTTATTCTTCTTCTTTGATTCGTTAGCTGGCGGTCCGAGCGGAAAGTCCCCGCCACGGATACGCTGCTGTCGGTGCTGCTAGGTCTCGAACTCCATTCACGATTCGTTTCCATTCTCGACAATTTTTGGCGACGTCTCGAGTCTCGATAACTGATAATCATTGATTCTTTAAGCCGCTCTCGATATTCTTTACCCAGGTTTTCTTCGGTGCCGATCGCTGAATTTCCATTCTGCCGGAAGGTCTCGCCAAAGAAGTTTACGTGGCAAGCGGCTATTATCCATTCGGCAAACATGTCCAAACCACCGCTGTCGACGTTTTTGTATTTCTTCTTCGTTCAGTGTCTGTTGATCGCATCTTTGTCTAACTGTCTCGTTTCGAAGGCGATCGCGGAGTGAGACACGGAGAATCTGCCTCAAGCATCGCATTTGGAAAACCTCGAGCTTGTTGATGTCCAGCTTGAGCAGTGCCCACGTTTCCGATCCATAAAGAAGAATCGGAAGGATCAACGTTCGGTAAAGGTGTACTTTCGTTTAGATGGTAATATCGCATCGCATCGCATGGTAATATGGCATCGCTTGAGCAAGTCGAATGTTGCTGTTGCCTGGCCGATGCGGCTGTGAAAGTCGGCCGTCGATGTACCTTTCTTTTCCTCAACCAATGATCCCAAATATTTGAACATTGGAACCTGTTCGATTTGGGTTCCATCGAGGTAAACACTGGCCCTCGATCCGTCCGTTGTAAGTACTTTGCACCTTCCGCATTCCGGGCGATGCCAGAATGTCGTATAAGATGAGACTAGTCATTTAGCAAAACCAAGTAAGACCAAGACAGGACAAGGACAAGTTAAGACTGCAAGATCAAGATAGCAACGCTTTTTGCTCATCACTAAGTGGCAAAAGTTTTCCAGTAATGAGCAAAAAGTCTTATCTTGCACATTTAGAAGGACAAAGACAAGATTGCAAGACTTTTTGCAAGAAATTTTGCAAGACTTTTTCGAAGGCTGTTTGCTCATTTGCAAGGCATATAGTGATCAGCAAAATGTCTTGCTATCTTGATCTTGTAGTCTTATTTTGTCCTATCTTGTCTTGATCCTGCTTTGGTCTTGCTAAATGTACAATAAAAGGAAGAACTGCAAGAAAAGTCTTGCTCATAACTACATCCGTGTTGGCGAAGACTGTGCTATCGATGGCGAACATCTAGTCGGCTACGAAGTTGTTGTCGTCGAAGCCACGTCTCCCTTTCGGACCCCCGTTTGAATCGGGAACTCCTCGGATAAGTCGCTTCGAATACGAACGCTACTGGTTGAACCTTCGTACGACGCTTGGGGAAGTTTGATGATTTTCAATGGCACGTGTTCGATTTCCAAGGCTCTCCACAAGCTGTTCCAAGCGATCGAAAACAGATTTGAAATCGATGAAAACGACTACAGCTTGTTTGCCGCAACAGCTTCTCAGTTATGACAGCGAGTATATGAAAGCTAACTTAGGAGCATCTGAGCTGCATTTTTCTGTCTGTCATAATGATTCCGTGATGATCGTAAGAGAAGATCATCATTTGTTTGACCTGAAATTCAAATCGACGCAAGTTTTTGACCATGGGTTGATGGAATGTGACTTCAACTCCAGCTCAAAGTCTCCAATGCACAATATGTATCGACAACTCAATACAAGACTGTTTGACCTTCAGCAGCAAATTTTCGTTACAGAAACAGTTACAGCGAGTTCAATAACCACAGTACCAGAGAATGATGAAATCTTCATTTGGAGCTCGTGTTATTAAAAATCAAAATACGCTTTCAATGAAACAATAACATCTGCGTCTTCCTCAAGCCTTGAACTGCAACTGACGTAATATCTACAATTATTGCAGCATTCACTTTGTAGTGTTAACAAGCTGTGCATTTTTTAAGAAATATTCGTAAACAAGCCATATTCGAGGTAAAATCAAATGCATTATTAGTAAATTACAGATTAATCACTAGTTACAAACTTTCCAGGTCTATACTAAGATGCCTGTTTGGAGTTTATGCATAAATTGACCACTTGCATTATTGAACGCATAAGGGTACTGCCATTAAATCATTTAAAATATCAGCAATCGTTTAAATCATTAAAATATCAGCACGAAATAAAACTGCATCTCGGCTATTAAGAGTTAAACGTAAGTAAACATCAACAGATTGAAGTTTGGCCAACAGACACAGATGCCATACTCTACTAATCGTTTGTTGTTTGAATGTCGACAGCAGATCTTTTTTGCCTGAGGCCGTGCTGCCTATCATTTAAGATTTGCTGGTGCTCTAGATATTCCAAAAGTTGTTCGCGGTCTCCATAATTATAAATAAAATAGACTTAGTTCTAGTTTCCAAGAGTCTGGATAAACTCCTAGTTTCATACGAATCGGAAGCATTAGGAAATTTCTACATATTCCTCCTAGTTTCTGAATACATATAACCAACTAAAGAGGTTTAATTACCACATCCTAACTGAAGAAATTCGATTTGTGTAAATATAATTTATTAATGCATGATTTAAGAAGTTTATGATGCTTACCCTTCCTTCTTTCAACAGCTGACAAACCATTGGCATGCCGAATACTCCTTCGGTTACTTTAAATTCACCCATTTGATGTGCTATCTGCAGGACTGAGTCTCTTGTGATTCCAGGTAATATAAGACCATTCAGAGGTGGAGTAATTAATTCTTTTTCTGCAATTTAAGTGAAATTTATTATTAATATTTTTTTCAGAAAAATTCCATCAATTTTTACCTCCTTGATCATTAACGAAGAACATGAAAACATTCATTACACCTATTTCCGTCAATTGATGATCTTCACCATAAAGCCACAGGACTTGATTTAAACCTTTTTTAGATGCCTCTTTTTGTATATTAATTGTTGGTGCATAATTTGAACCCATTTTACGATTTCCAACGCCGCCGGGCCATGCTCTATAAAAATAAAATTAATGTTATTTAGTAAATTGAGTTTAGTTTAGATTCGTTCTAGGTTATATTACCTTGCATATTTTGGATCAGCTAGCAGGGAGATACCTTTGTCTGGATTGAAATATGGACCTGCTGGACTTAAAATTGTGTATAGTAAGGCGGATTCTGATGATGAAACTCCTAATGTGGGCTGTAACATCAAAAAAAATTGGATTATTTATTTATTTAATAATATTTTTTCAGGTATACTTACATCAATTCCTATCATTGTTGGTCGAATGTATAAGCTGGCAGATTCTGTGTGTGGTACCCATTCTTGGTCAATACTAATCAGTCTTAATATACATTTTAAGAATTCTTGATCTTCGAATGTTGGTAAGCCGGATCTTTTGGCAGTTATGTTCATACGATGCATATTCATTTCCGGCCTAAATAATCGAATTTTACCATCTGCTCCTCGATATGCTTTTAATCCTTCAAAGAGCTGGAAAAAAATAGAATAGGGTTTTTATATTATTTAGGATTACTATGTGTGAAAAACTATACTATGTAGTTGTTTTTCGAAGTTTTGTTTAGGTTAGAAAAGAAGTGCTTGAAATAATGGCTTGGCTTGAGTCCACAGTAGCGCACACACGACACTACAAGAGTCGGAAGAAGGTGAGAGAAGACGATGGAAATTGTGTCCGCTGTATCGTCCTCTCTCACCCTCTTCTCCACAAACCTCCTTTGCAGCCGAATCTTGTGTTGTGTGTACTCTCGTGTGGAATCACCCTTGTTAAGCCTGATTCCACACGAGCGCACACTCGGCACGACAAGAATCGGCTGCAAAGATGGTTTATGGAGAAGAAGGTGAGAAAGGACGATAGAGCGGACACAATGTCCATCCTCCTCTCTCATCCTCTTCCCCATAAACCACCTTTGCAGTCGACTCTTATCGTGTCGTGTGTACGCTGGTGTGGAATCACTTTAAGCATCTGAACAAGTTAACTTATTTAAAAGATGAGTTTGTTAATGCCTCGAAATGAAGTTAGTGTTCGATATGAGGTTTACCAATAGGTGGTTGAACTTGGACCTTTTGTGTATTAACTTACTTAAGACCGGATCATGAAATTTAAAAAAAAATATAACTTGATAACGTTAGCAAATTCTCTAGAAATCTAAGTAAACATTTCATAATCAAGCAAAGCAAGAAACTTGGGTTAAATTTCATTTTATTTTAATTCCAAAGTACACGATGTACAAGGACTTCCTTTAACACTATCTCAATATAATATCTGAAAACAGCTGATATATTCAACTGCATCACTGCAATTCAAAATACGCAAGTTAACTTACGCAAGTTAACAAGCAATATAATATAATCATCAATCAGGTGATAGCGTTTCGATTTGTCTTTGACCTCTAGTAAAGGTTGCCTTCCTATCCTGTTTCTAAGAAAACTCTTTAACTTAATTGTTTTGTTGTTGAAATTGTGGAATGTTTTTTTATTTCTCTCTGTCTTATTTAGATTAAAACACTTCTATTAACGGAAAATAATAGTCTCAAAATCAGTTGGGGGTCGTCACGATTTTTTGATACTGGGTAATCTCTTTGATGGTATTTTAACGCAATTAAAACCAGAGTGAGTTTTGGAGTCCTGTTATCAGCTATATTGACGCTTTTAATCAGAACAGGCTGGATTGCTTGGGAACTGATGATTTGTGCAAACAAATCCTTATCTGAACGTGATTTTACATTATTTTTTTAAGGAATTTTTTTTGGGTAAAACCAAGCGAGAACATATTAAGTATGACATAAAATATTGCCCCTGCAGAGGCACGTGCAATGCTAATGTCAAGTTTATGTTATTGGTCCAGGGTAGGGACCTAGATATGAAATAACACGGAATGTTTTGATTTTATATGAGAGGTTTGATAAGGAATTTAGTTGGATAATAATCTGTTGTCATGAATTTTCCGTTCGTTGATTGATGGCAAGTCATCAATGGCAATTGTTGAAACAAAAGTGCTTCGAATAATTAAAAATATTTATTGTAATTGGAATTCATAGTTTTATAAAATTATTTTTTCTAGAAGGGCAACAAGAAGTAACTTAATTTGAAGCTTTAATCTCCAGTTCGTTGACTCCTTTCTTCCTAAGAAATTGCATGACTTTAACCATCAAAGATTCCCACACTCTAGAGTATCGAAAACAGGTGTTATCCGAAATATAAGTGAACTGAGTGAGCTAGTTAGTACAGTACTAATACAGTACATTTGGAACAAGTACAGGTCGTATACATCTTAACTGAGCGGCTACAATTTTCAGTTGTTTAAAAAAAATGCATACGAAGAAGATGGACCCATACTTAGGAAACACAGAGCCTGGGGAAATCAAACATCCAACACTACCAACACTAGAGGCAACCATTTACAAAGATAGCTGGATGGCAACAGAATCCTACGAAGGTAACACTTCTCTCTACAGATAAGCCGTCGTATCCCAGAGGTGCTTCCTACTTGGATCTCTGCTTGCTCGACTCACGTTTTGACAGCGGCCGAACAAATGAAGAGGGTATAAACTGCTTAAGAACGGTTCCTTTCGGCAGCGACCACCGCGGACTCTCGATCATGGTGAAAATGCCACGCGGGTCGATCGAGCTGGAACAATATGTTACAGTGCACCCCTATGCTTACCATAGGGCACACTGGCCACGTTTCTATTGTAAAAACAAGATCCGATTCATAAAACCCAGTGGTCCAGGTATATTCCCGCAGAAAAATAAAATCTTTAGGAGGAGGACACATAATCGACTGGAGAAGTTGCGATTACCTAGGAATCTTGACAATGTAGAACTACTACGAAAAGCAAGCTTAGATCCGGATACGCTCTACCGAAACGCTAGCGATGGTTTTGTGTGGTAGATGAGCAGGACAGAGGAGATTTCGTAGAGGCATTCTGCGAGGTGGTCTATTCGGTGAACACTAGTGTTTGACGGAACTTTAAACTGGAGAATCAGGCACTATTAAATCATTCCGCCCTTCAAAGCGAAATCAGAGCACAGAGATCTGAGAATCGGCGAATTTTTCCTCACAAGTCTTTGAAATTAAAAACGGGTTGCAACAAGGAGATATGTATGAACTCATCGCTGCTCTTCAAAATTTATATAAGCGAGCTAGTTAGATCTCTTCCGAGCCCACTGGCTTTCGCGGACGACCTCGTCATATACAGGACGGAAGATTGACGTGATCTATACGCTACTACAATACGACTTCGTGGAAATCGAGCGTTACGCCGATGATTGGAAATTGAAAATTAATCATGGAAAATGCGAAACGATCCTCTTCAGGACTCCTCTTAATAAGGCTTCACGCGATGTTAGGAGGAACTGGAAAGAGTTTCATATACGAAGCCATGCGGGACAGACGCTGGTAAATAAAACCTAGGTTAAGTTGGAGAAAAAAGGCTGGATCAGTATGTGTGTTACGAAAGCCATATACGTGCTGCTACATATATGTATAGTCAAGGCCCGAAAGGCTTTCGAAATGACGTGGGCGTGCGTGCTAGTAGCAAAAATAACCATCAAACCACCTTTTTAGAAGTATATCTCTATCCAAAGTACATATATACGAGACCTACATACTATAAGGTATAGTTGTTCTCATAAAAAACCGATGCTTACCTCTACAGCGTAATGTAATACTTTAGCTGCCGGATGAATAACTAAATTCTCGAACGGACTAATTTCTGGCTTTTGCCATCCGCCTAAGCATCGATGATGTTGAACCTTTAGCATGTGATCCGTAAATATTTTGCCAAAGCCAATATCATCTATGTCTGGCTTTGGTTGTAGTTGAGTTGGTGCTGCTAATCTTACATTTAAGTCTGATGCCTACAAAATAAAATCACAAATTTAGTTTTTTTAATTAAAATTGAATATTTTAAATAAAACTTACATAAAATTGCTGACCAACATCTGGCTCATGCTCAACTTGATGTGGCTTGATTACAGTAAATTTAGATGAGATTTTTTTAATTGGAACTGTATTAGTTTCTTCAAATTTCTCTTGTGGACGCGGTAAACCAGTGGTACATAATCGTATCTGTTGGCGAATATAATGGCGCAGTTTATGCTGATTCCGTAGGACCCGCCTGCATAATTCCTGATGAAAATAAAGTTTGTGTGATGAGTATTTAATGTTTTTGAAAATTTGTTTTATGTTTCAATAATGTTTTTTTGCCATTGTCACTTTAATAATACGAATTTTGTAAATTTTTAGATATACTGAACTATTTGTAAAAGCGTTCGTATGGACTGTTAAATTGCGTCGAGCTACTGCACTAACTATTTCAATCGTAAAAATATTGAAATTACACAGAGTCAAATGCCGACGGTACCTGGGTAATTCAATAGGTATGCAAGCCTTGATGTAAATAATGGTATTAGAGTTTTATTTCTTAACGATATTTTTTTAGCATTAGTCGCAGAAGAGACGAGATTGATAAACTGGCGAGTAAGCTGACGAAAAAGAACTGGATAAAGGAGAATTAAATGATGTCCGTGAATAAAAATGTTAGAACAAATTGACTCGACGGTAATGCAAGTATTTACAACGACATATGATTTTGGAACTACAACGACGACGCAACTCTCTCAAATGGCTCGTATTGAAGCAACAGTGGTCTTAAAATCTGTATAAAAAATATATAACGAGTTCGAAACATGATGATTCTTCTTCTAAGGTAGCCAAAATAATTACTAGGCTAGCAGCAGAGAGATAAATTTGTGAGAAATTGATTGATTTTAAGGTAATTTCTTATCGATTAGTGTGTCTTGTATGCTCAATTAAATAATTGTTCTCGTTTTTTAGTAGCTAAGAAGGAAATCAATAAAAATTCATTTTGTCGAGTGATAAACAAAGTAAAAATTCAGAACAACGTAATCGAGTCATTTGAAACAAACAGAGGAGGGGGCTCACTACCTTGCTTGCATATTATTTAGCCTTGCGCTTATTTAATAGATTCCAGAAACTGATATTGAATTCTAATGGCATATTCATCATACGCGGGACAATCGTTTTAGCAAATCATACTGCCTTTATGGTGGTGGAAAAAACTGCATCGAAAGCTGGACTTATTATTAATAAAAATAAGATAAAATGTGGATTCTAGAAGTAGTATAGAAAAAACATGATAGATACATATAACAATCGGTAGATATAATAATCGGCAGATATAGTAATTGAGTTTATCAAGGAACTAAAATTAACAAAGGAGACATCATAACACCCGAAATTAAAATAAGAATACTGCTAAGAAATGAAGTTGCTATATTTTAAATATAAAATAATAAGCAGAAGAATAAGATTTAAGTTGTATCGATTGGAAGTTTCGACGTGTCATAGTTATAATGAGCAGTTTCGATGAAGTTGCGAAAGAAAGTTCTGCCCCTATGACAGTGAATGAAGTGGGTGCCTTAAGATGAAGATACAATAACGAGTTTTACCATACATACAAAGAAAGTAACATAATTAATAGTATAAGGGTCTCAACCCTTTGCTAGAAAGGTAATCTCTAATAGAATGAGAATCCCTGAGCTAACGTCCCCGAAATTCCAGTTCCTCCAACAATTGAAGTAAGACCACAAGGATTTGCAACAGCGACAAAAAGACCTTTTTCTAGAAAATAAATTACGAATTACCTACACGACACAATTGGGATTACCAACTAGAAGAGCAAAACTTAAGACCAGGAAGGAAGGAAAAAATTCTTTAGTAGGCCAAAACTAACGGAGCGACGCGCAAGATTAAATTATCGAAAACTTCCTAGCGAATATATGTAGGTGTTGGTTAAGAGGTGAATCTTGAAGAGTCCCAATCGCAGCATATGCCGAAATTTTCTGAATTTAAAAGAAACATATTCATTTGTGATAACTTTCAAATTATCAAAAGATAAAATATTCAAGGTAAGACAACTAATTATTATTTTTTAAAAATAAATGTTTGCCGATAGAGAATATTTGGTAACGATTCATTTGCCGACCTAACTAGTATTAATTTATTTATAGTGAGTTTTTTAGATCTCTGAAATTTAAAGTCGCGGTCAACTTATCTAAAAATGTACCTAAATAGTTCAACCATGTAGTTTTATAACTCTGAAATGAGTTACGTTAACTTATATGACCAGAGTTTAACAATAAAATTGTGGTGAGTTCTTTTTCCTTATTGTCGTAATCAAAGGTGTGGAAAATTAATTTGTTTTTTAAAAGAATCCATTTGATTTGTCAGCGATAGTATTTGCAATGTTGTAAGATAGATGAATCTAAAGATGCAATAATCGGCGGGCGACAGTAATGGAGCAATTAAAGCAGTTTACGACAACGGCAACAAGCATCAATTTGAAAAAATGTTTTTAAACAACAAAGTGAGTGATATGGAGCAACTCCAACAAATTAGGCAATACTTTCATACACGAGCAGTTTAGTTGTAGCGCTTTTATTATCACGAAATATCTCGATTTGCAGGCCTATAGAAGTCTATTCGTCGACCCTAATCTCACCCAATCTCACGTGGGGAGAGGAGGGGTCTTAGAAAATATCACGTATTTTTTTCCCCGCAAGAAAGTGTAAACAAAATTTTTTATGTGAAGAAAACCCAGCTTAGGAGTCACCGTTTGTACTACCAGTCTGCCTTGCTGTTAAACTCATGGTGTAATGTCTAGTAACAAGCTTGGTTTGAAGAATAGATAAGAATAGGAAAGGTTAGAGTGTCAAGGAAATTTCGATGTACTTTACGTTTGATCTCTAAAATTTTGTACGAGTTGGGATATACTGACTGCAGCATTAGTATTATTTCACAATCGTGTTGTTCAATTCATAAACAAACATCTAGGTCGTATTGTGTTCGAGGAGGTGGGGCTGTAGGGTATGAGGGTGGGCCGAGCGGGCTAGTCTTGTGTTGCGGGAAAAAATTAGGTTCTAAATCTGGCAATAGCGATAATGTATAGAGGGCTGCTATATTCCTACGTTGGCTTAAAAGAATGAGTTTGATGGCACGATTTTGCACCTTGTCGATGCAAGCCCAGGTAGTTGGGGCGCCTGTCTAGATATACGAATTGCATTCAAGGCGGGGCCGAATGTAAGATTTGTAGATTGTAGCCAGGGCGGCTGGCTGGATGAAGAACTTACATGTCTTAAGAAGGCTTGTTGGGCGATTTGGAATAAATTTAATCATTCCATCGCAGATCCTCTATTAGAGGTCCACTAAACGATAGGTTTTGCAGTTTGCCATAGTTACTGCTATGACTGACGGAAAATCTACCGCCTAAGGTGACGATGGATGTAATATGTGAATATTTTAATTTTCATCAACCACGACTGATGGAATTGATTGACGCTTGCATGAACATGTTAAAGCTACCCCTCAATTGAGTGCACTTCTCTTAACGTTTTCCATAATAGGAAGTAATCGATTCTGCATCATAATAATTCTTGCTCGTTTTTGCTGACGCAAGGTAGTAAACAACTATAATTTGTTTTTGTTTATCTGTATATTAATTAAATTAAACTATGTGCATGAATTATAAATAAGAAATCTCCAGCTAGCACAAATAATTAAAATTCTCTTAGAACAAATCAAATTAACAGAAGATTAGGATCATTGCGTTTGAACCTTATGTTGATTTATTTATCAATGGAAATATTCATCTATACAACACTTCGTTTTGTAAAACCAAATGTTATTTCTTTAAACAAATTAATTCGTTCATTATTCTGTAATTCAAATAGAAATTTTGCAATAAATGTACTATTTTGCAATTTCAATTGAACAATTTGAATTTGTTGAAATATCATAATGAAAAGAGTTTGAAAGTATTATTAAAATATAATCATGATATTTAGAACTTTCGTCCAATCCTGTTTTTACAATGATAGTTTCTAGCGGATCCTTATAAAACAAAAAGTTACTTAACAGCTCCTCTCGACTCTTTCACCGACGATATCGGGGAACTCGATATTTTTCCAGTTTTTGTTTTTGAAGAAAAATATTCAAAAACTTTATAAATTGCATAAAAGCCTCGTTTTTTTCAGTATAAATTTTGCATAACATGTAAAGTCTGCCTCTATAGTGATATAGGTTTTTAATATTCATAAGGTCAAACTTTTTTTTTGGTTCCCGTTTTTGCAAAAAAAAATCGTCAGAAGTCCAGTGTGCCTCAATGAAAAAAATGCCATAATGCAAATTTTAGGCTTGGGTTGAGTTTTGTATCTATGCCTGTCTGTTACCCATTTTCTGTATTGTTAAGTGATATAAATTAAAAAGAAATATACACAAACACAAAAAGAAATTTACATTTTTACGTTTAACTCTATTTTAGTAACTTTCCTTTTAATTTTTTTATTTTTTTAATTTAAATTTTTACGAAACTTTGTACTTTTGATAAATAGCAATTAAGTAAGGTGCGCAGTTGCATAGGGGTTTTCTGAATAGGTTTAACAAGGATTTTGTAATTGGACAATAGTAGTGCAGTTGCATTTGTTTACATACAATAAAGCAAAATCTAATTAAAAAAATTGCGTATATATAACCTTCAACCTTTTTCCATAATGCGTTTTTCTGAAAATTAATTCATAACGAAAACAAAATTTCAATTAATGAATTTTTTTAATTAAAATCACAAACCAAAAAAATTATTCAGATATTGGATAATCGATTCTTCCAGAAACAAGTCTGTTGCCTTGCACCAGTAAAAGTAGTTGTTGGGTCCGGTTTTTTTATTTTATTTATTTTACTGATAAACTTTTAAACTGCAGTATTAACCTTTAAGACTGCCAGAATACAACAATATACTAATTTTACCGAAATGCAGTGCAGCGCGGGATTCTTGTTCTTTTTTGAATCTCTTTAATATTTTGGATTGTCCCAAAAATTCTTCTCTTTTTTTCTTAAATAAATTCGCAATAAAAATTAGGCGCACGGAAACAGTGATTGTGTGTTTAAAAAAAAGAAACAATATAATAAATATTCGCGGTGAACATTGGCAAAAGAAATATTTTGAAACCGGATTATATCAGAAATATATTTTTTTCTTTAAAATAAACTGCATAAATTATTGTACCTTGGTTCCAATAACCATTTTCTCTCTCAGCGCAAAGATATCTTTACCGAAATAAATATCTTTATTTTAGATTTTAGATGATTATCACAGATTTTATATAATTTTCTTCTATTTTAAGTAAAAAAATAATTCACAATATTTTTTTTTGTAACACTTTTCTTTCTGCACCGTTTAATAAAATTAAATTTCCCTAAATTGCACTTTTTTTGTTAGCAGAAATATACTATTTATTATTAATTATATTTCTTTCACAAGTATTTATTAAAAATTTAACTATGAGAAAACGATATGCACTCAACGAATGTCTCTAGCAACAATGCCTAATTTCGTTTAAGACGCTTCAATTTAAAACGCTCCGATCTATTCAGAAGATGATGAAAAACTGAACTGAATTTCGTTTGATACCAGTGTATATATTTAAAACTTTGCTGGCCAAAAAAAACGAAGAATTATATTGATATCACAAAATATGCAAAAACTCGTTCGTATCAACCACAGAGACAAATTCGATCCGAATAACAAAATCGTTGGTTCAGGCTTGGTACGTATTATTACCGAAACTGATTCGAGCAAGATCTCGACTCTGCTGAGCATAAGAACTTACGAGCGAACGAGTCGAACCACTACAAACATATAGTTCGTGGTGTTGTGAATCATATCGTGAGTGTTGAATTAAGTTTCTCAATTTTTTCGACCAGGCTTAATGTGATGGCACTATCAATGAATACAGAGCTAAAGGTGATCCAGCTAGGTGTAATGATCGCGGCGGTCAGTAACAGCGAAGAAAGTAGCAGCATTATTAGAATTAAGAGATTTTGTGTTGGTTTTTGTGTACGTTCTCTTGTTGAAGTGGTGTTGCCATAGTTCGTATAACAGGGGGCAGGATTTCAATCTATTTACATATTGAAAAACCCACTCGGCTCGATGTGATATTATTAATAATTTGAAATAAATCCATACAGTAGAGAAGCTTTAGTTTTCTTTAAACTTGAAATGAAAATGTCGAGTTTGAATTTTAAACTATAAAATACTTAGAAATATCCAAAAGTATCTATAATTTAGTCTAGCGCCTGTCCCAGCAGTACGTGTTTGGTTTGAATTTTGCGTCATTTGTGACATACTCAAAGTGGCAGGTTGCAATTCACAGAAAAAGAGCTCAGGGGAACGTTCTCATTGTTTACGTAAATTCATTCTATTCGTTCTAGCACCTGTCGAAAGTTATATGGGAAATTTTGCTGAAAGTCGCGTGCCATCTGAGGCAATAGTTTATAATTAATTTTCTTAAGTTTGGTTCAGTTTCTGATAGAAAAAGATGTGGAAGACCACGAACATCTCATTTCATTGAGAATGTCGCCGAATTTTGACCAAATGCAGTGGCGGATTCAATGGGGGGAAATGAGGGACATTCCCCCCCGCAAGAGCTCTATGAGTTTGAATTATTTCAGTTCTGAAAAAATATGTCGAGTGGAATTGAACTAGGAAATTTACTTGTCTATATCTTCTCCTTCTTCTTCTTTGATCCGTTAGCTGGCGGTCCTAGCAGGAGGTCCTCGCAACGGATACGTTGCTGTCGGTACCGCTTTTAAAAAAATGCGGTTTGTTGCCTAGTTTCTTCGGTTTCCCGATTTCTGGCCAATTTGGCAGGTTGGCCACTCTTCTTCTTTCACATCCTGGACTTGTGACCAGACGACGGCGCACTTACTTTTATATATGGGCAAAAACGCGAAAAAAGGCATATTTGCACATTCAAAACCCAGCAAAAAAAAGTTTACCGACCGAGTTTCTTGTGGGTTCTCCCCCCATATGGCCCCAAAACAAGCCCGTTTCTGCTACAGGGGTTACTTTTTTACTTTTTTACTTTATTGAAGGGGTTACTTTTTATTGAAGATTTCAAGAAAAAGTTGCCACGGAGGGGACCGCCACGGAGGGGACTATTTGACTTAAAATCGCTTTTCTGAATTCAGGAAGAATCCTGAGTGAATTTCCGCTTACCGGTGACCACAGCTTTTTAGAACAACTTGAACTTTCCACTTCTGACGCGTTTTTTCGGTTTGAAGTTGAAACCGCGACGGTGGGGACTTGTTTGAATATGCGTTTGCACTTTGAATTTTAGAGCAAGCGAATTTTACAGTTAGGGATTCAAATCGAATGCGCCGAATGGGTTTTCGAATTGTTGCAGGTTCATGATACATCCCCCGAGCAGAGGGAGCCACAACAGAACATTCGAACGCATGCAGGCTCTAGCGGCACTGCGGTTCGCAATTTTAACGGAAAATTTCAGACAAAATTCGAATACGTGTAAGTTCTGTATTCTGGCGTTCCGGTTTGCGATAAAAGAGAAAAAATCAAAGTTTTAGGCCCCAAAAACCATTCGTGAACGTCCTATCCCGAATCCCACAAGTTGGTCCATTTAATATGCGCAATTAATCTGGATTTTTATAGTTGGGACAAGCCACGGAGGGGGCATTTTGCACAGTTTCTGGGGCCTGCCGGGCTTTATGGCTGGCTGGATGGCCGTTTTTTTGTGGAAAAATGTTGTCTAGGTCGGTATCCACCGAAAGCATTTTTTTTGGGGTACTCATTTCCGACTCTAAAACGGTCATCGGCTCCGGACACGCATATGCCTTTTTCCGCTTTTTTGCCCATATAATAAAAAAATTTTACTGTCTTTGACAGAATGCCACAAAATTTTTAAATTGTAGCTGTGTGATTCGTTTGAAATGTTATTTAATCAAAAAAAAAAAAAAAAAACGCGGCTTAAAAGAAAATCGTAGAACCTACATATGCACAGATACAATAGTTCTGTGAGCTTTTTGATTAACAGGTTCCATACGGTAAGACTTAAGCAGGACTTATCCTAGGAAGTACATGCATCCATTACACGACGGTAAATTGTACTGACTGCTCAATGTCAATATGTCCTGTTTGTGGCCCTTGCCTCGAAGTCTCCAAAATCTTATACCTAGGGTTAATAAATCTTCTTCTATGCTATCTGTATATCCCTTCACCAAAACCCAATCCACGAATATCAAGGGATGCAAGAACACATTCATTTTAACCTTTTCAGTCCATTTGTAGCATTGATGTGCAGCTGTACATAGGTTTTTTTATACCTTTGATAGATAGGCATAGTCCAATCTACATAAATAGACATTCAACTGCCGCAAAAATCGGGAATAGCTGAAAACTGGAACAGCCCTTAAAAACATCATTGAAATGTCGCATTGCTCCAACAATCTGAGGAGCAAAAAAGTTTATTCAAAAGAAGAAAAAATCATTTTTTTGCAAATATCTCTTAAACGCTAAACGTTTGATCATAAAAGAGTTCTTGCAAAGTTTGTAGGTAATACCATTGTCTAAAAAAATTATACAGATTTAAAATACTCATATCCACTTTTTCGCTACTTTTATACGTCATCAGACATTCAAGAAAATCCTTTGCTCGACTACGCGGCTAATGTTTTCAGGGGTGATTCCTCGATACATTTGAAAAAAAAATTGTGCTAGAGAGGGAGCTATCTCCACTATCCACTAACATATACCTAGTTTATAGCTACTCCAAAAATAATTCGAATTATGGATCATCCAAAACTTTTTACCCTATAAACGAGGTAATTCGGATTATGGCTTAAACCGAAATGTTTCGGCTTAAGCCACAGTTATAAGAATGTATTTAATACCCGTTTATACGCTAAATCGAAATTTTGACGTGACTTTGAGTTAAAACGATTTAATTTTTCTGCTATAAACTAGGTAATTCAGGGAATTTACGAAACACATACTACGTATACATGATGAGTTGACTAGTTGAGTTGAGGTTGAGTTGAATTTTCGACTCCTGGTACTAATTACAAACAAAACACAGAGATGCTGCTCTCAACTGAACTCTACTTCTGAACTCGCGTCTATATGTATAACTTCAACTCAAGCGAGTTGAGTCGAGTTCAGTCGATCCTAATTCAACTCGATTAACGTCTACATCTAGTTGGACTTAGGTTCAACCTGAGTTCAACTCATCATGTATATGTACTAACAGAAACGAGTGACTTAATTTAGAAGATATATGTATACTCGCAGGTTCAGAACATGATCCCATTTAAGCATTTTGCGATTTACTTTTTTTTGTGACCCGAGTAAAAATAAAATATTGCCTTACAGCTTTTAAGAGGTATATGATGGCCGCAGAGTTTTTTTAACTATTTTAACGGGAGCACATACGGGCCCACGACGGCCAAACTTGTCCAAAAGAAGTAAATGTTCGAGTACTGAGCTATACACATAGGCATACGACGGTAAATTTGAGGCAAAAAAAGAATCCAATGTTTTGTTGAGTGGGAACTTGATCATTTTCGTTATGTACAATCGGCCTTTCGATTATCATACTTAAAGGCTATCGATACATAAGAAAACCAGGTTCGCCAGTCGTCGGTTAGTGAAGGCACCACCGCACACTTGATTTTTGGTGTTGATTTATATTTTAATTGGAAATTTTCTTATTTTAAGCGGTCCAAGAAAAAAAACTTGTCGAAATAAAATCTTTAATTCCAGTGCGTTGATAAAGTTTTTGTAATACTCGAATACGAAGACATGAATACCGTACAGTCCGACAAACATCCTTCTGATGCCCTGCACATGTCCTAGGACTACGTTTCAAATACTGTCGGTGTTCGCCCGTTGTAAGGCTATCTTTTATTTTTACTCGGGGAATTATTTTATTCTTAGGGAGTAAATTTGTTTACTATCATTTTTGACTGTACACCCAATACTATTTCAGATAACATCATCTCTAGATTTTGAGCAAAATTGTAAACAATCTGCCCAGCAAGTTGAAAGCCGGGCTACTTTACTCGCTGCTCTCTGGCGTATGGACTTGTCAGCTAGTAAACTAGCCGCGTGTCATCATTGTTGCTAGTGAACTAGCTGCGAGTATCTCGTTATTTGGATTCATTGAATACAAAATGACGGAATTAGTTCGCGATAGCTAGTTGGCTACTGTGCGAGTTTAAAGTTTTGAGTGTCATCGTCACTATCGCACTATTGACTTTTGTCATTAACAAGTCCTACATTCGGCCCCGCCTTGAATACAACTCGTATATCTGGGCGTGGTGCAAAACCTCGTCATCAAACTTATTGGCGATAGCTACGGTTTTCCACACGCTACAACCCTCATCTTCGCGCCCATTACGTTTTAGTAGTTCGTTTACAAATAGAACAACTCGATTGTGAAACTGTCTTATGTAGTCGATGTTTCCGAACTCATATAACATCATTGAGCTCAATCGCAAAGTTCATCGACATCAACTCACGCACCCTTCAGACCCCTAACCGATCCTTCCTCGTCTATCCTTCAAAACAAGATTACTACTAGGCACTGACCATGACTTGAACAAGACAGACTAGTACAAAGGGTGATTCCTAAGCTTGACGTAACCACATAAAAAAATACACTTGCCCAGTTCGCGAAGAATGGATGCCTAGTCCATCTATGTGGAATTCGTTTACTCCCTCATCATGCTCAAGAGCTAACCCACCCTTAAGTGAATGTACCTTTAGTTTTAGTACCAGCGCTGCACTGAGACTCGCCACCCATTGAGATAGTTAGCAAAGTATTCAATGATCGGTATCTATAACCTCTCGTCGTCTCGTACCGTTTTCGAAGGCAGTTCCATATCTCGGTTTATTATGTTTATGCGATAGTTGGAAGATTAAAACAATGTTTTTTCACCTTTCTGTTAACTCAACTGGTACATCAGGCGCCATGGTGAGCAACATCCTATGATGTTGGAGCTACCCACTACCTCCTTGAGTGAGTTACGCATTACCTCCTTGGTCCCTCAAATTAGAGGGTAAGGAATCTGTTGTTTATTTGTTTGTTAGGGGATGGCCATCTACAGCACTATGAATACTACTGTACATCTCACCCGCAGGCATTGAATCGTGGGAGCTTGAGCATGTCGATGAAACTGCTCAATTTCATTTATTGTTTTAATTTATATCCAAAAGTTTAGAAATTTGGTCCCTATCGAATTAATTTAAGCTGAAAGTGGATGAATATGCAAAACTCTTTTGTCATATTTGGATTAGTCTTCGATAAGTAACATGGAAAAACAAAAGCACTCTATTTTATAGATTACGGTGAAGATATTCTGTTAGGTTAAACTATTTTCAAATAAAAGATTGGCGCTTTAGAGAATCAATTCTAGAATAAACATGTCTATTGTATACATAACCCTTCCTAGTACCTATCGCGTTCTTTGAGCATCGATCGCTTTTAATTCAATATAGGTCGGTATTAACCGGACCAGCAACTAATATATCTGGTAACTCAATCAACTTCAAGTCTTCTTGCCTTCGTAAATCTATAAAAGCAAAACTCTCTAAAGTAAGAATAAACTAAAGAGAAATCTTAGCAAAGAACGCGATCACTTTACTTAGTATTAGTGTGTAAACTGCCTTCACTTAGTATGAACGTCATTTAGTTGGATTCGCATGCTTATACCGCTCACTCTTCGGTATATCAGCAATGAGGCAATGTTGCACGACAAAATTTCCGCGAGTTTATTGATAAGATTGGACGACGCATTTCCTCCATGGCGCGTATACACGGCTATTATTTACTATTCCGTACACTATAAATTTGTTTTGATATTTGTATTGATAAACAACAGTTTCTAGGAATATTTCCTCACTTTTTGTTTTCTATTTGTTAATAGAATATTTTGCGCGTTTTCCTCTATTTTTATTTACGTAAGGGGATTTTTAAACTAAGTTAATTTAACAAATTATATATATGTGAGCTTGTTTTATAATTAGTTTTAGATGTAATGTATGCATATGCTGGCAGAAATTGTTGATTTTGTTTTATTTGTAAATTAATAATGTTTTAATATTTTCTTTCAATATTTTCTATACTATACGAGTATATGCAAAAATTCGTTTCGTCAGAATTATCTGATAAACATCAATCAAAATGTCATCTACACTTTATAAAACGAATTAGAAGATAATTTCCAAGCGCGTTTGAAATTTTAAAACTAGAAATGCGCGTTTCTATTTTTAGATAAAAATCAATTAATAATTTTTAGTCTTTAAAAAAATCCACTCGTAATTTGGATAGACAAGATTACTTGCTAAATTATGCACAATAATCTGAATTTTTATGTGAAAGTCATCTATTTCATTCAATAATGAATTGAAAACTTTTTAGCAGCAAATTTTTAGCGGAATTTCATGAAAATAGGTCATAAAGGTTACAAAAATAGAGCGTAATATGAAATATTCTAAAAAAGAACTTTAAAAGGCCCTAGCGGCTAAACCATTACAACTCTCCATCCTCTCCCCACCAATTCGATATTTGGCTCGTCTAACCAAAACCTATTAACAGCCGGCTGCTTTGTAAACTTAGGCATGAAAATTAAAAAATGTCCATGCTAAAAGGTATGCATGCCCCCGCTACAGCCACGAACATCGATAAATGCACCCGCATAGCCATAGACCATTCCAAATGCGAGTGACGTTTTACCAAGCAGTCCTCCAACTAAGTACTAACCAAGTCCAATGCTGCTTGACCTATGCATAACATAAACATAAACAGTTTATTCATTTAAAACATAAGAGTTAATACAGAGCTTACAATTATTAAGAAAAAAATACTAGTCCATAGGACGACTGTAATGAAAGTAATAGTAGTAGTACTTAGATACTAAGTTAACATAATAAGTAGGAACAGCGGGGTTAGAATAAATGTATAAGCCGGAGCCAGGTGAATAGTCTGGCTCGAAAAATCTTAATTATGGTTATCACTTTTTTATTTTTATTTTTTTTTATTTTTATAATTTTTTTTTTTTTATTTTATTTTTTTTTTTTTTTTTTTTTTTTTTTTTTTTATACATACAAAATGGTTTAGCCTGATTATTCATGCTGGTTAAATAACAAACAGAAGTTCAGTCTTCGCTTGGTTAGATTAAATTTAAATTAATTTAATTGCACTTCGGGCTTAAGAATATAATACTTTACTTTTAGAAAAGAATAAAAAAAAAAAATAAATTAAAGTTGATAAATTAAAATAAAATAACAATAAATTAAATTAAATTAAATTGCACTTCAGGTTGCATCTCTTAATATTGTTTGGGACTTAACTCTAGGTATCAAAAGGCTGTCAGCATGTCAGCGTTATATTAAAATTAACAATTAAATTAGGAATTAACAGCTTCTTAATTTTAAAATTACTAAGGTTTACTTAGAATGTAAATTCAGGTAACATTGGGTCAGCGGTGATATCAGAACGAGAGTTATGGTAGGTTAAACTTCTTTTTTTTTTTTTTTTTACTTTACTTTAATGCACTCCGCACCCCTACCCCCTATTGTGGAGCGAGTCTCGGCCAGTGTAGAAGCCAGTGGGGGAGTCGGCGAAGTTGAGAGGTCCCAGGTAGTATGAGGTTGAGGGTGCTCTGTCGGACCAGCACTTTTTGACTAAAGGGTTCTCGTGGAATTGTAGCCTGGCTGATCGAGTTCTCCATTTCTCTTTTAGGTAGACCAGAAGCGGGGTTACGTTGGCCCTATCGTGCAGCTCAAGGTTGGAGAAATATCTGTTTCTGGATTTATATCTAATGGAGCAGCATTGACGGAGGATCTTTCTTTCCAACTTTTCGAGGCAATTTGCCCAGGTAGGGGAAATTGTGTGCCAACAGGGGAATCCGTAGCTTATTACAGGCCTAATCAGCTGTTTATACAATAGCAGCTTTGACTTCGTATTAAGCTTGCTATTGAATTTTAGAACCGGACTGAGTAGCCCCAGGATGGCCTTGACTTTAGAGATTGTTATTTTGGCGTGCTGATTGAACTTGAGCAAGTGGTTAAAGTTAATCCCCAGGTACTTAAGTGATTTATTTACTTTGATTTCAGTGTTATTGAGGTTAATTCTGAGGGTCCCACACTCGCTCGCTACACCCCTCCTTCCTCTACCCCAAGCATTTCGGAAGGCAATAAGTTTGGTTTTGTTGTGATTGAGATATAGTCCCCATGTGCTAAAGAAACGTTGGATAATTGAGATGTGCTT
This sequence comes from Thereva unica, assembly GCA_949987705.1. Lineage (NCBI taxonomy): Eukaryota > Metazoa > Arthropoda > Insecta > Diptera > Therevidae > Thereva > Thereva unica. Next base: position 86,176,184 of record OX465284.1, read on the forward strand.
ACAGAGCCATTCCATGCTCTTAAAGGTGCTGCGATCGGACGCATAGACTAGAGTGTCGTCTGCATATAGGATTGCTTTGGAGTTAGAATTGGGGACAGAGTGCGGCAGGTCATGGAGATAAATGTTGAAGAGTTTGGGCCCCAGTATGGAGCCCTGCGGAACACCTGACCTGACTGGCACCGGACCGGATAGAGAATCGTTGATTTGTACGGACAGGGTACGGTCGGCAAGAAAACTGTGGATTAGCTTGAGAATGTGGGTGGGGAAATTGAGCCGGGACATCTTATAAATGAGGCCGGTATGCCAGACTGAGTCGAATGCAGCTTTGATGTCCAGCGAGCAGGCGACAGTAGCGTTTCGTAGCCTAAGGCTGTTGGAGATGTCATTGTGGAAGACAAGCAGGGCATGCTCGGTGGAGTGAGAGGCTTTGAAGCCAAACTGTTCGTGTGGGATTAGATTATGCTGAATGCAGTGGTGGTCCAGGTCAAGAGAGATGGCTCTTTCGAGGATTTTTCCAAGGTTGGAAAGGGAGGAGATGGGCCGGAAACCCGAGGGGGAGGTCGGTCGCTCACCTTTTTTGGGGATAGGGATTAGCTTGGAGGCCTTCCATGCCCTAGGGAAGTAGCAATTGTTGATACAGTTGTTGAGAATTGTTAGGAGTGGGGAGGAGATAAAAGGGTAAAGTTTTTTGATAATATAGTTGGAGAAGTTGTCGAAACCGGCCGATTTTTTCCCGTTGAGGGAAAGGATGATGTTATCGAGTGTCTGGGGGGTGATGTGAGGGGCTGATAGGTTTTCGCTGCAGGAGTCGATTGAGGAGAAGTTAAAAGGGGGAATGTGTTGGTGTAGGCGAAGTGCTTCCACCGACCGGATGACGAGCTCCCTGTTTGAGGAGTTATAAACTGGCTGCCTAAGAGTGTACATGTCACCATAATAGGCGGCAAATGATTCGGCGACGTCGTTAGGGCAGGAAAGGGGGCCTGACATGAGGCCTACGAAAGGGGGCGGACGTTTGCGACCAACAATTCTATTGATATCTTTGTAAAGGGAAGGCCCAGGTTTCATTGCCCTGAGTTTATTTTGGAAGGAAGAGTTAAGAAAACTAGACACTCGAGCCTCGACTATACGATTTAACAGCTCGATTTCTTTTGAAAGTTCCAGGGATCGGGGTGTGTGGTGGAAGAGGTTCCTCTCCAGCATCCGTTTGAGGTTGCTTCTCCATTTCTTGCGGGTTCTGAATAGACTTTGTATGTCTGCAGGAAGTCTGTCGAGAAATCTGAGAGGCTTAGATGGAGCTTCCCTGTCAAGAAGGGAAAGGAAATTGGAATTTAGGAGCTGAATGGCAGAGTCAATGTCGTTATTGCTAAGGTTTGAGTTGGGGGAGAGAGAAGGGCTAAGAGAGTTTCGTAATTGGGTTCCCATTTGTTCCCAGTTTACATTGTCGAGGGAACGGAACATAGGCACCGTTGTGATGGCGGGCTGAAGGGCCGAGAACTCGAAGTCGAGGACTACTGCGTAATGATCGGAGAAGGAAGGAGAGGTGGAGCAGTCCTGGATAAGGATATTCCCGGAGAGTTTGTGAGATACCAAAAATAGATCGATACAGCTAGAGGAGCGAGGGAATGTGGGGCCGCCGGGGCCAATGATCTGGAAGAAATCCTGAAGGGGGTTCCTGGTACTCCAATCCCTGAGAAGCTTTCCATTTCTGTTAGTAATTAGGTTGCTCCAGTCCTGATGTTTGGCGTTGAGATCCCCTGCTAAGAGTATACCCTCGTAGTTGGCTTCGAGCCCGTTAAGGTGCTGCATCAGTGTGTTAAATTCCGGAGAGCTAACGTCCGTCGGAAGGTAAAGAGATATAATTAGGAAAACATTGGGCCTGGCAGCAGTATTGTAAAGCAGCAGCTCCACGGCCACGAAGGTTAGGGGGAGGGGGGGGAAGATTTGTCTTGTGATGAATTTATTGCGGCAGAGAAGGGCAGTACCCTGGAGGGAGTTGACCTATGCAAGCGAACGAGAACGTGTCTACCGAAATGTCTCAATCTCGTATCAAGATACTTGCCCGTTTTCTTCGTTCTTTCGTTAGTCTAGAAAAAGTGTGAGCGTATCGTTCCTCGTTTGGGTGCATTATGCGTTGGGTGCCTGTTGCAGACTAAGAGCCTAGAGGTGAGACTATACACACTCGGACGCTCTTCCATGGAATTTTGGATACAGCTGTATCTGGTGTCATTTTTCTACCGACAGGGGGCGTTTTCAATGATTCAAACTTGCGGCATATTTGCTTTTGCATGTTGTTCAATGAAGCAACTTGCAAAAGCACAGTGTTCAATGATTAAAACTTAAAAGCAAATGATTGCATACTTTGCCAGCTTTTTCAAATACTTGCAGTTGTAATTTTGAAGAAGAAGACACGTCAGTGCTGCCATACATTTTTGTTTTACTCACTTTTTCATTATTAATTTAACCAATAATGATTTCTTTTTCATTTTTCTCTGCACGAAATGGGAGACATTACTCGTATCCGCACTTTCTACTAGAATTTTGTTCTCAACAAATCCAATTAATGTTTTTAAATTTCTTTTAGCCATTTTGTTTTCAGTTTCTTGCAATACTTAAGTAGTGGAAGCACTAATTTCACGTATGTCAGCTGACAATTTTGACATATAATGAGTTATGTTCAATGATGCATGTTGTTTGCTTTTGCATGTTGCTTAAGCTGTCAGTCAACGTCATTTGCTTTCGTGCAAGTCTGCAAAAGCATCCTGCATCATTGAAAACACCCAGGATCATGGCAAACGTTAAAATTCAAAGAATGAGGCAACTGCGATCTAGCGGCCGTGAGTGGTTCTACGCTTACGTCGTTATTTTACCGTATAGATAAATCAATTTAGAAATTAATGACAATATTAAGTCAAAATGTGGTAATTTTGAAGTTGCGTCGTTATTATTTTTTTTTTTTTTTTTTTTATGTGACACACTAGAGACTTAGGGAAGGCCCCTTTGTACTGTCGACCATGTATTTTATTTTTTTGAAATGTCAGCTCTAGTCGGAAGATAGAGAGAGAAGGTGAAGAACTGTCACAACCTAGCTGCGGTATTTTTTTATTTTCGCCTACTCCCAACCATTTCGCAACTCTGACATCGGGGCATTTGAGAAACAACTCGCTGGAGTGTTATGCCTCCTGAAACGAGTTGAATCTCATCAGCCAACCGATGACATGCGCTTGGTGGAGCGGGGAAGGACTAGTGAAGGCTATGACAGGAGGAATCAGGAATGCAAAGAGGGAAGAAGAAAGAAGGAAAGTTATGTAGGCGGGAAATTGGGAAAGGCTAGGACCGTGGCACCGCCGGGAATCGAACCCGGGACCTCTGGGGATTGTAGTCAGGCGCCTTACCCCTAGACTACCGAGGCCACCTATTCTACCGTAACGGCGAAATTATCTTGAGGAGTTACAAATCCCCCCGCCTTTGAAATCTCTTTTATTGTGAGGATTGGATTCAAAAAAATATTCTCCTTCTACCGCTTGGAAGACGCTGCAATGGTCGGTTAGACAAATAGAGGTATCTATATTCAATGCTTCGAAGAAAATACCAGAACCAACGCTGTTCCCAATTTTTGAGCCATCTTTGTAAATACATATTGACCCTGTTGGGATAACCCCATCTATCCAGTCATCTCTGGCCGGAATGATGATATTGAGACCTTTCTCCAAGGTCCACGTAGGTGTAGTGTAATCTAGGTTGTTCACCGCGGTGGCGAACCTCCTGAGGATGGACGAGTGACCATATGAATATGGAGCCCATCCAAGAGAAGCCTTTGCCCTAGCGGCCATTCAGGCTACCATTTGCTCGGCATATATGTATGTCTAAAGGAATAAAATGCAATAGGACATCCAGCGCAGCTATTTTTAGTATTTAGTCGTTCACTTTTTGGTGCAATGTGTAGTAGTAAGGTTAGCTCGAAGGATAGAAAAACAATAAAATATGTTCAGGGGAGTCTACACTTTTGAATATTGTTTTATCGGATAAGCAGCCGGCTAAGCCGCATTTCGGTACCCTATTATTAAACCGTTTATGTCGGTAAGTTGCCTTATTACGGCCACTATATTTGTATTAGATGGCGGCGATGGTCGAATCTAAACTTTACATCATATTTATCTTTATAAATGGCCTACTCTCCCCTTCAACCCATTTTACAGCTTCGCTAATGACGATACTCTATATTACCCTTACGCCTTCGATAATGTCTGACTCAAACAAAAATGATATTGAAATTATTTTCGATTGGAGCCGCAATAATCGTGTTAAATTCAATTCCTCCAAAACGAAGTACTGTTGCAACTTCCTTATCTTGGTCAGTAAACAGTGGAACTAATGGCTAGTTCAAAGAAAGAATGTTTTCTAGATGAACAAGCAAAAGAAAATTAGGACGACCAAAAACTATAGACGATGTGCTAAAAGATATCTGGAATAAAGGATTTCAAGGGACTCGAGTCGACTGTTCCGTCATTTAAGAAGAAGAGAAATACTGATTTCAGAAAAAGGAACTTTCTATAGTAATTGAATTCCATCACATCCTCTGTCGTATTATTATATTGGTTTTTTACTAGCTTTCTTCATTGTTTTGTCAGTGATAGAAAGTAGCTATTAAATCTCTTAATTTTCCATTTCGAAGCAATCTTAGTTCTGCTTCATCATACAGCTTCTTGGTCATTCTACCTACTAAGGTGGTATGTATGTATACGGGTCTTCTCCTATTGGTCGATTATTAGGCTTATAGTGTTTTAGTTATCTATTTTTACGCCAACTTTTCTAAGTACAATGATGCAGCATTTTTGTAAAGTTTTCCATTTTATTCACAGTAATTGTTATTTTTTACGTCTTTTAATTGATATTATATACGTAAATTTCACTCAGCTACAAGAAAGAATTTTATTAAATACTTTTACCAATTATCACCAGTTATGATTGGTCAATTTGTGTATAATCATCCATTTCACCACTTCTTTTTTTTTTTTTTTTTTTTCAAAATGTCATGTCATTTTGAATTTCAGCTTTTTGGAGGACTTCAAAAGTTTGTGCGAAATCACGCTGATAAACACAAATTTTCTTTAAATCATTCTAATAATGTCATTTTAGAAAGTGATGTGCGAAAATGTTAACCCTTACTATAACCTTTAACAAGATACAGATGTTATTTTTTAATATGTTGCGATTATGAGTTACGTTCATGTTACTGATAATCCACTTGTTGTTCTCAACACATTTCTATTAACATTTCAATTAACGGTGACTTGCCAATTAAATTATATTTAAAGTCAGGATGAATTACAATTTGCATTGTGGTGATGTAGGATGATTTTTGATTTGTATTTTTTTGTATATGTGAATTTATAAATTTCTTTTATAAATTTTTGAAAAATGGTAAATAAAAATTTAAGTTTAGCAGCCCACGTTTTTTTGTGATATTCTAAGCTTAGATGCCATTCTTTGTACTACTAGTCCGTCATATTGTACACGTCATGGTGCAATACCTATGTAGTAGTAAGCTTATCTCGAAGGATAGAGAGAAAGATAGGATATATTAGAGGGAGGGGTGTTGCAGGGGATGGTGGTGAACTTTGCGTTTGTACTCTTGAGTGTTGTATGAGTTCGAGAATACTGACTGTAGTCGAGCTGTTCTTGTTATAAAAGAATTTCTAAACAGGCGTTTGCGCGAAGATAACTATAAGGGTAAGCCGATCGGCCAAGTCTTGTGTTGCGGGAGAAATGTTGGCATGGAGACATGAGTTTACTTATTTCAGTGGAGCAGTTGTTGTGGTAAAAAGGTTAAATTGTGCAAGAGCTGCTACATTCCTACGGTGGCTTAATGAGTCAATTGAAGAGAAAATGGCTAAGGTGGTTCTCGGAACCCCGGCTCAGATATACGAGTTGTATTCGAGGCGGGGATGAATGTAGGACTTGTAGATTGTAGCCCTGGCCGACGGCTGAATGAGGAATTTGCACCTTTTTAAGGAATCCCAGCCACCGTGGTGCTTATTTAGCAAGTTGGAATATGTGGTTATTCCAGCGCAGATCTTCGGCTAATATTATGCCTAGGATATTTAGAGCCCGGTGGAGATGAGACAGTACTTCGTTTTTAATGCATTAAATTCTACACGGTTCTTGAGGCCCCAATCAAGAATTAGTTCGATGTCCCTGTTGATTGAATTGGACATGAATTTACGATAATGCAGACAAGGTCTGACGTGTGCTTGTCCTACAGTATCGAAGCCATAGGAGTAACATATAGTACCGTCGTCAGCAGTCATTTATAAAAACTAGTAAGAGAGTTAGTGATAGAATTGAGCCCTGGGGAACACCTGCGGAGATGGTGTGGGGGTCGGATTCGACGCCATCTAACACTACTTTGATTGAACGGCCAGAAAGGAAGCTCTTAATCCACTTCTTTAGAACGAAGCAATACTAATAGCTTGGAGTTTAGTTAACTGAGCAAGGTGCTATACTCTTATCAAAAGCGTTAGAGATATCTAGAGCAACCAGGCCAAATTCATCAAATTAGGCAAACAAGGAGGTCGCCAGTAGATCTTTTTGGTCTAAAGCTGCACTATTTGTCATCTAATATTTGGTAGCGTTCAAGATATCCAGATATCCATATTTGGTAGCGTTCAAGAAGCCACGTATGTTGCATACTGACATTTTTCTTTGATCTTTGGCTGTGGGCCATTATATTAACCAGAGGAATCGTTTAACTGGTTCTGCTTTATCTTGAACAAATCTCACAATTAACGAAAGCTGATCTACAATTGTTATAACGAGAAAATATATGTTTTACAAAAGTTATTTTTCTCTCTCTGTATTGAGTTACGATTCTTCTTCTTCTTCCATGGCCTTAAAGCCCAAATTTTGTCTTGATCTCCCTCAGCTTCTTCCTTATGACGTCTCTCTGTTCCGCAGCTTACCTCCAGTTGCTGATGTTGAGGAGTTTTGCTCCATCAGCCTTAACACTGTCTTCCTACCTTGACCGTGGTTTGGATACTGTTCTTTTGCCTTCTTCTTCAATGGCTCTACAGCCCAATTCGATCCTAGGGCTCCATCAGCTTCTACCTCCAGACGTATCTATTTATTTCATTGCATCAACATTAATCTGTTCTAGAGCGGCTCCAATCAGGGCGAACACGGAGTGCGGTTAAGGAAGCATGAGCCACCTGAGTGGAAGATAGGAAGGTGTTACATCGGCCGCCGATTCACCATTTTGAATTCAGGAAGTCATCTTAGTAATTAATACTCACTACTAAACATCTGCAATAAATGAAAATAGCACAAAACAACAAAATAGGAAAAACGTTAAATCTTTTAATATGCCACCAGGGCTCTCTATACACAGACAGGCAACATCCTTAACTTTGATAAAATCAGCCCTTAATGGGTACTATAGATGGCGACGAAGGTGATGCGTGATTACTATGTACCTTTAGTTATTTTGATGATATCTTTTAACAGTTATACACAGCCAATCAACGCGACCAGTTGCAAACTAGTTTTAAAATCGTCTCATTTCTGTGGACCCGTTTGCGGATTCCCACTTCCGTACATGGACAAGGTAACGAAACAGTTACGTTTGGAACTGGGATTGTAAATCATATACAGACTCGTGCGCGAAGGGCCTTACTGTCTAGAAGTTCATTTATATATAGATCAACACAGGTTGGCCAATCTTCTGCGGTCGGTATTTCCGTACACCTATAATATCCCAGAGTTCAAATGTAAGGTCCATTGACATCTTCTCGAACATGCCCCTGGTCTTGTCCTATTCTATCCTTTAAATCAAACTGACTATTAGACATTGCACCATGACTTGAACGACCTGAGGGACTGATAGTGCATCGGATTATTCCTAAGTTTGATTATGTCACATAAAATGGTGATTCCCAAATTTTCATATAAATTGCACTTAAAAAAGTTTATCAACAATATGCAAATAAAATAGTCATTCTCAAATTTAAATAAACTGTCTTAACTTCAGCTGTACCACTGGCACGCGCCGCTTCCAAATTTCAGCGATAAACGTCGTCATACTTGAGCAAATTTCTTTTCATATTAAAAAAACATAAATTTGTGTTGATTGCGACATTGAAGACTGTTTTCCTTCCTTCACGCGATCAAACTCAAGCCGTTGAAGGAAAACAAATATTGTTTTAACTTGAAGAAAGTTTTTCTTCTACTTTGCGAGCTTTCATCGGAGCAGGAGCGCATGCACGGTCTAATAATAATTTTTTTTCAAGGTTTGCCAATTCTAGTTCACCCGGCCTCCAGCAAAGCTGACGCGCATGATTGATATTGTATTGTGATAAGAAACTACGTCTTATCACCAGAGATTCATTTTCAATAAAGTGTGCGATACACTTAAATGACGATTCATGACGCTGCTGCCATAGTGGATTGTTTTCGTAGTCGCACAAATTTTGCAAAATCTAAATGCGTTAAACTTGAGATAAACAAAAATCATCCGATGTCTCCAGAGCTGTGTTGGGGGCCTGTTGGGACACGGAAATATTGGTGTGTAGATGGCTCTGAAAACAAGTTTCTTGGCAAGCCCCTCAGACTTAAATTGTCTTGCAACAGCTCTTGGATATCTTGCTCCGTCATTCAGCGCTGAAGATATATATCCGCAACTGTATAGATCTAGTCATGTTGCGAAAATAATTTTTTGCAGCACGGCGAGCCCAGAAAACGGACCAATCACAGCGCAGCACCGGAGGCCATTTCAACTAAGGCCCATACTTGTATGGGGTAGATGATTCCTTGCGCGTGTTGTTGATGTTGTTTTTATCGGCAACAACAGAACGGTATGCCGTATCCAGATTGATCGAGGGGTACTTGACAACGTCTTTTTATAACGCAGGAATCTAGGTTTTAGTCGCCGCAGCGATCGCCCAGTATGTAATTAAGGCAAATTGGCGGATCGAGTCCTTGCTCAGGTAGTGATTAAATCATAACGAACGAGTAACTCTCTGCTTAAGTGGAACTATGCTGATGTATATTTTTCTTGTTTTGTTGAAATAAAAATACGTGGAAGAAATGCGACAGGAAAATACTGCAGATCTGTGGCAGTTCGCCTTCGCTCTATTTGAGAGATGGAAGGTTGTTAAAATCTTGAAGAGTCGGTTGCCCGCCCGGTTTTACCGCTCGCCTTCGAGACTTATTTTGCTTACTGCAAATAACGCACACTTTGAATCAATTCATCAGATAATTGAATGCAGTCGAGTTGCTGGTTCTGGGACTGGAGGAAGGCGAAATTGATCAAGCGAACCTTGAAAATTCTAGAATGATTTCAATTTAGTGAACAAAATACACAATTTTACTTTATTTATTTTCATGGCGAACGCATCCGTGGCTTGTTCAGGAAATTTATAATTGACTGATGGATTTTTTTGTCATTCTATTTGATCTAAAGACGCGACAACGTTTTTTTTGCAATTTTCCCCAGTGCTTATTTTTAGTCAATGGAAAAATTTGTTTTGATGATTTAGTAATAGAATTTAAAAGTTTTGTTTTTATAACTTAAGGCTGGACCAAAATAGACGATATGAGTCTTAACGTTAACGTTTCTGAACACTCATCACATACGCAAAATGAATACATACATACATACTACATAAACCAGTCACACATATTTTAAAAATTATTCGTTTATTTCGTTACAGTCAAAATGATGCGTTATAGTGCAAATTTTGGCAGATTGAAATTTTATCGAATTCAACAAACGCTAATATACGGCTTTGTTATGTTGGAGAGCTAATCTTTGTACTATCGATGTCGTATATGTATGATGCAGCGTGTAGTAGTAAACATAGATCGACGAATTAAATAGGTTAAGATAATCGAGAAGTGCTGAGATGAATCGCATTTGAAAACTTTTGAATGTTGTAAGAGCGCCAAAATACTGACTGTGAACAATTGTTTCATTGTCGAGTTGTTCAATTTATGAATGAATTGTTAGACTGAAATATATACACGTGAAAAAGAGGGCAGCAGGTTGTGGCATGGCACTGTGCCGAGATTGTTAGTTTTGTGTTGCCGAAGAAATATTCCCATGAATGCAGGAATGTGTCCTATTTCGGTGCTGTATTACTAGCGATAAAATCGTATAAACGATGCTATAATCCTACGATGGATGAAAATGCCGATAGTCGTGCAAATAGTGTCATCATCCATCAATTTACTGAAGCAATTCAGCGCATTGTTCAGTTAAAAACATAGACAAGTTGTATTCAAGGCAAGATCCAATGCAGGATTTATAGATTAGGGGTCGTCCATTAATTAGTCGAGCTGAATCTGACCCAATCTCAGGTGGGGAGAGGGGGTCTCAGCACATATCACGTAATTTTGCTTCCTCAAGATACAATGTGAAATTGCTATAAAACTGAGTTAAATTAAATAAAACATGTCACTAAAGACCCCCATTCACTTGCAGGCTGCCGGCAGGTCTATCTATCTGCTCTCTTTGTCTGTTCTGTCTGTATGGTCTGTTTGCCTGGTCTGTCTGGAAGACTATCTAATTAAGTTTCAGTTGTGTGTGTTTTGTGTGTAAAACTATTTTAACAAATTCCCTGGCTTAGCTACAGAATCCAATTTGTATGCGACATTATAAGTTCACTAAACTGCAAACGCTTCCAAAGCCACAAACCGAAGGTTCAGCCCAAGCCACAAACGAAAAGCTCGATTGCACAATGGGTTGCACCGGACCAAATTGCTATACTACTAAGCGTGGCTCGATTAACGGATAGAAATACAACACAATGTTATGAAAATGGTGTATAATTTGTATACTGCATTGAGAATTATCCCGGAGTTGCCGAGCAGTACTAGAAGTTGGTAGAAGAGTAGATAATGTTTTGAGATATTGAACGTCAGCTAGTGACAGATTTAGGTGCCCCATTTTCTCATGTTAGCCTCGAAGAGGGTTGAAACTTGGATCGATGTTGAGTTGGAAAAAGTTAAATTAAGGAGCCGCTCCTGGTGATAACGGAACGTAACGTATTTTTCGTAACAGAAATAAGGCGTATCTCGTTCATCTTTTCACGCCAAACTACTGAAAAAGGCTACGATAGGCTATAGACTGCAATAACATCATATTTCATCTGGCAAATTTTATTGGAGTTATTCCTGTATGCAGAATCGGATTCCATTTAAGGAAATTCGGATGTTATGTAACCTACTCCATTTTCGCTGCGATTCAGTCAGTCACAACAGTTAGTAAACTATAATTTTGCGTAAGCGTGAATTAAAATTCTTAAATTAAGTCCTTCTCACAATCGTTTATTTGTTATTCAAGAGACATGTTGCTACCATATTCAAAAGCGCGTTATTTTGGTAGTGGTTTAATTTTTAATAGTGTTTATAGGTACACAGTATTTTTTATAGTCAAATTTGAAGGCCTAGGTCCATATTACATGCAGTTATACCTACGATTCGTAGATTTGCTTTTATCTGGGGTACGAATTTCTTTTTCTTCTAGTCGTCTTGGTAGATCTCTTCAGTTTTTTATAGGAAGTTTCCGTATGTCTTCTAGCTTCTCCATCCTGATGATACCATTGAAAATCCTGGCCAGCATTTTTTCTTCAGAGACTAATATGTATAACGTCATCCTTATCCCTGGCCTAGGATAAGCAAGGAATATATCTGGCGGGGTTTATTTAAAATCGTCGATCGAAAAGTCGATAAACATACAAACTAAAAATACTAAAATATCTAAAGTTACGATTTAAGAATTAAATTTCCAGTTCAAGTTGAAAAATTAAATAAACAAATATTAAGACTCGTTAAACTCCCCATTATTATTTTGTTATCAGTCAGTCAGGCACCATATGTTTGACATTTTCCTAATCCATTATAATGATAACATAAAGTGCAAAATGTAGTATGATCCATTTGGAGATCAAACATAATTAACCATTAATAAATCAAGGATACGATAGTATATCATTCAGGGAATTAAAATTGAATAGGTTTTTATTCTGTTGTCAGTGATTATTTATGTTGACTGGGTATATCTGTTTGTTTTGTTTATTTAATTATTTACTTATCCGCTATACTTAAAAAGCAGTCGGTTAGAGTAAATAATGCTTAATGAAGTTTCGACTATTTCTCATCAAATTATTTTTATAATTGCTGTATTTAACAGGGAAAACAATTTTTAAGAAATTAGACTATGAGTAGTCTTCTTCTTGAACGGCTCTACAACCGGGATCCAGTCCTGGCCTCTCGCAACTGTTCTCTCCACCGGTCCCGATTCTGAGCCGATGTCATCCAGTTTGGCATCCCTAAGCTCTGAGCGTCCTGTTCTACGCCATCCCTCCAGCGAAGGTTGGGTCTCCCTCGCTGTCGCACCCCATAAGTCTTACCGCATGAGTAGTCTTACTATACTTAAATGTGGATATTTAAAGAATTTAGAATTGTCTAGAATCTTTTATATTAATAAAGGCTTAACCAAATTGTATAAAAGTACAAATTAGTTCATCTTATGGCTCGTATCTTTCAACATCGAGTGTGAAACCATCGTTCCGAATGATTTCGTCGTTCATAATGTAAATAAACTGAGTCAATATTTCTTGTAAAGACGAGTTCTTCGTCGACACCCATGGTATACAGAAACAAGGTTATGTAAAAGAGACCGACGGCTTCTAATACCGTAAAAAAAGCAACTAGTGACGTCGGCATTAATGCAGAAATAACAACAACAGCTTCGATTTTATATGAAAAGCGATCATAAAGTGAAGTCAGCACTAAAGACCGTCTTAAGGTGTGCAGTCTTTTACATTACCCTGTTTCTGGATACCGGGCGGACACCAAAAATCTACAACAAATTGCAGGTTGTTCCTATTCGTAGAGCAATATATCCTTTATCTCTTTCTGACTTCTCATCGCGGTACTCCATCGAAGTTCACTCATCTCTCGATCATTAGAACCGATTTATTAGCAATTTCTTACCTTCATTTTTATGTTGCTGTCTCAAAGAGCTTTATCAATAAATTCACTAGCCCAAATTAAGCTTACTGTCTGTTCCCAGTGCGCCCGTCACCGATAGTTTCATTATAAATTGTTGTTGTCCTATAGTTGGCGGTTGATTAAATTTAATTTTAAATCTCGGGGCCTCGGTAGCCTAGGGAGTAAGGCGACTGGCTACTATCCCAGAGGTCCCGGGTTCGAATCCCGGCTAGCCCCACGGTCCTTCGCCTTTTCCACTTTCCCACCTACATAATTTTCCTTCTTTTTTTCTTCCCTCTTTACTTTTCTGATTCCTCTTGTGATAGCCTATCTTAGCCCGTCCCGCTCCATCAAAGTGATCTTATCGGTTGGTTAATGAGATTCAACTCGTTTCAGAGTACTCCAGCGAGTTGGTTCTCCATGCCCCGATGTCAAAGTCGCGATAGTAATGGTTGGGAGTAGGTGGACTAAAAATATCGCGGGTAGGTTGTGGCAGTTCCTTCCTCCCCAGTATAAAGGCCTTTCCTGAGACTCTATCCTTTCACATAAAAACAAAATCTGTAGGAGTAACCCCTTCATGAGTAAAAGCTCTCTCACTTTTATACGCAAACAACTGACCCACTTCCATATAACCAATCAACTTCAAATTCTGCATTTATATGTATAGTTAGCGTGACAATGCAATCTGGCGAAAAATTGAAGATGGCGGTTCCAAAATGGCGACCGAATTTCGTTATTGTGCTCCGCGAACCCCGATCTGGGTATAGTACCTTCAGTAAGCTGTGTGACATCATTGTAAATCTAATATGGCGGTCAATACAAAATGGCGGAAGACATGACTAAAAAGTAGAAAATAAAAAATATAGTTTAATGAAGTTTTTATAGTTTAATGAACTAAAAAGTAGCGAGAATACAGAACGCTCGACCAAGTTCGGCAATTCCAAAAACTAAAAAAATATAAAAGAGTGCGCAAAATCGTTTTGGAAGAGTGTAAAGTGCAGTGGCGTGAGATAGCTGATACTTTTGATACCTTGAAGATATCAGAAGGCAGTAAATTCACTATTTTGCATGAACATTTGACCATAAGAAAGCTCTGTTAAAAGTGGGTACCGTGTTTACTTACTCTTGATCACAAATAATAACGTGTTGATGATTCAGGGCTTGTAACAATGTATGAAATATGGATCCATCATTACACTCTAGAGTTAAATCGGCAGTCAATTGAGTGGACAGCTGCCAGGAAAACCGTCCAAATAAAGCGTCTGTTTTTTGAGAAGCACTTCTACCATTTTGAAAAGAAAAAAGGCTCCATAGTGAATATTACATAGCTAAGGACAAAATTTCGAAGAATGAAGAATGAACCGTGCCACAAGTCGATCGAAACAATGGCAAAATCGCCAGAGCTGTACTTCGATTTGCTTCCGTATCGACTTATCCAAATTTAGCCTGGAGCGGCTGTTACCTGTTCTAAAATAAAAAAAGAAGTAGTCGCCGGACAGTAATATGCCTCCAATTAGGAGCTGATCGACAAAACTGAAGCGTTCTCGAAGGGTTGGCCAAATAGTTCTATAAGGGTTGGAATTAATCTATCACTCTTGGAGCAGAGTAGGTATATTAATGTTGTTGAGTTGTTTCTTTACTGGTTATCTTACCAACTCATTGAGTGATTAGGTACGTAAGTATATGTATTTTGTGTTTCCTTTTTGTTATTTTTAAATTATAAATAAAAAATTAAACTTTCTATTCAAGTTGTCAATATGCTACCATCTGTAGGCGTCATATGCAGCTTTTCGTCACTTTTTGTATGGAGATTTAAGTGTGTGACGATTTGTTCCATATATAAATGACGAAAAGCTGCTTTCCCGGATTTTTCCCGAAGTTGGGCGTTTTTTGGTCTAATTTCGCTGGACCAGTATGAGTATTTCGAAAGCATATAAAATCATGTTCGAAGAAATTTTAAAAAAAATTGCAAAATGTTGACAATATAATGTACATATACTATAACAATATCATCAATGACGAAAAAGTATTCAAAATCCTGATAATAATCAATGATTACAAAAAACCACTTCTATTTTTAGGATTTTAGTGGCTAACGTCATTGGGTCTTCAATATAATCACCCAACTTACGTACGACAAACTGCAAAAAAATATCGCTGATTCCCCTTTCTACAAAAACCATTCTCCTGATATCTCCACGCACAAAAACTTGAAGAAAAAACTTTCTTCCAATTGACAAAATCTTTTCTGCACTGTCCCCACGCTCGTGAAGGTTATATCAATTGACGTGGTTCACTTGAAAAAATTTCTTCAATAGATTAGAAGATTTCTTGAAAAAAACGGCTAGTAACAGGCGATCCTCAAATGAGCATTTTGGGTTCAAGTATCTGCAAGTGCCCGCGACTTGTTATCACCAACATTTAATTTCTCCGGTGCGATTGTTTCCTTCTTTGGTGAATTGTAATTTGCTTAATCATTAGAGCAGATACTCTACAGCAGAGGTCCCTAGTCCATGGACAGGTTAAGCGGTTGTTATTGCTAGATAATGGCCGTAATTAGTGTGATTTTTTCGCAAACATCTTCATAGAAGCATCTGCGTTATTTGTTGTCGAGTTTATCGTTGATTGATAGGTTGAGAGAGGTTAAAGAAATTATTTTTACTTAAGTAATATCTACCGGTTTTGTTTTCCTTTTGAGATTGCATTATTTTTATGGTTTCTTCAATGAACTTCTAGAAGTTTAGTAGAAAATGTGCATGTTTTGTTGTTACTTTGGAAAATCCAGAAATGCATGGTTATAAAACCGCTTTGTATAGGTCAGAAATCTGATTGATATGTTTACGTTTTCTAGGGTTCTAGATTTCATTTCATGGAGGAGTTTCTGGCCGTAAGTTTATTTCAAAGGAGCGTGTGAGGAGATTGAAAATACTATGTACATATTTGAGATGGCTGAATTTTTCGGGTGAACTTTAAAATGGTGTACGGGTTCGCGATAGTACTTGATGTGGAAGATTGCTTCACAGTTATGTTGTTTGTTTACGAAAAGCAGTGACGTAAGTATTAGAAGTGAGTCAAGCGGGCATATCTGGTGTTGTGATTTTATTATCTCGAAGACAGCAGAAATAATAATAGAATTGATCGGATGTTTTAAGAGCTACCACATTCGAATGGTGGTGGGTTCGCTGTGTTAATGATGAAGAATGCTTTTCGAATGCTTCGGATGAATTTTAAGACACGCTTTTGATCTAACCAGATTATAGTGGATTTTGTTGCTTAAATAAATGAACTACGCTCATGGCGAGCTCGGTATATATTATGAATTTTGGCTAAATTTTAAGTGTTAAGGCAGTCCACGCCCCTCGAAGATTTTTTTTATTTCAGTTTTTAGTACAATGCAATTTTCTATGCCAAACTTAAATTTTTTAGCGTAGACATAATCCATTTCCGTCATATTTACATACAACTAGTTGAGCCGGCATACCTAGTTCTGCCTGAAATTAATTAACTAGCTGGAAAACACAACGAAACAATAAAAGAGATATTAACTTGGATCAAAATTATCAATTTCAGTTATTTACACTTCAATGTTTTGATGTCCATCGCAATGCCTTACGATAAACAATGTTTTTCGTTTTGCTGTCTTCTGCGTAGGTCAGTGGTTTCCAAACTCTATGATACTGTGGCTCCCTGTCACAAAAACACACCTTTGAGCCCCCAATAAAATATGTAAATTTGCGTCTTGTTGAAAATGAGTTCGTCAGACCTTCTTCACGCGTTTTCGAACGCAGAAAGTGCACCAACATCCAACGATAGCGTGCGTTACCGAGGGTTTCTCGAACTTGAAAGAAAACTGGTCCGATGGTGGTTTTTAGCACCCAGAGAGTGGCCCAGAGAGTGACTTCCTTGTCGTGCAGAGGATTTTCGTTAATGTCGTGTTTCTCTGTTTCCCAAGTTCGACAGTTTTATTTATTTACTCCGCCAAAGAGTGTAAAGTGAGCTTCATCCGTCATCAATATTTCGGCTCGGTATCGATCAATCTTGGGACAGCATTTCCATATAGCAAGAGATACGGCTTGTGTGTTGGCAGCAATCTTTGATTAAGTTTCACTCTGTAGGGGAAGAGATGAAGATCTTGCTACTCCTTAGAATTGTTCCACTCACGTTTAACTCCTGCGATCCGCGGCTATACAACATATTTGGACTATTGGAGCGCCGCGGACGTAGTGGAATAGGACCCAAGCGAGAAACTGCAGACCCGTACTCGTACTCGTCTGAAGGCGCCGGATTTATCCCATATTTTTACAATAAGCGATACAATTTCAACGTGTTTTTTCGTTGTGAATAGATTCATGGCTAAAATGGTACTAAATGAAGTTTCAGAATCGTGAACATTTTTCGAAATTGGCTAAAAATGTCAGAATTATTCAATGTTGAAATACCGAAGGTCTAGATGGCGATGAGATGTATAATAAAAAAATACACCACAATATTTAAGTGGAAATTAAAAAAATGAGTCAAAAAAGTTAAAATCATCCGCGCCTCCCTTTGAGTTATAAGCGCCCCTCTTGGGGGTCGCCCCCCCAGTTTAGAAACCACTGGCGTAACTATACGAACATAGCTGATGGTTTACCACTGCGAGAGCAGGCGACATATAGTTGGCCGTGTGAGAAGCACGAATACTCTAAATTGATTCCGCATATTTCCAATGACTTATATTGCGCCCTGTTAATTGTCATTGCGAAGGCAAGTTGAATCGGAAATTGATGACGTTTAAATTCAAAAGGCAAATCATTCGTAATCATTAAAATGCTCAGAATCAAAACATCTTCGCATTGAATGTAATAAATTCGTTATTTGGTAACTTAAAAACCCTCCAGATACCAATTTTTATTGCGATCGGAATACATTGTAAATTCATATTTGGGTGGCCATTTTGAATTTCGATCAAATTTCGGCGGCCATTTTGAATGTCGAAAATTGGGTTTTGAAGTGCACCATGGGAAGCCCCCGTGGACCTTCGTGCGAAATTTCGAAGCTCTGCGATGACTGGTGCACCCGCTACAGCGCACACACATACGCATACATACAGAAAGTTTCTTTTATTAATATAGATAAAGTCTCTTCTGACGTGTACATTTTCACTTTGTGTACCTTTGCCAGTGTGCCGTTTTTAGTTATGCGCATGAACTGAGTTCAACTTACCTACTTTCGTTGAGTTGAGCCGAGTTGAAACTCTTTAACGAAAGCTCGTAACTTTGTCTGTTTCCATTACATATAACTCGGGCTCACCTCTGTTTGAGCTCTTAGGTAAAATCAGTAAATACTTAAGGGCGTGTTTAATATTGTTTCGGATATCCGGATCTGGCTTCACTAAGCTTCAGTTTCCAATGACAGTAATCTGGTGGTTGAAGGATACACATAGTTGAGTATCTTGCATGTTCGTTTTTAAAATTAGACTATGTAGGACTTAGATAGGATGAAGCTCTAAATTTTACTTAAGTAAAAAAGTTAGATTTAAGTAAGTTTGTTAGTGATTCGAGGTTCCAGGATTTCTTGTTATTTTCCCTAACTTGAGCTCGGGGAACCCCGTCACCGCCTGGACAAAGCTCACTCAAGACAGTGCGTCCGCTGTACTCCGTCCATAAAGTTGTTTTAGTTGTACGCTAGCTCTTTACACAATTAGCTTAAAAGTAAGTGAGCTTCCACAAACTCGAGCCGTGGCCGTTACTGAAGGGAAAAACAGATAAGTTTTAGTCTATAGGCATAAGCTAAATTAAGGTATACATTAAGTTAAGAACGACCAAGAAATATGTGGATGAAAGGCCCGAGTCCTACAAGGACTGTAGCGCCATTTAATAAGAAGAAGAACGAATGCGTCTGAAAGCATACTTCTTAAGAGCTTATGAGTCCCAACCTCATTTAACATTTTAGCTTATTTATAAACAGAGGGTAAAACTCATAGATAGAAGCAATTACACGCCTTCAGGGTGAAAAGGCGGGTCATACCAAACACAGATTATATAATAAAATCCTAACAACAATATGTCTGACACAATTTAAACAATTTATTACAATATTTTTTAAATGGTAAACAGATTTTGTTTTGAAAAAAATTATTTATCAGCGAAAACGTGATCTTCCAAGCGCCAATGTCAATTAATTTGCTTTTCATATTTTTTGTACTGATTAGCTTCGCCGAAAACTACCCACTATGTATATGAAAAAAGGTATCTACGCAGAATCAAAAATTTCAACCATGATGCAATGACATGAGAATTTTTCAAGAGACTTTACATTCAACTCACTGATAATAATTAGCATGAAGAACTTATTCTTATCAATTTTATTAGTCTAGCAATTAATTTGCAGAATTTTAACTGATTCCAATTGTAAGCGCCAACTATACGAAAAGTATGCATGTGTTAAGTGCATGGATCAAATTCAAATTTTTCTAATAATAAACTAAAAAACTTTATGCACGATTAACGAATTTGCAAATCTCTTAACCTCGATGGCCTTGCCTTTATAGTTTATTATTAATCATTTACGTTTTATGAATTTTTCATCATATTTGATTTTCTTCACATTTTCGATTCATTTTAGTTAATTTCACGGGAAGGAAATAATTTATTCATATGTTCGTGTGCTATTCGAAAATAGTGCATGTTGTGTTTTTTTTTTCTGAATAAAATGAGATACAAAATGTCGAATCGGTAAGAATATTAGGAATTATTAAATCGCGTTATTATATTAATATTTTGAGTTGTTTTATTTAATTGAGTTATGTTATAATATTAAAATGATGATGACCTCCAGTTAACTTCACTAAATATTATTGAATAGGCTAAGTTACACCGAAACCCTATGCAAAAGCAACAATTTCAAAATCAGCATCGCAAATATCTTTTTCATCGAGAACGATACAGTATGTATTTCTTATAAAAATATTACCAGTCGATTTAAAAAAAATAAACCAAAAAGTAAAAAATAATTTTGAATATAAAGTTTTTATTGCTGCCGATACTTGCTGCGCTCCTTACCTACCCAGTCGGAATAAACAGACTCCTTATAAAAAAAGAATAGTCTTACCATTAGTGTAAAATGGACTAGTTCCACTACTGGTTCAAAAGTAATGCAAGAAGGAGTTAGTTTGAATAACGACATCAACGGAAAATCCACATGATCATGAGTATATCATGAATATATATATTTTTATTTTATTAATACTGCAACTTTTCGTTAGCGCCCACGCTTTTTTACATTTAAGTAAGTGGCTGCAGCAATAAAAACTGTACATTCAATTTTTTTTCTTTTTGGCTCATTTTAAAATAAAAGCATATTTTTTAGATTTTTTCAAACTACATATTTATTTTTATTTTCTACTTTTTAGTCCATTATATGTATTCCGCCATTTTGTGACCTGTTGTGCTCTTTCATTCGATACCCATGTCTTGGGCTCGGGTTGACCCAATTACCAAAATCGGCCGCCATCTTGGAACCGCTTTCATTTTTTTTACAAAATGGTCAAATTGCATTTAGTACGTACAAATGATGAGTGGAACACAGGTTGTACCAAACTACGTGTAGACCCGAGGCAAGTAGAGTAAGGGTCGACTAACCTCGACTCAGCTCTGCTACCTGGGTTGAGTTGAAATAATGCATAGAAACGTGAGTTTAGTAGGTAAGTAGTTGAATTTAGTTGACAGGAGCATCTCTGTGTTTTGCTTGAGATTTTTTGTAACGTGTAGTGCTTTTTTACTTTCAACTCAACCTCAACTCAACTATGCAACTGTCAGCAATTTCATTATCGATGTGAACTTCGTGGCCCGGACTTCACAGTAGCGTAACATAAACCCGGCCACTGTTTCTCATGCTGAGGGATATCAAAGAAAGGAGACAATCCAGGACAGTATTTGGGATTTAATGGCCAACAAGGCAGCTTGACTATCCGAGAAAATAACAATGTTAAAGCTATTTGGAGCTCTATTAATACAAATCTGAGCACACGTCAGGATAGTGAGTACCTTAGCTCCAAAAACAGTGGGGGTAGTACTCAGAGCCATGGATATTTTGCTCATTGGGCCATATATACCTCTAGTCCTACTCCTTTATCGGGTTTGGAACCGTCCGTAACCAAAAGGCCGTGCTTCCTCTAAAGAGGGGCCCGCCATGTTACCATTCTGACTTACTTCGAATAATAATTGTCGTGCCGGGAAAGGTTTCATGGTTTTAAGCTGGTGACATATCCAAGCATACATGCGTTGCATTCGTTGACAGATAATGTGTGTATTCTAATGCGACCTGACGCAATATTTCGTGAATGGAATGTATGCGGACTACTTTCCACTTTTTCTGCAATGCCGCATTCGACATATAGCATACAACTCTCGTTACTTAGATTTTCGGAGTATGTGTGAAAGCCGGGACGGAACGTGTCAGAGGGAATTCGCCGCATAACATGGAGCCGCTGAATGCAATATTTGTACGCTTGTATATGTCACCAGCTTTACTGTCAAGATTGTCGGCAAACATAAACCAGTTGTACTCTGAAGCTGGTGACATATCCAAGCCGTACATGCATTGCATTCGTTGACAGATAATGTAGAAGTGTGTGTATTCAAATGCGAGCTGACGGAATATCCCGTGAGTGGAAGGCATGCCACGCAAAGGTGGCAACTTTCAACTTTTTCTGCATTGCCGCATTCGAGATAGCACACACAAGCATAAGCACACAAACACATGAACACGTTACTTAGATTTTCGGGCTATGTGTGACAGCCGGCACGGAACGCAAACCATGTAATTATATGTCAGACGAAATTCGCCGGATTTCATGGAGCCTCTGAATGCAATGCATGTACGGCTGGGATATGTCACCAGCTTGAGTGAGCATGCAGAACCCGGGCTGTTATCTGAAAGAGAAAATTGAAACTCTTGATATATTTCTGTTCTGTCGCATGAAACTATTCTAATTCTAAACTTGCAGAGTGGAGTCTAGACGCAATTATCCTACACTTTAGAAAACACTAGCATTTTATGTTTGTCATGTTATTGTATTCGTCGATCCACGTATTGTTTGCGTCGATCCACTTATTCATACCTCAAATATATACCACTTATCATCAAGCTTATATTACAAGCAAAAAATTGTCCATCCGTTATTAAGTTATTTCTCACGTGTAACAAGTACTTCCAAATATCAAGTGTGCCGAATTTTCCCAAATCATAATCTTAAGTATAATAAAATTTATCAAAAATATCTATCTCAAAAGAAATAACACCCTCTTCAAGCGGCTCAGCGCGTTAAAGCGGATGTTCTTGTCTGGAATGCGATTTTAAGATATTCATATTTGTTGTTTTCGTAAACAACAATTTTTAGAGAGAACTTGATACACGGCAAAAATCAACTTTCTACCACCTGAAAACAAACTTTAGTTTCAGTGCTGAGTTGACTGGCCTTGATCAACCCTTGTGCATTTATTTACATGCACTTAGAAGTGAAATATGCAAAATTTGGGTGTGCAATTTTAATGCAATTAAAACTAGAATTGAGTCAGAATAGTCAATTTGCTACGCATATGGGGAAACCACATGATTTTAAATTGATTAACAATTCGTAGAAAATTTATTACTGTTAAATAAAATAATTTTTAATTATTTGAAATTTCTGCTTCCGTCTTTATCAAGAATTACATCAGCTCTGTATTTTCTACGCAGCAGCACAAAACTATGCTCGCAAATTCTCATCACATAGTTAATTTGTTAATAAACAAAAAGTTTCAATGCATTGAAAGTATCGAGATCAAATGTAAACTAGCTGAAAATTAAGCAGGAAAAGATATGAAAAAGAAAACAATGGCTTGGGTTTTCATTTCACGTAGATATCTATTGATTGTTCAACTGAACTCGCAAGAATTATTGCCATGGGCATATGAAAGCGCTCAGCTTTTATTTAAACGAATGGATGGAAAAAAGTTTGCAGGTGGTTTTGTGTTCGCGAAAACAAGTCCCTGAATAAATTTACTTGCTGCTGCTAACGGCTTTGTTACTGTCGATTGAGTAATTACCTAAAGAATCTGCAATCTTAGGTTATCAAACCGGTGTTTGCACTATTTGAGAGAATGTTTAACTTGTTAATCATATTGTATACCAAAGATTATTAATAATAAATGCTTTTAGAAGACAATCGGAAAAAAATCATTTTAACCAATC
Source organism: Thereva unica (assembly GCA_949987705.1). Lineage (NCBI taxonomy): Eukaryota > Metazoa > Arthropoda > Insecta > Diptera > Therevidae > Thereva > Thereva unica. The sequence continues at coordinate 86,199,383 of OX465284.1, forward strand.
GCCGAATCATTAGCATCGTGTACTAGGCATTGACTCATTAAGCCACCGTAGGAATGTAGCAGCCCTTGCAAAATTTTACCGATTTTACCACAACGATTGCTCTACTGAAATAAGTAACCTCATGCCTCCACGGCAACTTTTCTCCCGCAACACTAGACTTGCCCGCTCGGCTCAATATTCCCGAACTCATACAACACCCAAGAGTTCAAGCGCAAGATTCACCACCATCTCCTCCAACACCCACCCGACTCCCCCTAATCTATCCTATCTTTCTCTCTATCCTTCGAGCTAAGCTTACTACTAGACATTGCACCATGACGTGTACGACATGACGGACTAGTTGTACAAAGGATGACACCTAAGCTTAGACTATCATATAAAAAAAAAATAAGTCAGAGGCTGCACTTCGATGCGCGAAAGACCTACCAGGTCTGTTCTAGTACCTTTCCTGCAAAAACTTGTTGGGTAAAAAGTTACTTGAATAGTGGGGATAATTCTCCCAAATATCCAGAAAATAAAGAAACGCTTTTTTGGCTTTTTCTTGCAAATCAACAAGAAGATAACATAATACCATTTGTGTGTATGTGCCGCTTTCTTAAGGTTCAAATACATACAACAAAATGTCAATTCATAACTTTAGCAAATTACAAGACCGAAAACCTCCCCACTTTTTCTTGCTAGAGAAAGTAAAGACACACAAATTTGGCAAGTTCGGATGAATTCTTGCGTCCGCAGTATCCCATTTTTCAGTTCTGGAACAGACCTGGGCATGTACTCCCGAAGACGAGACCATGAGGAAACGAAACGAAATAACGAGACAAGACGAAAATATATTTCCTACTCCTGGAGACGATAATCTCGTATTGCCTTGCGTTTGTAAATTTTGACCTATTATGCAAAACAAATTAAAACTATCAAAATAATTAACAATCCCAACATACAATTTAACAAGCACTAACGTCTAAACGAAGACGATTACAAATATGTCATCGTTTATTTAGACGAAAACGAGACGATATCGTCTTCCAAGGTAGCATTTTGACAAAACGGTTTCGTTTCGTCTTCGGGAGTATAGGCCCTGGTTCAACAGTAAGTCTGTTCCAACAGAGAATGCGGGATCCCGCGGGACCAAGAAACCACCCAATTTCTGTTCGAATAGAATGCTCATGCTCGGAAAAGCTGGGAAATTTTTACTTATGTTCGACCAAGAAACTGCAGTTGATTTATAGATGGAGTGAAATCTTACGACCTTTTTTCAACATGTCAAAAACAGCCGTTACTTGTCATGTCAAACCAAAACGAGTACGACGCGACGACGAATAAGAAAATAATTACTTGATTTGGCGCCTTACTACAAGACTTTGAATAATTTCATAAAGTGCAGGCGCTGAAAGTAGCCGGTTAATGTTTGGGTCCAATTTTTTCACCACCTATTATTCAAATACCACCTTTATTCAAAAATCGATAATGCAAATGCTTTGGAGCAATTTTAAGGATTATTTTAGTGCAGTTTTGCAGTTTTTTGTCAGGATTAAAGGTAATAATAGCTTGGTAAATGAAATAGTACCAAAACATTATTACCCTTACCTATTAGTATTTTTTTTGGAAAGAATAACACTGAAAATACCTAAAACTTCAAGTATCGATATGTCAAAAACGAAGTGAGATATCGAAAAAAATTAACATTTCCGTTTTATTTTGGGGTGTTTTATCGAAATTCATAATTAAAATATCAACGCAACGGAAATCGCAGCTTTGATATGACTTAAAATTTCGGGAAATACCTCAAAATACCAACTTCAAGTGCCAACATCTAGGTTAACCATAGTAAGGTTTTAAAGCGCGCACATGCTCGTGGTCTTATTCGACAACTTCTTCCTAATCTTTCATTTACCTCTAAAATTACTGTTGAGCAGACCTTACGCGAGGTAGTACATTTTTCCTTTACACGACGGTAAATTGTACTGGGGCCTAATTTCCTAGCCTAAGGTCGCACTTCAAAACAGCCTCGAATTTCTCCAACGATCGGTGAGGAGAACAAATTTCATTCAAAACCGGTAAATAATAGAGTAGCAAAGCGGACGGTGCTCCTCCTTGTTCACCTAGTAGTCTGGTATTTCCTGCGTCACAGCTTTTATTGGCTAGTTAGCGGGATTCACTTGTTTCAGGAGGCATAATACTCCGGTGAGGCTGCCTTTTGCTAACTCCGACGGTTGCATTTCTGGTTCAGCCACATAGAAAATGAACTCATACAATATCCAAGAGCCCAAAAGCGAGGATCACTGCTTCTTCCACATGCATCTATCCTCTACACTACACACATTATATCCTTTTTATACCTTCGAGCTAAGCAACGACTCGTAGGACTTTTATATAAAAAAATCGTGACTTGTATACGTCATCAGACTTTCAATAAAATCGTTTGTTGGACTACGTGGCTGAAGTTTTTTGAGTGCCCAAAATGAGAAGACTGCATTCCGTCAACAGATTTCAGTTGAGAATAGCTCAAAGAGGAATAATACGGATGTTGCGGTCCATTTTTGGGTCAAATTTTTTTGAATGGTCGAATGTGGGATTTGAACCGTTCTGAACTCGTTTTACAATCAAATTTTGAGTTTTTCGAACACTCTCCATTCTATTAAAGTAAACCAAAATGTGAGTCCTACCCGGGTAAAAATAAAAGATGACTTTACAACGGAATGAAATGGCCAGGAACAGCTACGGTTAAGCATTAGAACTAGTGATGAGCAAAAATGGTCTTTTTCTTGCAGTCTTGTCTTGTTCTTGCACATTACATTTAGCAAGAACAAGAACAAGACTTAGTTATGCTTGCAATTACAAGAACAAGACTAACTGTGCAAGAACAAGAACTAGAGCAAGACTTTAGCAAGATTCTTGCAAAATTTTCATCTAAATTCATTCTTTTAAAAACAAAAAATATAAAATTGATTATGGTGTTCACGGAATTATGATATAAATACATGTGTGTGTATTTACTTTTTAGTATGATAATTGTGAAAGCATTTGTACATATAAGTACATAATCATTTTGCATGCATTGTGCGCCAACTAGTGATGAGCAAAAATGGTTTTGTTCTTGCAGTCTTGTCTTGTTTTTGCACATTTTGCAAAACCAAGAACAAGAACAAGACTTAGTTATGCTTGCAAGAACAAGACATACTGAACAAGAACAACATTGTTTTAATTTGTTTAAATTGCCATATTCTTAAGTACATACGCTTTTAGCGGTAAAAGATAATGTAATCTTGATGTACTAAAATTAAAATAAATAAATATAAAATAAATATAAAAAAAATATAAGACATACTGAACAAGAACAAGACATACTGAACAAGAACAAGACAAGACCAAGACTAGACTAGTTTTGTCTTGTTGTTGCGTTTGCAAGAACTCGCCCAAAGTCCTGGAGATGAAATGCCGGTCGTCGATGGGAGCTCGATCCGCCTTAATTGGTACTGCCGTCATTGGTACTGCTGATTCCATCTTAGGCAGAAGTCGTAGAGATCGGAAAGACTGCTTCGATAATGAATGCAAACTGGCAACTGAAAGTAAGAATGCTGCGTGCCGAGCAATGCAGCAGTCTCAAAGAACACGGGCACGCGAAGAGAAATACAAAGCTCAAAAAAAATAAAAGAAAATTCACAGACGAAAAAAGAAGCCTGGGAGAAAAATCTCATCTGTGAACTAGAGCGGTATAGAGAGCTTCGGCTACATCAGGCGCGGGAGTTCTACTGAAGTCCACAGTATGACGCAATCCAAACCACATTGCACATACTGCAAGGACAAAGAAGGGAATCTGATCACCGATCCTAAAGGTATCTTGGAACGGTGGGAAGAGCACTTTCATGAATTGTTTGTTAAATGGCGAGCAAACTGAGGATTCGGAGGCTGCACCAATATCTGAAAACTTGCGCCCCGGGGCTATAGCCCATTTAGCCCTGTGGTTAAGATGGCCCTGCGAGGGAGGGCGCCATGAGCGTAGTTTTACACAGGGCGTCTAATCTACCTATCCCGGATTGTGCACCCATATTTTTTTTATTGAGACACACGCGGATTTTTGCTATTCTATAATAAAGTTCAAGTTCATTACAACTTTTCTCAAAAAACGTTACACTAGTCTTCCGTTTTGAAGGCGGGAAAGTGAATATTCAAACACGTATCAATAATTTATTTTATTGATTTTATGAAGTGTGAAGTTATCCTTTCTAGGTGAAGGTCAATGTTTTCGACTAATCACATATATGTAAGTGTGTTTAAATAAATTTATAACGCATAAACACAGAAATAACTCTAACAAAAAAATCTATCTCATAAATATTTATAAAAAAATCATTCTTTCCAAATTATTCGATCAACACAAAATAAACTCAACCATTGTTGGCAACAACTGCATCTTTTTTATCGTATTAAAATTTACTCAAAATTCACGTGCCGATAAAAATAAAACCGGCCAACGCCAGCAAGACATGATATTTATTTTATTTTATTTATTATCTTTTTTTTGTAAAAAACATTTTTAAATTGAAATTTATAATTTGACTGTAATATTCTAGTGGAAATTCTTTAGGGTTTTTGGGAAAATTTGTATTTTTCAGTGCATGTCAATATTTGTGCACCTAGTTTTACTTTGTGCGTTATTTACGAATATATTATGTTGCTTAATCAGGAATTGCATTGTATGTTGTTAATAATTGAAACCAGGTGTAAAATAAAAGTGTTTAATCTGAAAAAAAAAAAAAACTACAAATTTATAATAATTACTAAACTATAAAATCTAGTTGACTAACGTGCAGAATGTGCGTTTTTGGCTAAAAACCAAATTCAGTATGAATATTAGTGGTGGCTTTATTAAATTCTTCAGTTTCTATCCAAGCATCTTTTCTATTATAAAATAACAAGTAAACGTAATTGTGTGTGTTTCGAATCCACCCTCGACAAACTGTAAATAAGTAAATAAGTATGAAACTATTTTCACCATTGTATATGTTTCAGAATACTTACACTAAATTAGTAAACTAGACCCTGGGCTGAAACGGCTAGAGATTAAGTTAGCATTTTCTTTGCTAAGACTGTAAAGATTCACACTCATGGCATACGTTTAGGATGCTCACTGATTGCTAATATAAACAGAAGTTTTGTTTCTCTAATTTCCAACTTAATACATTGCTTTAATATTTATTAAACATATGTTAAAAAGCGAATTTTCTTTTTTGAGTACGTTCACTGTATAGATTGTCTTTTATTTTTCTCTGCCACTTAGGAGCTACAATATACTGTAAATATTAAAATTAAGATAGAATATGATCTCTAAATAAACTTTAGCTTGTTATGTGATGGTATACTAAAAATCGTTGCATAAATCTAAGCATATTTTAAAATATTTTTTAATCGATGAGTAATAATGTACAGGGTGGCGCAGAATAGTGGCTGTTTTTAAAAAGAGAGTGACAATCACGCTGCCTCACGGTATACAGAAACATAAGGTAATGTAAAAGAGACGACAGCTTCGAATATGTCAGCTTCGTGGGCGCCCAGAGACGTCAGCCCTAATGCAGAAACAACAACAACAGTTTCGATTTTATATGGAAAGCGGGCCCCACGTGACGTCAGCACTAAAATATCGTTTACGATATACAGTCTTTTACATTACCTTGTTTCTGTATACCGTGCGCTGCCTGTTCTATCATTATAGCATCCTTTTTCTTGATTTTGGAACTACATTCCATTTATAGTCCAGTCAAAATTATCAAACTCCAAACCTGGTAAATGTTCCTATAGAAAAACTGACACTGACAACTCTATTACCAATAAAATATAAAATACTAAGATGGAATTAAGGCTAGTGATGTTAATACATAGTCTAGCGCAGTTAAATGTCAACCTTATCTGCCTGTTATGCTCCCTACTTGTATAAACGAGGCTCTGACGTCCTAATATCCTAGGGTATAACCGTTTCACTCTGCCCTCGGGGTCACAATTCGGGGTGAGCAATCGGCTGGTGACCCACCTTGGTTTGTGCATTTACTTCGCGCTTCACTCACAGAGAAAGATAACTTTTACGAGGAAAACAGTTATATTTTTTCCTTCACTCTCCTTTACCTCTTTCTGATCTACCAGTAGTCGCATCCAATGGGTTTCCTCTTATTTGCGACCACGGCACGACACGGTTCCTTTCGTGCGCTGGCCGTATAAATTTAGTGAAATTCTTACTTCTACCACATCTAATGCATTACCTTTATATTTTTCTTCGCTAGACTCGTTTTGTGCAGAAGCCTTTTAATTCCTTTCCGTTACAAATTCTCTAAACAGCGTTCTCCAAGTTCTTCAATAATAAGTTCCTAGTTCGTACTTGGAAGACCACGGAAGCTAAAAAAAACAAATTAGCTTGATCTTGTGGAACTCTAGAAAAAAAGATTGTCTTCGATCCTAATTGTCCATTTTTGCAGAGATCCATTTTCGATTTTCAGTCGAATTACTATTTTCAGCACGGGAGCCTATAGCAGAAATTTTAAGTTGGGTTTAGGCCTCTTTTCGACTGAAAAGTCACTTTTTTCAGCTCAAACGACTTGTCAGGACCCACGACTCTATTTTCAGCACAGGTCTCCGAGTATCCCCACCACAGCATACATAGTATTGGCCGTATCACTGGATGGCAAAGTGAAAGTTTCGTTCTCCTGTGCACAAATCTCGAGTGCAGTATTTGTTTTTGGGCATACAAAGGTTCTATTAGCCGGTAAAATTCGTCTCGTTATTTCTTCCTTTTCTTCATTTATTTTTGTAACTGTAGACCTAAAGTAGGCTGTTTTATCAACTACGTCTAGGTTGTGTTTGTCGATAGGTTAGGATAGTTAGAACTTTCCCACGTTGTTCACGTCATCAATATAACCAAGTATACTCCAGTCAAAATACGGGTTTGGTTGTACTTAAAGTTGCGAATACCAGATTTGCTCTAGTATAGGTTTTTTGGGTCGCTGAACACGAAAATCGGGGTCATTTGGTTCGGAAATGGGCGGAACACCCCTAAATTTGCAAAAACTACCCCCAAAAGGGGGTATTTTTGATGTATTCGCGTTCTGAGTCTATAGATTTGGCCAAGAATTGGTTTCCAAGGGTTTTTTGGGTCGCTAATTAAGAATCTTGATGATTTTTTTAGGTTAAATTAATATTTAACCCTTAAATTACGTAAAACTACCCCCGAAAGGTGTGTTTTCGCTATTTTCGCACTTTTTGCGACCAGATTAGGTCCATAGGGGTTTTTTGGGTCTCTGATAACGATTTTTAGGGATTTTTTAATGAAAAATTAATATTTCACCCTTAAATTAGCTAAAACTACCCCCAAAAAGGGTGTCTTTGCTATATTCAAACTTTCTGCGTTCAGATTAGGTGCAAAGGGTTTTTTGGGTCGCTAATCAAAATGAGCATTCCATGTCTTGATTCACTATATCAGCATCTTCAGTGCTGTCGATAGTGACAATTGGCTCTAGAATTGAACTTTCCAATTCTGCAACGTTTTCAAAAAGACCATTTTCCTCTAAGTCTAAAGTATCAACACAATTTTCGCAGCTCTGTCCCTTACATGATTTGCAGAAGACACTGCACTTTAACCCTAATTTTCTGCAGCCGCATTTTTTCATGCAACCTTTTTTGCAACCACATGAAAATTTTTTCAAAAATGTTTCGGGAATTAATGGGTGTGTTGTAAAAATAGGCTCTAAAATGTTATCCTTTCCCACTTTCCATCCCCATTCTAAAGGGTTTAAATCATTGTTCAGGGACCAGTTTTGACACTGAAGATACACTCTTTTTGTATGTTCCAGTACAGCATAATCTGTTGGAGGAAGCTTGCGAACATCCAAATCACCAAATAAATTTTTAAAAACATTTAGCCTTATCATGTTATATCCTTCGGGAGTAGTTGGTTCTTGCCCATATAATTTTGTAACAATTTCTAAGGTTATTTTCCATGATTCTTCTATATTTGCTTCAGGGTTCAAAAATTCTTCTTAGCGACCCAAAAAACCCTTTGCACCTAATCTGAACGCAGAAAGTTTGAATATAGCAAAGACACCCTTTTTGGGGGTAGTTTTAGCTAATTTAAGGGTGAAATATTAATTTTTCATTAAAAAATCCCTAAAATTCGTTATCAGCGACCCAAAAAACCCCTATGGACCTAATCTGGTCGCAAAAAGTGCGAAAATAGCGAAAACACCCCTTTCGGGGGTAGTTTTACGTAATTTAAGGGTTAAATATTAATTTAACCTAAAAAAATCATCAAGATTCTTAATTAGCGACCCAAAAAACCCTTGGAAACCAATTCTTGGCCAAATCTATAGACTCAGAACGCGAATACATCAAAAATACCCCCTTTTGGGGGTATTTTTTGCAAATTTAGGGGTGTTCCGCCCATTTCCGAACCAAATGACCCCGATTTTCGTGTTCAGCGACCCAAAAAACCTATACTAGAACAAATCTGGTATTCGCAACTTTAAGTACAACCCCCCCCCCCCGTATTTTGACTGGAGTAGTATTTGTACAGACTGTGTTGCTATTGATGCTGTTCTCTGGACAGACGTTTTCCCTAATACCCATTCAAGAGCGAGGTTGAAAAGCATTGGGGCCAGGCCATAGTTGGTGCTGAGGAGCGAGATGCCTCTGTAGTTTTTACAGGTTAATTTATCTCCTTTCTTGTATATTGGACATAAAATCGCGGTATAACTTCTTCCTCCCAGATGCTGTTTCGCTTTTATACAGCCTCCTGCATCTCACATCCAGTGTTGATGGTTCTATTGAGATATTATTTTGATTAATTACAAATGCCTCTGTCCTGGGATTCTCATTTAGTATGCGGGTAGGATTCAATCAGTTTTGAAAATATTCTCTCCACCTTTCTTTTACCCTATCATATGTCTTTGCAGATGTCCTTTCTTGGATGAAACTTATTGCCGATCTGGCGAGTTGCTTTGTATGCTTGTCTAATTCTCCTTTCATTAAAGTCTTGCTGAATATCTCTTCTACTTTCTGCAAAGCTTGCCTGCGATTCTTCTTTTTTGCTTGAAGACATCCATCCTTGCCAACAAGACCTTGCGATGTACTCCCGATGGCTCTGATTCCTCTCTTCAATTGCGGTTCTACAGTCCTAATCAAACTAGTAAATTCTAGTTTGTCTGGGGACCCAGCGTAATATTTTTCTGCTGTCACTTCATGCTGCTTTTAATTCCCTCCTATTTGCCGTTGATATTGGGCTGTTGTTCTGACTCCCTCAAGTTTTATAGGACAGCATGCTAGTAAACATCTTTTATTTCTTCCAGTTTTAGCTGATATATATCGTATTTTGGTTGTGTTTGCGCTCTATTTGTTTTGGTTGCTATCCGGGCTCTCAATTTTACCTTGACTAGATAGGCCAATCTACTCGTGGCGCCGCTTCTCTCAATTTGGTGGTCAATTGAGTATTCGTTACTCCGTCTGGTGACTGCTACGTCATCTTGGCAATTTCACTCTTTTTCTTGGGAAAAATATGTGATATTTGACGAGACCCCCTCTCCCCTCGTGAGAATCGCGATTAGGCTGCCTCCCCTTAAACGCCTTACGTAATTAATGGACGACCCCTTGCCTATGTGCTAATACATTACCTTACATTTTTCGTTTCGTCAAACTTAGATAGCATTTCGCCTTTCTGCACTTTCCTCTCTACTTTCCTGCCCTTCGAAGAATACATCTTCTGTCCGAGTCCTGAAGAAAAGCAACCCTTCATTCCTCTGTCTATCGCTTTCATCTTTCGTATTAAAAAAGATACCAATAACCACTGCATAAAAATCAAAACATTGCTCAGAGCACATAGCAAACGACAGAAAATATTTTATCCCAAAACAACCAAATTGAAATAGTAGAAAATGGTTTATTTCCTTAAAACATTCTGAAGTAAATGAAACATTTTTATGAAAGTTTTGTTTAAATTTTAATGTTAAAAACAACTATATTTCAACATTTTTTTTTTGATTGTATATAAATGAAATTCGTTAAACTAATTTTTTTCTGTTTTGTGTATAAATACAAATTTTTTTTTTATTTTGCTTCTTTCCTTTTTTTTATTAAACTGAATAACAGCGTTCTAATTATAAAAAGAAAATAATTATAATAACATTAATTATTATATATAAGAACTTAAAATGAATGAAAAATTTAAATTTAAGCTGTTTTCTTCCGTTTTAATATATTTTAGTCTTATGCGTACATAAAAAGAAAGCAACAAAATTTGCTTAAAATGAAATTATATTTATTATGATTACTACAATTACCGAAAAATTACAAAGAAAAAACCTTGTATAAAAAAAAAACTTATTATTTTCTTAATAATGTTGATATTTTTTTTTATAAGAAGTTCTCTACTAAAATTCCTGCATTTTTAGATATTTGCAAATGTAATCATTTAAAAAATTTCTTTTAACACCTGTATTTTGTTGCTTTTTCACACGAGAAAGATAGAGAGATGTGGGGCGGCGTATACTAATTTCGAAACGCAAAATATATGTTTATGTGTGTGTGTTGTGTATGTTTTAAAGTAATTTCATTTTATATATGAGATTAATTACAAAATTAATTATTGTACAAAAAAATTTAATTCAGCGGGGAAAACAATATTATTATTGAGTTTTTCAATATTCTCGTTCGACACTTATATAAAATCTGCACTTAGAAAGTGGCGCATTCGACGTGTATCGATCGCGTTTTTCCATGATCCCACCAATATTGTGAATAATTGCAACAACTAACGTAAATCTTGTTTTAAATGTACAGTTAGACTTAAGCCCTAAAATTATTATTATTATTATTATTTAAACAATGAGAAGAGAACTTAATTTGCCTTCTTAACAATATTTACAGAAAAAAGAGAATTTTTTTTAATAATAAAAAAAAAATATAAAAGATTTCAACAGATTTTCTTCATATTTGCAATAAACGTTAATGATTGTGTCGCAAATTCGGTGGTTATGTTACCGTGTTACAACTTCTTCTCCCAAACAACGATATGAGCATCGTTCGAGTTGGCTACACGTGACATGGTCCCAGAGTTCTTTGAGCTAGGCGAATTTGTATACCATACATGGCGCCAATATCCTCGTCCTCCCATTAGGGTGATAAGTGTTCTAGGTCCTGACATTATTTCATTTAGAGTAGCTGAATTTTTTCCACCTGATTTTGATTTCTTCTTTAATGTCGCTGCAGCTATTGTTGTTCCCATTGGTACATTTGATGACGTTTGTGGTTTTGGTGTTATAAGCTTAATATCCGTATTCGTAGTCATTTCAATTGATTTCGAAGGGTCACTGGGATTTGTATGAATATCAACTGTGATAGTCCCATTTTCTGAGATATTTCCTAAATCACTGCCATTTCCAGAAGTTTTATGACTAGCACTACTACTATTCCTTGAGACACTACGTCCACCAAAAAGTCGAATACCCATGCTTTCTTCACTACCCGAAGAAGTGTATAGGCTGGATGATTTTGAATCTACTGACCAATTAGATAAATCTAACGATCGAGGACGACTTGCTTTCATTCTAAGGCGTCGATCTAGTGTTGTAACTTTACCCGGAATTGCTGCCAATTCTGGATCAGATCTTCGCATACATTCATACATCATATCCATAAGATTTCCCTGAGTGCCTTCTTCTGCGTCATAATCTTCCTTAACAAATATTAATTTTCCATAAAGGCCATAAACATCACAATACCCATGATCCGTATGCTGTAAAGCAGCTGCCGTAGTTTGCATTGCATTCGAGAAGAACCCAGCAGAACCCAAACCTCTTGGAAGTGTTTTTGACATTCGGGAAACTTCACTAATGTCACGATATCTTTTCCGTCGAAGCGCAGGACTATTAGCTAATTGCGCCCGAAGCTTAGCTGAAAGTGTCTGATCTAGGGAATTTTGTTTGTCAATTTTGCTCTTAGGCGAGTCATGTTCAGAACTCGCCAGTGAATCGTCGAGATCCTTTCTTAAAATCACAGATGCATCATCAGCAGTGTCATCCTTCTTTGTGCCTTCAGTTTCCGGTTCAACTTGAACTGGATCATCGGGTATCAAGATAGACTGTTCAACTGCAGGCTTGTGCGTTGTACTAGAACGCGGCAATAACGGTAAAAGGAAAGTAATTGGACCAAAGTGAGCATGGCACGAAATACTGACACCTCCACTTATTATTGGAACACCTTCCAAACGTGGCAATGGTATCGTTAGCGCTATTCCGACATTAGTGCCAACCCAAAGTAAACCCTTACAAGCCATTAACGCAGTTACATATATAGAACTATTGTTCACGCTATCCTTTGTTGATGTCTTCACCCTTAGTACGTTCGCTGCAATATTGATATCTTGTAGATGCTTGAAGGTTTCTGTGTGATATAAACATATAATGCTTGAATTTTTAAGAGATATCCAAAGTCCAATTCCAGAATGAGCCATAAGATTAACCTGTTGATTGCTGCCATGTTGAATTTCGAAACTTTTCTGCACATCACCTGTTACAGCGTTTAATACGTAAACGCGATTTCCACAGCTAGCATAAATGTTCATATTAATTGGAAGAATACTGGAGACAATGTGATTAGATCCCAATTGAATTGTTTGGGGTTCCTTTAATAACCATACACCATCGAAGGCACGCCTAAATATTAACATAGTAGAATTGGATAATGCCACATAGACACAATCGAAATGGTAGAGAATTTTCGTGACAATAGCTGGAACTGAACAGAATCCCAACTGCTCCTCCTGTTCCGGATTTGTTGCTGAATATATCAAAATTTTTCTGCTATCTGTTCCCATCCAAACTAAATCACCCAAAAGACTGCTATGCTCCTCCTTAGTTTTGCAATTATCTAGTCCCTTAACAAATTCCATACTGGTCACTTGCGTTTCAACTAAATCAAAGAAGCCAACATCCTTCAAGTTACCAGCCTGCTGGTGATGTTGAGATAAGACTGCAATATGACTGCTGGTACCGTCACTGGTGCACACCCAAAGGTAGTTTTGTTGCTTGAACCGTCTGCGAGCGGTGCCAACTCTATTGTCGTTCATGATGCTGTAATAGCAGCCACAGCGGACCTAAAATATAAGAAAGAAGTTAATTATTAATAATTTTTACTAAATTCCATATAACAAACCTCAGTTTGATGCTGCGACTTATAAACGGGCAGAGCCTTTACAAAGAGTGGCATTTTCGTTGACGGTCTCGGATCATGTTCAGGAACTTCCCATGCTGGGGAATTGTTAGAATCGAGTGCCAATTGCGCTAGCCTTAGTTCTGTGATCCACTCCTTCTTTACTGATGGATTTTCCGTTTGGAATGTGAATGTTTCTTCTTTTCCAGATTTATTTCGAGCTATTAGCTGCAGGCAACATGAATCTACCCAAGCCATTTCTTCATCCTTACGTTGTATTGAGCTTTGAATTGTATTGAGGAGATTCCTTGTGATTTCAGGATTTATTTCTTTATATTTTCCTTTTAGAGATTTGACGAGATCGTTAATACGTGAGATCACTTCATAGTCATGCATTAAATTGCTCATTTCATTGCAGAGATTGTCTGCACCATTTGTTAGAATTGTAGTGTTGTCATTGCCACCGCCTGCACTGCTATTTGATTTAAGGCTTCCACCGCGATTTAAACCTTGAAAGGAAAGAGAATTATTTTTAATTGTGCAATAATTCGATTTAGTTTAGTAAATATATATTAACAAAATGTTTAATTCACGATAAACAGGAATGGTAATCTTGCATCATTTCTTTGTAATAATAGACAGTATCAGACCACCAGACAGTCCAAGAAATAGGTGGATGGATGACGTACTAGAAGATACACGGAAGCTTCGTATAATAAACTGGAGAGACGTAGACACAAGACGTTGAAACGACTGGAAGAGGATACTTCGATGGGCCCGAGTTCGGCAAGCACTGTAGCACCATTTAACAAGAAGAAGAATAGACAGTATCGATGTTGTTATGTGTGCTCAAGGGCAACTCTTTGTATTACCAGTCCGTCATGTCGTTCACGCCATGTTGCAATGTCTAGTAGTAAGCTTACCTCTAAAGATAGAAAGAGGATATGATAGATTAATGGGAGTCAGGCGAATGTTCAAGGAGATAGTAATGAACCATGCGTTTGAACTCCTGGATGTTGTATGAGTATGGGTATAAGAATGGTAGAATACGTTAGAAAAGAGACAGTAGTTCGTTTTTAATTTGTTGCACTCATCATGATTCTTGCGGTCCCTATCAAGGATTAGTTTTCTTGTTGGTTGAATAGTACATGAATTCACGATCGTGCTAATTTAGGTGTAGTCGGGTATTCCTTCATCATGAGTAACTATCTTGTCTTTGCACGGAGTTATATGTGTAAGCCAATATCAGAACCAAGAAAGAGGAGAGTAAGCAGAAATATGTGTTAAGTTTTTACGCCAAAACTTTCTGGTGAAGATTGTATTGTGCCAGCGTGGATACCCTCAATAATATAATTATTAGCTTAAAGATCATTTCAATCTAAAGCCAAGTGTCCATTATAAGAGATTTTACGGTAGAGTGTAGAGCGTAGAGTTCTACCCTCATACACTGGTGCTCTAGAGAAATTTTGAGTAGAGCTCTACCACGCGATCTCAGACTGTGTACCCTGTAGATACGTTTTCTCTACTGTAGAGTCATATGGTAGAGCACGCAACCGCAGCCATTAACTTTGCAGCCATTAACATTCACAAACTTTATAGTGGACACTAGGCTTAAAGACGTCCTCTTTGTCGTCCAATAATTGGTAGCATTCAAGAAGATCCCTCTTCATAATCCTTCTTAGAGTCCTTCCACTCATGTTTAACTCCTGAGATCGGCGGCGATATGACACATTTGGATTACCAGCAACACTCTATATTACTGTTTCAACAACTTCATTGGAGTGTGGGGACGCGGTCGAATAGGACGCTAGCGATTGGTTACATACATACGACCCATGCTAATGCACACACAGTCTTAGCGATTGTTTTCAAAGTAAAACGCTACAATTTCAACCCGTTTTTCGGAGTGAATAGATTCATAGCTAGAATGGTACTGAATGACGTTTCAGAACCGTGTACATTTGTCGAAATCGGTCTAGATGGCTATGAGATGTATAATAAAAAAAGACACAAAGTCAAAAATCGAAAAGATAAAATCATCTGCGCTCTCCCCTTTAAACTCATTTTACACAGACAA
The DNA here is from genome assembly GCA_949987705.1 of Thereva unica. Classification (NCBI taxonomy): domain Eukaryota; kingdom Metazoa; phylum Arthropoda; class Insecta; order Diptera; family Therevidae; genus Thereva; species Thereva unica. The sequence continues at coordinate 86,214,645 of OX465284.1, forward strand.
GCAGCTCTAAAAGCCACTAGTTCATGTGTAGTAAAATCAAAGCTTATAAAGGAAAGTAGTTGTCCTGAGGACTGAAGGACTCAATGGGAATAAATAAGCAGGGATATTCTTTTCGTAATATATGTTTATCCAGTAGTCAGACTAAAGAAATTCTGGGACTTAGAAAGAAAAGATCTTGCATCATTACTGGACTGATGTGCCAAGCCAAGGAACACAGTATCCTTGGTCGAGCAAAAGGTAAGAAGCTCTTCGTGCTTACTAAACTCGAACTCCGGCCTTAACAGGTCTTCTCCCAGGCATGCTTCTGGCAGATATCACCTAAAGATTACAGGTAAATTAATATCGGCACATGTAGATACTGTCAGGTAGAACACGTGATCTGCAATTATTTAGCGCTGAAGAGAGGAACGTTTCGCCTTACAGGCAAAGTCCGATTAACGCCTAAAAAGGTGTAGTAGTGTTCTATATTAGAAACTATCTTAACGCTGACAAGCAGCCTTAGTCCAAAAGCCCGAATCGCTGGCGTTATCAAAGTTTGAACATTATTGTGCAATCCAATATTGACCAACTTCTTGCCTTTAATAGAACTATTCGATCATGGAGTCTTGGTTCATCACTATTGTCCCCCAATAAAATTGCAAAATATGAGTTTCCAATTCGTCACAAGTGCTTAAAATTCTTTCACATCGAAAAGCACATTACAGAATGTGCCATTAAAAATACAAACTACATTAATTTACAAATCTATCGAAGTGGACAATTGAATAAATTAACGTATAATAACATGTGAATATGTCTTCATTAAGAGTATATCAATAATTATTCCATGTTAACCCACTTCTTGTAAGATTAAATTGATTACCCCGTCAATTGCATGCATGAACAAAATAATGAAGATCAACTTGAATTAAAATCAAGATAAATGTCTTTCATATGAGCGCACTGAAACCTCCTATTTCCAACAATTATTACAAGTCTTGGAGTGTTTTAATTCACCGCTCGCAATCACTGCACTTCTGTGCAGTGCTTTTTTTCCTTCTTCTTCTGTTCTACAGATTTCTGGTGTATGTCGTGTGGCATGTGAAATCTGAATCGTCGTCACATATGTATATATGCATCATGGAGCCACCAAAGAAGTCGCGCCCACCTATTCTTATTATAACTTGAGACTGTGACTCTCTAGAGTGCAAAGACAATGACCTACTTTGCGAAAATACTTATAACTGAGCAGCAATGATGGTAACCAGTACGCTGTCCCTCCTGGAGGCATTCACCTCTTGGATCTTTTCTATCATTGCTGCATAAATGCTTTTATGCTAGATAATCAGATTATTGTTCACTTTCGTGACTTGTCGCGCTTATATCTCTTCAAACACCGTATGCTTTCCATGATCCTCATAGTAGTACTCAGATTTCGCATGTTGCATCAAGACCCTAGGGAAACACCTTTAAGCGTGTCTCCTCTGTGCTAACTTCTCTCAGGTATATTCCTGCAGTGTATTATTATAACGACTTTTTTTTGCTTTCTTGATTCGCAAATGAATGCATTTTGAGTCGCGTGATTCGAATCCGTCGTGGGAATATGACGGAATCAAAGAAAAATAATTTCCTTAACTCAAAGTGCCCATCACTTAATCTGTTGTTATCTTGCCTTTATAGGTTCATTATTAAATATGGAAAATGCGGTTCTCCTTCATGAATTTGATACTTTTGATTTTCTTTAATCTATCTGCGCTGCATGCAACAGGGTTAAACACAGTTTTTCTGTTCCTTGACTTAATCTTTCTTCCTCCTGAGGGGGAAATTATTAGATGTATTAAATTACAAAGCTTTTAGCTATGGGAGGAATATGAAAGTGAAAATTTATTATTTTTTTATGGTAAATTGAGGATTAATAGAAAATTTAATATTTTCTCGTGTGAAAGTATAATCTGCTGTGGATTTTTTTTAAATTTAAAAAAAAACTGATACTACACAAGGAAATATTGTTTCGAATTTTGTGTTAAAGATAAAAGGTGGAAAAATTAGTATTATTTTAAATTGATAGGAAGTCTGTAAATATGCTGCTTTAAAAGGAAACTAAAATTAGTTTTCCGTTCGTTCTATAAATTATAGACAGGCCCATTCGGAACTTCACTCTAATGGATTCTGCTGGAAGTTTTTTTTACATCGGTAGCACACAGTGTAAGAATATTTCAACGGAATCAATTCCAGCCAAGTACAGATTAGGCCTGATAGTGTTTTCTTACCTCTAAAATACTCCCTTCGTAATAAATTATAAAAATGCCTGCAGAAGAAGATACAAGCACGAGTTGTACCAAAACATACAAAGAACTTGACATAACCAATAACATGAAAATCGACCGTCTACGCGACCTTCTTGTGTGTCTGCCTGAGGTTCCCAATCAATGCATCCATCGCTTCGGTGAATCTGGTCTGGTTACTCTAGATATTTCCAAGACCTTCGACAGAGTATGATATCCCGCTCTGTTGTCTAAACTCCAAGCTATTGGCATCGAATTAGTACTAAGGAACTGGTTTGAGAGCATTCTTTCTGGTCGTTCAATCATGGTAGTATTGGATGGCGTTGAATCCAACCCTCATTCCATCTCGACCGGCGTTCCCCAAGGGTCGATTCTGTCACTTGCCCTCTTTCTTATATTTATTAATAATCTGCTCTCAATCTCCTCCAACCCACTTCACAGCTTCTCGCCGATAAAGGTACTCCGCGTTGCTCCGACAAAGTGTGTAGGACCATAAGGGACAATCAAAAGCCAAAATTGATCTGACAAAGGCTTGATACCAGATTACTTTGCCCCGTTGGTTAAGGTGTCAGCTATTAAAGAGCGTTTTTGTCATGTCAAATGCTTCTTTGCTCGGGCAAGAGCAGCACTTACATTTCTACTGAAATACAAGTATTAGTCCACACATAGCTCAAGGTATTTCAGTTCAAATTTATTTCGCAAGCATTACAGTCAAACCCGGGTGAGTGAGAACTGGGTAAGTGAGAAAACTCTACAAGGGAGAGTAATTGCCAGGTCCCGTCATTTTAACCCTCTAAAACCTCTATTAGTGAGAGTTAAAAACCTCTATAAGAGAAACCCGCTTTTCTCTCGTGGACCTCTATAACTGAGACTTATTTGTCTGTACTTCTATAAGCGACAGTTTAGCGCATGATTTGCTAGTTTTATTAAATTTCGAAGAACTACAATGGCTGGGGTGACCGCACACAAGTCGTTTCAAATCATGTGTTTCGAGTTTTCCATTGAATTTTCCCATTTAAAACTCGTATCAAATGACGATCCATTGTTTTTCTGTTATTTTCGTGGTATTACACATTGTTTTTCTATCACATTTTATTCGTACGGCCAAATTGGCGTGTGCTCTGACCTACTTGCCGAACTTATTACAGATTAGTGTATCAATTGGAAGAAAGGTTTAACATGCACTCAAAACAAACACGAAAAATCGAGTGTTGCCGTTAAGTGATAAACCTTGAAATTAAGTGACGTTACTCTCAAAAACTGCATGAACATGACTTTCTGCTAGAGGAAAATGAGGTTGAAGTTGGACCTAGCAATGAAGATTGGGCCAAGCTTGTGTTTCACGAAACCAGTATGCCAGTAAACCAGAAACCAGTATAGATTGACGACGACGTGGCTACTGCCGGTGAACACACCTACGATATCGTCAAGAATCGTGAGAGCACGTGTAGTGACGGAATTGACAGTGAAGATGCCGACCAATCACAGATTTTGGATACAGAGATAAGGAATATTCCAAAAAAGTAGGGGTTTCTGTTTTCTTTTTCTTATGTCAAATTCTAATGAATAAAACCTATACAATATACATATAATTTATTACTACATACATACTTGTATTTGCTGTATTCTTTTAAACCTGTATAAATGAGAAAACCCACTCCTGAACCTGTATAAGCGAAAAACTTGGATTAGGGGGCGTTCAAGTATTACGTAACGCAATTTTTGAAAATTTTTGACCCCCCCCCCCCCCCTCCCCCCCTGTAACGCGCCGTAACGTTTTTCTGTACCCCCCCCCCCCCTCCCTAAACGTTACGTAACACCCAACACTTTTACCTGAAAGTGACAATTATATGACGCAAAGTACCAGAAAGCCGCTAAAATAGCTTATTTATTGTTTTAATCGCGATTACCCGTAAAACATAAACGAAAAGGGTTGCTAAGTAGGGAGATTTGAATGCCCTATTTTTTTATTTAAATAAAAAAACAATGTTACGTAACGCGTTGTTCGAACCCCCCCCCCCCGCCCCTGTAACGCATCGTAACGTTTTACAAACCCCCTCCCCCCCCAAAATGCGTTACGTATTACTTGAACGCTCCCTTAGTGAAAAACCTCCATAAGCGAAAAAGATATTGCGGGCCCTTGAATTCTCGCTTATCCAGGTTCGACGTATTTGAAATTTGGAAGCTTTTCCAGTTCCTCCGAGAAGCTCTGAAGAGAAGCTTGAAAAGCGATCGATTCGATTTGCAACTTCCAATCAAAACTATGGCGTTCGATGGGAGTATCTGGATAATTTCAATCTTCGCCCGAATATAACTTGAATGATGTCCTTATGAGAAGGCAAATATTAACATACTGTAGCTTGTTGGTTGAGGGGCAATTCAACGATTTAAAAAACGTCACATATGTAATATGCGTTGCAGGAATCAGAATATGCGCTATGTCCGAAGAGTCACAAGTCTACCACTGACTAGCTAGTGCAAGACCCATGACCGTACAAATGGTTCGTCATGTCGTTCTAGTCATGTTCTATGAAAGTCTGATCTCAGGTGTCACACTTTATACTACCACTTCTTCATGTGCCATGTGAGGAGGGGGGGCGAATGGCTAACAAAGACCTCGGAAAGTGGTGGCTCCCGATTTGTCACTTCTGTCAAAACCCGAGAAGAGTCACTGGAGACGAACAGCTAGCAGCTCTGTTAGCAAGTCTTAATCCCACCTCCGCGCGGTGCCCCTTGGGTTACTTCTTCGGAACGAGCTAATGGCGAATGGCGAGTTCTTTGCGCCACAAATCAGAGTTTTAAGTCGGTTGGGCTGAGGGTTAGGAAGCCGGTCCCAAAAAAACACTATTGCTACAAATCGGCCAACAATGCCTCGGAACCGGATGGACAACACGACGACGACCTTTGCTTTTCGAACAAAGACACGAATCGGATCATGGAATGTGAGAACACTGCTTGCTGTTGACAGCTGGATGAAGTCCTCAACGAGATGAGTCGATATAAAATCAAGATCATGGGAGTCAGCGAGACCAGATGGCCCAATGCCAGGTCCAGTCTCATTAGCTGGTCACCAGTTTTCTGAGTGGATTATTATCATGCGCCTTCGTATCAGACTAAGAAGCACTACGCTAGTCCAATGCTACGCTCCAACTGAAGACACAGTCGACGACCTCAAGGAAGAGTTCTATATGTGGCTGAATGAGGTTTTTCGCTCTATTCCAGAAGAGAGGGAATTTGCTGTACAGAGATATTATTTGGATTAAAGAAGTGGAAAGGACCAGGTAATGCGTGGAACTTAATTATAAATCTCTGGGATTGTAGTCGCCGAAGCCCAAAGAATTGATGACAGAGAAACGTAAAATTATCCCGATTTTTGTGATAAATGACTTGTCCTTTACCTTACAATTTGCAGAAATTTTTGAATATCACATGCTCACCAACATGGAGTCTGGGTTAAAAGTTCAGAAAGCAAAAAACCTGGTGAAAATTTTCCTCTCTCAGTGTAGTTTCGACTTCTTAAACCAAATTAAAACATCTCACAGGGTAATTTCTTTCAAAGATCTACATACATAAGTGACTAATAAAAATTTCCACTTTGCTGGCTCCTAAAAACGAAGTCCATTAAACTAAAGTTCAAGTTCAGAGCAAGACCATAATACAGAATGTTTAGGGAAATGCGAAATAGAAATGGGCATGCGTCATAATCTAAAATGAGGTGGAAATTGATGGGCCATTTTCAAACATTTCACTTCATCTCTGGCTGTTTTCCAAAAGAAAAAAACAGTCTACACAATAATCTTTGTGTGCCGTAATTTGTATTAAACATTTGCGAATGGTCGAAACATTGTTAATATCTCAACACTTTAAGGCGCACTACGCGTGGGTGGGAGTTCCTTTGCTCTTTTCTTAATTATTACTCATCAATATTCTTTTTCGGTGTTTCTGTTTAAAGTTTTTTCGTTGTTAATGGATGAGAAAATGTAAATATTTGAACTTGGTGTTGGCTTTCCTTGAACCATTAGGTGTATTATATTTTTTTTGGCTTTTCAGATTTATTTATAAAGGGTGAGTTTAAATAGATATTATACCAGAAAATAAATGCTTCGTGGGGAGTTTTTCAAGGCAAATTTATCAGGATTATTTTGAGACGTAATAAGAGTGCTGACGATGTTTTAGTTATGAATCCTGTTAAAAATCGTTATCATTTTTTTATTATAAAAATAAGGAGGTCAAGTTTAAATTCATTTTTTCAAACCACAAAAGCCACTATTAATCTCGTAAACAATACAAAAAAAATTGTCACACAAGAACGTGCGAACATCAAGGAACATCGTATTGTGTTGGATAAAATCGTGATATCCGTGTGCTACTGATCAACGATACTGTACCGGAAGAAAGCAAAGGTCGCATTCGGTCTGAATGATATTTCGTGATTTCAGAAAAGTGACACTTCAAAAGAAATTCAGACGAGAATTAACAATACTTTTGCTGCTGCCGGTGGAAGAGGTTATTTTCGAGTGCCATTGCAATTTACTTAATTGGGGAATGAACGTTGAACCAAAAATAATTTTTATGGGATTGCAATTTTATGGAAAAGAATAAATAAAAACTTCAAATTGTCGTAAACACAAAGGAAAGTGCATGTTTGGTTCGTTTTTAAAGTGTAAAATTAAGTATGTAAATGTATCAACCTGAGCCTTTTAGGCTGGCTGCACATTGGATACGAATCGGCAGCTATTTCGGCTCGTATGTAGGTTTTGAGTTCGTCAATGGTCTTAAACTTGCTTTCATAAACTTTACTTTTTAAATAGCCCCACAGAAAAGCCGTTAAATGCGGAGAACGAGAAGGCCCCTCCAAATTACCATTTTTCGACACTACGTGCCTTGGGGGGGACTTTTTCCCATTTGAATGATTATTTCCAATGTACAGCGCTACAATTTCATCGCAATATTTCGGTACGTTTTGGCTCATAACTAAAATGGTACTGAATGACGTTCCAGAATCGTGTACATTTGTCGAAATCGGCTAAAAAATGTCAAAGTTATTCATTGCTGAAATACCGAAGGTCTAGATGGCGCACCCTAATCATAATTTGTCTACGAATACAAATGGTATTCCCCATCCCACAGTATTTTGTTAGTCTATTTCTAGAGAAACTAAAGACTTTTGTTCAAAATTAAAATAAGTTCAGGCATGTGCAAGCTTACAATGCAATCAAATTGCAATCAATGCGTCGTCTAGCCCGGTCGTAAAAGTCGTCTAACTCGGTCGACCAGGACGTTTCATCAGGTCGAAATAAGCAATGAACTTTGAGTAAAAACACGGTTATCGAAAACTGCCAGCATGACCTTGATTTTGGATCGTATTTGATGGAGCCAAGGGTTTCAGCGCGTTTGCGAGGTACCATTCCGAAGACTTTTTGATTTGTTTGCATGTCGTCATGGTACAGCAATGCTCATTGGCAGTAATGACGGGTTTCATTAATATTGGATCTATAGAAATGCTTACCGACCTTATTTTGATGCTCTATTTAGAAAAAATTTAGCGCTTTCTGAACCAGTCGTGCAGGAATGCGTTTCGTTCAGCTATTTATCACACCGCTCATACCGTGGTGCCCGACCTTTTCAGAGCACCAGCAAAGGTCTTGTTTTAATACCATGGACCCCTTCCATGTAGCACCCTTTTCTACTTGTGAGATTAAGTGAGGGATGTAAAGGACCCTCCATACTTTTTTTTTAAACCCGAAGGAAGAAAATAAAGAACAATAGAAGGTCGTATACCTCTCTAAATCGAACTTACAAGCAGGATAGGAGATCTCTGGAAGTTCTTGGGAAGCTCGCGTGGCTCCTAAGAGTTGTTTTTGCTAGAAACTGGAGATAATGAGGGTATCTAAACTGGTATTCCAACAACTATTGCTGAGCTAGTTTTACAACATAATCTAGGTCTAGGAGATATTTCCATCTGTGCCTATAATTAGTGAACATCAGAGCGAGTAAGCAAAAGCACATTGCACTCATACGCTGGTGAACATTTTGCAGCATTCCCCCTTGTCCTTTCTAAACCCTTCCTAATCTAGAAAATCGTTTCTGCTGCTGCTGAAGAATACAAGTGTAGATTGGACTAAGAGATGCAAAAGTATAATAAAGCGCCGGCTGTCTTTTACGAATGCATAAAACATCTGAGCGTGCTGGGATTGATTTCGGACGTCGTCGGGAGTATACGCACGTAGACGTACGACTAGCTCGCACCTAGTGTGCGAGGTACTATAGTACTCGGAGTTTCGGGATTGTTAATACGAATTCGTACAAGACAAATTCGTACGAAAACGCAGCCTTATTTCGAAACATAACTAAAACGAAATTTTACTTAATAAGAAAGTCTTACCTGCTGTTAATATCCTAGATAATGTTGCTGATGTACTATTATCAACTATTTCGACATCTGTCACTGGGTACATCCACTTAAATGAAAGCTTTTCAGTTGCCCCAAAATCATGAGACTGTTTCGGTGCAACAGATACGCAAATAATTTTATCATTGAGTAAAAGTAATCTCCTTTGCTTTGATTTCACAATAAATCCAGACTGATTGAATTCCATTTGTGTTACATTGTCCTCCCGCAGCAGATATCTTTGCCGGCTGCCTTCAGATGTCGATGCTGTTAATGATCTAGTATTGAATGTTCCACTAATATGTCCCAGCATCTCCTTAAATGCCTGATATTGTTCAGCCTCCCTCTTTCTTTCATTTAGCATTTCAGCCAAGGATTCTAGTTGTGTTAGGGCTAGCTGCAGTGACATTCTATCATGATGTCCTTGCGGTGTGTATTTTAATAAATCTTGAAGAAACAAAATGAATTGGGGAAACCTCTGTACTGGCTTAACCATTAAACCAAAAAATGATAATCTATCATGAGCACTGATTTGTTTAACTTTAAAAAAATCAGCAAGTGCAGATTTGCGCTTTGCTTCCATTTTTGCAAGTTCCATGGCAGCTGAGAAATTATTTATAAAACCACTGTATACTTCTAGTACTTCTGGCTTGCTAAATGCTCCAACAAATACATCACCAATTTTCTCATCGCGATCCCAATTTCTAACACAATCATTTAAGGAGATTCGAAACAGCTTGTGATATTGAAGGACCTCTGGTAAACGGTGGAATAATGTTGAAATTTTTGAATTACTTAAAACTGGTGGACTACTGTCTTCAAGTGGTTTTTTATAATCCTGCAATGGAAGATTGAGTTTAGGAATTAGTTTTAATCTTAAATGAAATTTGAATATGTGTAATTTTAACAAATTATATTAATTTAACAAAAGTTAGTTTTACGGCTACTATTTACATAGGAGTATACACAAATTTTAATCAAGTTTTAGTGTAAATATTAAAAGGATTGACAAAAACATAGAGGGGGAAGACTTGTGAGATAGAAGAAAACATAAACGTAATAAAATAAACAAAAATCAGATAAATAAATAATTATACGAATGAGCAATCATGTAAAAAAATGCTTATTTATCAATTCAACTAATGGGTTATGAGTTCAGTTTCATCTCTGATAAATATTCTATAAGTGTTGCTTGTCTAGTAACTACGATCTGAAAAAAGCCGTAAATAATTTTGTTTTTCTGGTTTAAAAATGAATATGATTTTTTGGAATTTTTTATAATATTTTTGCGCTTATTTGTTTACGCGAGCTAATTTTAGAATTGGAATTTAATCGATTCGTATTTCTTTTAAATTTAGATTTACAACACAATCAAAAACGGAGGGCAAAAACTGTTAGAATATTTGCATGAGCTTATAGCCGAGATTTTGCTATGTCCAATTCATAAGAAGGGAGACAAATTATCCTGCAAAAATTGGAGAGCAATTGACAACAAGATTTTTACACCTATCCTAAATGATAGTTTAGAACCATTCGCAAAAATGTTCTTTAAAATTTAAGAAATTTGTCGATATTGATATTTTCACCAAACTGCATAGTTTCTGCTCAAAATGAAAAAGGCGAAAAAGAAGCCAGAGAAGAGTCTTTGTAGACGAGCACCTAGCAACGCTGTTAGCAAGTCCTAAACCCACCTCCTCGCGGTGCTCCCTGGGGTGCTTCTTCGGAAGGAGCCACCGAGAGACGGTCGAATGGCGATTTCTATACGTTTAGTTGTAAAACAGAGTTTTAAGTTGGTTAGGTTTAGCTTCCATAAAAATACCATTGCTTCGAATCGGCAAACGGATGGACGACGACGACGACCTTTGCTTTTCGAACCAGGACGACGACATCAAGGACGAATTCTACATGCGACTGAATGAGGTTTTTTGCTCTCTTCCAAGGGGAAGCATCATTGTTTCAATGGGTGATTTAAACGCACAGATCGGCCCCAATAATGCCGGCCTTGAACACACAATTGGGAATCAAGGCATGGGCCAGGTCACTAACAGCAATGGTGAGTTTTTCATTGATTTCTGTAGCTCCCACCAACTCAAGGTAGGTGGAACTTACTTTTGTCACAAGAAGAAACCGAAGGACCCGATGGTACAAGGAGAAACCACGGGGCTATCAGCCGCAGATGGAGAAATATTCTAGAATATGTGAGGAGCTTTTTAGGGAAGCCGACACAAATGACCACCATTTGATTGTAGCAACCATTCGCCTCAAAATCGCCGCGGTTTAACGACGAAAATAACATTAAAGAGCTGTGGAGTACTACAAAGGGTGCTATTATAACAGCAGCGGCGGAAACAAGCATCGCTTATATCCAGAGAAATCAGGAACATTGGATCTCGGATACAGCCTGACAAAAATTAGAACGCAGGACCTAGCAAATAACGGGAACTCTACAAGCGACCCAGAAAGACAGTAGGTAAACGAGCCCGCAGAAAAAGCGGAAAACGCGGCAAACACAGGCCACAGTAAGGTGTAGGAGCAAATGACAAAACAGCTCTCGTGACAGCACTCTACTAAAAACCATTTCGTAAAGAGTGCGTAAAAATCTTGTCCCACATATTATTATCAAGGATAAGAGAGGCAGTAGACCGAACGCTTAGAAAACAGCAGGCTGGATTCAGAAAGGGGCAGCTCCTGCATAGACTATATTAATACTTTAAAAATCACATTGGAGCAGTTTACCTAAATACGATCTCTCCTTTACCTTGCTTTCGTAGACTACGAGAAAGGGTTCGACTCGGTCAATAGGAGCTTTATATGGCACTACGGTAACGTGGACTGCCTGATAAAATAATAGAACTGATAAAAGCCCTATACGACAATTCCAATTGCAGAGTTCTTCACAATGGAAAATTGTCCAGCTTTGTCACCGCTCTAGATAGTAGAACAAGCGACATACAATGGGGATTGCTAGACCGTCTTAAGGATCCCGCCCACGTGAATGATATCTGTTTGCTGGCTCACAGACATCAACACTTCAAAAACATGTTAAACAATTTGGCAACAGAAAGTAGTCCCGCAGGGGTGGCAGCACCTAAGTTGTTTCAATCGACCTCTTGAAATTTTGTACGAAGAGGTCGATTGAAACAACGTTTTATCACCCCAGAAGCTTAAGGCTAAATCCGAATAAAACCAAAGAAATGCGGATAAATGTAAACACCCTTGAACGGACCGCGCTGAATAAGCGTGACGTGGAGCTGGTAGATAAATTCTGCTACCTCGGTAGTTTAGAATAGGATATTGGAATCACTCCTATAATTTATTTAGAAAATAGTTTAAAGTTTATGAATTTTATGTTGCAACTTCGACTTCAGCTAATTTAAGCATAATACGTATTGGTGCCAATTTTCCAAATGCATTAAAATTTCAAATTTAAAAAAAATATTTCTAACTATACTAAAACGTGCAACAAAACCCAACTAAATGTGTTTTCAATTTGTTGCTCACTCACAATTTAATTTGATAAAATTAGCAAATCAGAAGTAGAATTAGTATCTCAAAATAAAAAGGTGTTCATAAAAACTTCATTAACTAATTAAGAACAGTGGATAAAGTAAAGTTAAATATGAACTAAAAAATTTGCATAAAAACGAAAAACATAAAAATAATAATAAAATTAAAATGAAAAAATAAAACGAAATCTCACATTGACTAGACGTTGAAGTGTGGCAACATAAGAGTTCTCACTGTGAACAATAGCCGCAAGAATATGTCGCCGTTTAAGTTGTTGCTGAGACAAACCTGGGGGCGCTGGTGGTAGCGTTGGTGTTATCAGTCTGCTGTGTGGCCTGGCGGTACCATTAGCCCGACTGCCAGGCGGTAACATAAGATCCAAACCAAAAGTATGGGCTGGATCATCCTCATTCTGAAAAAGAAAAGAGTGGTTATTGGTTAATGTTTGTTCGTGATGATTTTGACGATGATCATTGCTTTTGACGAATCTTACTTCTGGGAGTTGAGGCATTTTTGTGCTTGAGCCAGTTGCTCCACTAGCGCCTTTTGGTGTTGTCTGTTCAGTAGCATCAGTTGCATCGATGCTACCTGATGATGATGATGTGCGACCATCTCGGCCACCAACGTCATACTGATGTGTTGAACCCCTACGTATAGAGAACCATCTTGATAGTCTACCACCAGGGGATTCACCGGGTGTTGTAGAGTCTTGCTGATGGTGGTGTGCGGCGGGCATCGTTGAACTGTTGCTGTCTCCAGATGACTGCTGCTGATGATTTCCAGTGTTTCCGCCGCCACCCCCACTTGTCCGCCATTTGTCAAATGACAAATGCTGTTTGGCCTTATTAAATGTAGACCGAAGTTGACTGTTTCTCTGTGTAGTCGACGTCACGCTGCGTTCGCTTACGTCGTCGTCGTCCTCAGAACTCAGGTCGTGCTCTCGTTCAGAGCACCAGCTATCTTCTGAACTATTAATAGTTCTAGCTGATGGCGTATGTTCCAGCCTTTTATGGCCTTTATTTTGGGCTACTCCACCTATTATTGATGGATGACTTGCACTGTTGCTTTTATTATGATGATGGGGTAGCAGCAATTGGCTATGGATTCCGTTGTATGATGAGCGTGTATTTAAAGGATCAGAGCGCCGTATTGATGTGTTGTGTAATTGCGCCGTTGTAACGGTTGTTGTTGCTGCAACCGTTGATGCTATCGGCAGTGGATCCTCCCAGGAGCCAGAATTTAATTTTGGCTCATCTGAAATAGTAAAAAAAATTAAATTAAATTTTGAATTTTCAATCGAATAATTTAAATAAATTATGTAATCCACTATAAATAATAAAGCCACGCCACTAATCTCATTGTGAAGCATACCTCCTGCAAAATGAGTGATTTCAATCAATCTTCGCATTCGATTTAAACATTTAGTGATGGGAATTCAAATAAATTGTTCAATAAATACAGAACAAACATGCGCTGAATAATTTACTGTAATTACCCACAAGATTAGAACAAAATTTGCACTAATCAATACGCTCTAGTGTATATTTCACGTAACGAACGTAACACTTAAGCTACAAGATTATAGTATTGCAGCTCCATCTCGTCGTATGCATTTATTGTGGCGTCGTTCATAAGACAAATAAAAACTTTTCCTAATGACGCAAGATGACATCAACTGCAATTCAAATTACTTGCCCGATTAAGCTAGAGGAAATAATTATTTACTCGCTCTTTAGTCCAGAGTATCGCATTTCAAATAATCACAAAGCTTCATTTCTTTTAGAGTGAAAAAATATGGAAGGCGAAGTGAAAAAAACTGCTCTACTCTTGAAATCACTCAGAAAACAGAGGATAGACAACCTATAGAAGAGCCTCTCCGGCACAGACAGACAAGTGCTTATTATATGGATCCGTTGGCGGCAGTAAGTGCCAATTGGTTCGTCTATTATTGATTACTCATTTATCATCGCGAGTCGATCGTACGACAAGTATATAGATATGAGGATGAAAACGACGACGCATTTCTGGCATTAGCATAACCATCAAACGATGATGAAATTCCACAAGTCTTGCAAGATGCAGCCGAGCTGAGATGCGTTCAGGTAATTACACTGGAATATAATGCGGCGTGCAAAAAAGAAGATTGGCAAGTCATAAAGCTGAGATGCATCGTTACTGAATAAATAATCATTTACGAATGCATGAAACCTTTCAATCTCCTCTGGTGTGCAAGATGCCATGCCCCAGACGACGACGACGTCGAGTTTATATCAGGCTTTTTCCCTCTGGCATCCGATCAAGAATTGCACCAGCTTCAGGCAAAATAGTTCAGCAAGACAAGATTCTCGGCTGCAGATTTTTATAGCATGCATAGAATGCAAAATCGATCGAAAACGACACCTATGGCTTTGGAAGTGCGCCAAAAAACTGTTGAGATGTTCCGCAGGAGATTGCATTAACCACCAACACGGGCCCTTCTCCCTTTTCCTCCTTGGCGAACCTTTCTTGGCACTGGAGCTAGAATCGACGCAAGAAGCTTCCTCAATCCTTCTTCTTCGCGACAGAATTTCCACAACAACGAACAAGAAAAACAAGAAAGTGCACATCTAAGGCAAATGAATCTCGAGAAAATCTACGACATTTTCTTTGTTCAAATCCATGAAAATATTACGCAAAATACTCGACGTGGGCTGCTGTCGGTCGCGCTATCTTTGTTCAGTTACGCAAATACCGCTTTTATTGTGATGCAGTTCGCTCTGGCGCAAGTGCTGATAGGGTTCCTAGCCACATCGCTGCGGCTCACTCCGGTGTTTGTTCTTAGTACAAAAGTGTTTTGCAGCTTCTGACGATCTGTCCCAGGTCCATCCATAGTGAAACGGAACGAACTCCGCAGCTTGATCGAACAAATGTGTTTGTCGTTGCACTTCCTAATTTGCATGCAAGATTGCTAAGAAAACATTTCACTTAGCCGTAAATTAGCTGACGACTACTCATTACAGTGTTGTGGCCATTAATGGATGGCCGGCTCAATTCTTGTAGGCTTTTATAGCGCCCATCTCGATTGCAATTAACAAACAGAAAGTTCATCCAAATTTAAATCAAGTGGAATAGCTGTAAAGATTGTTGGTACATTATTGAGATGTTTGCGATTCGTGTTTTGAGAAAGTTTTCTTTTTTCTTGGATGCGTGAAATTTTCTAAAAATTAATTGTTTTTCGAGAGTGTTTGCCAAAGAGAGAGAGAGAGAGTAGGACAGGAAGGAAAAGAAAATTCTTCTTGTTTTGAGGCGGATTTATGGAATCAGTATTTACTTAAGAAGCTTGATGATAGCGTAGAAAACTTTTACTAGACTACGCGCCAACTGAGTTGATGCCGAGAAAGTCGCGTTTTCCATGCGCAGTAGAATCCCCGCATGCCGTTCCCGTCCCTTTGCTCTAGTCGCAACAAATTTCGAAGGGGAAATTTGAAAATACATAAGCGCATTTCTTATCGATATGTGCGCAATTTTTATTTGTGTGCAGCTTTAATTTCCCCAGCTGCGCGCTCCGGCATCAACTCAGTTGGCGCGACCCATACAGCTCAGTGGGAAAAATTGCGAGCGCTGCTTAAGCCGGCTCTACACGATGCCGTGAACGTTCATGCGAACATTGGCTTCCAACGTTTGGTTCAATACCGACATCAGCCCGAACGTGCGCAAACACCAACTTTGGACGCTTGACATTGGACACTCGTAGTTCGACCAACGACCACACGATGCGTCAAACCATCAAGCGTCCAACGTTGGATGGTATTCATAGCATCGTGTAGAGCCGGCTTTAGGGGAGCTTACTTTCAGCGCTCTCGAGGAAGCATTCATTACTGGAGTTTATAGAACGAAGAAAACGGGCGATTATCTTCGTGGCCACAAAGGGTGATATTAGCACACGCAATCGACCGGAAGAGGTTAGAATTTAGTCGGGGGACTGCTTTCGTAAAACCACGCTCGCGGTTGGAAAGTAAAAGGTAATTGCAAAAGTGAACAAAACAAAAGCCTTTCGATATCGGGTCACAAATCCATAGGCGACCATGAATATTTCTTTTTTAAAAAGCATTTTTTAGAATGCTCCTAGAACGCTTTTGAAGGAGCATAACAAGGTATGCTTCTTTGCAATGACATGCAATTTGTAAAAAGTGTATGGAACTGGTATATATGGGAACGGGAGCGGTGCAAGCTTTTTAAAGAGTAAGAGAGTAAGCTCAAACATGACTATTGCAGCACTCCATTTCCCGCTGGGGGAGTTTACTGCCTTTTTCCTGTAGTAAACTTATATAGGAGTATGCATATTTATATTCGTTTCAAATTACTTATATTCGAACTATAGTCACAAAATTCAAGCTCAAGTAAAATGCAGCGAATATGGAATTTGGTGGTTGTTCATACTTTTCTTTCTTTTAGTGAGATATCAGCTTCAAGGAGTACCGACGTCGACCGTTGGACTTCTTTTAGCTCATCCGCACACGAGTCTATAGTTTGCAACTGATCGCGTGCGACTGTTCTTTTTTTATGTGTAAAGCTCAGGTGTCATCCTTTGTACCACCAGTCCGTCATGTCGTACACGTCATGGTCAGATGTCTGGTAGCAAGCTTAGCTCGAAGGATAGAGGAAGAATAAGACATATTAAAGGGGGCCTAGGGATGCATGAGGAGATGAACCTTGCGTTTGAACTCTTAGATGTTGTATGAGTTCGGGAATACTGACTGTGGGAGGTTGTTCCACAGTCGAGTTGTTCTAGCAAAGAAAGAATTTCTATATTGATGTGTGCGTGAAAATAAGGGCTGTAGACAGTGAGGACGAGGTGAAAGGGCTAGTCATGTGTTGCGGGAAAAAACTGCCGTGGAGGCGGGAGGTGATATATTTCGGTGGAACAGTCGTGGAAGATGCGGTAGAATTTCAGCAGAGCCGTTACATTCCTGCGTTGCCTTAATGAATCAATTGTGGAGCAAAGGCATCAAGACTCAAAGAAAGGCAGTATCGGGCAAGGAAGAATTTGAGGAAAACAGAGATGCGAATAAATTGGCCTTGGATTTTTTTTCTGTTAGCATGAATGAGAAAAAGGAGTCAACGATGTGGTGAAAGTTTTCTTGATGGAGGTTACCTAGGACCAGAAGTTTTTACTGCCAGCAGGTGTTAATGAGTTTACCTCTGTTACTAGTTGCGAGCGATTTCTATTGCGTGCTTGTGGACTACTTGCTCAGTACTACTTGTCATATTGCCTAATAATCTTCGTGTGGGCGCAGGCACCGAATGATTCAAAATCAGTTGCGCTCTTGCGTGGAAAAAGGTTTCGTTTTGGTTGCTAACTGGTTTTGCGCGTGGTTATTATGAAATTGGGGTGAAACTGGGATTGCAAATCGATCGACTCATGTGCGAAGGGTCTTAGTGTTTGCAGCCGCAGATTTTTAGGGCAGAAGGGGGTTCAACAATCCCGTAGACTTGTCACAAACTGTTTTGTTCAAACAAGAACAGACAACTTAAAGACCAGAGTCGCTTTTCTCGAGACACAGCACACAGATGGGGTCCTTTGTCCTTTCGATCATCGATAGGAGTTAACTTCGAGCCCAGTGTCCGGAGACCAAGTCAACTTATGTCTATTACGCCTCAGCGATGCTCTGGTGTCGTTACAAAATGGTAGAAGAAAAATGCACTTAAAATTTACTAAACCAGGTGTGGATCTTCAAGTTTCGTTTTGGTGGTGGAATAGGTTAAGGCTTATGAGGGTTATATTATGGTGGGGGATTACAGTGTTGATAAAGGTTGCGTTTGAACTCTTAGATGTTGTAGGAGTTCGGACTCGAGTTGTTCTATTTAGAAATGAATTAGTGCGTGAAAAAAAGCCTGGCTGCAAGTGGAGGGAGCCTGGGTGTATTCAGATGCCCAATCTCCAATGGGAAAACCAACCACGAACCAACCACGTACCAGCAGGCTGAATTAGCTGACAAAATGTGTTCACACACATTTCTATCACTGTATATGTGAAATGTCAGAAATGTGTGTTTTGTCATTATTATTACTAGATTAGACTTTTCTGTTGACAAACTTTTTTGGCGGGATATTGTAATTACAAGTAACGTCACTTATGCCTTGATTTTTGACATTTTTTGTACTAAATTGTCCGCTGAATTTCATGTGGCAACTCAAATGGTTTAACTAACACATACGGAAAGTTAACCCATGTCGACCAAAACACGAGCGAGACAGATAATTCAATTTACAATGAGAGGGAATAGGAAGCAGCACTTTGGTTGGTTGGTTCGTGGTTGGTTTTGCCATTGGAGATTAGGCAAAAATATCGTAATCTGGACTGGACATGAATGCAGTGTTGACGGTCCTCCACACAGATGAGCTGTTCGAAGAGGACCCTGAATATTTTTCAGAGTGAAGGGGTAATTAAGACTAGTGACAAACGATTAGATTTTTACCGAACCGGGTTTTTTATTGCCAAATGGAACTCAAGCAATTAGGTTAGCTGGGCATTCGTTAAGGTTAAAACCCAATCGGTTTTCGGATGGATGTATTTAAGGCGACGGGGGGCTAATGACCTATATGCTTTATAGGTCAAAATGGCTTCGTATGCATTTTTAGATATACAATATTCATATTTATCCTAAAACCAATTTCCTACTGACTGCTTGTTCTTTTTAATTAAAAGTTATCACTTTGAACATGTACTTTATTTACTTTGATCGCGTTTTTCTCGAATCGAGTTTTTTTTGCATATATAGGTCATTTACCCTTTGAACGGCAGAGCCGTAGGTCTGCATGCATTACAGATTTAATTGAGTGTATAAAGCAGGTGAACAGCAAATCATGCTCTCCAGGCTATGCATTTAGGATTCCTATATGTCCTCATGGTGTTTAACAACTCAAAAAAATCTAAATCTGTGCTCTGAACATGACGGCCCCTTTGAGACTCGCCAATTACTCACGTAATTATTATTGAATGGCCAACATGACCATATATAAACTGCTTTTTAGTTATTGACGTAATGCCATAAGAAATTGGAGCTAAAATACTAAAAAATTAGAATTTAGTTGCTTAATCCACTCAAGATAAATTGGTGCAGCACCTACAGAACTCTCCGAAATATGCATCAAGCCCGAATGTATCACAATTACTGACTTTCAAAGTCAACTTTACGACACTTGGCAAATGTGGGAGCTTTTTCAAGTAGTTGACTTTTTCGCTTTTGCAAATGATTTTCCAGGTTGTGTAACAGAAGACAATTTGTAACGGAGCATTCAGACAACCTAGTGCAGGCGTTGGCAGGCAGTTTATGCAAATTAAGAAGAAAAGCCTTGACTAGGTTGAAAATTGTCGAGAAAGTTTTCAATATTTTATGAAATATGAAATTGGATAGGAATAAATCGTAGCTAACATAGGCGTAGGTTAATTCTATTCGTTGTTTTTTGTATGCTGCATTTCGTGATTGATATAGTTTCTTCGTTGGGCGTGTAGTTCAAAGCACCTACAAAAGCAAACATTTCCGTAGTATGGAACTCTCTACACATATACAAGCCGTTGATTGGTCTGGTGCAGAAAGGAAATGATATCTTCTCGGATCAATATTACTTTAATTACCTTTTTTTGGTCCGAAAATGGAGTTTTAACCTGTAACCACTGTTGATGGGTCAATTTGACCATATACATTATTAATATTTGAATTACCCGCGTATCTGTTGCATCAGCGCAGGCTTCGTTCAGCAGTGTGCCAAGCACTTATAGGTTAGTCGAGTGCTAAAGCAGATGGTATGACGTAATTTATGGATGGCCCCTAATACGCTTTTATTAGCTACACTTGTAACTATGTATATTATCTAAGAAAATTTTGGAAGTTAAACTTGACCCACTTCCGGGTTTCCGAATGTGCTGAAATTTTGCATACATAAATGACAATGCAACCTGACCATTCAAGATGGCGGTTCCAAAATGGCGGCCGATTTTTGCAATTGTGCTCCGCGGCCCTCTGTCATGGGTATCAAATGAAAGGATATGCCAGATAGAATACAAAAAGATGTATGACGCCATTCCAAATTCAAAACGGCGGCCAACAAAAAACATTGCGGAAGACTTATAATAGACTAAAAAGTAAAAAATATAACCTAACTTCAATTTTTGCCCACATTCGTAGTTCGCTGGATAATGGGTATGAATACATGTTGAGTTGAGGTTGAGTTGAAAATAAATAAGGACTACACGATACAAAAAATCGTAAACAAAACACAGAAGTGCTGCTATCAAGTAAATTCAACTACTCAAATACTGAACTCACGTCTGTATACAAAATTTCAACTCAACCGAGGTAGCAGAGTTGAGTCGAGCTCAATCGACCCTACCTCAAGTCGACTCCCGTCTACATGTAGAGTCGAACTCGGGTTCAAACTGAGTTCAATTCATCATCTATATCTATACGTACTAAATGCAATCTGACCATTTTGTAAAAAAATCAAGAAGGCGGTTCCAAGATGGCCGCCGATTTTTGCAATTGTTTTCCACCGAGCCCACGATGTGGATATAAAATGAAAGAATTACGACAGGTAGAATACAAGCTGTGTGAGGTCATTTTAAATCTAATATGGCCGCCATCACAAAATGACGGAAGACATATAATAGACTTAAAAGTTTTAAATAAAAATAAATAGTTTAAAAAATCTAAAAAATACATGAATGAAGCCAAAGGTAAAAAAAATAATTTTGAATGTAAAGTTTTTATTGCTGCAGCCACTTACTTAAATATAAAAAAGCGTAGGCGAATAGTTTCAGAATTCTTAAAATAAGAATATAGGTAAAGAGGGCTCCACGCTTTGGTGTGAATAAAATTCAGTTTTTAAGTTTCTTTGTTGGTGAACGTTTGTAAAAAATGAGGGTAGTGGCGAGAGCTTTAAAATGAAAATTGTGGGATGAAATTAATTTTTTATATCGAGAGGTGAAAAATTAAAAAGGAATCTTCAACTTATTAAAATTATGTATCTATGCTTGATGGATAAAAGTCATGTTTATAATCCAGAGAACCAATTGCACTACGAAATTTAATTTTTCTTTTCTTTTCTCATTTATCTGCTATTGTACATATAGCACTACACACCTCCCAAATTATTTTGCGGCTGTTGTCCTATGGATGCCAAGATCTTCAACCATACCGACTTGAAGGCCTGGATCACCTACATAGTTTTAATTTATTGTTTACCAATGTACTTGCAAAAAACTGATATTTTGACCCTAAAAAGTGGGCTTTCGGGGTAGAAAATCGGTAGTCTTTATAACCCCTTATTAAGGACCCTAAACGGAAGCTCTCTGTCAAGTTTCAGCCTGTCTCCAATCATTTTCAAAACTTGAATCCCGAAATATCCCGTGAGTGAATTGCATTTGAATGAAGAAATTTGTATTCACGCCAAATCGAGTGCTCTCTTTTAACGAATCACTCCACTCAGGAGTGTTCACTTTAAGTGTGCACTCAGTTTTTATTTACACCACCCATGGGCTACAACGTTTAGTTTTTATCTATAGCCCAGTAACACGTATGTGTGACAGATTAAAAGAAGGTTTATTTTACTATTTTACATTGGTGGACGTTTTTCCAGTTTCCTGGTAGCGAACGAGTTAATTACCCTTTTTATGTTCCGAAAATGGAGAGTTTTAAAACGTATAGCATTTCAGTCTTGAAACAAAAATGATCTTTCATCAAACTTATGCAATATTTATGTATCAAAATCAACCTTAATGACTTCTAAAGAGGGCAAAAAATTAATTAAAGGAAATTAAAGAGGCATTCAACCCTTTACATGCGATACACGGAAATAAAATCCGCTGTGATGTTAGCAGAAATTAACGATTTTGCCCATCATCGGAGCACCGAGATTCGCCAATATTTCATCCTTATGAAAGATAATGCGTCTTCTCAAAATACATGTATCCAATGTCAATATGTAATGCTCTTGGATGTTATCAGAATTTATGGTCCCCGAACAACAAAAGCGGATTACTTCTCGGAATGAAAAAAATATGGAGGATGTCAGGGGTCCCCTTTTAATAATTGATCGAGAATTTATTATTGGGGAAAACGATATCTGTTCTTTCTCTCTCCATGGAGAATGTTATCCGAAATGCTTTTGTTTATATAAGGTAATTGTATCGGTTATCGACAATTTAAGGTTTTCACATCACTTTGACAACTGATTAAAAATAATGTTCTTTAATATTTCAAGACGGGGCAATGAAAAATCAATAGAGAAAAGTATTTATAACAATAACATTGCAAGTTCATCAAATGAAATTGTTCATGCATTAAATAAACATGAATTATTTAAAAAAAAGCAGAGTGCTTCGGTTTTCGACACTTTTATTTCAAACTGTTTCGGTTATCGACAGTTCTTGTATCGGTTTCCGACACCAACACATTTCGATAACATAACACTTTATAATTGAATTTCTGAAGCTTCAAATGAATTACTTATTAGAATAAAAATGTTCTATATAGGTTATATTAACTCATAGAATGAACACAACAAATTTTATAGGTGCAAAATAAGACGTTTTGTTTATTCAGACTGAAAATCAAAATTTATAAAATCATAAAATGCAAAAATTCGAAATACAGATAACAGCCCATAATGAGATAATTTTGCAAAATTGTTTTAAACTAACTGATGCCTTTTTACTTCTTTTAATACCTTAAATAATAAAAAACTATTTTTATACATAAATCGCACATAAAACATTAATAAAAAAAAAACGAGGTTAGTTTTTGATCTAATACTATGATCTAATAATAATACACTTCATTATCAAAAGTAAAAAAACTGTTTTAACATTGAAGAATATTCACTACTTATTTCAAATAACACATTATTTATCTCTAATACGTACCTCATAAACTTAAAACAACACGTACAAAAAACAACAACGGAAAACTTCTTGCTTATAGCGGCAATGGGATGTTTACATTTCTACAGTGACGAAAACCGAAACACTCATAGTTGTGGGTATCGGTTTCCGATCATGGAGCTTTAAAAATACAAAACTGTTTCAAATTCATTTTTCTCTTCGTAATATGATACTTTGATGTTTTGCCACCCCTATCATTTTTTTTTACAAGTTAGAAATCTTTTATAATAAATAAAATGTTCAGTTGTGTTTAGCTCTGTTCCTTAATCAAAGTTCTAAAAATGGCGACTTTAGACGAGAAATTGAGACTTTAGCTAAGAAAATCAAAATGTATTAATTATTTACATCGTATCATTGAAAAACCTCGTGTTAAACTTGTTGATTGATAATTCATTCTTCCGCTTATTTTATTACCGGAACTTTTTGTTTTGTTGTATATTAAATATATTCATTTGAATTTCAAAAGTGTCGATAACCGATACAGTGACGATAACCGATACAACTACCTTACTGACAAGAATCGAAATGGAAAACATTATGAAGTAATAAAGCACGAGTTATACATTAAGCCATGATTTAGTGATTACCTGCTAAAAGGAAAAAAAAATCATCGAAAATTGCCTCCTAAATTACTGTTATTAGCAGGAACCGATTAGGTCCTATTAACAACCACGAATTCAATAAAACATCTGTAGATGGTGATTAAAATTTCATTTTATCCATGAGAGGAATCAGAATAGATAAAGCGGCGCGGCTCCCAATGTCGAAAAAATGCTTCAATGTTACTAAAGTAGATATAAAAGTGATGGACGATATCCGAACCATCTGAGGCCCTCATAAATCAATCAGCAGCGCCATAATTCCAAGTTCATCTCTGGGCAGATTTCGGTGATTTCTTAATGGATTTATTTTCAAAATGGGAGTCTCGTCTCAAAGGTTTTGGCTCATGCACAGGTGAAACAACGAAACCCAAAACCGAAGAGAGAGAACAAAAATGGAATAAAAGTAGCATTCAA
Source organism: Thereva unica (assembly GCA_949987705.1). Classification (NCBI taxonomy): domain Eukaryota; kingdom Metazoa; phylum Arthropoda; class Insecta; order Diptera; family Therevidae; genus Thereva; species Thereva unica. The sequence continues at coordinate 86,238,744 of OX465284.1, forward strand.
AGTTAGACACATGCAATCAGAAGAAGATTTTGAAAACTGATTTAGGGAAAATACCTGAAAAGGGAACAAAATGAGCATAGGAGGAGATTATGTTATTGTTGTTGTAGCTGCTGCTGGGTACATGGAGATGTGAAGAATCATCATCGTTCGTCTATGGCCATGCAGGAGAAATTCTTTTTTGGAAATCGAAACCTGTTTCGGTGGAAGAACTTTGATCAGCGAATGAATGCACCAAAGAATTGCAAAGGTATAAAGAATGTGATGAGGAACAAAATTCAGGGGAAGAAAGATGAAAGAAACTAGTTTTAAGTGGTAAAAGTGGAAATTGGTTTTTAGAGGAAAAAGTGAGTTCTAAGGTTATTGGTTATACAGCACGATACACCAGAGTGTGATGAAAACATAGGTATGGAGAAAAACTAGTTTAGGATGCAATTTTCGAGAAAATCAATAATAGCTGCAAATTTATACTGTACCCACTAAAAAATACTTGAAAGCTAGAATCCTTGAAATGTTTTCCTAAAACTTAGGCTACTCGCACACTGCATCAGAATACATGCAAATTTTGTTTGTACGAACTCTGGAGCAAAATATGCCGTCAGAAATCGTAATTGTGCTTCTAATACTGCATCAGAAGTCAAGCGATTTAGTATAATTTTCTTTTCCGGAAATTTTTGTGATAATGGATGACATGATAGATAAAAATATATTTTTACTAGAAAACTTTTATCTAAAACTTTGGAAAAATTTTACAACCACTCTGCATGTTTTCTTTGTCCCACAAAACATCGTTCTAATGGCTGTTGCAGCACCTGATTACAAATTTATTGCAATTGAAGTTGGAGCCTTTGGCAAAGAAAGTGACGGAAGTATATGACTATTTGAGAATCTTTGTAAATAAAAATAAATAGTTTAAAAAAACTAAAAAATACGCTTTCATTTTGAAATGAACCAAAAAGTAAAAAATAATTTTGAATATAAAGTTTCTATAGCTGCAGCCATTTCCTTGAATGTAAAAAAGCGTGGAGCTCTCTTTACCTATATTCTTATTTTATTAATACATACTGGAACTTTTCGTTAACGCCCCCACGCTTTTTTACAGTTAAGTAAGTGGCTGCAGCGCTAGAAACTTTACATTCAAAATTATTTTTTACTTTTTGATTCCTTTTAAAATGAAAGCGTATTTTTTAGTTTTTTTAAACTTTTGATTTTCTACTTTTTAGCCTTTTTTTAAGTCTTCCGCAATTTTGTGAATGTATTGGCTGCCATTTTGGAACCGCCATGTTGATATTTATACAAAATAGTCAGATTCATTGTCATCCAAACTAAACATGTTTGCAAAATTTCGACTCAATTGGAAACCGAGAAGTGGGTCAAGTTTAACTTCCACGATTTTATTACATAGTTACAAGTCAAAGTATTAAAAAAACGATGCTGGTGAGGTAGGTTTGCAAAATGTACAAAAATTCTCAGGTGCAAATAGTACTACGCCTCACGTTCTGCTAGGAGATGAGGGATTTCCTTTGAAATCATATTGTGATGATTTATGCGCCTTTATTAGAAGTTAAATGAACTGTTATTTGTATCGATTTTGTTAGGATTTGAATTAATGATTTGTAACAATTTTTGTACTAAACTAACATGGCGCCATCTATAAGACTAGAATTGGAAAGGACGGTAATTAAAGACAAAGCTTCTCAAACTTTCCGGAGGGAAATAATATTCCACTGTCTAGAAAATAGTCGAAAGTTCTGGAAGTTAGATAAAAGGGAGCTTGGATAATTAAATGTGGTGGAAACGACATTTTGGGGCCGGTTTGGTGTGAAAGGCGATAAAACTATTCTAAAGTGAAAAAGTGACCTAAAGCGAAAGTTGTGATAAAATAGTGAAAAAATGTCCTTTTTTTGTATAAAGTAACTGGGCTAAATATAATTATTGATAACGAGGGGAACACTGAAGTTGCTTCACTTGAAATAATACTAAATCAACAGAAGCGAAGGTTTCGATACAATAATTTTGTACGAACAAAATTCGCATGAATTCTGATGCTGTGTGCGAGCAGTCTTATCATTCACAACGAAAATAGAATTGTAATAATTAATATTTAAACGAAAATGTATAAAGAGTTATTCTGATATTTGAAAAGCGTTCTGATAATTTAAATTTAAATAAAGCAACAAAAAAGTACATATTCCGGTGGTTTTTCGACTTTCAGTCATATGTCTAATACAATCATACCAAATTCGACTTTATTACGTTGATAATACAAGCTACATATATCGTTCAGTTGTAAGTTAGCCAAGTTCGTATTATCCTGAAATCATATCTTACTTAGATTAAAAACAAGAACCAGCGAATAAAACAATACAAATGATAAACTGAGATTAGCTCAAAAGGAAGTACCCATGATGCTACTAGAGTTCAAACTATCATTTGTTTAATGTAAACGTTTTGTACAGCAAGTAGAGTGAAGAATGAAAGAACTGCAAACCAATACCACCGTGACAGTATGCTGAGTGATGAACTTAGGCGTCAACCTGTGGTAAGTCTGAGTAAAAGTAAGACGCCCGTTTTCAGCCTGAACCAGGTATGCACCAAGCGACGCTAAGCCAAGAATTTAGCCATGATTTTCTCGGTAAAGACATACATATATGATATCCGTGACGTGTCAACGACATTAGTACCGTACCGCGGCATCAGTGAGAAAAAATATCGGCACGATGAAAATCTATGGAAACAAATTCACGTCCGACGTAGTGGGGCACCGACGTTTTCAGTACCCTTCAGGCTTCTGTAAAAACGACAAAAAATACGTTGCCACCGATATTTTTTAATTTATCACGGACGTGAAACAAGTGTTTTTTAAATGCAACGAAACATTTTATAAGAATTCAACACAACTTTAGTTAAAATTTTTTTTGAAATACATTCAAACCTGTTTCCGCGCAGTCTTTTTTGTGCGATTTTTTTTTGTAAGAATTTTGAATTTTTCAAAACTAAAAAGTAATTACAGATGCCATTGAACATTGAGCACTGATACGAAAAAAGTGGTGCTGTGTCACTGAAAAATTCATCACAGAAGCGACTGACACGGAAAGCATCGGTGCCGTGTCGTTACGGCTATGTGTGGATCGACTTTAATTAATAATTCAATTTTACGACGGATTTGACGAAAGAAGATAGAACTCGATCAAACATGTAGTTTTTTACCGAGAAATTCGTTTCAAATGTTTGGATTTATAATTATAGTGAGGGGATCACAAGGTTTTTTACTTCATTTGTTGGCTTTTAGGGGTTTACAACGATGATAAACGATGACCTAATGAATTGTTGTAATAACATTCGAATATAAACCAATTCACATAAAGTTAGATTTTTTTTGAATAAAATTTAAAATCTTAAGAGTATTTTTTTTTTGGAAAGGTTAGAGATTATGTAAAAGGTAACATCTTGTGTACTAATAGCGAATACCAATTCTTTTCTTTAAAAATCTTCTTACATACATACACACATTTTTGCCTTAGGTCTCCATTCCAAGAAAATTTGAAACAGACAATGTTGAATTATGGATAATGTTTGCTTTTTGTATGTCCCTTGAGTTTCGCAGAAACTCTAATAATTCAAATCAAGTATTTACCTTGACTTGAGCATTAAAATTTTCTCTTTCCTCCAGGCTGTAGGGTTGTGATACACCCCTTCACTCAACTGTCTGATAAAAACATGTTGGGTTTAATTAAATATACCACATTTTAAATCGCAAAAGATTTTTCTATGTAAATAAATTTAATTTTACTTATTTTTTTTGTTCGGCCAACCAGTTTCAGGCGTGGCTGAACATTTTCAAGCTCACACGTGTAATTTTTTTACGTAATTTTTTCATATAAAATTCAATTTGAAACGTAAAATTTATTTCGTTCCTTTCCAAACTGAAATTGTTCAAAATCGATTCCTTAACTCAATTCCTTCTGACCTCGATATATTCATCGACAATAAAATGCCATGAGAGTACAATCGCAAAAAGGCCAGAAGTGGAGAAGACGCCTTCAAATGATGCTCCAGCTTCTTGAGCTTCTTGAGAAGTAATCTAAAATGCATCAAGACTGAATAAGCAAGAAAAAAATCGATAAAGTTTATTTTTTCCTTACGACGACGACGCCTTTCTCAACGTCTGCCAATATCGAATCTGGAAAATGCAGGAAAATTAATCTCAAAACTTTTCCCATCGCTTGAGGCGTCTTCGTAAATAAAATTCGGCAAAGTTTATTCCCCAAAAGTCCGGTCCAGCAGCGGCTGCTGGAGGTATTTAAATTCTTCAAACTGGTGCCAACAGGTCTTCTTTTTTTGTGGTGATGGGTTATAAATATCGGAGATTCAGCGGCACATAACCTTGCGAAGAATTTCTAAGATGTTTTCTGATTTCATGCTTTCATAATCAATGTTCATGCATCGATGTATGAGAAACCCGCCAGAGGCCGCGATGAAGAACAATATCAAATCTGGAAATTGGGTCTCTTGTGTGTGGGGAGACATTCCATAGTGAAGCCGCTGTAGAGAAAAAACTGCATAAAATTTAATTTTAAATTAATCTGCTTTTCGGTATTTTTAGTTATGAACTAAAAGAAGTTAGTTTGCATAGTCGTATTCAGAGGTGAATACAAAAAATAAAACAGGTGAGTCATTAGTGCTCTGCTGTTTGATTCAGGAGTTGGATTGGAACAAATTAATACAATTTATTCAAATATTTTGTTACTAAGTCTTAAAAAAATGGAAATTTCTTTGTTGGCCTTTATTCTTTGGGTAAGGGAAATGCTTATGTAATTTACAAAAACAAAATTCATATGTTCTCTTATGCAAGAAATTTGTTTTGTTTGTTATGTTTTTGCGAATGATAATTTTAGAACAATGATAATACGATATTTAACTTGTGTCTAATTAATAATAGTCTGTAATCATGCACATTCATTTAAGCTATTTAGCCACTAAAAGACTGCAAAAAAACATCTAAGAAACCTTAAAGAACAAGTCATTTTAAGCAAGGTTACATAAAGAGAATTCGGGATTTTATAAGAAGACTATCCTGAATTGCTTCTTAAGAGGTATTGTGTGTTTTTTAGAACTCTTTTAAATTTAGTTAATCGTCAGCTGTCAATGGAATGCGGGAGTAATTGCATCTATTCCGGACTGACGGTTATAACTTGCAAGCGGTAAAAGCCCCTAAAAGAGAGGATAGCTAATATGATAGAACTAAGTTCTTCCAGGTAAGTTTGGACGTAGGATGGACTACGGCCATTAGAATGATAAAAGATTTGATAACACTGTAGAACTAATGACAAACTATTTTTTCTCATATGGAAAAAAAATTGATATTCATTGATATCTGAGCTTTTGGAACACGACTGTTTTGGTAGTTTGTAATTATCAACTCTTTTTCAAAAGTTATTAACTTTTGAATGTTATGTTAAATGCAAGCAAATGAAAAAAAATTTTTGTTTTTGGAAAATATTTTATTTTAATACAACAGAAAATGTATACAAAAGTACTATATATACTATAAATATAAAAAGTTTTTGTTTTGAACATTTTTCAAACAGTTTTACGTAAAATTTCTGATCCGACCATATTAAAAAACCCATATTGAGTAAAAAAAAATTCGAACTTTCAAAAGTTAATAACTCAGATCTCAATGAATATCAAATTTTTTTCCATATGAGAAAATTCGTGTTTCATAGTGTAATTTTCTAATGGAATGTTCGGGTCTCAGCAAATATCACGTTTTTGGTTTTGCTTAAGAAACAGTGTAAAATTGGTAGAAAACTGAGTGAGATTAAGTAAAACATGTTTCTAAAGATCCCCATTTACCCCGCAGCAGGCCAGGTCGGAAGGCACCGCCCGATGAAGGCCACACAATTATCAGTCTCACTGAGTGAAGAGGACTTCAGTTACCCGCCTGGCAGGCCGTAGCATGCACGTCATGATTCTCTACAGATACACTGCCGAAGACGAGTTTAGCAAACCAGGTTTTTAATTCAAGGGTAAAAATACTCATGGGCCCAACGAAAACTTGACCTTGGTGAAAAACCTTTAAAATACACGGGCCACCAAATTCGCTGACACAATGGGAAATTAAATGTATGAGAAATGCTCTCGAAGGCGATCGCCGCCAGCGACTTCGCGCCAATATGTTTGTGCCTTAAGGCGGCTCCAGACTCACGCCGTGAATACCCGCGAACAAGCGTGAATGCGAATGTGGGTGGTTTTCGCGCCTAGTTCGTAAAAATTAGTAAATACGTGCCGTCAATTCACGGCTTCTTGAGACTCCATCAGACCCCATCATCCAGTTGGCGGCCGGAGAAATGTGTGACGATGCTTGGCTTCAAGGCGAAAACTTTCAGACCACGGGCTGCCGTCGACATGTGTGTGAAAGGGGGCCTTAAGATATGGCTAAATCGTACACAACATTTTTATGCGAACACCAGAAAGTACCATAATGCCCTAAATTGTTTAGCTGCCACCGGCCAGCCAAACGCGCTACTGGCCATATGCTGCGGAGTACGAGCCAAGTCACGCCGACCCCTGAAAAGGCCATTAGAAGGGCAGGACTCGCGAGGTGTTTAGGTGTCTCAAAGAACTCGACGCCAATAAATCCACTGGTCCCGACAAAATCCCCCCTATGGTACTTAAAAAATGTGCCTCACCTTTGGCTAAACCTCTGCGCAAACTTTTTGCCCTGTCTTACTTCTCCGGAGTGTATCCCGACTCTTGGAAACTAGCTCATGTTCAGCCAATCCCAAAAAAAGGTGAAGCCAGCGACCCCTTAAACTACCGCCCAATAGCAATTACTTCTGTTCTCTCCAAAATCATGGAGACAATAATCAATAAAAAGCTGATGAAATATCTAGAATCCAACCAAATTATGCACGACAGGCAATACGGCTTCAGATCTAAACGGTCTACTGGCGATCTGCTTGTGTGTTTAACCGAGCGTATCAACCAAAGCATTCACAGCTTTGGTGAGTCTAGCCTAGTTGCTCTAGATATATCAAAGGCTTTTGACAGAGTATGGCACCCAGCTCTGTTGAATAAACTCCAAGCTATTGGTATACACTTAGTTCTAAGGAACTGGATTAAGAGCTTTCTTTCAGGCCGTTCAATCAAGGTAGTATTGGATGGCGTCGAATCCAACCCCCACGCCATTTCGGCCGGAGTTCCCCAGGGGTCAATTCTCTCACCCGCACTTTTTCTAATCTTCATTAATGATCTGCTCTCAATCTCCTCCAACCCGCTTCACTGCTTCGCTGATGACGGTACTCTGAATTTCTCTTACTCCTTCGACAATATAAGACAAGCACGTGCCAGACCTTGTCTTTACCACCGTCAACTGATGTCGGCTTCGATCAACCGGGATATCGAATCGATTCTTCATTGGGGCGAAATGAACCGAGTCGAATTCAATGCCACAAAAACGAAGCACTGTCTGATCTCCAACAAAAATTGTACCGACCTTCCTCCTGTCTCGGTGGATGGAGTGAATCTAACGGCTGACTCAACTCTCAACATCCTAGGGGTAACTTTAACGGAGCATCTGCGATGGAACGATCACATATTCCAAATCGCCAAACAAGCCTCCCAATGCCTTGGATTTCTCAAGAGATGCAAGTTCCTCCTCCAGCCAGCCGCATTGGCTACAATATACAAATCCTACATTCGGCCGCGCCTCGAATACAACTCACATATCTGGGCAGGCGCCCCAAAAACCACCATGGCCTGTCTCGACAAGGTGCAAAATCGTGCCCTCAAACTCATTGGTGATGGCCCCTTTCGCGCCTCCATAGACACCTTGAGCCACCGTAGGAATGTAGCAGCCGTCTCCATACTTTATCGCTATTACCATGGCGACTGTTCCACCGAAATTCAGGACCTCCTGCCTGCACGGCAATACTTTTCCCGCAACACAAGACTAGCCCGCTCGGCTCACCCCCATACCCTACAGCCCCCTCGTTCACGCACAATACGGTTTAGAAGTTCGTTTATGAATAGAACAATTCGACTGTGGAATAATCTCCCGCAGTCGTTATTTCCGAACTCGTACAATACCTTAGAGTTCAAACGTGAGGTCCATCGTCATTTTCTTCTACACCCTCCAGACCCCCTCTAACCTTTCCTATTCTCCTCTATTCTTCAAAACAAGCTTACTACTAGACATTGCACCATGAACTGAACGACATGACGGACTGGTAGTACAAAGGGTTACACCTAAGCTTGGTTTTTTCATATAAAACAAAAAAAAAAAAGAATATAGAACTACAGAAAGGGCCCTCGCAGA